>UESW01004260.1:57754-701236 GCA_900491605.1 Calamus simplicifolius
TGTCAGTCTTTTTGGTAGCATTGATCCCCGACTCAATGTACCATCGATTGAGAATGTTTTAGATTAGGGTTTTAGGATTTTAGGTCTCACTAGCGTGATCACATCATAGCCCTAAAACTATTGCCCTAATTTATGGGGTTCATCATAATTATAAGAAGTAGCGAATGATGAAACATAATGCCTTTTATTTATAAGCAAAATATCATGTACATGATTTGAAAGAATAAAATAAATTCTATCACAATATAACTTGCGATTGACTTTTAGGGCACAACTTTTCATATATGTGCTATAGGTAGAAGTCCATTACCATTTGTAAGAACTCACAATCTTACTTAAAAAAACTACTTAAAAGATATTATTTATACTTTTTGACCTTGGGACTAAACATCTTATCCTTGACTAATTATAGAATCTATTATATTATCGAGGTAAGATTTCGATTGTGGGAATTGAAAATTTGGATTGGATTTCCACCTGCATCTCATTTGCATATCGGGTTGTAGCAATAAATAAATTCTTTTTGGTTGGATGATGCCAATGCTGCTGGCAACCAAATGATTAACATTGCTACAGCTAATGTAAGATCTATTCCTCTTAATTTATCTAATATTAGATTAAGATTCGATTTGACTGAATTGAGATAAAAAATATCAAAAATACCATAATATTTGGTATTGAATAAGCTTTCAAACCTATCTTGAATCATTCAAATTGAAGTTGAATTAAGGAAATTAAGTAATTTTATAAACATATATTAGTTGTGATGAACTTTTAATAAATTATGAAAATACTATTAATGATGATAAGGATGATTTTAAATATTTTTATCTAAATTTAAATTTATGTTGAATGAGTTAGAAGTTAGTTTTGACTCAAAAATTTATTTTAAATATTTAACTAATATTTTTCATTTTAAGAATTAGTGCCCTATAAGAATTAAAAAGTTTATTATTAGTTTTAAGAAATTAGTATCTTATGAAGAGTAAGAAATCTATTTGCTTTATAAAATCATAAGGCTCAATATAGATCTTGTGATATCAAATAAATAATAAAGAATATAGAAGTTGAAGATGAAGAATGATGGAGCCCTTGAGCATAAAAAAGTAAGAATTAATTTCTAATAATTCTATATAAAATTGTAAGCAAACCCTATCATGGTTAGAGTAACGTTTAAAATTATTAAAGATTGAAAATTAATTTTTATAAATATTCTAGATAATTACATAAAAATCTTAGTTTAGTTGATTAAATATTTTACATTAAAAATTTATATGTTTAGAATTTAGTATAATTGTTAGTTTTATAAGAATCATTTGAAATGTTATTATGCTTAGCGGAAAACTTAAGCATTTTTCTAATATGTGAGAGGATTTTATGGTGTAAAAAAATGAATTATGGATTTTATAAAATTCTTATAAATATTATTATTGAAAATTAGAACAAGTAAGTATGAATATTACGACATGTTACTCATGTGCCTATTAGATTTCTAATAAGATATTAATTCATGTTGTAATTTACTTTTTAAATTCATTACATGTGAAAACTGAATTTTAAGTTATAAGAACTTACATGATGTAGGCAAATAACGAATTATATGATAGGAAACAAGTTATGATATGTATAATATAGTTAGAAACTCTTTGTGAACTACAATTTATGACATGTTATTCCTATATTTTGGGGCTTATACGAAGGACTCTAATATTGAAATCCATTTTCATAGGAGATATATGTGATGATCTATTTTTAACTCACCTCTGTAGGGTTAAATGCGCTAACCTGTTCTGACTTTACCATAGAGTTTAACTGTAGCCATGGTTATGACTGCAAAGTTATTATCAAAGTTTTGGAATCAAAACTTTAATTTTTTAAATTTGATATTGTTACTTTAAATGATATGTATTATTTTTTATTAAAATTATTTATGAAAATGATATTTAAACATCACATAATTCTTATGTTTTAAATTAAATTAAGTTGCTTACTTGATTTCTCTAAGCATGGTTAAGGATTACTTACTAAGCTTTACTCGTAAAAGTTTTTATTTTTTTTATTTAGAGACTAAGAGATAAGCATGATAACGGATAGGAGCTAGTCTAAAATTTAGTTACCTTCTTATGATTAATTAGTTCGGTTTAAGAATATTTTGCATATCTAATATCAAGAACTTATGTTAGATTTTTTTGATATTATTTTGGTATTCATCAATTCATTATATGATAGTATTTAAAGTAAGATACCTTTTATTCTAGCGATTTCATTCTTAAGTGTATTGCAAATTATCATCTCCTATATCCACAATAGATCTGAGACATGACACCTAACCTCTTTGTCCATTTGTTTTCATATCCCCACTATTTGCTTCTAAAACAAAAATTTTTTAAAATAAAAGGTTATATAACATGATTAAAACCTGAATCCATCACCCTACATGGTGAAAGAAGGGAAGATGAGGGAAAAAACCAAGGCTTGTTTTCTTTTGGATGTCATCGTTGCAGGATAGATAAAACCCATCTCTTGATATTTCAACATTATCAGGGAACGCTAGTTTCTTTGTGATGGCCACACTAGCTTATGGTGGGTTGGATTTTTAACTGTGAAGGACTTTACTGACAATGGTGTTGACGCTCGATCACTGAAATCAATCGTTGGGAAATGTCGTTTGCTGGTGCAGCCTTTTCTAGAGCGGACGACTTGCAAGAAATCCGAGGCTGGAGGTTGCTCTGGCAGGGACCATCCGATGGTCAAATTAGCAATCGAGATCACAGCAGTGAGAGCTTGAAGAAGCTTGAAAAAGAAGAAGGCTCCGAGAACCATAAGATTTTTTTAGGTTAGAAAGTGTGTATATGTACCCCCCTTACTTCGGATTCTCTTACCCTTTTATGGATCTTCGGTATCTGTCTGGGGATCAGCCACGTAGAGTTCAGTGAAGAAGAATGTTTGCTAAACTCATGGCAATTACATGAATAGGAGCTAGTTGGTGGGCCTGGTCCATCGGGCACATGGGTATGATAGTTGGTGGGCTTGCTCCCATCAACTGCGTAGGTCAGGTGGCAGATGGGCCTGACTTTGTCGGGCTGCACAAGCTAGGCGGTAGGTGAGCCCGATCTTATTAGGCGGCATGAGCTGCCTTGAAGAAGGCGGAGCCATTGAGGCCGCCTTAGAGGAGTCGGGGCCGCTGGGGGTTGACTTGGAGGAAGCTGGGCCGTCGAGGCTGCCTTGGAGAAGAAGTTGAGGCCGCTGGGGGCCAACTTGGAGAAGGCGGGGCCATCGATGTCGCCTTGGAGAAGACGGGGCCATCGAGGCTGAATTGAAGAAGTCGGGGCCGCTGGGGCCGACTTAGAGGAGTCGGGCCGCTGGGGGCCGACTTGAAGGAAGTGCGGCCTCACTGAAGAGCGGGGCAGCCTTGAAGAAGCGAGGCCACCTGCCCCTATCTACACCGTTAGTTGGCTTCGCCGTTAATGTCCATGTGGCATCATCGGCCACATCAGATGCCCCCCGCTCCTGAGCTCAAGGGGCCATGCATCCTCTGACCCTTGGGCAAAAGGAGAGCAAAAATTTGTAATAACTGCTGGCTTTCGCACACCTTCAATTGTCGAAGGTGCGGCGTGGGAGGCCGAATAGAAGAGGGTCGAAGCCACGGCCAGAGTCTGCGATGCCGAGGCCCGGGCCGAGGAGGCCGAGAGCTGAGCCTGGGGAGCCAAAGCCCGGGCTGAGAAGGCCAAGGCTCGAGTCCGGGAAGCCGAGGCCTGGGCTTAGAATGCCATCAAGGAGTTTCGGAGCTCGCCAGAATTCAAGCAGAGGTGACCGAAGCTAGCCTCGATGCTTACGCTCAGGGCTTCGAGCACTACAAAGCAAAGGTTGCTGAAGTCTTCGGGATCGACGACCTCGAAGCTATCCAGCCTGGAGACTCGGATGATGTGGAGATGGATGAGGATGAGGCTGGCAAAGAGCTAGGACCCGGCGAGCCATAGACTTCGGAGGCATCTTCACGCTGGACCGAGTGGTGTTCGTTGGCTGCGATGCTGCTGAGCTCCTTTAAAACTGCCTCGGGGTTTGTGTACCGGCCCAAGGGGCAACTCGAGTGGGTATGAGGCTATTAGGATCTTGAACCATTTCGGGGGCATCTCATGCTGAACCGAGTGGTGTCTCGTTAGCCGCGATGCTGCTGAGCTCCTTTAGAACTGCTCGAGGGTTTGTGTGTCGGCCCAAGGGAAACTCAAATGGGTACGGAGCTGTTAGGGTCTTGAACCACTTTGGGGACGTCTCTACATCGGACCGAGTGGTGTACTATTACCCATGATGCCATCAAGCTCCTTTAGAACCGCCTTGGGGGTTTGTGTGCTAGCCGAGGAGTGACTCGAGTGGGTACAGAGCTGTTAGGGTCTTGAACCACTTTGGAGGCATCTCCACGTTGGACCGAGTGGTATTCCGTTAGAGACAATGCCGCTAAGCTCCTTTAGAATTACCTCAGGGGTTTGTGTGCCAGCCCAAGGGATGAGTCGAGCAGGTATGAGGCTGTTAGGGTTTTGAACCACTTCGGAGGCATCTCCATGCTGGACCGAGTGGTGTTTCCGTTAGCCACGATGCCGCCGAACTCCTTTAGAACTGCCTCAGGGGTTTGTGTGCCAGCCTGAGGGGTGACTCGAGTGGGTACATAGTTGTTAGGGTCTTGAACCACTTCAGGAGCATCTCCATGCCGGACCGAGTGGTGTTCCGTTAGTCGTGATGTCGCCAAGCTCCTTTAGAACTACTTTGGGGTTTGTGTGCCGGCCCGAGAGGTGACTCAAGCGGATACAGAGCTGTTAGGGTCTTGAACCACTTCGGGGGTGTCTCCATGTCAGACCGAATGGTGTCCCGTTAGCTGCGATGCCATCGAGCTCCTTTAGAACTGCCTCAGAAATTTGTGTGCCAACCCGAGAGGCAACTCGAGTAGGTACGAGGCTGTTAGGATCTTGAACCACTTCGGGAGCGTCTCCATGCCGGACCGAGTGGTGTCTCATTAGCCGCGATGCCGAACTCCTTTAGAATCGTCTCGAAGGTTTATGTGCCTGTCCGAGGGGTAACTCGAGCAGGTACAGAGCTGTTAGGGTCTTGAACCACTTCAGAGGCATCTCCACATCGGATCGAGTGGTGTCCCGTTAGCCGCGATGCCGCCGAGCTCCTTTAGTTAACAAGTCCCCAGCTTCGTTGATGAGCCAAATGTAGTATTTGAAAAGTTTTTTATTATCAATAGTGGAGGGGGTACATCATTGATAGTATTGGTGGAGGTTGTCCGCGTTACAAGTGCATGGGATGGGCCATCTGCCGAGTTCTTCGATCCGGTATGTTCCTCAGTGAAATACCTTGGTGATGCGGTAAGGACCCTCCCAGTTTGGAGATAGCTTTTCTTCCTTTGTCGGCTTGGACACTTCGACCTTCGTAAGGACTAGATCTTTGGAATGAAAGTCTTGGGATGTATCCGGATATTGTAGTACTTGGCTGCTTGTTGGCGAAAGGTGGCCATCCGGAGTCGTGCTCGGTTGTGAGCCTCATCAATGAAATCGAGGTTGGCTCTCAGCTGTGTGGGGTTGTCTTCTTCATTATAGGACTCCATCCAAAGATATGGAAAGCCGATCTCAATGGAGATGACCGCTTTGGATCCGAAGACGAGTTGAAGGGGGTTTCTCCCATCGAGGCTTTTGGAGTTGTATGGTACACCCACAGCACGTGGGGAGCTCCTCCACCCATCTGCCTTTGGATCCGTCCAGCCAGGTTCTGAGTCCCTAGAGGATGGTCGATTCATGACCTCGGCCTCTCCATTGGTTTGTGGATGGCCGACGGAGGTGAACCGATGGCAGATGTTCAGCTCGGTGCAGAAAGTCTTGAATGGCATTGTCGAACTGCCGGCTGTTATCGGTGATGATGGTGTGAGGCAACCCGAAATGGCATATGATAGACTTCTAGAAGAAGGCTTTGACCTTGCTCTCGGTGGTCTTGGCCAGTGCCTCGACTTGAACCCACTTGGTAAAGTAGTCGATGGTGATGAGCAAGAACTTTCACTGACCCAAAGCCGGGGGGAACGGTCCGAGAATGTCCATTCCCCACTAGGCGAAGGGCCATGGGGCCAAGAGTGGACTTAATGAAGTAGATGGTTGTCATTGGATATGTGCATGTCATTCGTAGCCGTCACATTTCTGAACCAGCCTGGCAGCGTCCTCCCT
The DNA here is from genome assembly GCA_900491605.1 of Calamus simplicifolius. Lineage (NCBI taxonomy): Eukaryota > Viridiplantae > Streptophyta > Magnoliopsida > Arecales > Arecaceae > Calamus > Calamus simplicifolius. The sequence goes on from UESW01004260.1 coordinate 63,964, forward strand.
CATGGTGAGCCAATTAATAGTGGCCTTGGTGGAGGGCCTTCTGTGCCAACGATCTGCCCCTCAGATGGTCTCCACAGATACCATCATGGATTTCTCTGAGGATGTAGTCAGCATCTGCAGGTCCAACACATTTGAGAAGGGGATAGAAAATGACCTTCTGTATAGATGCCCGTTAGAAGGGTAAACTTGGAAGCCCTCCATTTAAGCAGCCTAGCCTCCTCGCGGTTGGTTGGAACGGTGCCATCCGTGAGGTAGCGGACATAGGCGTCCATCCATGTCGGCTCCTGGGTGACCGGAAGGACTTTCTCTTTGTCTTCAATGCTGAGCCTTTCTAGGTGCTCGATGTAGGTGCCCCCCATGATGCCACCCGCCGAGATGGCCAGGCGGGAAAGGGCATTGGCCTTGGTATTCTCGCTCCGAGGAATGTAACTGATGCTAAAGTAGGCCAGCAAAGAAACTAGGAGCCGAACCTTTTTCAGGTACTAGCCATGATGGGGTCTTGGGCCTCGTACTTTCCGTTGATTTATTCAAAGACAAGTTGGAAATCAGTGAAGGCTTGAGACGTTTCACCCCAAGTTTCTGGGCGAGTCTCACTCCGGCCAGCAAGGCTTCGTACTCGGCCTGATTGTTTGTAGCTTTGAAGAGGAGCCGAAGGGCGTACTCCACCTTTTCGCCCTCCGAACCCATAAGGATGAGGCTGGCACCGCTTTCTTGGGAGTTTGAGGCACCGTCCACATGGAGGATCCAAAACTCCCCCACATCCTCAAGCTTGACGTCGAGTTGCACCATAGGAGATTCCTTGGCTTGACCCTCTGTCCAGGTGCACTCGACTAGGAAGTCGGCCATGACTTGAGACTTCAGAGCCAGCCTTGCCTGAAATGAAAGGTCAATCTCTTCTAGCTTGATTGCCCATTTGGCAAGCGAGCCTGAGGTATCAGGACGAGCCAGTATGGCTTTGAGGGTTTGGTCCGTGAGCACCACAATGTGGTGAGCCTAGAAATATGGCCAAAGATGCTGGGCAGAAATGATCAGAGCAAAAATAATCTTCTCTGTCTTGGAGTACCTGACCTCAGTGTCGTAGAGTACCTTGCTCACATAGTACATGGGCTTCTGGATTCCATCGACATTGAGGCGCACCAGGACAGAGTTGACAGCCTCCGAGGAGGCGGCAAGGTAAAGGAAAAGACTTTCTCCATCCCTTGCCTTCGACAGGAGTGGCGGGGTAAATAGGAATGCCTCCAATCCTTCAAAAGCTCTTTGGTAGTCTTTTTCCACTCGAACCCATTCACTTTGCGCAAGGCCTTGAAGAAAGGTAGGCATCTCTCAGCTGAGTTGAAGGAAATTAGCATAGGGCCACCATCCTTCCGGTGAGCCGCTGCACCTTCCTCTTGCTAGTTAGTGGTCTCATATCAAGGATGGCACTAATTTTCTTTGGGTTCACCTCAATTCCTCGCTGAGTCATCATAAAGCTCAAAAAATTTTCCACCATGACCCGAAGGCACATTTTTTCGGTTCAACTTGACTTGTAGCGGTAGAGGTTGTTGAAGGTTTCCTTCAGATCAGAGACATGGTCAGAGGCATGGGCACTCTTCGTCAGCATGTCATCCACATAGACCTCCATGTTTTGGCCCAATTGGTCTTTGAAGACTTTATTCATCAGCCTCTGATAGGTTGCTCCCGCATTCTTAAGGCTGAAGGGCATTATCCTATAGCAATAGATGCCCTTCTCGATCATGAAAGAAGTGTGCTCCTTGTCGTCCGGATCCATCTTTATCTGGTTGTACCTGGAGAAGGCGTTCATGAAGCTGAGGAGTTCATAACCGGATGTTGAATCCACCAGTTGATCAATCTGGGGCAATGGGAAGCTGTTCTTTGGACATGCCTTGTTGAGGTCGGTGAAGTCAATGCAAACCCTTCAGCTCCCATTTGCCTTACAGACCATGATCACATTGGCCAACCAACTCGGGTAGTGTGCTTTCTGGATGTGGCCGGCAGTGAGCAGCTTGTTGATATCTTTGTCAATGGTTCTCTGTTGCTCAGGTGCGAAACTCCCCTTTCTTTGGCGGATTGGATGGTGCTTTGGGTCGATGTTGAGCTTGTAGATGATCACCTTCGATGGTATGCTGGCCATGTCGGATGCTAACCAGGCGAAGATGTCCGAGTTGGCCCACAAAAAAGTTAGGAGGCGATCCCTTTCTTTCATGGGGAGAAGTTTGCCAACTTGGACCATCCTCGTCGGGTCATCTCCCAACAGAAAGGTCAGTAGTCGCTCGATCGGTTCTCCTCCTTTGGCAGACTCCTAGGGATCGGACACTTCCAAAGCCGGTGCAATGTTCTGAGAGCTTGGAACTGTGTGGTAGCAAGGCAGGACCGGATTGGACTTCCCTTGCACCTCGTCGATCCCGTTACTAGTAAGGAACTGCACGAACAACCATTTGGTGGGGATGACCGCATTAAGGAGATTGAGACCAGATCGGCTGAGGATGATGTTTTATGCCAAAGGTACTCGAATGACCAAGAATCTCATCATGACCGTGCTCTGACACGACGGTGTTCTGGCCATCACCGGTAAGGTGATCTCGCCTTTCATCCTCACTGAATCTCTTGTAACCCGACCAAGGGAGCCGTCACTGGCTGAAGGGAGTTAAAAGACAAATCCATCCGAACAAATGCATTGTAGGTAATTATGTCGGCCGAGCTGCCACTGTCAATCAGGATTCTTTTTACAGGGTGTTTGGCGATCGTCATCGAAATGACGATGCCCTCATTGTTTACATTGTCTACCCTAGCTAACTCTCCTCTGGGGATTACATCATCTAAGTCCCCATCCTCCCTTGGCTTGGATGAAGAGGCTGCCCCCAGGATACCATTCCCACCATCCTCTCCGTCGGGGAGTTGTCGACAACAGCTTGAGCAGGTGGAGGCCCCATGAGTGCTGGAACAGTCGGGGATGCCTTTTGGACATACTTTTTGAGGTAACCCCATTGGATGAGTTCCTCAATAGCATGCTTCAGGTTGTAGCAGTTGTCGGTGTCATGGCCGTAGTCTTGGTGGAAGCGGCAGTAGCGGCTCTTGCGGGGGGACGCTTTTCTTCATGGAGGGAAGGCATTGGAGATATGGCTCACCCTCAATCTCCATGAGGATGTGAGAGCGAGGGGTGAGAAGAGGTGTGAGCTTGCTCTCCCTGGGGGTGAGGCTTCGGCACCTGTTGTTCAGTCGGCATGATGGCTCGGGCTTCTTGGGGTGAGAGGATCCGCTTAGCTCAGGACGGGTAACCTTCGGCTGGAGCCCCTCTCGGTCTCCCAGTGGGTGAAGTCGGTTTCATCTGCACAGATGTACTTCTGTGCATGAAAGAGGTCAGAGTAGGAGCTGGGCGGCTTCTTATCCAAAGAGAATGTGAAGCGGGAGGGGCAAAGTCCCTGCTTCAGCACTAGAGTTGCCACCGCGTCATCCAGATGATACACTTTGAGGGTGATCATCTTGAAGCGGGCCACGAAATCTCGAAGTGACTATTCCTCCTTTTGCCGTACGGAGAAGAGGCTATCTGCGACCCACGGAATCCTTCGACAAGCATCAAAGTGTGAAAATAATACTCTTTCCAGCTCTCGAAAAGAGTCGATGCTGTGTGGGGACAGGTGGGAGTGCCAGGTGTGAGCAGCCTTCCGCAAATGGCTAGGAAGGCCTTGCACAGGAGGGCATCAGTAGCCCCTTGGACTTGCATGATATCTTTGTAGCTCTCAAGGTGATCAAGGGGATCTATCATACCATCATATGGATCCAGCTGGGAAAGACAGAATCTGAAGGGAACGAGCTCTTCCAAGATTCAGCGAGTGTAAGGAGGACGAGTGACGTACTCTTCCTCCGGCTGGTTGTTGATTTTTCTGGTGAGCTCCTCCAGCCATCGGTGGTATTCATCCAATGTTCCTTCGCCTGGCGGTGGATAGCTAACATCTTCCTTGATGGCCCAGAAGATGAGGAAGAAGAAGAAGGGAAAGAGCACGTGTGGTAGTGCCTCCGCTTAGGCTCTTCCTTGCGTCATGAGTCCAGGGAAGATTCACCTGAGCTATGGACAGGAGAGCGCGACCTCTTGAGGGACTCTCAATGGTGTCCTCTAGGAGAGGAACGACGATGGTAAGTCTCCCATCGGGGGGATCTCCTCTGAGCATACTGCTGACTGGCTAGTGCAGCAGGTGGTGGTGCAGGAGGAGTAGGCTGAAGCTGGGTGGCCACGGACTGTTGCTCTCGGAGCCCATGATCATCACCATGAGAGTTTGAACTTGCGGGATGAGCGCGGCCAACTGCTCAGCTTGAGTGGCCGCGGCTGATGGTGCGGGAGTTGCTGGAAGGTTAGCAACGGGGGGGTTGACCTCTTGTTGTTTCGCCGGTTGGAGGTGCCCCCCATGATAGCTGGCGGAGGCTTCTCAAGCACGCGTCACCACAATTGTTAATGAAGAGGGAGAGGAGGGCTTACAACAGGTGTTATAGAGCTCGTCTTCTATTCACCCCCTTCCTGGCACGCCAATCTATTGATGCTCGATCACTGGAATCAACCGTCAGGAAACGTCGTTTGCTGGTGCAGCCTTCTCCAGAGAGAACGACCTGCAAGAAGTCCTAGGGCTGAAGGTTGCTCCGACGGGGACCCTCTGACGGTCAAGTTAGCAACCGAGGTCACAACAGTGAGAGCTTGAAGAAGCTCTGAAAAAAAAGAAGGCTCCGAGAATCGGAAGGTTTTTTTAGGTTAGAAAGTGTGTGTATGTACCCCCCTTACTTGGATTCTCTTACCCTTTTATGAACCTTCGGTATCCGTCTGGGGATCAGCCACATGAAGTTCAGTGAAGAGGAATGTCTGCTAAACTCATGGCGATTACATGAATAGGAGCTGGTTAGTGGGTATGGTCCCATTGGGCACATAGGTCTGACAGTTGGTGGGCTTGATCTTATCAACTACGCAGGTCAGGTGGCAGATGGGCCTGACTCTGTTAGGTTGCGTAGGCCAGGTGGTAGGTGGGCCTGATCTTATCAGGCGGTGTAAGTTGCCTTGGAGAAGGCGGGGCCATTGAGGCCGTCTTTGAGGAGTCAGGGCCACTGGGGGCCGACTTGGAGGAAGCGGGGCCGCCGAGGCTGCTTTGGAGAAGGCGGAGCCATCGAGGCCGCCTTGGAGAAATCGGGACCGACTTGGAGGAGGCGGGGCCATCGATGCCGCCTTAGAGAAAGCGGGCCGTCGAGGTCGCCTTGAAGAAGTTGGGGCCACTGGAGGCCGACTTGAAGGAGTCGGAGCCACTGGGGGCCGACTTGGAGGAAGTGCAGCCCGCTGAAGAGCGAAGCCGCCTTGAAGACGCATGGTTTCATTGAAGAGCGGGGTTGCCTTAAAAAAGCAGGGTCGCCTGCCCCTATCTACGCCGTCAGTTAGCTTTGCCGTTAATGTCCATGTGGCGCCATCGACCACATCAAATAGCTTACCATCAACAAACCCTACATCACATGTCCGAAGACAAAAGGCACTTGGCCTTCTCTTTTGGATCCATCAATATAACCTGAGAGAGTGAGGATGGGTATCAATTAATTGTTTCCATCTTGATTTTTGCCTTAATCTTATATTAATGAATAGAATAAGATTAATATATATTTAATCCTACATTAATTATGCATCTGGATCTATCTTAAATAATTATACAAATTAAGAAATCTAGAGAAACCCTTTTATCTAATTTTGAATGAGATTCTAAACCGATGATATCGGAATAAAATAATTCTATATAAAATAAATGATATCATGAAAATAAATTGTTATAAGTTAATAGATACAAATTAAATTATACAAATAATTACAAATAAATAATTATAATAAATGATAAATAAATTGCATAAGAAAACTTAGTTATAAAGCAAAGAATTATTTTAGTCTTTAAAGATAAGATTTGCTTTCCTTGAAGAGCCTCGGGGCATATACTTTATAGGATTCAATTATAGTAATACTTTTATAAGAGACGCACGATCAATTATTAGAGGACATTAATAATTTTAATGGGACCCATCAGATAACTATATTTGATATGGTAATCTATTATATTTGGTATGGTAATCTAATATGGATTACCACTCAAGAGGTAATCCAGTTTACCTTACCAGATATGTTGTAATCTAATAATTTTTTTAAAACAAAATTACCCTTGTTTCCTCATCCGTAAAGATAAAATTATTTCTTTCTCCAAATAAAATTATTTCCTTTTTTTTCTCTCTTTTCTCTGACTCGCCGTCGTTATCTCTTTTCTCATATCTTCAAAAAAAAAAAACCACGATATTATTCGTTCATAAAAGAAAATATCGAATAATTTTTTTAAAAAAAAAAAAAAAAAATAAAAAAAAAAATGATGTTCTTAGTATATAAATTTAATTTAGGAGTTTTTTTTGAGAATTTGATGTTATATGACTGGTAATGTATTTGTCATATCAAATACAGTAATCAATATTACTATAACATTACCTGTGTATATCAAACACAATAATCAATATTACTAGCAATCTATTTAGTGGTAATCTATCTTAAAGTTAATCCACATTACCATTCGGAATTGTCTGGCAATGCATCAAACACAATTTTAAGGTTTATTAGATTGCTTTATCCTTTGCCTTTAAAAATTGTAATATTTTTAGGGCAAGAACAGAGGCTTTTAGAGATTATGATAATTTTAGGAAAGAAAAAAGGCCATCAGATGTTATAATGGTTCTGGGGGAAGAAAAGAAAGAAATTAAAAGCATCAAGTTATGTGATTCTGGCATACGATGGATATACATGAGATAGAGAGGGAAAGATATTTATGGATTCAGAAGCACCCATTCAATGCTCCCTTATCTGCAACCTTTATCAAATGGATAGCGTCATTTCTGATGCACCAAAAAAAAACCAATGGTACAATCCCAATAAAAGAAATCCAACCAAATAAATTTAATGAAACTCAACGGATATATACACAATGGAGTAGGATAAATGTCATGGAAGATGATGGATATAATGAATTGAAATTTAATATAACATGAATGGCACTTGTACAATATGGGCCATTCAAGACCCATGCTAGGTTAGAGGTCCAAGACCCGTGGGTCAGTACAAGGCCAGAAGGTTTTTATCAAAATATCTGTATATTTAAAAATATCTTAGTTAATTTAGTATTAAAAAAATAAAAAATAAAAATACATCCAACCTAACATGATCCATTGGACATTACTAATTGAAATAAATTTAAACCAACCCAATGAATATATTTATAATAGATTGGGTTGGACCAAAAATAATAGGGTTAAACATGGCTAATACTTCTCTAGAAGTAAATATTTCTAGTAAGTGGTGCCCAATTTATAACAACTTAATATAATAGAGAGTTAAAAACAAAAAATTATCATCCAATGCGCAACTAAAAATCAAGAAAAAGAAAAGTATTATTATTATTATTTGAGAAAATACAAGCAGAAAGAGAGAGTTACCTAGCAGTGTTCAAATTTATCACCGTTTGACTAAATTACCTTAGCAGCACAAGAATTTATCACCCTTTGACTGAGTTATCTTAAAAATATAGAAATTTATTTGTTCTCACGAAAAATAAGGACCAAAAATTTTCAGGAATCATTCACCAGACCAATCTACGATGGAGATGTTTAATGCATTTCGCTTGTATTTATCATTCTGCAGCTATGATTTGTAAATATCCTTTCGTTTCCAGTTAAAAATTTTATTAAAAATGATCATGAGAGAAGGCAGCTAAGGCTAAACGACACAAAATGCATGGAAGCATGGACACCAACAGCAGTACAGTGAAAAGAAAAGAAAGTGTGATTTTTTTCCAAATGACCAGAGATCTAACAAGATGTATGCGACATTGAAAAATTAATAGTTTATGATCTTTAAAAGTATTGAGTAATAGTTATATAGCATCCAATCAAATTTCTATCAACCAATATTCTGTATTCATCTTGAAATGTTGATCCACAACTGTTATTTCTGTACGGGTACTCATAACTTTTGAGAAATGATCATTTATTGATATCTAAATTTTTCTTAAAAAAATAAAAACTCATGTCGATTAGCACGGTTAACTCTTCATTCCTCAACTTTGAATTATATGTATATATAAATTTATTTCATATGAATAGAGTAGAGGGGAGAAGGCTGGTTCATGTAGTTGACCCCACGTAGTTGGAAAAAGGCTTAGTGAGTTGAGTTGTTGAGTACAAATTTATTTCATATGAGTTGGAAAAAAAGGGTAAACTACTGCCATTAGATTTGCGTGGTACAAGATATATGTAGCATCCTGGAGGCATATATAAGATATTAAAATAAACATGAGCATGATAATTTAGAAACCATGGCAAACCCACTAATACTTTTCATTGCAGTATTCTCACCTATGGATATGAATCTGAGAAGACAAGATCGTTTTCATGAGATGTTGTACCAAAGAATGGGTGCAAACGGCCAGTCCTTCAGAATAGAGAGTGGGGGCTTTTTTCCGTCCAGGAGCATCCACGACAATGACCGGCTTTACAGCCTTCTTCGTCGATCGCAAACCCAACAGCCGTTTGATATCAAGAGATGCAACTTTAGGTAAAATAAAGTGCTCAGTATTCCTGAGAAGATAGATTCCTCGTCACCCGAACCCTAATTTTCTAGCCTTCATCTTCTCTTTGGTTCCCTCCTCTCAGCAGGCATCAAGGGTGGGCTTTTGACCAGCAAATGGCAGCAAGAGTTACCTCCATGAAGGATCACAGTCCAGCAAAGGGTTTGACACATGATATGATCTTTAGCAAGGATGGGAAGTCATCCACATCTCCCCTGTTTGACGTGAGGGACGCGATCACTACTGGAGATGGGAACTCGAGACCCTCGCCCCAATTCCTGGAGGAAAGAAGGTGTTTTCCTGGGGAAATGGTTTGTAACCAAAGAATGGAAGACAATGGGATTGGAAGCTTTGATTTGATCAGCAACGGCTTAGGTCCTCTTGCCAGGGCTGCACATATGAAGCCAATCTCCACCGATTCTACTTTGGGATGGAAAGCGAGCTGCAATTACTACCATAATATATAACGACAAAATCCAGTCTAACTCTTATGATCCAGTTATCATCAATGATAGCCTCGAGCCTCAGTTTGAGGTGGGTTTTATTTAAGAATTGTTTGAGAAGTAAATTCACTTTCATTGACCTTGCGGTGCAGTTACAGAAATATCCAATGAGTAAGCCCATGACCAAGTTTGAAGAGATGTTTGCAACGCGAGAGGCACATATCGGAGGGGTGAAGAGGATGAGAACAACGATGGAGAGCGACTGGAACCCCAACTTGCAACTGAGCTTGAGCCCAAATTTTGCAAACGAAGAACGTAGCAGCAAGAGGACTCTCGATGCTGAAGAGGGAGTGGACAACACGCTCTCACTCTCACTTTCTTCCCCTATTTCCATGTAACAGCGAGAAGCCGCGAAGCCTGAAATCCAGTTCCTTTACATGGTTAATTTAAATGGTTAATTTAACATGGTTAATTTAAATGGTTAATTTAAATGTTAGAAATTAACATTTAAATTAACCATTTAAATTAACCATGTTAATTTCCCCTTTGACACAGATGACACCAAATCAATTCCAGATGACCATAGCACTCAAAACATGGAGAGTCCAGAGCTACTATCACTAAAATGCAAGGGCTCAAAGGGATCATTGTTGGCTATAAACCTTATTCATGGGCAGCATAACTATGCATAAAGAAAGGCCTTGAGACAAGTACTTGAAAGATCTCACTCCAATGCCTTTATCGACATGGTCAGATCTAAAGTACTCAGCCCCGGAGCGGCCTTGTTGCTGCTACTTTTTTGTAGGAACTGGATTTCAGGCTTCGCGGCTTCTCGCTGTTGCATGGAAATAGGGGAAGAAAGTGAGAGTGAGAGCGTGTTGTCCACTCCCTCTTCAGCATCGAGAGTCCTCTTGCCGCTACGTTCTTCGTTTGCAAAATTTGTGCTCAAGCTCAGTTGCAAGTTGGGGTTCCAGTCGCTCTCCATCGTTGTTCTCATCCTCTTCACCCCTCCGATATGTGCCTCTCGCGTTGCAAACATCTCTTCAAACTTGGTCATGGGCTTACTCATTGGATATTTCTGTAACTGCACCGCAAGGTCAATGAAAGTGAATTTACTTCTCAAACAATTCTTAAATAAAACCCACCTCAAACTGAGGCTCGAGGCTATCATTGATGATAACTGGATCATAAGAGTTAGACTGGATTTTGTCGTTATATATTATGGTAGTAATTGCAGCTCGCTTTCCATCCCAAAGTAGAATCGGTGGAGATTGGCTTCATATGTGCAGCCCTGGCAAGAGGACCTAAGCCGTTGCTGATCAAATCAAAGCTTCCAATCCCATTGTCTTCCATTCTTTGGTTACAAACCATTTCCTCAGGAAAATGTGAGGGTCTCGAGTTCCCATCTCCAGTAGTGATCGCGTCCCTCACGTCAAACAGGTGAGATGTGGATGACTTCCCATCCTTGCTAAAGATCATATCATGGCTAAGTTTTGAACTTTACCTATTTGTTGAATAGTTGTTAGAATTATTTCATGACTTTTATTTAATAATTTTTTCTTTCCATATTCATGGGCAAATGAACTATCACATATCTTGTTTTCTACCATTGAGCTTCTGATTGAGAAATTATTAACAAAATAATTTTGATATTTACACAGCAGCAAAAAACCTAAATAATACTTTTTAACAAACCTTTTAGTATAATTTTGCATTATGATAAATGATATCAAAACCGATCCAATCTATACCTACATGGACTAAAGGACATTGCGGATGAGTAGGTAGGATCTATATATTTTCAATTGAATTAGAATAGGTATTTAAACATGAATCCTTGGTTTGTTAGGGTTTAGACCTTGATGAATAGCAATGGGATTCCCTGTTGAACAAGAACTAGAACTAAGGATTTCTAATCCTGTTAGGTTTAGACCTTGATGAATAGCAATGGGATTCCCCGTTCAACAAGAACTAGAACTAAGGATTTCTAATCCTGTTAGGTTTAGACCTTGATGAATAGCAATGGGATTCCCCGTTCAACAAGAACTAGAACTAAGGATTTCTAATCCTGTTAGGTTTACTTCTTGAAAAAGGAGGAAGATGGGGAGGAGAAAGAAAGGGCTGCCACCCTATGATGAGAGAAGGGAATTTTTGGGAGAAAAGAATCTGTTCTCTATATTCCATCCAAACCCTAGAGACTAGGGTTTAAATACATCCACGAAGTGGGCCAGGCCCAGACTCAACAAAAAACTCCCATGGACTAAACCAATGAGATTAAACTAATCCCCAAGCCCGTGTACACCCGTGACTTGATTTAATCTCAACCCTTGGACTCAAACCCAGCCCAATACAAGTTAGCCCACCTGGGCCTTAATAGCACCACACCAGGCCCAACAATCTCCACCTTGGTGCTTTCAAGGCCTCAGCACGTCCACTGTGTCCATCAGCTTTAACAACGAAATACACTTTTGAAAACTGTCCCATGGAAGAACTTTAGTCAGTGCATCTGCTGGATTTTCTTTGGTGTATACCTTCACCAGCTCCACCTCACCATCTTCCATCAGCTCTCTGATCCTGTGGTATCTGAGGTCAATGTGCTTCGTCCTGGCATGATAGACTGCATTCTGCGCAAGCATCAGAGCACTCTGGCTGTCACTATGCACCTGGACAACCTTCTGATCAAGTCCCATCTCCAGCATCAAGCCCTTCAGCCAAAGAGCTTCCTTTGCTGCCTCTGTGATACCTATGTATTCTGCCTCCGTGGTAGATAAGGCTGTGATGGGCTGCAGACATGATCTCCATGATATTGGACCACCAAACAGGCTGAACACAAAGCCTGTTGTGGATCTCCTAGTGTCCACATCTCCACCAAAGTCTGCATCCACATACCCATATAACTGCCCACGAGCCTCCTTGGATAAGTTGGATCTCTCAGCACCTTCTTGCTGTCCATAGCAAATACCAACCCAACTGTACCTACCAAGTACCTGAAGATTCCCTTTAGTGCTCGCCAGTGCTCCCTGCCAGGGTGCGCCATGAACCTGCTCACCTGGCTCACTGCATGGGCTATGTCTGGCCTACAACATACCATGGCATACATAAGGCTCCCAACACTAGAAGCATATGGTACCTTCTCCATCTCCTGAGCCTCCACCTCAGTCTGTGGTGACATGGTCTTCGATAAGGAAAAATGTGCTGCCAAAGGTAGTGCTGTCGGTTTGGCATCCTTCATCCCATATCGCTCCAGAATCTTTTTAATGTAGCCACCCTAACTCAGATGCAGCACACCTTTGGATCTATCTCTGATGATTTCCATCCCTAGGATCTTCCTGGCTGGCCCAGATCCTTCATCTCAAACTCCCGAGATAAAGCTATCTTCAGTTCCTGTACAGCCTTCTCACTCTTGCATGCTATCAGCATGTCATCTACATACAAGAGTAAGTACATCCTAGACCCATCATCCAGAGATTTAACATACACACAAGAATCATACTCACACCTGAAAAGTCCAATGCTCCTAACATAAGTGTCAAATCTCTTGTACCACTGCCTCGGCGACTGCTTCAGCCCATACAGAGATTTCTTCAGCAAACAGACTTTCCCATCTGATCTTGGTTCTCTAAACCCTGGTGGCTGCTCCATGTAGATGCTCTCCTCCAAATGACCATGGAGGAATGCTGTCTTCACATCCATCTGCTCCAGCTCCAAGTCCTGAGCTGCTACAATACTCAATAATAGTCTGATGGAAGTGTGCCTGACAACTGGAGAAAATATCTCACCATAATCGATGCCTTCTTTCTGAGAGTATCCTTTGGCCACTAGTCTTGCCTTATACCTGATACCCTCTTGTTCTGAAGCTCCTTCCTTGCGCTGATAAACCCATTTACAACCAATGGGTTTCTTTCCTTGTGGCAGCTGGACCACCTGCCACGTATTATTTCTGTGAAGAGACTGCATTTCCTCTGCCATAGCATGGATCCACCTATCTCTATCCTGACTTTCCATAGCCTCTTCATAGGTGAAAGGGTCTCCATTTGCTGTCACCAGGGCATATGACAACGAATCCTCGAAGCCATATCGAACTGGTGGTCGCACGTTCCTCCTGGGCCTTTGCTGTGCGATCCCAGTATCAGTCCCCTGTTCAGCTGCATCCTGCTGAACTCCCTGGCTTCTACCCCCTCTGTCAGTCCTCTCCACCTGAATCTCAAATCCTCCTGGTCCACTAGCAAATGGCACAACTGTATAGGAGGTTATCTGACTAGTGTTACCGTGTTCTACCTCCTGTAGTCCCTGCTGTGCATCCATGCCACTTCTGTTCTGGAGGATTGAGCTCTCATCAAAGGTTACATCTCTGCTGATGACAACCTTCTTCTCCAAGGGGTCCCAAAGCCGATACCCCTTGACTCCTCGCGGGTAGCCTAGGAACACCATCTTCTTAGACCTGGCATCCAACTTACTCCGCTCCCCAGCTCCAACATGCACATATGCTGTGCATCCAAATACCCTTAGATGGTTTAGGCTTGTCTTCCTTCCAGACCATATCTCCTCTGGAATGTCTCCATCTAACCTGGTGTGCGGTGACCGATTGACCAAGTAGCTAGCTGCATCTACTGCGTCAACCCAGAACATCTTTGGAAGCCCTGCCTGCAGCCTTAAGCATCTTGCCTTTTCCAATAGTGTTCTGTTCATCCTCTCAGCCACCCCATTCTATTGAGGAGTTCCCATCACCGAGAAGTGCCTTCTGATGCCCCACTCCTCACAAAAAATCTGGAACTCCCTGCTGGTGTATTCCCCGCCATTATCAGACCTCAGACACTTCACACTTTACCCTGCTCCTTCTCCACCTCAGCCTTCCAGATTTTGAACTTGGTGAAGACCTCTGATTTCTCCTTCATAAAGTAGATCCACAGCTTCCTTGAGAAATCATCTATCAGGGTCATAAAGTATCTGGCCCCATTCCTTGCAGAAACTAGGGCTGGTCCCCAGACATCTGTGTGTACTAACTCCAGGGGTTCAGCACTCCTAGCTGTGCTGACTGAGAACTGTACTCTCCTCTGCTTTCCCATCTGACAAGGCTCACAGATCTCCATATCTCCGCTACTCAAGTCTGGAAGCAGACCTCTCTTGCTCAGTTCTTTCATCTCCTTGTCTCCCATGTGGCCCAGCGGTAATGCCACATCCTGTACACATCCCGAGGATCTTGCTCCACAGCTGCCACCTCAGATTTCACAGTCATCACAGAGCCCTCCATCTTGTATAGATTATTTTCAGCCTCCTCCCTCTCATCACCACCATAGCTCCATTGGAGATGTTCAGAACTCCACTCCTGGCACGACTGCTGAAGCTGTATCCAGTCCGCTCCAAGTACCCCAGTGATACCAGATTCTTCTTGAGTTCTGGAACATGCTTCACACTGGTAAGAGTGCGCACCATACCATCAAACATCCTCACCCTCACTGTGCCAATACCTGCCACCTTGCAAGGGTGATTATCTCCAAGAGTCACATTCCCCTCCTCAACCTCTGTGTAAGTACTGAACCACGACCGGTTGGGAGTGTAATGATGAGAACAGGCTGAATCCAAGGTCCACATCTCTGTGCTGTGCCTGTGATCATCTGATACAACCAAGAGATCATCCTCCACCTCCTGATCTGCAACTGTACTCACAGACTCAGATCCTCCTTTTTCTCCCTTCTGATTTTTCCACTTAGGACAATTCTTCTTAAAATGTCCTACCTCTCCACACTTATAGCACTTCAGCTCTCTCTTGCCTTTCCTGGACTTTGATCGTCCTCCAGACTTACTTCTGTCCCTGCCCCTACCTCTGCCTGTCCTTTCCCCAACTGATAGACCCTCCTGGGGAACAGCTTCCTTGGTCATCTTCTCCCTCTGCTCATTCGTCCGAAGCACCGAGATAATATCTTCATAAATTAATGTCTCCTTCCCATAGAGCAGTGTTGTGACCAATGAGTCATAAGACGTGGGCATTGAACATAAAAGCAGAAGTGCTTTATCTTCTTCCTCCATCTTGACCCCAACATTCAGAAGTTCATTGCTCATCTGGTTGAATATCTGGATGTGACCCAGCACATCTACACCTTCTGACATCCGAAGGCTGTAGAGGCGCTTCTTCAACATCAACTTGTTGCACATATTCTTCCCCATATAGATGGTGTGCAACTTCGTCCAGAGTCCCTTCGGGGTCTTCTCCTCCAGCACTGAATAGAGGACTGAATCCGCCAGACAGCCCCTGATCATTGAACATGTCTTCTTCTCCAATGAAATCCACTGCTTGTCTGTCATCCCATCTGGCCTTTCCTCCAAAGCCAGATCTAAACCCTGCTGCACAAGGAGGTCCTCTACCCGGACTTTCCACATGGAGAAACTTCCCTTCCCATCAAACTTCTCAACCTCTATTTTTATGCTACTCCCCATGGCCAATTTCAAAAATAGCACAAAAATAAATTTTATAAAATAGAGAAGTACCTTGACGAGATTCTGTTGAAATTATTTCAACTCCTTGAAGGCCTCCAGATTACTCCTTGAACCAGGCTCTGATACCACTTGTTAAGGTTTAGACCTTGATGAATAGCAATGGGATTCCCTGTTGAACAAGAACTAGAACTAAGGATTTCTAATCCTGTTAGGTTTAGACCTTGCTGAATAGCAATGGGATTCCCCGTTCAACAAGAACTAGAACTAAGGATTTCTAATCCTGTTAGGTTTAGACCTTGATGAATAGCAATGGGATTCCCCGTTCAACAAGAACTAGAACTAAGGATTTCTAATCCTGTTAGGTTTACTTCTTGAAAAAGGAGGAAGATGGGGAGGAGAAAGAAACGGCTGCCGCCCTATGATGAGAGAAGGGAATTTTGGGAGAAAAGAATCTGTTCTCTATATTCCATCCAAACCCTAAAGACTAGGGTTTAAATACATCCACGAAGTGGGCCAGGCCCAGACTCAATAAAAAACTCCCATGGACTAAACCAATGAGATTAAACTAATCCCCAAGCCCGTGTACACCCGTGACTTGATTTAATCTCAACCCTTGGACTCAAACCCAGCCCAATACAAGTTAGCCCACCTGGGCCTTAATAGCACCACACCAGGCCCAACATGGTTTAGTAAGGATATTAAAACTTAAATGAAAAAAAAATAAGTCAAACCATATGTTGATAAATATTTAAGGAGGAAAGTCGGATGAAATATCTACGGCCTATTCTAATATTTTTCATTTTCTCGGAGAGAGAAGGCGTCACTTTTTATCAAAACCAACGCTCTGATACCAGTTTTTGTTGGATAGATAGATGAGATTACTGATAATCGGATAAGATAAGAATTTTAAATTTTTCTATGGTTATCTTCAAGGATAAAATGAGTTGGAGGTTCTGATCTCCGATGAGATCCCCATGATCAGAACAATCCGATCAAAACTCTTATCATGAAGAAGATAAGCGTGGATTAAAATATTAAATCCGGTTGGTACGGAAGCGATACCAGTAATCAAACTTATGAAAAATCATGGTAATCATTACTTAATTAGAGAAAATAATTGTGTACCTTTTTACTAAAGATTTCTACTGAATTTCCCCGTGAATAAGAAAGCGTTCGTGCGTGAAGACTCCTCTGCGTGAAGGCTTATGTACCGGAGACTCTTCAAAGGAGTGGAGAAGCTCTCTAAGATCGCTGATTTCTTCTTAGGAATAAATGGGATAATCTTTAATCCTCAACTCCCTGAATGAGCAAGGGGTATGGCCAAGGAAATAAGCAAGGATTTTTTGGTGAATAAAAATCAGCCGAATTCTTTTGTGTTTCTCTTTTCTGATCTCACAGTCTTTACTGTTCTTAAAAAAAGATGAAGACAGGTGGATGAAAAATGAAAAAAAGATTTCTCTTTTATCCTTCTTTGATCATGGTGCTCGCTATTTATAAATGGGAAGCGATACTCTGATTGAAGAAAGCGTCGCGTCCCTACGGGAGAGACGCTTCTCATCATCATCCAAAGATGCGCGAAGAAGAAGACACCGCTTCATAATAAAAAAAATATGTTGTCTCTTCTGCGCCTGATCTGAGAACATCATGCCCAACTTACAATAGGCCCGCTGGTCTAGAGACTCATTGAGACCAAGGCCCATAGAGCCTAAACCCAAAGTCCTCAAACCACCCATGGCCTCTACTTTGGTCACGGTTCTATGTTACAGAGTTTAGTTTCATTAAGAAACTTTTCTCTGAATTTTTCTAAAAAATAAACACAATATTATGCGGCATTATTTGCTCATCGTGTCACCTAAAATTTTAAAAATGAATTCTTAAAATTTAGGAGTGAGCTTCCTTTTATGGTCTACACCTTGGACTTCGCGGGACACACATAACCTAGCTCCCAAGAATATTATCCTTACACTGCCATTCCCTATGACTCGGGACAATATTCTTAATCATGATTTATTTCTACCAGAAAATCACAACTGCACTCCAAGATATGCGCGACATTTATGTCGAGATAAAATAAATTGTCACATAAAACAATCCCATCCCTTACCTATGAGATCGATACGCAAATGGTTCCTTCATGCAACACTCGAATATTGGTACCAAGTAATTTGTGTACTATAACTTGTCCAATATCCATCTAACACCTTAAGCTCTAGGTTTCCTCATATCCATCCACTAAGCGTTAGGAATCAACCCGTCGATTGATCATGTCTACGCTCGATCTATAAAGATCACTATGCATAGTTTTAAGATGGATTAATTTGAACCTCTCAAGGGAGTGTTATTGCTTTCTCATGGAAAGTATATGAATGACTATATTGCGAGTATGTTCTTAGACCCTAGTGGCATATGCCCAACCCACCGAGTATCAATCATTTATGGACTTTGCTTATTTGGTGAATCAAAGTATATACGCTATAAGTCTGAGTTCAGTGACTTGCTCAAACTTAAGAACAATCGTACTCTCATAGCTATGAGTTAAATTTCATGATAGTATATTTCCAAAATTTATTCTCATGTAAGTCCGTCAATACGCAATATGCGTACTAGTATACTAATTCGAGAATCCCTCTCAAATAGTCAAGATAAACTATTTTTCTAATTGAAAATTACGTATACTTCAATTTCTCATAATAAAGCGCCTAACTTTATTAAAATTATGACAATTGTATTTCGAATGTAATAAAATGATCTCATGTCTTCTGTACTCATGTGTAAAGCATCTCAAGCACTCAAGATCATTATTTCTAACATTCATAGACCTTTCAGAAGAATTATATACAACAAGTATATAGGATGCAAATATCAAACATTTATTATATATCATCTGGTGTCAATCATCATAAAAAAATTATGTCTTTTAGACCATAATTTCCGATAACAATACATAATAATTAATGCACGATGCATATATTTAAAATAAAAATATTTTTTTTATTTTTAACATGCATATCTATGCATCGTGCATTAATCATCGTGTACGATACAGAGGCAGCAAAACTTTTCCATGAACCGAGCCCTATACTCAGCTAAATTCTTCTTCTTAGGCGCTAGAAAAGACACCATGGAAACGACCACCGGCGTTATAGATGATCCCCAGTTTGCATGAGCCCCCATCAGCCACCATACTGCCGTGCTTCCCAGCTTGTGCACGCATTGGAATCGGATGAAAACAACGCTGCTAAACACTAGGCTAGCTACTGGAAGCCGATGATTGCAACACTTTCGCATGCAATGCAACTACATCATAGGACGCTATCTATTGTTGCTTTTCAGGAAGCTGTAGACCTGTGCATGGACACAGAAAAATGATCAAAAAAATTAGAAAGAAAAAATCTTTGGGCTAAAATACATAAAAAAAGTGTATGAAACTATTGATTCAAAAATTAAAGCTAATGAGTAGCAAATAGACTTGAGTTATAAATACATAACACATTTCTTTCTCATCCAATATGAAACTAAATATAGGGTATCACAATGTATCTCATTTAAATCTAGATATCCCTATCAAGTTAAGGGTTCGAATCTAAATCCAATCCAATTCATAAATACTATAGCCTTATCTATAATGTCCCTTAGTATATATTGTTGGGGTTTTCATGCACACCTGACAACGCAGCGAAAGTGCATGGATTTTATGAATTTCTTAATTAAATATATTCTACCAAAATCTTTTTTATGGTAACAATCAAATGAATAAATAGTAAATATAGGATAAGAAGAATACCTGCAACGCTAAATCCAATATGTTAAAATATTCACAAGATGCCCAAGTGTTCACCCTTCAACATCGATCCACATAGAAACTGTGTTCAAGACTCTGGCTCCTTTAAAACTTTAATCATTGATGCTTTAATCCTTCTAAATGATTTAATTGGCTTGCTTTCTTTCCCTTCTATTTTTCTTTCTCTTATAAGAAATCCTTTAAAGCTTCTTGTCCTAACGAAGACCTCCTTATCTTGGTTTAGGATAAGATATCCTTTTGTCTTGAAAAAGATCTCTTTGTTTTGGTTTACAACAAGACAACCTCTTGTCCTAAAGAAGACCTTCTTGTCTTGATCCAAGACAAGACCTAAAAGAGAAATTAAGGAGAGATGGGAGTTTATCTCTCTTCGAATGAATTCTCTGTATCATGAAACACAGAAGGCCTTTCTATTTATAAGAGGCGGAGGGATGCAGATGCATTCCATCCACACGCCTTGCCTCATCATGATGAGGGATGTCCTAAGGATAGCACCTCATCATGATGAGGCGCTCAGAAAGATATATCTGCTCAAAAGACTTAACTGCCAATAAGCCTTATCAATGCCCTTCTCACGTTGATAACCTCTTACACTTAATTCATGATAATGTCCAAAATAAGACACCATCCAATGGTTCATATTAAGACATCATTCAATGGTCCAGATTAAGACATCATCATCCAATAGTTCAAATCGAGCCACTGACCAACAGTCTAGATCCATTATCCAAAGAGCCATCCAATGGTCCAAATAAAGCCAATTGGGTTCCAACTCTTGGCCAACTCACGTTAGGTCTTGATTTAATCATATTAGATTAACCTAATACAAGAATAAAATTTGATTCTAATTCGAATCAGGAGCTAGGGTTTGCAACACATGCTAGCATGTCTATTTTGCAAACATGATCTAATCCAATTAGACTCTTAATCAGTTCCTTTGTGTGTGGCCCATTGAATTTTACATCTAGCTAGTAGTAGGTATGGGTACAAGTTGACCTATCATAATTAGAATATTTCTAATCCTTATAGGTCCAATTAATGTGATCCCGAACTTGACAATTAGAAACCTTTCTAATTGTTGATCAAATCAAACTTTTTAATCCAATCAAACCTACAAGATAAGATTGATATCTAGCAACGTATCATATCTAGCCAGAAGATATAAAATTTGATGGATATACCAAATATACCCTTCAGTGGTAAGTTAACGTGCAATTCAATCCTTCAATCGTATTGCACCCCAAATAAATATATGAGTATGGATCAATATCAGACTCAATTACTTATTCATATATCTCTTAATCTTCTAATGATAATTTAATTAATAAAAGATTAGAAATTCTAATTTTTTATTTTGCTTTTATCAAAGATTTCCTGAGATCATCATAAGATTGAGCAAGTAGGGAGTAGGCTTCTCTTACTAGAAGTGATTGATTCCTTATTGATCCACTCACAATCTTCGTACACAATCTATCATATCCAAAATACATCGTACACAACTTAATGTCATGAATGAGTATAAACCAAAACATGGATTTATATGCACAAGATACTATGATGATTTCAGGTCTAAGGATCACTTGCATAACTTCCACTTAAAGAATTATCTTTTGACAAATAAGTAAGCATCCATAAGATATTCTCTTGGTAGGTCAATTTAGTGAATTCATTCTTCTAATGAGCATCCATATCTTTGTATTAGTGTCTCACACAAGTGATTGTGAGATCAATAATCCTCTGCATCGAGCATGCATAAAATGTGTCAGTCTTTTTGGTAGCATTGATCCCCGACTCAATGTACCATCGATTGAGAATATTTTAGATTAGGGTTTTAGGATTTTAGGTCTCACTAGCGTGATCACATCATAGCCCTAAAATTATTGCCCTAATTTATGGGGTTCATCATAATTATAAGTAGCGAATGATGAAACATAATGCCTTTTATTTATAAGCAAAATATCATGTACATGATTTGAAAGAATAAAATAAATTCTATCACAATATAACTTGCGATTGACTTTTAGGGCACAACTTTTCATATATGTGCTATAGGTAGAAGTCCATTACCATTTGTAAGAACTCACAATCTTACTTAAAAAAACTACTTAAAAGATATTATTTATATTTTTTGACCTTGGGACTAAACATCTTATCCTTGACTAATTATAGAATCTATTATATTATCGAGGTAAGATTTCGATTGTGGGAATTGAAAATTTGGATTGGATTTCCACCTGCATCTCATTTGCATATCGGGTTGTAGCAATAAATAAATTCTTTTTGGTTGGATGATGCCAATGCTGTTGGCAACCAAATGATTAACATTGCTACAGCTAATGTAAGATCTATTCCTCTTAATTTATCTAATATTAGATTAAGATTCAATTTGACTGAATTGAGATAAAAAATATCAAAAATACCATAATATTTGGTATTGAATAAGCTTTCAAACCTATCTTGAATCATTCAAATTGAAGTTGAATTAAGGAAATTAAGTAATTTTATAAACATATATTAGTTGTGATGAACTTTTAATAAATTATGAAAATACTATTAATGATGATAAGGATGATTTTAAATATTTTTATCTAAATTTAAATTTATGTTGAATGAGTTAGAAGTTAGTTTTGACTCAAAAATTTATTTTAAATATTTAACTAATATTTTTCATTTTAAGAATTAGTGCCCTATAAGAATTAAAAAGTTTATTATTAGTTTTAAGAAATTAGTATCTTATGAAGAGTAAGAAATCTATTTGCTTTATAAAATCATAAGGCTCAATATAGATCTTGTGATATCAAATAAATAATAAAGAATATAGAAGTTGAAGATGAAGAATGATGGAGACCTTGAGCATAAAAAAGTAAGAATTAATTTCTAATAATTCTATATAAAATTGTAAGCAAACCCTATCATGGTTAGAGTAACGTTTAAAATTATTAAAGATTGAAAATTAATTTTTATAAATATTCTAGATAATTACATAAAAATCTTAGTTTAGTTGATTAAATATTTTACATTAAAAATTTATATGTTTAGAATTTAGTATAAGTGTTAGTTTTATAAGAATTATTTGAAATGTTATTATGCTTAGCGGAAAACTTAAGCATTTTTCTAATATGTGAGAGGATTTTATGGTATAAAAAAATGAATTATGATTTTATAAAATTCTTATAAATATTATTATTGAAAATTAGAACAAGTAAGTATGAATATTACGACATGTTACTCATATGCCTATTAGATTTCTAATAAGATATTAATTCATGTTGTAATTTACTTTTTAAATTCATTACATGTGAAAACTGAATTTTAAGTTATAAGAACTTACATGATGTAGGCAAATAACGAATTATATGATAGGAAACAAGTTATGATATGTATAATATAGTTAGAAACTCTTTGTGAACTACAATTTATGACATGTTATTCCTATATTTTGGGGCTTATACGAAGGACTCTAATATTGAAATCCATTTTCATAGGAGATATATGTGATGATCTATTTTTAACTCACCTCTGCAGGGTTAAATGCGCTAACCTGTTCTAACTTTACCATAGAGTTAACTGTAGCCATGGTTATGACTGCAAAGTTATTATCAAAGTTTTGGAATGAAAACTTTAATTTTTTAAATTTGATATTGTTACTTTAAATGATATGTATTATTTTTTATTAAAATTATTTATGAAAATGATATTTAAACATCACATAATTCTTATGTTTTAAATTAAATTAAGTTGCTTACTTGATTTCTCTAAGCATGGTTAAGGATTACTTACTAAGCTTTACTCGTAAAAGTTTTTATTTTTTTTATTTAGAGACTAAGTGATAAGCATGATAACGGATAGGAGCTAGTCTAAAATTTAGTTACCTTCTTATGATTAATTAGTTCGGTTTAAGAATATTTTGCATATCTAATATCAAGAACTTATGTTAGATTTTTTTGATATTATTTTGGTATTCATCAATTCATTATATGATAGTATTTAAAGTAAGATACCTTTTATTCTAGCGATTTCATTCTTAAGTGTATTGCAAATTATCATCTCCTATATCCACAATAGATCTGAGACATGACACCTAGCCTCTTTGTCCATTTGTTTTCATATCCCCACTATTTGCTTCTAAAACAAAAATTTTTTAAAATAAAAGGTTATATAACATGATTAAAACCTGAATCCATCACCCTACATGGCGATAGAAGGGAAGATGAGGGAAAAAACCAAGGCTTGTTTTCTTTTGGATGTCATCGTTGCAGGATAGATAAAACCCATCTCTTGATATTTCAACATTATCAGGGAACGCTAGTTTCTTTGTGATGGCCACACTAGCTTATGGTGGGTTGGATTTTTAACTGTGAAGGACTTTACTGACAATGGTGTTGACGCTCGATCACTGAAATCAATCGTTGGGAAATGTCGTTTGCTGGTGCAGCCTTTTCCAGAGCGGACGACTTGCAAGAAATCCCGAGGCTAGAGGTTGCTCTGGCAGGGACCATCCGATGGTCAAATTAGCAATCGAGATCACAGCAGTGAGAGCTTGAAGAAGCTTTGAAAAAGAAGAAGGCTCCGAGAACCATAAGATTTTTTTAGGTTAGAAAGTGTGTATATATACCCCCCCTTACTTCGGATTCTCTTACCTTTTTATGGATCTTCGGTATCTGTCTGGGGATCAGCCACGTAGAGTTCAGTGAAGAAGAATGTTTGCTAAACTCATGGCAATTACGTGAATAGGAGCTAGTTGGTGGGCCTGGTCTCATCGGGCATATGGGTATGATAGTTGGTGGGCTTGCTCCCATCAACTGCATAGGTCAGGTGGTAGATGGGCCTGACTTTGTCGGGCTGCACAAGCCAGGCGGTAGGTGAGCCCGATCTTATTAGGCGGCATGAGCTACCTTGAAGAAGGCGGAGCCATTGAGGCTGCCTTAGAGGAGTCGGGGCTGCTGGCGGTTGACTTGGAGGAAGCTGGGCCGTCGAGGCTTCCTTGGAGAAGAAGTTGAGGCCGCTGGGGGCCAACTTGGAGAAGGCGGGGCCGTCGATGTCGCCTTGGAGAAGACGGGGCCATCGAGGCCGAATTGAAGAAGTCGGGGCCGCTGGGGCCAACTTAGAGGAGTCGGGGCCGCTGAGGGCTGACTTGAAGAAAGTGCAGCCTCACTGAAGAGCGGGCAGCCTTGAAGAAGCGAGGCCGCCTGCCCCTATCTACACCGTTAGTTGGCTTTGTCGTTAATGTCCATGTAGCATCATCGGCCACATCAGATGCCCCCCGCTCCTGAGCTCAAGGGGCCATGCATCCTGTGACCCTTGGGCAAAAGGAGAGCAAAATTTGTAATAACTGCTGGCTTTCGCACACCTTCAATTGTCGAAGGTGCAGCGTGGGAGGATGAATAGAAGAGGGCCGAAGCCACGGCCAGAGTCTGCGATGCCGAGGCCCGGGCCGAGGAGGCCGAGAGCTGAGCCTGGGGAGCCAAAGCCTGGGCTGAGAAGGCCAAGGCTCGAGTCCGGGAAGCCGAGGCCTGGGCTTAGAATGCCATCAAGGAGTTTCGGAGCTCACCAGAATTCAAGTAGGAGGTGACCGAAGCTAGCCTCGATGCTTACGCTCAGGGCTTCGAGCACTACAAAGCAAAGGTTGCTGAAGTCTTCGGGATCGACGACCTCAAAGCTATCTAGCCTGGAGACTCGGATGATGTGGAGACGGATGAGGATGAGGCTGGCAAAGAGCTAGGACCCGGTGAGCCATAGACTTCGGAGGCATCTTCACGCTGGACCGAGTGGTGTTCCGTTGGCCGCGATGCTGCTGAGCTCTGTTGAGAAATTATTGAAACATAATTGCCCCAACTTTATTGATTTTGATGATTTCCAAAAGCCATGAGTATCTTAAAGAAAACAATGTGTTTATTTATCAAAAACCTTGAGCTTATTCAAATTGAATAGAATGAACTATCAATGGTTACATCAAATGAGTTTTTTTTTTTTGAATCTATTAGAAAAAGAAGTTTCAAGTTCTATGCTTAAAAGGATTTCAAAAAGGAATTTTTACACATTATAATTCAATCGATGAATTCTTGGAACATGTCTTGAATCCATGATAAACGTCATATTTAATGTATTCAAGTCAAATTTATATTTTAAATTTAATTGGGACAAGTTTTAAAGCCAATCAGAACATTTTTCTGATTTTTGTATCGGTCCCGAGCCGACTCAAGGGTTTCCGAGTCGACTCCCCAGTTTGCCTGTTTTCTCGAGTCGACCCTTGGCTTTTCAGAGTCGACCCCTGAATTCTTGCGAGCCGACTCCTGTCTGTGCAAGCCGACTCCACTCAAACAACAGAACCCATGTTTTTTGAGCACTTCTCGAGTCGACTCCCCATTTTCCTCGAGTCGACTCCCGACTTTCAGGAGCCGACACCTCTGTTTTCGCGAGTCGACCCTTCAATGTTTTAAAATGTTTCTATTTTTGGTAATCGACTTCGAGCCGACTCCCTCAGAGCTCGAGTCGACTCCGCGAAATCTGGACGCGATTTTTAACGATGAACATCAGCCCCAACGGTAAGATTTTTGAATAACGGCTATTTTTCCCTATCTAACGGATATTTTTGCAGATTCTATAAATAGAGGAGCTCTTTTCAAATCAAAACAACCCAGAGAAAATCAAAAAGAGAGAAAAGAGTATCGTTTGAAAAGAGGGAAAAACAGAGCTTATTGGAAAAATCATTTAGCTCAAAGGAGAGTGTTCAAAAGGAGTGAAATCCAAGAGAAAGATTCGTCTACTCCTTCTCATCAATCCACAAGAGAAGAAGAAAATCCAAGTGCGTTTCAAAGGTCAAATCGAAGGATTTTCAAAAGAGGAAAAAGCTTCATCTCAACTCCAAAGACTTCAACGTCAAGAATCTAGCTGAGGCGTGATTCAACACTTCTGGAGGAGAAAAAGAGAAGAAGGGAGAAAGCCCAAGCATCTACCATCTGCAAATTATCAGGCTTTTCTAACCCTATATCATTTTGTACTTCATTTGTATATTTGCTCAAGGGGAGCACATTATTGTTTAAACTATCATTATTATTTGTTTGCTGATTCAATCAGTGGATTGAATCAGTGGAGGTTGGTATACCTCGTTGCAAGCCGGAGTGCTTGTGTTGGGTTAGTTGTGAGCCCGTGAAAAAGTGTAGGGTTTTGTGCTGGTAAGCCCGAGTTAAAACCAGCTGGGTTCGTTGTGCACCCGGTAAAACAACAAGTTTGAGTTGTGAGCTTGTAAAACAACTCGGCTAATCTAGAGAGATTATAGTGTGGACCCAAGTGAATCTTGGGAGTGGACGTAGGTGTTGGTTACACCGAACCACTATAAAATTTTTGTGTTTGCCGTGCCATATTTTCTCTATCTCTATCTCTTTTATTTGCTTGTGCATTGCTTATTAGTTAGCCTTCACTTGCACATCTTGCTAACTAATCAATTAAAGTTAAAAAGGCTTAAATTTTTAAGAACCCAATTCACCCCCCCCTCTTGGGTTGCCATCTGGGCCAACAATTGGTATCAGAGCTAGTGCTCATTAGATTTGATCTCACGATCAAGAGCTAAAGATCCAAATGGCAACACAAGTTGGTTCATTTTGCTGAAGGTCATTCTACGAATAGACCTCCACTTTTAATGGCCAACTATTCATATTGGAAAGCTAGAATGAGGATATTCATTCAAGCTTCTGACTATGAATTATGGGGTGTTATAATAATGGACCTAGTACACCCACACACCTTATTGATGGCACTATTGTTCCTAAGCCCGAAAGGGATTGGAATGATAATGATAGGAGAATGGCACAGCTTAATGCTAAGGCCATGAATGTTTATATTGTTCCTTAGATCAAATGAATTCAATAGAATCTCAACTTGTAATTCCGCAAAAGAAATTTGGGATAGGTTGGAAATTACCATGAGGAACAAACCAAGTAAAGGAATCAAAAATAAATATTTTGGTTCATAAATATGAATTGTTTACATGGAACAAACTGAAACCATCACATGCATGTACACTAGATTTACTGATATTGTGAATGGTTTGAAAAGTCTTGGTAGAACATATACTAACTCTGAACTTGTTCGAAAATTCTTAGGTCACTACCAAGATCATGGGAAGCAAAGTGACTGCAATCCAAGAAGCAAAGGACCTCAACACTACCTTTAGAGGAGCTTCTAGGATCCTTAATGACCCATGAGCTGACAATGAAGCAGCATGTTGAGGAGGAAACAAAAAGAAGAAAACTTTGCCCTCAAGCTGCAAAATGGAAGAGAGCAGCAGTGAAAGTAATGATGAAGATGATGAGGAAACTGCTCTCTTGGCAAAAAATTCAGAAGATTTATGAGAAAAAGGCCCTTCCACAAAAAGAAATTTGGAGCAAGTGGAAGGAGAAAAGGATAAGAAAAAGGACAAGGAAAGAAAAAGAAAAAGACCCTTAGTTTGTTATGAGTGTAAAAACCGGGCACTTTAGTATGAATGTCCTTTTGAAAAAGGCCTACAAAAAAAGAAGAAGGCTTATATGGCAACATGGAGTGATGAATCTTCTTCCGAAGAAGAAGAACAAAAGGAAGTTGCAATATGTTTTATGGCGACGACGACAACGATGAGGTAAGTTCCGAAAACCCTGATGATTTTACATTTGATGAAATGTTTGATGCTTTCAATGAACTTATGATTGATTTTAAATTTAAAAAAAATATAAGTTTTTGAAAAATGAAAATTAGTTTAGCTAAAAGAAAAATGAATTAGCTTTAGAAATTAAGAACTTAACTAATGAAAAAGAAGAACTTAAAAGAAACTTAATCAAGAAAAAGATTTATTAAAATCTGAAACTAAAATCAACTAAAGAAAAAGATCAAATAGAAAAGCTTTAGATAAAGAATAAAGAAATTGAAAGAAAGATGTTAAAAAATATAAAGACATTGTTGAGAAATTCACTTTAAGTTCAACTAAACTTAACATGATTTAGATAGTCAAAAAGCTGTTTTTGACAAAGCCGGTTTAGGATATAACACTTAAGAAACAAAAATCTTAAAAATATTTTTGTAAAAGCCAACCAAAGTAATATAACTTGTTTAAATGTAATCAAAAGGACATAAATCTTTGAATGCAAAACTTAAATAATAAAAAGTTAAATGTTAAAGGAAGAAAATATGGGTTCCGAAAGGAACAATTTTTGTTGCTACTAACCATGAAGGACCCAAGAAAGCTTGGGTACCTAAACATAAAGTTTGATATGTTGCAGGAATGTCTTGTAGCCAAAAGATCAAAGAAAAAGTGGTATCTTGATAGTGGCTGCTCAAGACATATGACGGGTGACAAAGATGAATTCATCACCCTAGAAGAAAAGAAAGGAGGAGTTGTTACGTTTGGCGACAATGGTAAAGGCAAATTATGGGCCTTGGTAAATTCAATAACTCCATCCACATTTATTGATAATGTACTTTATGTTGATGGTTTAAAGCATAATCTTAAGTATAAGTCAATTATGTGATAAAGGTTTTAAAGTTTCATTTAAATCTTCTTATGCACTGTAACTAATCCCATTGATAATAGCATTGTATTTATGGTTATAGAATGGCAATGTATACTTGATTGATTTAGAAAAATTATCTAAGTAATCATTGCTTAATTGCTGAATAATGCTAATATAAATGAGATTGTTGGTTGTGGCATCGTAGATTAGGTCATGCAAGCACACACCTTATTTCAAAACTAATTAAAATGGATTTAGTTAAAGGTTACCTAAATTAGATTTTGAAAATAATAAAATATGTGATGCATGTCAATTTGGAAAACAAACTAGAAGTTCTTTCAAATCTAAAAACATTGTTTCAACTTCTAGGCCACTAGAGCTACTTCACATGGACCTTTTTGGACCAACTAGAACCACAAGTCTAGGAGGAAAGAAATATGGTCTTGTGATAGTAGATGATTATTCTAGATTCACTTGGGTAATTTTTAGCTCACAAAGATGAGACTTTCTCGATATTCTGAAATTCTTCAAGAAAGTCACAAATGAGAAAAACACTACCATAGTGTCTCTAAGAAGTGATCATGGAACTGAATTTGAAAATCACTTATTTGAAAGTTTTTGCAATGAAAATGGAATTAATCATAATTTTTCAGCACCTAGGACCCACAACAAAATGGTGTAGTTGAAAGAAAAAATAGGACTCTAGAAGACATGGCCCGTACCATGCTATGTGAAAGTAACTCCCAAATACTTTTGGGCGGAAGCTATTAACACAGCATGTTACATCTAAATAGAGCTTAATAAGACCAATTTAAAGAAAACACCTTATGAATTATGGCATGAAAGAAACCAAATATAAAATACTTTCATGCATTTGGTTGTAAATGTTTCATTCATAATAATGGTAAAAACAACTTAGGAAAATTTGATGCTAAATCTGATGAAGGAATATTTTAGGATATTCAACAACTAGTAAAGCATATAGAGTATTTAACAAGAAAACCTTAGTTGTTGAAGAATCCATTCATGTAGTTTTTGATGAATCTTTAGCAACTGGTTCTGAAAAGATTGATGATGAGGAAGATACAAACATAATTGAAAAGATCTTGAAAAACTTAATATTGATGTATCTTCTGATCATGAACAAGAAGCTAAAGATGATGATTCACCTAAGGACGATGATGTAATATAATCATAATGATGTAGATCTACCAAGAGATGGAGATATGCTTATAGTCATCCTAAGGAATTGATTATAGGTGATCCATCTCAAGGAATAAGAACTAGATCATCATGAGAAATATTAGTAATCATCTTGCATTTGTATCACAAATTGAACCTAAAACTATTGAAGAAGCTGAAAAAGATAATAATTGGATGTTAGCATGCAAGAAGAATTAAATCAATTTACAAGAAATAATGTATGGACCTTAGTTGAAAGACCTAAAAATCATTCAGTAATAGGATCAAAATGGATTTTAGAAATAAACTAGATGAAAATGGCATAGTAATTAGAAACAAAGCTAGATTAGTTGCAAAAGGATATAATCAAGAAGAAGGTATTGATTTTGATGAAACCTTTGCACCAGTAGCTAGATTAGAAGCCATTAGGCTATTACTTGCATTTGCATGTCATATGAATTTTAACTTATTTCAAATGGATGTAAAAAGTGCATTTTTAAATGGATTTATAAATGAAGAAGTTTATGTAGAACAACCACCAGGTTTTGAAGATCACGAATTTTCAAATCACGTTTTTAAATTGCACAAAGCTTTATATGGTTTGAAACAAGCACCTAGAGCTTGGTATGATAGGTTAAGTAAATTCTTAATTGAAAATGATTTTACAAGAGGAAATGTTGATAAAACTTTGTTTTTGAAAAGAAAAGTAAAGATTTACTTGTAGTACAAATATATGTTGATGACATTATTTTTGGTGCTACTAACGATTCTTTTGTCAAGAATTTGCTAAGTTAATGCAGGGAGAATTTGAGATGAGCATGATGGGAGAACTCAACTTCTTCCTTGGACTCCAAATCAAACAAAGCAAAGAGGGAATCTTTATCAACCAAACAAATACACAAGAGAAATACTAAAGAAGTTTGGTATGGAATCAATGAAACCCCTCGGAACACCAATGAGTCCTTCATGCAAGCTGGACAAAGATGAAGAAGGTAAGAAGGTTGATCAAAAGTATTATCGAGGTATAATCGGATCCCTACTTTATTTAACTGCAAGTAGACCAGATATATGTTTTCTGTTTGCTTATGTGCTAGATTTCAATCTGAACCTAAAGAATCACATTTAATTGCTGTTAAAAGAATACTAAGATATCTAAATGGAACTAAAAATGTAGGTTTATGGTATTCTAGAGACTCACATTAAATCTGATTGCATATTCAGATTCTGATTATGCTGGATGTAAGTTAGATAGAAAAAGCACAAGTGGTGCATGCCAATTCTTAGGAAGTAACTTAATCTCATGGTTTAGCAAAAAGCAAAATTCAGTTGCATTATCAACTACTGAAGCTGAATATGTAGCAGCTGGAAGTTGCTGTGCTCAAATCCTATGGATTAAGCGACAACTTGAAGACTATGGTATCACACTTGATAAAACACCTATAAGATGTGATAACACAAGTGCAATCAACTTAACTAAAAATCCAATTCAACATTCAAGAAAACACATAGAAATTAGATATCATTTTATAAGAGAACATGTAGCTAATAATGAAATTTGTCTTGATTATGTAAACACTGAAGAACAATTAGCTGACATATTTACAAAACCTTTAAGTGAAGAAAGATTTTGTTATCTTAGAGGAGAGTTAGGAATTTGTGATCCTTTTGAATAAATTTTGAAACCCCTAAGGAAATATATCTAGAATTCTTTCAAATCTCAAAATCTTAAGGAAATCTTATCTAGAACTCATATCAATTTGATCTCTCAAATCCATGATTTTTAATCATACTCAAGATCAATTTTCGGACTTAATTCGGATTCTCTGAATCTCAATCTTTTTTCTCTGAAATTGTCTCGGGAGCCGACTCGAGAGTATCGGAGTCGACTCGAGTTTCTGCTGAAACTCAGGAGTCGACCCCTCCTCTGAGCGAGTCGACTCGAGATCGTGTCCGTGCTCTGTGACTAGTCGCGAGCCGACTCCACACTTTGCGCGAGTGACTCGACGTGGTCCCAGTCGATTTATTTAGGGCACGAGTCGACCCGACGGACATTTCATTCTTCCAAAATCTTCCAAATCCTCTCCAAAACCTTTCCAAAACCCTCCAAACCTCAAATTACCTCTGATTAACCAATCCTTCAAGATCAATGGCACCCAAAACCCGAGGAGCAAGCTCGAGTGGCGCCGTTTGAAGAGAAAGAGGACCGTTCGACGACCCATCCGCGAGCCGTCCACGGATTCTTCTTCACCCCTTCTGCTAGTGAACCTCCTGCTCCAGCTCCTACCCCTCAGGTAGATCTTCTAGCCAGTAGGATTGTAACCACAGGAAGGAAGGTTGATTTCGAATTATTTGAGAATGAAGGATTCATCATTGGTAGACAACTAATCGAGATGGGATTTGAGTATATGTTCATTGGATGTCCTACCTACCCTGCTCTTGTCAAAGAGTTTTACAAGAATTTATCTAGAGGAGATGATGGCTTGGTAAGCAAGGTTAGAGGCATTGGGTTGAACATTACATCCTCTATTCTATCTAGATTATTGAAGTTACCCTTGTCTGGACCTTCTACATTTGCACCTGAAGATAGATCTCCAGCCCTCACTAGGCTACTGAACCGAAATTTGAAGGATTTGAGGAAGTCTTTGCTAGTCAACTGCCTTTAGAATTAAGACTTCTCCACAACATTTGCAGCAGGATTTTATTTCCCAAGACCGGCAGGTTCGACTATGTTTCTGAGCGAGATATTTTTGTTGGATGCTGTTGTGTCTGGGAAGCCCATCAACCTACCTAGAATGATAATTTGGTATATTGCAGATTGTGGGGAAAAAGAAATCGAGCTTACCCTATGGCATGGTTTTGACTAAATTATTTCATAGCCAAGGGATTGTTTTTGATGACAGTGAGCCAAAGAAAGAACTGAGGCATACAGATTATTATACTTTGGCTACCATTCATCGCATGGGGTTTGTTAAGAAAAATGAAAGTTGGGAGAGAAAGAATGTTACTGAGGACAGAGATAGAGCTATAGAGGCCCCCGGACCTTCTATGAGACATTCTTCACCGGAGCCTCCTCAGTGCTCATTTGTTCCAGAGTCTACTCCTGCTCCTGCTTCGGATCCTACCCCTGCTTCTACTGTTGCTCCTGCTCAGTCTTCTACAGTTTCATCTAGCAGTTTTTCTGATACACAGATAGATCAGCTTCGATCATTATTTAAGTCTGAAATAGTCGAGCATGAAAACAGATTGAAAGATGAATTTAATGAAAAGTATATGAACTTAAAAGAAGCCTTATATTCTCTCAGTGATCGTGTTGCATCGATCGAGTCTACTCTCAGTTCATCTACCGGGTCCTTAAGTGAAGACTTAAAGAATATCTTTGGAGAACTTAAGGACATCTGCGGTGACTCGGAGACATACTCCCAATGCAATGCAGAGCTTCAAGAAAAAACTTCTGCTTGTACCTTTTTGACAATAAGCTTAAAGACTATGTTAGACTTCAGTGTGAAGGGATGAAGCAGATTATTGATCACCTAAACAGAATTACTAGAAGAAATTTTTAAGTTTTTATGTAATCTCTTTTTATGTAATCTTTTTGATGTAATCTCTTTTTGATGTAATCAAGTTCACTTTTAATACTATGAGCAAGTTTACTTTTTCATGTACCTTCATTTTGACGTAATGAGAAAGTTTGATGCATTTCTTTTGTCTATTTCAATTATCAATCTCCTTGAATGCTTTGAATGATTATCTTCAATTGATAAGAAAAAGATAAAGTATATCATTGATATTAAACTTCCCAACCTTTTTGTTGATTACAAAAAAGGGGGAGAGTTTTTATTAAATCGTATATGCCTTGCCTTCAATTCAATCAAAGTTTAATTTTGAAAGAGGAAGAGCATAAGGGAAGAGATAAATTGAATTTCATAAAGAAAATACTTAAGTTTCTGATTTTGAAAAATTTTGAATGATTTATAAAATTAAGGTTCATAGGGGGAGCTACCTCATTGAGGGGGAGCCTTTCCATGAACACAATAGTTGATTTTGGAATCAAAATTTTTCTCAATGTTATAATGCATATACTCAATGTTTTTGTCATCATCAAAAAGGGGGAGATTGTTGAGAAATTATTGAAACATAATTGCCCCAACTTTATTGATTTTGATGATTTCCAAAAGCCATGAGTATCTTAAAGAAAAATGTGTTTATTTATAAAAAACCTTGAGCTTATTCAAATTGAATAGAATGAACTATCAATGGTTACATCAAATGAGTTTTTTTTTTTTTTGAATCTATTAGAAAAAGAAGTTTCAAGTTCTATGCTTAAAAGGATTTCAAAAAGGAATTTTTACACATTATAATTCAATCGATGAATTCTTGGAACATGTCTTGAATCCATGATAAACGTCATATTTAATGTATTCAAGTCAAATTTATATTTTAAATTTAATTGGGACAAGTTTTAAAGCCAATCAGAACATTTTTCTGATTTTTGTATCAGTCCCGAGCCGACTCAAGGGTTTCCGAGTCGACTCCCCAGTTTGCCTATTTTCTCGAGTCGACCCTTGGCTTTTCAAGAGTCGACCCCTGAATTCTTGCGAGCCGACTCCTGTCTGTGCGAGCCGACTCCGCTCAAACAACAGAACCCATGTTTTTTGAGCACTTCTTGAGTCGACTCCCCATTTTCTCGAGTCGACTCCCGACTTTCAGGAGCCGACACCTCTGTTTTCGCGAGTCAACCCTTCAATGTTTTAAAATGTTTCTATTTTTGGTAATCGACTTCGAGCCGACTCCCTCAGAGCTCGAGTCGACTCCAGAAATCTGGGCGCGATTTTTAACGATGACACATCAGCCCCAACGGTAAGATTTTTGAATAACGGCTATTTTTCCCTGTCTCTAACGGATATATTTTTGCAGATTCTATAAATAGAGGAGCTCTTTTCAAATCAAAACAACCCAGAGAAAATCAAAAAGAGAGAAAAGAGTATCGTTTGAAAAGAGGGAAAAACAGAGCTTATTGGAAAAATCATTTAGCTCAAAGGAGAGTGTTTCAAAAGGAGTGAAATCCAAGAGAAAGATTCGTCTACTCCTTCTCATCAATCCACAAGAGGAAGAAGAAAATCCAAGTGCGTTTCAAAGGTCAAATCGGAGGATTTTCAAAAGAGGAAAAAGCTTCATCTCAACTCCAAAGACTTCAACGGTCAAGAATCTAGCTGAGGCGTGATTCAACACTTCTGGAGGAGATAAAGAGAAGAAGGGAGAAAGCTCAAGCATCTACCATCAGCAACATTATCAGGCTTTTCTAACCCTATATCATTTTGTACTTCATTTGTATATTTGCTCAAGGGGAGCACATTATTGTTCAAACACTATCATTATTATTTGTTTGCTGATTCAATCAGTGGATTGAATCAGTGGAGGTTGGTATACCTCGTTGCAAGCCGGAGTGCTTGTGTTGGGTTAGTTGTGAGCCCGTGAAAAACAACGTGTAGGGTTTTGTGCTGGTAAGCCCGAGTTAAAACCAGCTGGGTTCGTTGTGCACCCGGTAAAACAACAAGTTTGAGTTGTGAGCTTGGAAAATAACTCGGCTGTAATCTAGAGAGATTATAGTGTGGACCCAAGTGAGTCTTGGGAGTGGACGTAGGTGCTGGTTGCGCCGAACCACTATAAAATTATCTTGTGTTTGCCGTGCCATATTTTCTCTATCTCTATCTCTTTATATTTGCTTGTGCATTGCTTATTAGTTAGCCTCTCACTTGCACATCTTGCTAACTAATCAATTAAAGTTAAAAAGACTTAAATTTTTAAGAACCCAATT
The DNA here is from genome assembly GCA_900491605.1 of Calamus simplicifolius. Classification (NCBI taxonomy): domain Eukaryota; kingdom Viridiplantae; phylum Streptophyta; class Magnoliopsida; order Arecales; family Arecaceae; genus Calamus; species Calamus simplicifolius. Next base: position 99,732 of record UESW01004260.1, read on the forward strand.
CACCCCCCCCCTCTTGGGTTGCCATCTGGGCCAACAGAGCTCCTTTAAAATTGCCTCGGGGTTTGTGTACCGGCCCAAGGGGCAACTCAAGTGGGTATGAGGCTATTAGGATCTTGAACCATTTTGGGGGCATCTCCATGCTGAACCGAGTGGTGTCTCGTTAGCTGCGATGCTGCTGAGCTCCTTTAGAACTGCCTCGAGGGTTTGTGTGTCGGCCCAAGGGAAAACTCGAATGGGTACGGAGCTGTTAGGGTCTTGAACCACTTTGGGGACGTCTCTACATCGGACCGAGTGGTGTACTATTACCCATGATGCCATCAAGCTCCTTTAGAACTGCCTTGGGGGTTTGTGTGCTAGCCCGAGAAGTGACTCGAGTGGGTACAGAGATGTTAGGGTCTTGAACCACTTCGGAGGCATCTCCACGTTGGACCGAGTGGTATTCCATTAGAGACAATGCCGCTAAGCTCCTTTAGAATTACCTCAGCGATTTGTGTGCTGACCCAAGGGATGAGTCGAGCAGGTATGAGGCTGCTAGGGTTTTGAACCACTTCGGAGGCATCTCCATGCTGGACCGAGTGGTATTCCGTTAGCCACGATGCCGCCGAACTCCTTTAGAACTGCCTCAGGGGTTTGTGTGCCAGCCTGAGGGGTGACTCGAGTGGGTACAGAGTTGTTAGGGTCTTGAACCACTTCAGGAGCATCTCATGCCGGACCGAGTGGTGTTCCGTTAGTTGCGATGTCGCCGAGCTCCTTTAGAACTACTTTGGGGTTTGTGTGCCGGCCCGAGAGGTGACTCAAGCGGATACAGAGCTGTTAGGGTCTTGAACCACTTCGGGGGTGTCTCCATGTCAGACCGAATGGTGTCCCGTTAGCTGCGATGCCGTCGAGCTCCTTTAGAATTGTCTCAGAAATTTGTGTGCCAACCCGAGAGGCAACTCTAGTAGGTATGAGGCTGTTAGGATCTTGAACCACTTTGGGAGCGTCTCCATGCCGGACCGAGTGGTGTCTCATTAGCCGTGATGCCACCGAACTCCTTTAGAATCGTCTCGAAGGTTTATGTGCTTGTCCGAGGGGTAACTCGAGCAGGTACAGAGCTGTTAGGGTCTTGAACCACTTCAGAGGCATCTCCACATCGGATCGAGTGGTGTCCCGTTAGCCGCGATGCCGCCGAGCTCCTTTAGTTAACAAGTCCTCAGCTTCGTTGATGAGCCAAATGTAGTATTTGAAAAGTTTTTTATTATCAATAGTGGAGGGGGTACATCATTGATAGTATTGGTGGAGGTTTCCGCGTTACAAGTGCATGGGATGGGCCATCTATCGAGTTCTTCGATCCGGTATGTTCCTCAGTGAAATACCTTGGTGATGCGGTAAGGACCCTCCCAATTTGGAGATAGCTTTTCTTCCTTTGTCGGCTTGGACACTTCGACCTTCGTAAGGATTAGATCTTTAGAATGAAAGTCTTGGGATGTATCCGGATATTGTAGTACTTGGCTGCTTGTTGGCGAAAGGTGGCCATTCGGAGTCGTGCTCGGTCGTGAGCCTCATCGATGAAATCGAGGTTGGCTCTCAGCTGTGTGGGGTTGTCTTCTTCATTATAGGACTCCATCCAAAGATATGGAAAGCCGATCTCAATGGAGATGACCGCTTTGGATCCGAAGACAAGTTGAAGGGGGTTTCTCCCATCGAGGCTTTTGGAGTTGTATGGTACACCCACAGCACGCTGGGGAGCTCCTCCACCCATCTGCCTTTGGATCCATCCGGCCAGGTTCTGAGTCCCTAGAGGATGGTCCGATTCATGACCTCGGCCTCTCCATTGGTTTGTGGATGGCCGACGGAGGTGAACCGATGGCAGATGTTCAGCTCGGTGCAAAAAGTCTTGAATGTGGCATTGTCGAACTGCCGGCTATTATCGATGATGATAGTGTGAGGCAACCCGAAATGGCATATGATAGACTTCTAGAAGAAGGCTTTGACCTTGCTCTCGGTGGTCTTGGCCAGTGCCTCGACTTGAACTCACTTGGTGAAGTAGTCGATGGTGATGAGCAAGAACTTTCACTGACCCAAAGCCGGGGGGAACGGTCCGAGAATGTCCATTCCCCACTAGGCGAAGGGCCATGGGGCCAAGAGTGGATTCAATGAAGTAGATGGTTGTCATTGGATATGTGCATGTCATTCGTAGCCGTCACATTTCTGAACCAGCCTGGCAGCGTCCTCCCTCATGGTGAGCCAATTAATAGTGGCCTTGGTGGAGGGCCTTCTGTGCCAACGATCTGCCCCTCAGATGGTCTCCACAGATGCCATCATGGATTTCTCTGAGGATGTAGTCAGCATCTGCAGGTCCAACACATTTGAGAATGGGATAGGAAAATGACCTTCTGTATAGACGCCCGTCTAGAAGGGTAAACTTGGAAGCCCTCCATTTAAGCAGCCTAGCCTCCTCGCGGTTGGTTGGAACGGTGCCATCCGTGAGGTAGCGGACATAGGCGTCCATCCATGTCGGCTCCTGGGTGACCGGGAGGACTTTCTCTTTGTCTTCAATGCTGAGCCTTTCTAGGTGCTTGATGTAGGTGCCCCCCATGATGCCACCCGCCGAGATGGCCAGGTGGGAAAGGGCATTGGCCTTGGTATTCTCGCTCCGAGGAATGTAACTGATGCTAAAGTAGGCCAGCAAAGAAACTAGGAGCCGAACCTTTTTCAGGTACTAGCCATGATGGGGTCTTGGGCCTCGTACTTTCCATTGATTTATTCAAAGACAAGTTGGAAATCAGTGAAGGCTCTGAGACGTTTCACCCCAAGTTTCTGGGCGAGTCTCACTCCGGCCAGCAAGGCTTCGTACTCGGCCTGATTGTTTGTAGCTTTGAAGAGGAGCCAAAGGGCGTACTCCACCTTTTCGCCCTCCAAACCCATAAGGATGAGGCTGGCACCGCTTTCTTGGGAGTTTGAGGCACCGTCCACATGGAGTATCCAAAACTCCCCCACATCCTCAAGCTTGACGTCGAGTTGCACCATAGGAGATTCCTTGGCTTGACCCTCTGTCCAGGTGCGCTCGACTAGGAAGTCGGCCATGACTTGAGACTTCAGAGCCAGCCTTGCCTGAAATGAAAGGTCAATCTCTTCCAGCTTGATTGCCCATTTGGCAAGCGAGCCTGAGGTATTAGGACGAGCCAGTATGGCTTTGAGGGTTTGGTCTGTGAGCACCACAATGGTGAGCCTAGAAATATGGCCAAAGACGCTGGGCAGAAATGATCAGAGCAAAAATAATCTTCTCTGTCTTGGAGTACCTGACCTCAGTGTCGTAGAGTACCTTGCTCACATAGTACATGGGCTTCTGGATTCCATCGACATTGAGGCGCACCAGGACAGAGTTGACAGCCTCCGAGGAGGCGGCAAGGTAAAGGAAAAGACTTTCTCCATCCCTTGCCTTCGACAGGAGTGGTGGGGTAAATAGGAATGCCTCCAATCCTTCAAAAGCTCTTTGGTAGTCTTTCGTCCACTCGAACCCATTCACTTTGCGCAAGGCCTTGAAGAAAGGTAGGCATCTCTCAGCTGAGTTGAAGGAAATTAGCATAGGGCCACCATCCTTCCGGTGAGCCGCTGCACCTTCCTCTTGCTAGTTAGTGGTCTCATATCGAGGATGGCACTAATTTTCTTTGGGTTCACCTCAATTCCTCGCTGAGTCATCATAAAGCTCAAAAAATTTTCCACCATGACCCCGAAGGCACATTTTTTCAGGTTCAACTTGACTTGTAGCGATAGAGGTCGTTGAAGGTTTCCTTCAGATCAGAGATATGGTTAGAGGCATGGGCACTCTTCGTCAGCATGTCATCCACATAGACCTCCATTTTTGGCCCAATTGGTCTTTGAAGACTTTGTTCATCAGCCTCTGATAGGTTGCTCCCGCATTCTTAAGGCTGAAGGGCATTATCCTATAGCAGTAGATGCCCTTCTCGATCATGAAAGAAGTGTGCTCCTTATCGTCCGGATCCATCTTTATCTGGTTGTACCTGGAGAAGGCGTTCATGAAGCTAAGGAGTTCATAACCGGATGTTGAATCCACCAGTTGATCAATCTGGGGCAATGGGAAGCTGTTCTTTGGGCATGCCTTGTTGAGGTCGATGAAGTCAATGCAAACCCTTCAGCTCCCATTTGCCTTATAGACCATGATCACATTGGCCAACCAACTCGGGTAGTGTGCTTTCTGGATGTGGCCAGCAGTGAGCTGCTTGTTGATATCTTTGTCAATGGTTCTCTGTTGCTCAGGTGCGAAACTCCCCTTTATTTGGCGGATTGGATGGTGCTTTGGGTCGATGTTGAGCTTGTAGATGATCACCTTCGATGGTATGCTGGCCATGTCGGATGCTAACCAGGCGAAGATGTCCGAGTTGGCCCACAAAAAAGTTAGGAGGCGATCCCTTTCTTTCATGGGGAGAAGTTTGCCAACTTGGACCATCCTCGTCGGGTCATCTCCCAACAGAAAGGTTAGTAGTCGCTCGATCGGTTCTCCTCCTTTGGCAGACTCCTAGGGATCAGACACTTCCAAAGCCGGTGCAATGTTCTGAGAGCTTGGAACTGTGTGGTAGCAAGGCAGGACCGGATTGGACTTCCCTCGCACCTCGTCGATCCCGTTACTAGTAAGGAACTGCACGAACAACCATTTGGTGGGGATGACCGCATTAAGGAGATTGAGACCAGATCGGCTGAGGATGATGTTTTATGCCAAAGGTACTCGAATGACCAAGAATCTCATCATGACCGTGCTCTGACACGACGGTGTTCTGGCCATCACCGGTAAGGTGATCTCGCCTTTCATCCTCACTGAATCTCTTGTAACCCGACCAAGGGAGCCGTCACTGGCTGAAGGGAGTTAAAAGACAAATCCATCCGAACAAATGCATTGTAGGTAATTATGTCGGCCGAGCTGCCACTGTCAATCAGGATTCTTTTTACAGGGTGTTTGGCGATCGTCATCGAAATGATGATGCCCTCATTGTTTACATTGTCTACCCTAGCTAACTCTCCTTTGGGGATTACATCATCTAAGTCCCCATCCTCCTTGGCTGCTTGGATGAAGAGGCTGCCCCCAGGATACCATTCCCACCATCCTCTCCGTCGGGGAGTTGTCGACAACAGCTTGAGCAGATGGAGGCCCCATGAGTGCTGGAACAGTCGGGGATGCCTTTTGGACATACTTTTTGAGGTAACCCCATTGGATGAGTTCCTCAATAGCATGCTTCAGGTTGTAGCAGTTGTCGGTGTCATGGCCGTAGTCTTGGTGGAAGCGGCAGTAGCGGCTCTTGTCGCGGGGGACGCTTTTCTTCATGGAGGGAAGGCGTTGGAGATATGGCTCACCCTCAATCTCCATGAGGATGTGAGAGCGAGGGGTGAGAAGAGGCGTCAGCTTGCTCTCCCTGGGGGTGAGGCTTCGGCACCTGTTGTTCAGTCGGCATGATGGCTCGGGCTTCTTGGGGTGAGAGGATCCGCTTAGCTCAGGACGGGTGGACCTTCGGCTGGAACCCCTCTCGGTCTCCTAGTGGGTGAAGTCGGTTTCATCTGCACAGATGTACTTCTGTGCATGAAAGAGGTCAGAGTAGGAGCTGGGCGGCTTCTTATCCAAAGAGAATGTGAAGCGGGAGGGGCAAAGTCCCTGCTTCAGCACTAGAGTTGCGACCGCGTCATCCAGATGATATACTTTGAGGGTAATCATCTTGAAGCGGGCCACGAAATCTCGAAGTGACTATTCCTCCTTTTGCCGTACGTAGAAGAGGCTATCTGCGACCCACGGAATCCTTCGACAAGCATCAAAGTGTGAAAACAATACTCTTTCCAGCTCTCGAAAAGAGTCGATGCTGTGTGGGGACAGGTGGGAGTGCCAGGTGCGAGCAGCCTTCCGCAAAGTGGCTAGAAGGCCTTGCACAGGAGGGCATCAGTAGCCCCTTGGACTTGCATGATATCTTTGTAGCTCTCAAGGTGATCAAGGGGATCTATCATACCATCATATGGATCCAGCTGGGAAAGACAGAATCTGAAGGGAACGAGCTCTTCCAAGATTCAGCGAGTGTAAGGAGGACGAGTGACGTACTCTTCCTCCGACTGGTTGTTGATTTTTCTGGTGAGCTCCTCTAGCCATCATGGTATTCATCCAACGTTCCTTCGCCTGGCGGTGGATAGCTAACATCTTCCTTGATGGCCCAGAAGATGAGGAAGAAGAAGAAGGGAAAGAGCACGTGTGGTAGTGCCTCCGCTTAGGCTCTTCCTTGCATCATGAGTCCAGGGAAGATTCACCTGAGCTATGGACAGGAGAGCGCGACCTCTTGAGGGACTCTCAATGGTGTCCTCTAGGAGAGGAACGACGATGGTAAGTCTCCCATCGGGGGGATCTCGTCTGAGCATACTGCTGACTAGCTAGTGCAGTAGGTGGTGGTGCAGGAGGAGTAGGCTGAAGCTGGGTGGCCACGGACTGTTGCTCTCGGAGCCCATGGATCATCACCATGAGAGTTTGAACTTGTGGGATGAGCGCGGCCAGCTGCTCAGCTTGAGTGGCCGCGGCTGATGGTGCGGGAGTTGCTGGAAGGTTAGCAACGGGGGGGTTGACCTCTTGTTGTTTCGCCGGTTGGAGGTGCCCCCCATGATAGCTGGCGGAGGCTTCTCAAGCACGCGTCACCATAATTGTTAATGAAGAGGGAGAGGAGGGCTTACAACAAGTGTTATAGAGCTCGTCTTCTATTCATCCCCTTCCTGGCACGCCAATCTATTGATGCTCGATCACTGGAATCAACCGTCAGGAAACGTCGTTTGCTGGTGCAGCCTTCTCCAGAGCGAACGGCCTGCAAGAAGTCCTAGGGCTGAAGGTTGCTCCGACAGGGACCCTCTGACGGTCAAGTTAGCAACCGAGGTCACAACAGTGAGAGCTTGAAGAAGCTCTGAAAAAAAGAAGGCTCCGAGAATCGGAAGGTTTTTTCAGGTTAGAAAGTGTGTGTATGTACCCCCCTTACTTCGGATTCTCTTACCCTTTTATGAACCTTCGGTATCCGTCTGGGGATCAGCCACATGAAGTTCAGTGAAGAGGAATGTCTGCTAAACTCATGGCAATTACATGAATAGGAGCTGGTTAGTGGGCATGGTCCCATTGGGCACATAGGTCTGACAGTTGGTGGGCTTGATCTTATCAACTACACAGGTCAGATGGCAGATGGGCCTGACTCTGTTAGGTTGCATAGGCCAGGTGGTAGGTGGGCCTGATCTTATCAGGCGGTGTAAGTTGCCTTGGAGAAGGCGGAGCCATTGAGGCCGTCTGTGAGGAGTCAGGGCCACTGGGGGCCGACTTGGAGGAAGTGGGGCCGCCGAGGCTGCTTTGGAGAAGGCGGAGCCATCGAGGCCGCCTTGGAGAAATCGGGGCCGACTTGGAGGAGGCGGGGCCATCGATGCCGCCTTAGAGAAAGCGGGCCGTCGAGGTCGCCTTGAAGAAGTTGGGGCCGCTGGAGGCCGACTTGAAGGAGTCGGAGCTACTGGGGGCCGACTTGGAGGAAGTGCAGCCCGCTGAAGAGCGAAGCCGCCTTGAAGACGCATGGTTTCACTGAAGAGCGGGGTTGCCTTAAAAAAGCAGGGTCGCTTGCCCCTATCTACACCGTCAGTTAGCTTTGCCGTTAATGTCCATGTGGCACCATCGACCACATCAAATAGCTTACCATCAACAAACCCTACATCACATGTCCGAAGACAAAAGGCCCTTGGCCTTCTCTTTTCGATCCATCAATATAACCTGAGAGAGTGAGGATTGGTATCAATTAATTGTTTCCATCTTGATTTTTGCCTTAATCTTATATTAATGAATAGAATAAGATTAATATATATTTAATCCTACATTAATTATGCATCTGGATCTATCTTAAATAATTATACAAATTAAGAAATCTAGAGAAACCCTTTTATCTAATTTTGAATGAGATTCTAAACCGATGATATCGGAATAAAATAATTCTATATAAAATAAATGATATCATGAAAATAAATTGTTATAAGTTAATAGATACAAATTAAATTATACAAATAATTATAAATAAATAATTATAATAAATGATAAATAAATTGCATAAGAAAAATTAGTTATAAAGCAAAGAATTATTTTAGTCTTTAAAGATAAGATTTGCTTTCCTTGAAGAGCCTCGGGGCATATACTTTATAGGATTCAATTATAGTAATACTTTTATAAGAGACGCACGATCAATTATTAGAGGGCATTAATAATTTTAATGGGACCCATCAGATAACTATATTTGATATGGTAATCTAGTTATATTTGGTATGGTAATCTAATATGGATTACCACTCAAAAGGTAATCCAGTTTACCTTACCAGATATATTGTAATCTAATAATTTTTTTAAAACAAAATTACCCTTGTTTCCTCATCCGTAAAGATAAAATTATTTCTTTCTCCAAATAAAATTATTTCCTTTTTTTCTCTCTTTTCTCTTGACTCGCCGTCGTTATCTCTTTTCTCATATCTTCAAAAAAAAAAAAAACCACGGTATTATTCGTTCATAAAAGAAAATATTGAATAATTTTTTTAAAAAAAATAAAAATAAAAATAAAAATAAAAAATAATGTTCTTAGTATATAAATTTAATTTAGGGGTTTTTTTGAGAATTTGATGTTATATGACTGGTAATGTATTTGTCATATCAAATACAGTAATCAATATTACTATAACATTACCTGTGTATATCAAACACAATAATCAATATTACTGGTAATCTATTTAGTGGTAATCTATCTTAAAGTTAATCCACATTACCATTCGGAATTGTCTGGCGATGCATCAAACACAATTTTAAGGTTTATTAGATTGCTTTATCCTTTGCCTTTAAAAATTGTAATATTTTTAGGGCAAGAACAGAGGCTTTTAGAGATTATGATAATTTTAGGAAAGAAAAAAGGCCATCAGATGTTATAATGGTTCTGGGGGAAGAAAAGAAAGAAATTAAAAGCATCAAGTTATGTGATTCTGGCATACGATGGATATACATGAGATAGAGAGGGAAAGATATTTATGGATTCAGAAGCACCCATTCAATGCTCCCTTATCTGCAACCTTTATCAAATGGATAGCGTCATTTCTGATGCACCAAAAAAAAACCAATGGTACAATCCCAATAAAAGAAATCCAACCAAATAAATTTAATGAAACTCAACGGATATATACACAATGGAGTAGGATAAATGTCATGGAAGATGATGGATATAATGAATTGAAATTTAATATAACATGAATGGCACTTGTACAATATGGGCCATTCAAGACCCATGCTAGGTTAGAGGTCCAAGACCCGTGGGTCAGTACAAGGCCAGAAGGTTTTTATCAAAATATCTGTATATTTAAAAATATCTTAGTTAATTTAGTATTAAAAAAATAAAAAATAAAAATACATCCAACCTAACATGATCCATTGGACATTACTAATTGAAATAAATTTAAACCAACCCAATGAATATATTTATAATAGATTCGGTTGGACCAAAAATAATAGGGTTAAACATGGCTAATACTTCTCTAGAAATGAATATTTCTAGTAAGTGGTGCCCAATTTATAACAACTTAATATAATAGAGAGTTAAAAATAAAAAATTATCATCCAATGCGCAACTAAAAATCAAGAAAAAGAAAAGTATTATTATTATTATTTGAGAGAAATACAAGCAGAAAGAGAGAGAGTTACCTAGCAGTGTTCAAATTTATCACCGTTTGACTAAATTACCTTAGCAGCACAGGAATTTATCACCCTTTGACTGAGTTATCTTAAAAATATAGAAATTTATTTGTTCTCACGAAAAATAAGGACCAAAAATTTTCAGGAATCATTCACCAGACCAATCTACGATGGAGATGTTTAATGCATTTCGCTTGTATTTATCATTCTGCAGCTATGATTTGTAAATATCCTTTCGTTTCCAGTTAAAAATTTTATTAAAAATGATCATGAGAGAAGGCAGCTAAGGCTAAACGACACAAAATGCATGGAAGCATGGACACCAACAGCAGTACAGTGAAAAGAAAAGAAAGTGTGATTTTTTTCCAAATGACCAGAGATCTAACAAGATGTATGCGACATTGAAAAATTAATAGTTTATGATCTTTAAAAGTATTGAGTAATAGTTATATAGCATCCAATCAAATTTCTATCAACCAATATTCTGTATTCATCTTGAAATGTTGATCCACAACTGTTATTTCTGTACGGGTACTCATAACTTTTGAGAAATGATCATTTATTGACATCTAAATTTTTCTTAAAAAAATAAAAACTCATGTCGATTAGCACGGTTAACTCTTCATTCCTCAACTTTGAATTATATGTATATATAAATTTATTTCATATGAATAGAGTAGAGTGGAGAAGGCTGGTTCATGTAGTTGACCCCACGTAGTTGGAAAAAGGCTTAGTGAGTTGAGTTGTTGAGTACAAATTTATTTCATGAGTTGGAAAAAAAGGGTAAACTACTGCCATTAGATTTGCGTGGTACAAGATATATGTAGCATCCTGGAGGCATATATAAGATATTAAAATAAACATGAGCATGATAATTTAGAAACCATGGCAAACCCACTAATACTTTTCATTGCAGTATTCTCACCTATGGATATGAATCTGAGAAGACAAGATCCTTTTCATGAGATGTTGTACCAAAGAATGGGTGCAAACGGCCAGTCCTTCAGAATAGAGAGTGGGGGCTTTTTTCCGTCCAGGAGCATCCACGACAATGACCGGCTTTACAGCCTTCTTCGTCGATCGCAAACCCAACAGCCGTTTGATATCAAGAGATGCAACTTTAGGTAAAATAAAGTGCTCAGTATTCCTGAGAAGATAGATTCCTCGTCACCCGAACCCTAATTTTCTAGCCTTCATCTTCTCTTTGGTTCCCTCCTCTCAGCAGGCATCAAGGGTGGGCTTTTGACCAGCAAATGGCAGCAAGAGTTACCTCCATGAAGGATCACAGTCCAGCAAAGGGTTTGACACATGATATGATCTTTAGCAAGGATGGGAAGTCATCCACATCTCACCTGTTTGACGTGAGGGACGCGATCACTACTGGAGATGGGAACTCGAGACCCTCGCACCAATTCCTGGAGGAAAGAAGGTGTTTTCCTGGGGAAATGGTTTGTAACCAAAGAATGGAAGACAATGGGATTGGAAGCTTTGATTTGATCAGCAACGGCTTAGGTCCTCTTACCAGGGCTGCACATATGAAGCCAATCTCCACCGATTCTACTTTGGGATGGAAAGCGAGCTGCAATTACTACCATAATATATAACGACAAAATCCAGTCTAACTCTTATGATCCAGTTATCATCAATGATAGCCTCGAGCCTCAGTTTGAGGTGGGTTTTATTTAAGAATTGTTTGAGAAGTAAATTCACTTTCATTGACCTTGCGGTGCAGTTACAGAAATATCCAATGAGCAAGCCCATGACCAAGTTTGAAGAGATGTTTGCAACGCGAGAGGCACATATCGGAGGGGTGAAGAGGATGAGAACAACGATGGAGAGCGACTGGAACCCCAACTTGCAACTGAGCTTGAGCCCAAATTTTGCAAACGAAGAACGTAGCAGCAAGAGGACTCTCGATGCTGAAGAGGGAGTGGACAACACGCTCTCACTCTCACTTTCTTCCCCTATTTCCATGTAACAGCGAGAAGCCGCGAAGCCTGAAATCCAGTTCCTTTACTTGGTAATTTAAATGGTTAATTTAACATGGTTAATTTAAATGGTTAATTTAAATGTTAGAAATTACATTTAAATTAACCATTTAAATTAACCATGTTAATTTCCCCTTTGACACAGATGACACCAAATCAATTCCAGATGACCATAGCACTCAAAACATGGAGAGTCCAGAGCTACTATCACTAAAATGCAAGGGCTCAAAGGGATCATTGTTGGCTATAAACCTTATTCATGGGCAGCATAACTATGCATAAAGAAAGGCCTTGAGACAAGTACTTGAAAGATCTCACTCCAATGCCTTTATCGACATGGTCAGATCTAAAGTACTCAGCCCCGGAGCGGCCTTGTTGCTGCTACTTTTTTGTAGGAACTGGATTTCAGGCTTCGCGGCTTCTCGCTGTTGCATGGAAATAGGGGAAGAAAGTGAGAGTGAGAGCGTGTTGTCCACTCCCTCTTCAGCATCGAGAGTCCTATTGCCGCTACGTTCTTCGTTTGCAAAATTTGTGCTCAAGCTCAGTTGCAAGTTGGGGTTCCAGTCGCTCTCCATCGTTGTTCTCATCCTCTTCACCCCTCCGATATGTGCCTCTCGCGTTGCAAACATCTCTTCAAACTTGGTCATGGGCTTACTCATTGGATATTTCTGTAACTGCACCGCAAGGTCAATGAAAGTGAATTTACTTCTCAAACAATTCTTAAATAAAACCCACCTCAAACTGAGGCTCGAGGCTGTCATTGATGATAACTGGATCATAAGAGTTAGACTGGATTTTATCGTTATATATTATGGTAGTTGATGGGGCCAGTTGACCCCGCGAAAAATAAAATTTTTTGGATGGCCCCAAAGGCCCAGACTCTAACTCTAGCGACGGCCTTCAGCGTTGGCTTCCAGCGCTAGCCTCCAGCGACGCCTCCAGCGTCGGCTTCCAGCGCCAGCCTCCAGCGTCGGCTTCCAGCATCAACCGCCAGCGTCGGCCTCCAGTGTCGGCCTCCAGCGTCGGCTTCCAGCGACAGGCCCCAGCGCCAGCTCCTGAGGCCGGCACATCAAAGGCCAACACCCGCCAAGGCCGGCACATCAAAGGCCAACACCCGCCAAGGCCGGCCACGGCGTCTCCAAGCTAGCCGGCCCCGACATCTCCACGCCAGCCGGCCCCTACTTCTCCAGGCAACTCGGCCACGACGTCTCCAAGCTAGCCGGCCCCGGCGTCTCCACGCCAGGCGGCCCCTACTTCTCCAGGCAACTCGGCCACGGCGTCTCCAAGCTAGCCGGCCCCGGCGTCTCCACGCCAGGCGGCCCTGCTTCTCCAGGCTATCCCAGGCAGGCCCCGACTCGGCCCCGGCGTCTCCAGTCCGCCGAGTCGGCCAAGGCCATCCCAGGCAGGCCCGACTCGGCCCCGGCGTCTCCAGTCCGCCGAGTCGGCCAAGGCCATCCCAGGCAGGCCCGACTCGGCCCCGGCGTCTCCAGTCCGTCGAGTCGGCCAAGGCCATCCCAGGCAGGCCCGACTCGGCCCCAGCGTCCCCAGTCCGCCGAGTTGGCCAAAGTCATCCCAGGCAGGCCCGACTCAGCCCCGGCATCTCCAGTCCGCCGAGTCGGCCAAGGCCATCCCAGGCAGGCCCGACTCGGCCCCGGCATCTCCAGTCCGCCGAGTCAGCCAAGGCCATCCCAGGCAGGCCCGACTCGGCCTTGGCGTCTCCAATCCACCGAGTCGGCCAAGGCCATCCCAGGCCGGCCCGACTCGACCCCGGCGTCTCCGATCCAGCCGAGTCGGCCAAGGCCATCCCAGGCCGGCCCGACTCGGCCCCGGCCACTCCTGTCCCGCCGAGTCGGCCAAGGCCGTCCCCGGCCAGCCCGACTCGGCCCCGTCATCTCCAAGTCCGCCGATTCGGCCCCACATCGGCACTGCCTTGCCGGCGAGGTAGGCCCCAGCCATCTTAGGACGACCCAGCTCAGCCCCAACAAGACGGGACCCCCGGTTCCCGCCAGATCAGCCCCAGCGATTTAAAAATCTGTTCCTCTGACGTGCGCCACCCGACAGCACCTGATGCGCGCCGCCTGACAGCACCGACGCGCGCCGCCCGACAGCACCGACGCGCACCGCTGCGCCAACATGCGCCGCCCGACAGCACCGATGCGCGTCGCAGCGCCAACATGCGCCGCCCGATAGCGCCAGATCCGACAATTCAATGGCCCCGCCGGCTGATGGGACGCAGACCCATGTGATCATGCCAGCGTCAACCCCTATAAAAGGGTAAATCACATCGAAAACCGGGTATGCGCATCTTACGCACTCGATGCCCTAACTCTCAAAGGAACTATCTGATCCTTCTGAGATCTCTCCCTCCTCAAGAGCTCTCTCGAGCTCCTTCTCTGCTGTGACCTCTGTCACTGACTTGGGCGTCGGAGGGTCTCACCGGAGAACCCTCTCCGATCATGGGACTTCTTTGTAGGCGATCCGGTGAAGAAGAAGAGCCTCCATTCCCGACGTCCAGGAGAGGTGATCGAGCGTCATCAGATTGGCACGCCAGAAAGGGGGACACGCTAAGAAAAAGTAGCGAACGATCTCTCGGAGCTACATCTGTCGTCCCCTCTTTTCTCCCAGAAGCCATGGTGGTAACGCGAGCTCGGGATGCCTCTGTCAGCTGTCCGGCTAGGCTCATCCTGCCGGCTGGACAGCAAAAGGCCAATCCCCCAGCTTCCAGCCTTCCTGTTGCCAGCCCGCCGTCGGATGCCGCTGTCTAGACGGTGGAGCAGCTACAACCCTCTCCCAGCAAGTCCAGAACCTCACTGCCATGGTCCACGGACTCCAGCAGCAGCAGTCCATGGCCACCCAGCACCATACTGCTTCCCCCGCCAGCCAGATGTTGGCGAGGGGAGGCTCCCCCCGGCGAGGGACCGGTCGACGTCAAGCTTCCCCCAGGAAGCCTCGCCGCGAGCCCTCCAAGTGGCCACGGTCCTCTGACTGCGGCCCCAACAAATTTCCTCCCAAGCCGCATCATCACGAGGAATCCAGGCGGAAGTCCCAACTTTCGTCTCCATCTCCGTCCACCTCCTCTTCTTCTTCTTCCTCCGAGCCACCTCGGAGGGCCCCGACGATCAACCGCCAGGCGGAGGAACGCCTAGAGGAGTACAACCAGCGTCTCGACGAGCTCGCCAAGAAGATAAACCATCAGCCGGAGGAAGAGTTCGACACTCGTCCTCCATACACTCGCCGCATCCTGGAGGAACCAGTCCCCTCCAGGTTCCGCTTCCCCCAAGTGAACCCGTACGACGGTATGACCAACCCTCTCGACCACCTCGAGAGCTACAAGGCCATGATGCAAGTCCAGGGTGCCTCAGACGCCCTTCTCTGCAAGGCCTTCCCTGCGACCCTGCGGAAGGCCGCCCGTGCGTGGCATTCACGCCTGTCCCCCCACAGCATAGACTCCTTCCGGGAGCTAGAGAGGGCATTCCTGGCCCACTTTGATGCCTGCCACCGAATCCCAAGGGTGGCGGACAGCCTCTTCTCGTCCGCCAGAAGGAAGGAGAGTCCCTGCAGGATTTTGTGTCTTGGTTCAAAACCGCCGCCCTCGAGGTCTACCATCTCGATGATGCGGTGGCCACCTTGGCGCTGAAGCGGGAACTTCTTTCGTCCCGCTTCACCTTCTCCCTGGACAAGAAGCCCCCGAGCTCCTACTCCGACCTCCTCCTCCAAGCCCAGAAGTACATCCGGGCAGATGAAGCCGACCTCACCCACCGGAAGTCTTCGAAGGGCTCTAGCCACAAATCCGCTCGCCCTGAACCGAGCGGACCTCCTCGCCATCACCGATCCAACCCCCCCCCACCGGTTCGACAACCGGCGCCGGAGCCCTATCCCCGACGAGGGTAAGCTCACCCCTCTCCTTGCCCCTCGATCCCACATCCTGATGGAGATCGAGAGCGAGCCCTACCTTCAACGTCCTCCCCCGATGAAGAAGGGTGTGTCCCGCGACAGGAGCCGCTACTGTTGATTCCACCGGGACTACGGCCATGACACCGACAACTGCTACAGTCTGAAACTGGCTATTGAGGAGCTCATCTAACGGGGATACCTCGGTAAGTACATCCAGAAGATGCCACAGCCACTGCCGGCCATCATGGGGCCTCCACCAGCTCAAGCCGCCGTCAACAACACTCCCACGGAGCGGACCGTCGGGATGCTGTCCTGGGGGACGGCCTCTGCGTCCAAGCGGCCGAGGGGGGAGGATGCTCTAAATAATGTAATGCCCCGGGGGGAGACCGCTGTAATGGAAAATGTAAACAATGAAGGCGTAGTCGTCGCTATGACGATCGCCAAACACCCTGTAAAAAGGATTTTAGTTGATAGTGGCAGCTCAGCTGACATCCTTACTTACGACGCCTTTGTTCGAATGGGTTTATCTGTTGACTCCCTTCAGCCCGTGGCGACCCCGCTAGTTGGATTCACTGGGGATTCTGTGAGGGTCGAGGGCGAAATATCCCTACCTGTGATGGCCGGAACCCCGCCATGCCAAAGCACCGTGATCATAAAATTTTTGGTTGTGAGGGTCCCTTTGGCATACAACGCCATCCTTGGGTGTCCCGGCCTGAATCTTTTGGATGTGGTTATCTCCACCCGACGTCTATTGGTGCAGTTCCCCACCAGCGAGGGAGTTGGAGAAATGCGTGGGGAGATAAGCCCGGTCTTACCTTGCTACCATGCGGCGTCGAGCCCTCTGGAGGCCGACCCGGCCCTGGAGACGTCTGACCCTAGAGA
The DNA here is from genome assembly GCA_900491605.1 of Calamus simplicifolius. NCBI lineage: Eukaryota > Viridiplantae > Streptophyta > Magnoliopsida > Arecales > Arecaceae > Calamus > Calamus simplicifolius. Next base: position 116,202 of record UESW01004260.1, read on the forward strand.
TTCTGCCAAAGGAGGGGAGCCTGCCGAGCACCTCCTGACTTTCCCTCTCAGCGATGACCCAGCAAGCACCGTCCGCATGGGCGGACTCCTTCCCTTGGAGGACCGGGAGCGCCTCTTAGCTTTCCTGCGGGCTAACTCGGACGTATTTGCCTGGTCAGCGTCCGACATGCCCGGCATTTCTCCGAAGTCATCACCCACAAACTTAACATCGACCCGCACCACCGTCCAGTCCATCAAAAGAAGAGGAACTTTGCCCCCGACCGACAAAGGTCGATTGATGAAGAAGTCCACAAGTTGATCAGCGCCGGCCACATCCGGGAGGCGCATTACCCGAGCTGGCTGGCCAACATAGTCATGGTGCGCAAGGCAAACGGGAGCTGGAGGATATGCATAGACTTCACTGACCTCAACAAGGCGTGCCCAAAGGACAGCTTCCCCTTGCCAAGAATTGACCAGCTGGTCGATTCCACCTTTGGTCACGAGCTTCTCAGCTTCATGGACGCCTTCTCTGGATACAACCAGATAAGGATGGATCCCAGCGACGAGGAGCACACCTCCTTCGTGACAGAGAAAGGCATTTACTGTTACAAGGTGATGCCTTTCGGCCTCAAGAATGCGGGAGCAACCTATCAGCGGCTGATGAACAAGGTGTTCCATGACCAGCTCGGCCGGAACATGGAAGTCTACATGGACGACATGCTGACGAAGAGCACCCGCGCCGCCGACCACATCTCTGACCTGGGAGAAACTTTTAACAACCTCCGTCGCTTCCAAGTCAAGCTGAACCCTAAGAAGTGCGCTTTTGGGGTCACGGCGGTAAATTCCTGGGCTTTATGGTGACCCAGCACGGAATCGAGGCAAACCCAGAGAAGATCAGCGCCATACTTGACATGAGGCCGCCGTCCAACAAAAAGGAAGTGCAACGGCTAACTGGAAGGGTAGCGGCGCTGAGTCGTTTCCTCTCTAGATCGGCGGAGAGGTGCTTGCCATTCTTCAAGGCCCTGCGGAAGGTGAACAGTTTCACATGGACGGACGACTGCCAGGAAGCTTTCGACGGCTTAAAGGTGTTCCTGTCCTCCCCACCGCTCCTTTCCAAGCCAAGAGACGGGGAGAGTCTTTTCCTTTACTTAGCCGCCTCCTCAGAAGCCGTCAGCTCAGTCCTAGTGCGCCTAGACGCTGACGGAACCCAAAGGCTAGTCTACTACGTGAGCAAGGTCCTACACGACGCCGAGGTCAGGTATTCCAAAACAGAAAAAGTTATTTTCGCCTTGATAGTTTTTGCCCGGCGTCTTTGCCCGTACTTCCAAGCCCACCCTATCGTGGTGCTGACGGACCAGCCTCTCTGGGCCATCCTGGCCCGTCCGGATACTTCGGGTTGACTCGCCAAATGGGCCATCAAGCTGGGGAAATTCGACATCTCTTTCCAGGCGTGGCCGACCTTGAAGTCCCAAGTCCTGGCCGACTTCCTGGTCGAGTGCACTTGGGCGGAAGAGGATCCCAAGGAGGTCCCCGGGGAGCAGCCCAAGCCCGAGCCGAGGGACGATGGAAAGACCTGGATCCTCCACGTGGACGGCGCATCAAATTCTTAAGGAAGTGGAGCCGGCCTCATTCTTGCCGGGCCGGAAGGAGAAAGAACCGAATGCGCCCTGAGATTTCTTTTTGAAGCCACCAACAACCAGGCGGAGTATGAAGCCCTCCTGGCTGGGTTAAGATTAGCCCAGGAGGTTGGAGCAAAGCACCTCAGAGCCTTCACGGATTCGCAACTTGTCTCCGGGCAAATCAACGGAGAGTATGAAGCGCGCGACCCCGTTATGGCGCAATATCTGAAAAAGGTTCAACTCTTGACCTCCTCATTACCTTACTTCAGCATCAATTACATCCCCCGGAGCGAAAACGCAAAGGCCGACATCCTCTCTCGACTGGCTACCTCCACCGACGGCCTGACAAGGGACGCCTACATCGAATATCTAGAAAGGCCCAGTGTAGAGGGCGGGGAGGAAGTCCTCCCGCTCACCCCGGAACCTACATGGATGGACGCCTATGTCCGCTACCTCACCGACGGCACCCTCTCCGATGACCGCAATGAAGCCAGATTGCTCAAGTGGAGGGCCTCCAAGTTCATCCTCCTCGACGGGCGCCTATATAGAAGGTCATTCTCCTATCCGTTGCTTAAGTGCGTAGGCCCCGCCGATGCCGACTACATCCTCAGAGAAATCCACAAGAGCATTTACGGGAATCATCTGGGGGGCAGATCCTTGGCCCAGAAGGCTCTCGTCAGGGGTACTTCTGGCTCACTATGAAGGAGGACGCGGCCAAGCTAGTTTAAAGGTGTGACGGCTGCCAGCGCCATGCGCACATCCAGCGTCAGCCACCTGCCCCGCTGAGCCCACTCTCGGCTCCGTGGCCCTTCGCCCAATGGGGAATGGACATCCTTGGATCGTTCCCCCCGGCTTCAGGACAGCGGAGATTCTTATTGGTCGCCATCGACTACTTCACCAAGTGGGTCGAGGTCGAGGCGTTGGCCAAAATCACGGAGAGCAAAGTTAAGGCTTTCTTCTGGAAGTCGATCATATGCCGCTTTGGCTTGCCTCACACCCTCATCACCGACAACGGTCGCCAGTTCAACAATGAGGCGTTCAAAGCCTTCTGCGAGGAGCTAGGTATTCGCCACCGGTTCACCTCCGTCGGCCACCCCCAGACAAACGGGGAGGTTGAGGTCATGAACCGCACCATCCTCAGAGGGCTCAGGACTCGCCTAGATGGCTCCAAAGGACGTTGGGTAGAAGAGCTCCCCAGTGTGATATGGGCCTACCAGACAACGCCCAGAACCCCGACGGGCGAAACTCCTTTCAGCCTCTCCTTCGGATCTGAGGCCGTCATCTCCATCGAGATCGGACTGCCCAGTCCATGGGTGGAGTCCTTCAGTGAGGAAGACAACCCCGCGCTGATTTGGACCAACCTAGACTTCATCGACGAGGTGCATGACAGAGCGAGACTGCGCATGGCGACCTTTTACCAGCGAGCAGCTAAGTACTATAACACCCGGGTTCGTCCCAAGGTTTTTCACCGTGGAGACTTGGTGCTTCGAAAGGCCGAGGTATCGAAGCCTACCGAGGGGGCAAGCTATCCCCCAACTGGGAAGGCCCCTACCGTGTCGCCAAGGCGCTCCATCGGGGGGCGTACAAACTGGAAGAGCTTGACGGGAAGCCCATTCCACGTACCTGGAATGCGGACAACCTCTGCCGATATTATCAATGATGTACCCTCAGGAGCATAAGCAATAAAGAAAAAGGTCCTTTCTGGCGACACAGTTTATCTCCCCTTGCGCAAGTCTCTCAAAAGGAGCTCACTGGCATCACGGCCCACGGGACACCACTCCGCCCCAGCACGGCGGTGCCCCCGAGTTGGTTAAGACCCTAAAGGCTCCGTACCCGGTTGAGTCGCCACTTGGGCGGAACACAAACCCCCAGGCTGGTTCAAAAGGAGCTCACTGGCATCGCGGCCAAAGGGACACCACTCGGCCCCAGCACGGCGGTGCCCTCGAGTTGGTTAAGACCCTAAAGGCTCGTACCCGGCTGAGTCGCCACTTGGGCAGAACACAAACCTACAGGCTGGTTCAAAAGGAGCTCACTGGCATCGCAGCCCACGGGACACCACTCGGCCCTGGCACGGCGGTGCCCCCGAGTTGGTTAAGACCCCAAAGGCTCCGTACCCGGTTGAGTCGCCACTTGGGCGGAACACAAACCCCCAGGCTGGTTCAAAAGGAGCTCACTGGCATCGCGGCCCATGGGACACCACTCGGCCCAGGCACGGCGGTGCCTCAGAGTTGGTTAAGACCCTAAAGGCTCCATACCCGCTGAGTCGCCACTTGGGCGGAACACGAACCCCCAGGCTGGTTCAAAAGGAGCTCACTGGTATCACGGCCCATGGGACACCACTCGGCCCCGGCACGGCGGTGCCCCCGAGTTGGTTAAGACCCTAAAGGCTCCGTACCCGGTTGAGTCGCCACTTGGGCGGAACACAAACCCCCAGACTGGTTCAAAAGGAGCTCACTGGCATCGTGGCCCATGGGATACCACTCGGCCCCGGCATGGCGGTGCCCCCGAGTTGGTTAAGACCCTAAAGGCTCCGTACCCGGCTGAGTCACCACTTGGGCGGAACACAAACCCCCAAGCTGGTTCAAAAGGAACCTGACGATGCCCCGCTCTCAGGTCACCCTACGGGGTTCGCTACCGGTCCCCACACCGGGGAAGGATTACTGGCCGCCCTCGGTTGGCCAAAGAAGGCACGCGGACGTCCATCCAAAGCAGCGCAAGGTGCCAAGGTAAAAGTTCTACACCCCTTTCGCTTAGCCAATGCGGGGCACGCAAGCTCAAGGAGTGTGGGGGGCATTTGATGGGGCCAGTTGACCCCGCAAAAAATAAAATTTTTTGGACGGCCCCAAAGGCCCAGACTCTAACTCCAGCGACGGCCTCCAGCGTCGGCTTCCAGCGCCAGCCGCCAGCGTCGGCCTCCAGCATCGGCTTCTAGCATCAGCCGCCAGCGTCGGCCTTCAGCGTCGGCTTCCAGCATCGGCTTCCAGCGACAGGCCCCAGCGCCGGCTCCCAAGACCGGCACATCAAAGGCCAACATCCGCCAAGGCTGGCACATCAAAGGCCAACACCCGCCAAGGCCGGCCACGGCGTCTCCAAGCTAGCCGGCCCCGGCATCTCCATGCCAGGCGGCCCCTACTTCTCCAGGCAACTCGGCCACGGCGTCTCCAAGCTAGCCAGCCCCAGCGTTTCGACGCCAGGCGGCCCCTACTTCTCCAGGCAACTCGGCCACGGCGTCTCCAAGCTAGCCGACCCCGGTGTCTCCACGCCAGGCGGCCCCTACTTCTCCAGGCAACTTGGCCACGGCATCTCCAAGCTAGCCGGCCCCAGCGTCTTCACGCCAGGCGGCCCCCGCTTCTCCAGGCCATCCCAAGCAGGCCCCGACTCGGCCCCGGCGTCTCCAGTCCACCGAGTTGGCCAAGGCCATCCCAGGCAGGCCCGACTCGGCCCCGGCATCCCCAGTCCACCGAGTTGGCCAAGGCCATCCCAGGCAGGCCCGACTCGGCCCCGGCATCTTCAGTCCGCCGAGTCGGCCAAGGCCATCCCAGGCAGGCCCGACTCGGCCCCGGCGTCTCCAGTCCGCTGAGTCGGCCAAGGCCATCCCAGGCAGGCCCAACTCGGCCCCGACATCTCCAGTCCGCCGAGTCGGCCAAGGCCATCCCAGGTAGGCCCGACTCGGCCCCGGCGTCTCCAGTCCACCGAGTCGGCCAAGGCCATCCCAGGCCGGCCCGACTTGGCCTCGGCGTCTCCGATCCAGCCGAGTCGGCCAAGGCCATCCCAGGCTGGCCCGAATCGGCCCCGGCCACTCCTGTCCCGCCGAGTCGGCCAAGGCCGTCCCCGGCCAGCCCGACTCGGCCCCGTCGTCTCCAAGTCCGCCGATTTGGTCCCACACCAGCACTGCCTTGCCGGCGAGGTAGGCCCCAGCCATCTTAGGACGACCCAGCTCAGCCCCAACAAGACGGGACCCTCGGTTCCCGCCAGATCAGTCCCAGCGATTCAAAAATCCGTTCCTCTGACGCGCGCCGCTCGACAGCACCGATGCGCGCCGCCCGACAGCACCGACGTGCGCCGCTGCGCCAACATGCGCCGCCCGACAGTGCCGATGCGCACCGCAATGCCAATATGCACCACCCGATAGCGCCAGATCCGATAATTCAACGGCCCCGCCGGCTGATAGGACGCAGACCCACGTGATTATGCCAGCGTCAACCCCTATAAAAGGGTAAATCACATCAAAAACCGGGTATGCACATCTTACGCACTCGATGCCCTAACTCTTAAAGGAACTATCTGATCCTTCTGAGATCTCTCCCTCCTCAAGAGCTCTCCCGAGCTCCTTCTCTGCTGTAACCTCTGTCACTGACTTGGGCGTCGGAGGGTCTCACCGGAGAACCCTCTCCGGTCTTGGGACTTCTTTGCAGGCGATCCGGTGAAGAAGAAGAGCCTCCATTCCCGACGTCCAGGAGGGGTGATCGAGCGTCATCAGTAGTAATTGCAGCTCGCTTTCCATCCCAAAGTAGAATCGATGGAGATTGGCTTCATATGTGCAGCCCTGGCAAGAGGACCTAAGCCGTTGCTGATCAAATCAAAGCTTCCAATCCCATTGTCTTCCATTCTTTGGTTACAAACCATTTCCCCAGGAAAATGTGAGGGTCTCGAGTTCCCATCTCCAGTAGTGATCGCGTCCCTCACGTCAAACAGGTGAGATGTGGATGACTTCCCATCCTTGCTAAAGATCATATCATGGCTAAGTTTTGAACTTTACCTATTTGTTGAATAGTTGTTAGAATTATTTCATGACTTTTATTTAATAATTTTTTATTTCCATATTCATGGGCAAATGGACTATCACATATCTTGTTTTCTATCATCGAGCTTCTGATTGAGAAATTATTGATAAAATAATTTTGATATTTACACAGTAGCAAAAAACCTAAATAATACTTTTTAACAAACCTTTTAGTATAATTTTGCATTATGATAAATGATATCAAAACCGATCCAATCTATACCTACATGGACTAAAGGACATTGCAGATGAGTAGGTAGGATCTATATATTTTCAATTGAATTAGAATAGGTATTTAAACATGAATCCTTGGTTTAGTAAGGATATTAAAACTTAAATGAAAAAAAAAATAAGTCAAACCATATGTTGGTAAATATTTAATTTTATATTGATTATGTATTGCGACAATTCTAGGCAGATAGAGTTAAAAGGTCTAAATAACATTTTCTAACTAGTCCTTTTAGATAAAATCTGACTGCATATATCACCTTTGATGAAGAATGCTGCTAAAATAAGTAGTATATAAACAATTAGAAACCTTCGCTGCTCCTCTATCTTCTTACAATCTCTTATTTCTCTTACCCACCATCGCTTTCATTGTGACCCCTCAATTTCTTCAAATACTCTTTTTGCATCGTTAATACCACTAGAATCATCCACATCCAAAGCCATCATCGTCAATGATCCATGGTAGCTTGACCCTCTTTTCTCTTTTGGTCAAAAAAATTCACTCATGTTTGGTTAAAGGAAGCAACACTACACCACATTTCCAAGGCAAGAGCCGAACTTGGTCCTAAGAATTGCGATATTCCCAATGCTGCATTAGGATTCTTATTCCCAATGCTACATTAGGATTCTCTTTGTCTTTACCATTAAAACTGTTGACGGCACCGACTTTGCATCAATTCCCTTTGTTTCCTCTTTATTGAATTTAAACAAACGTATAAAAAGGAAACGTATCAAGCAAAAAGAAACAAAGGAGGAATTAAAATCTCAAAAGCTAAAACCCTTTTTAAGAATAGACGGAACCCACTGTTGGAACAAGAAACCATTATACTTTCCACCGAAACTTGAGAAGCGAAACAAGAATAAGAACCCTAGGATATAAACTCGAAGCATTCGTTCAAGATCCGTAGCAGGATCAAAGTCACATAAAAGAGAGAGCGAGAGCAAGAGAGAGAGAGAGAGAGAGAGAGAGTATCAACAAAACTGAGAGGTTTTAGTCGATGAGTCAGTCGTAGAGAACGGGGCTCATGAACTTCCAATAGTTGTGCCTTTTGTCCACCGCTCTCCAAGCGCCCTCGTTTGTTCTTTCCTCCATATGCCTTTGTCTCTCTCTCTCTCTCTCTCTTTTCATTTTGTTCAGAAATGAGAGGACAAGGGAAGTGAGAGAAAGGGATGATTCAAATAAACGTTGGAGGGTGCAAAGGGTATGACTGTACGTATACGTATGAGGGTAGGATGCAAGGTGGAAGGCCCACGGGCCAAAACCTACGTCGACTGAGTTGGATTGGGCATCCGTTATTAGGTGGTCTTAGCCTGGGCCAGCTTATTTGAACCGCTACTGCATCAAAGCTCGGGAGAACCATACTGTATTCTATGCGTTTTTTCTAACATTTGAAACCAATGCTCAAATATTCACGAATTTGTTGTTGTTATGATCTTGCGCTACACATACATACAACCACACATAGATATGCATAGATTAAATGAATAATATAGCTTATAAGCATATTATGGTTGTTGCTGCCAAATCACTTTCGAGGAGCGTCGTACAAGAGAGAAGCAAGCTTGATGGGTCTTCAGAAGAATGATGCGATTGCCTCCTGTAGCCGAAAACCTACAAGAAAAGTTCCGGACCGGTGGTTCCAACGGGGACCCTCCGACACTCAAGTTAGCGATTTGGAGAACAGGAATTCAAATGAGAGAGTAGAGATTGAGTCCTCTCCCTCATTGGGAGTCGGGGTCTTTATATACCTATTCGAAGGTCTCTCTTATCCTTCGTCGATAACAGCCGAATCATATCTTTCATTAAAATTAGCTCCGTAGGTTGGCGCATAGCTGCTAAACGTGTGCCATAAGTATCGGCAATGGCCCATAGTATATCAGTAACCGCCCGTGATCTTGGCAAAAAGCGGGTTAGCGAGCTACGTGGCAGTCTTTGGTGTTTTAAATCACTGGGTTCAATATTCGGAGTTGGTTCCATGACTGAAACTATGGGCTGAGAGCACGTGAGGCTGTGTCCCGTCAGAGTAGGTGGCTGCAGCTGGTTCGCAGGCCCTATTTTGGTTTGAACAGCTATTGCAGGCTACTGCAGGGCATGGTCGGCCGCTACGGCGTTTGCCAGACGTGTTCCCTACGTTACCTTTTTTTGCAGTCCTACGTGGACAGTGATCGATGATAAAGTTAGTCACGTGGGCCCCAAGGTGCAGCTGTTGGGGCAGAAGATGAAGTTTGGAGTTGAAGCCAGCTGTTCCTCGTAGAGCATTGATTATAGAGTGCTTGCATGACACTATTCACGTGCAAGGCATTGTTTATGTGCATGATACTGTTCACGGCTCGTAGAGCATTGATTATAGAGTGCTTGCATGGCACTATTCATGTGCAAGGCACTGTTCATGTGCATGGTACTGTTCACGACCGAAGGGAGTAGGCCGAGGGGCCGAGGGGAGCTCGAGCGGCTACAGGCCGAGCAAGAGTTGAGGCTGAGGGGAGCTTGGCAGCTGCAGGTCCGAGGCCGAGCAGAGTTGAGGCCGAGGGGAGCTTGGCAACTGCAGGTCCGAGGCTAAATGTTATGGGAGCCGAGGCCGAGGGGGAAGTCCGAGTGCCGAGGGGGTCAACGTGGCAGCCATAAATACCTTAATATAGGGGAGATAATAAGGCAATAAATGCAGCAAGTGGATGCACGTGGCCTTTATAAGGTCATAAATGCTTTGGTGCGAGAGATGTCGTGGTCACGGAAGCTTTATGGGAGCCGAGGCCGAGGGGAACAGGTGAGGCCAAGGGGGAAGTCCGAGGCCGAGTGTTGTGGGAGCCGAGGCCGAAGCCCGTTTCATGCAGAGAGAGAAAAGGTGCTGGTGGCCGAGTGGGAGTTAAGGCCGAGGCCGAACACGTCTTAGGCCGATGGGAAGTCCGAGTGCCGAGGGGGCTAACGTGGCAGCCATAAATACCTTAATACATGAGAGAGAATAAGACAATAAATGCCTTAGAGCAAGTGGATGCACGTGGCTTTTATGAGGCCATAAATGCTTTGGTGTAAGAGATATGTCATGGTTGCGGGAGCTTTGTGTGAGCCGAGGCTGAGGGGAACAGGTCCGAGGCCGAGGGGGAAGTCCGAGGCTGAGGCCGAGGCCGACTTAGATGAGGCCGAGACGAGGCCGACTTGGAGTGCCGAGGCAAGATGTTCGTGGCCGAGCTGAAGTGAAGAGGAGACATCCCCCTCCCCCTCAACCAGGAAGGAGCGCGTGACACTCCATTCCATTAAATACTCTTTAAGTCATTATGACCATTTCTGCACGCTCCAGCCCATTGACTCGACCACCGGACATTAATGATGGAAGGTGGCCCTTGAGAGAACCCGCACGTAACGTGGCTCTTTTTCTCTCTTGTTCTCTTTCTTCATGATGACGAGACGTTTGTTGCTTTTTCTTCATGATGACGAGACGTTTGTTGCAGCCTGAGAGCAATGTTGTGGACAGAATTAAATGCCCATTTTATCCTTCAAAAAAGGCCGAGTAGACCAGCGAGGGCGCTAAGAAGATCATCTGGAAATTGCTATATTTAGAGGATGCCATCCAAAAATTATTATCTTTATTGCCCATGGGGTCAACTGGCCCCATCAAATGTCCCCCATACTCCTGAGCTTGTGTGCCCTGCGTTAGCTCAGCAAAAGGAGTGTAAGACTTTTTACCTTCGCATCTGCCCTTTCCTATCAACTTCAACTATGATTCCTTCCAGGTGGAAAAACCCCTTTCCTTTTGCGCTGCCTTGTGTAGACGTCTTCACGCTCTTTGGTGCCATACTTTTTGCCTGTTTAAAAAACTTTAAGCAAAGTTTGAAGGTAAGTTGGTTACCCTTGATTGGCAGCCAGTACTCCTCTCTCTATGCAGAGCCCGAAAGCGGATGCCCATCAACTGTGAGTTGGGGAGTCAGTTTCTCCTAACTTTAAGTTGACTTTGGGTCTTCTACTTTTATCATAAAATTTGGAAGTGGGTGCCCGTCAACTGTGAGCTGGGGAGTTGGTCTCTCCCAACTATGAGTTATCTTGGGGCTTCTTGATGGCTAAAAGTAACCAGTAATATATTGCAGATATATAATTTAGATAAAGGTCTTACTCGATTGACCATTGGTCGTTGAGGTAGAGTTAGAGCCACTGTGAAGTTGTTGAGGCTATGATAAAGCTGCTGAAATTGTAATGAGGCTATGAAGGCAAATGAATGGAGCTGTTGAGGTCGATAGAGCCGTTGTGACTGCAATAAAACCGCATCGGGGTTTCGTGGCCGGCCCGAGTGGTGACCCGAGAGTTACTGAAGTCATTGGATTCCTTTTAACCCCGAAGGATGACTTAAGAGTTGAGAGTCGTCAAGTGCCTTTTCCCTTATGCCAATGATCTTTGTTGCCAACGCTGGAGTCAGTTTTCGATCTTTGGTGCTGAGTTGGCCTCGGGCTTGAGTGTCGATGGTACATCGGTCTTTGAGTGCCAACCAGAGTCGGGCTTGAGTGCCAATGGTACATCGGGCTTTAGGTGCCGATCGGAGTCAGACTTGAGTGCTGCTGGTACATTGGGCTTTAGTGTCGATGGTATATCGGGCTTTGAGTGCCGACCGAAGTCGGGCCTTAGTGCCGATGGTACATCGAGCTTTAGGTGCCGAGCTAGAGTCGAGCTTTAGTGCCGATGGTACATCAGGCTTTGAGTGCCGAGCTGGGATTGGGCTTTAGTGCTGATGGTACATTAGGCTTTGAGTGCCGAGCTAGTGTCGAGCTTTAGTGCCGCTGGTACATCGGGCTTTGAGTGCCGAGCTGGGATTGGGCTTTAGTGCCAATGGTACATCGAGCTTTGAGTGCCGATCGGAGTCGAGCCTTAGTGCCGATGGTACATCGGGCTTTGAGACGCCAATGCAAGATTGGTCTTGAATGCTGATGTAGAGTTGGTCTTCCATGCACGATATTTTCAAGTATCAATGAAAGAAATACTGTTAAGTGTGGTGTACTTAGCTCTTGTAGCACCCTTATTTCCCTCTGCCAATTTGGATACTTTTGTCTGCTGGTGGTCTGCCCCCAAGGGAATCAAGATGATTGGAGTGGAGGTGCTGGTGCCCTTGCTTGGGCATGCCCCCGCATCGCCGTCCGTGGGAGAGTAGAACGCTTGGGCGGTGAGTGGTGGCTCTCTGAGTTTTAAGTTGCTGATGAGCTTGATGACAATGGATCTCTTGCTTGGGAGATTCCCGGTGGGATGAATTATGGCTGGCTTGAGCCACGACCAAAGAGCGAGCAGAAGCTTTTGCTTGCTGTTGTGTGGTCACGAGATGTTGCTTCTGAAGCTTTTGGACAGCCGCTGTCAATGCTTGGATTTGCAGGGTAAGGATGGCAAGATGTTCTGCTTGAATGGTCCAAGATAGTGGTAATGGTGGAACGAAGAGCTGCACTCCTGTTACTCAGCTCATTGAAGGTGCCCCCCAACATAACTAGCGAAAGCCTTTTGGATTCTTGTCATCACTACTGTTATGATCCACCATTTTGATTAAAGAGGGATGAAGATCTGCAAACTAGCATCGCTGATCTCGCCCCTTCCTGGCATGCAAATCGCCAAATTACTTTCGAGGAGCGTTAGGCAAGAGAGGAGCTTTATGGGTCTTCAGAAGAATAATGTGATTGCCTCCTGCAGCCAAAAACCTGCAAGAAAAGTCCCAGACCATCCGACGCTCAATTAGCGATTTAGAGAACATGAATTCAAATGAGAGAGTAGAGATTGAGTCCTCCCCCTTATTGGGGTCGGGGTCTTTATATGCCTGTTCGGAGGTCCCTCTTACCCTTCGTCGATAATAGCCGAATCATATCTTTCATTAAAATCGACTCCGTAGGTAGACGCACAGCTGCTAAACGTGTGCCATAAGTATCAGCAACGACCCATAGTATATCAGTAACCGTCCATGATCTTGGCAAAAAGCGGGTTAGTAGGCTACGTGGCAATATTTGGTGTTTTAAATCACTGGGTTCAATATTCGGAGTTGGTTCCACGACTGAAACTATGGGCCAAGAGCATGCAAGGCTGTGTCCCGTCAGAGTAGGTGGCTGCAGCTAGTTGGCAGACCCTATTTTGGTTTGGACAGCTGTTGCAGGCTGCTGCAGGGCGTGGCCGGCTGCTACGGCATTTGCCAGACGTGTTCCCTACGTTACCTTTTTTTTGCAGTCCTACATGGACAGCGATGAATGATAAAGTTAGTCATGTGGGCCCAAGGTACAGCTATTGGGGCAGAAGATGAAGTTTGGAGTTGAAGCCAGCTGTCCCTCGTAGAGCATTGATTATAAAGTCTTGCGTGGCACTATTTACGTGCAAGGCGCAGTTCATGCGCATGGTACTGTTCATGCGCATGGTACTATTCATGGCCGAAGGGAGTAGGCCGGGGGGCCTAGGGGAGCTCGAGTGGCTGCAGGCCCGAGGCCGAGCAAGAGTTGAGGCCGAGGGGAGCTTGGCAGCTGCAGGTCTGAGGCCAAGCAAGAGTTGAGGCCAAGGGAAGTTTGGCAGCTGCAGGTCCAAAGCCAAGTGTTGTGGGAGCCGAGGCCGAGGGGAACATGTCCGACCTGGCAGCTATAAATGCCTTAATACAGGGGAGAGAATAAGGCAATAAATGCCTTAGAGCAAGTGAATGCACATGGCCTTTATGAGGTCATAAATGCTTTGGTACAAGAGATGTCGTGGACGTGGGCGAGGCCGTGGGAGTTTTTTGGGAGCCGAGGCCGAGGGAGAATTCCAGTGCTTTGGGAGCCGAGGCCGGTTTCATGTGGAGAGAGAAAAGGTGGTGGTGGCCAACGTCTGAGGGAAATCCGAGTGCCGAAAGGGCTAACATGATAGCCATAAATGTCTTAATACAAGGGAGAAAATAAGGCAATACATGTGTTAGAGCAAGTGGATGTACGTGGCCTTTATGATGCCATAAATGCTTTGGTGCAATAGATATGTCGTGGCCACGGGAGCTTTATGGGATAGGAGAGCGCAACCTTTTGAGGGACTCTCAATGGTGTCCTCTAGGAGAGGAACGATGATGGTAAGTCTCCCATCGGGGGGATCTCCTCTGAGCATACTGCTGACTGGCTAGTGCAGCAGGTGGTGGTGCAGGAGGAGTAGGCTGAAGCTGGGTGGTCACGGACTATTGCTCTCGAAGCCCATGGATCAACACCATGAGAGTTTGAACTTGGGGGATGAGCGCGGCCAGCTACTCAGCTTGAGTGGCCGCGGCTGATGGTGCGGGAGTTGCTGGAAGGTTAGCAACGGGGGGGTTGACCTCTTGTTGTTTCGCCGGTTGGAGGTGCCCCCCATGATAGCTGGCGGAAGCTTCTCAAGCACGCGTCACCACAATTGTTAATGAAGAGGGAGAGGAGGGCTTACAACATGTGTTATAGAGCTCATCTTCTATTCACCCCCTTCCTGGTACGCCAATCTATTGATGCTCGATCACTGGAATCAACCGTCAGGAAACGTCGTTTGCTGGTGCAGCCTTCTCCAGAGCAAACGGCCTGCAAGAAGTCCTAGGGCTGAAGGTTGCTCCGACGGGAACCCTCTGACGGTCAAGTTAGCAACCGAGGTCACAGCAGTGAGAGCTTGAAGAAGCTCTGAAAAAAAGAAGGCTCCGAGAATCAGAAGGATTTTTCAGGTTAGAAAGTGTGTGTATGTACCCCCCTTACTTCTGATTCTCTTACCCTTTTATGAACCTTCGGTATCCGTCTGGGGATCAGCCACATGAAGTTCAGTGAAGAGGAATGTCTGCTAAACTCATGGCGATTACATGAATAGGAGCTGGTTAGTGGGCATGGTCCAATTGGACACATAGGTCTGATAGTTGGTGGGCTTGATCTTATCAACTACGCAGGTCAGGTGGCAGATGGGCCTGACTCTGTTAGGTTGCGTAGACCAGGTGGTAGGTGGGCCTGATCTTATCAGACGATGTAAGTTGCCTTGGAGAAGGCGGGGCCATTGAGGCCGTCTTTGACGAGTCAGGGCCACTGGGGGCCGACTTGGAGGAAGCGGGGCCGCCGAGGCTGCTTTGGAGAAGGCGGAGCCATCGAGGCTGCCTTGGAGAAATCGGGGCCAACTTGGAGGAGGCGGGGCCATCGATGCCGCCTTAGAGAAAGCGGGCCGTCGAGGTCGCCTTGAAGAAGTTGGGGCCGCTGGAGGCCGACTTGAAGGAGTCGGAGCCACTGGGGGCCGACTTGGAGGAAGTGCAGCCCGCTGAAGAGCGAAGCCGCCTTGAAGACGCATAGTTTCACTGAAGAGCGGGGTTGCCTTAAAAAAGCAGGGTCGCCTGCCCCTATCTACGCCGTCAGTTAGCTTTGCCGTTAATGTCCATGTGGCGCCATCGACCACATCAAATAGCTTACCATCAACAAACCCTACATCACATGTCCGAAGACAAAAGGCCCTTGGCCTTCTCTTTTCGATCCATCAATATAACCTGAGAGAGTGAGGATGGGTATCAATTAATTGTTTCCATCTTGATTTTTGCCTTAATCTTATATTAATGAATAGAATAAGATTAATATATATTTAATCCTACATTAATTATGCATCTGGATCAATCTTAAATAATTATACAAATTAAGAAATATAGAGAAACCCTTTTATCTAATTTTGAATGAGATTCTAAACCGATGATATCGGAATAAAATAATTCTATATAAAATAAATGATATCATGAAAATAAATTGTTATAAGTTAATAGATACAAATTAAATTATACAAATAATTACAAATAAATAATTATAATAAATGATAAATAAATTGCATAAGAAAACTTAGTTATAAAGCAAAGAATTATTTTAGTCTTTAAAGATAAGATTTGCTTTCCTTGAAGAGCCTCGGGGCATATACTTTATAGGATTCAATTATAGTAATACTTTTATAAGAGACGCACGATCAATTATTAGAGGGCATTAATAATTTTAATGGGACCCATCAGATAACTATATTTGATATGGTAATCTAGTTATATTTGGTATGGTAATCTAATATGGATTACACCAGATATGTTGTAATCTAATAATTTTTTTAAAACAAAATTACCCTTGTTTCCTCATCCGTAAAGATAAAATTATTTCTTTCTCCAAATAAAATTATTTTCTTTTTTTCTCTCTTTTCTCTTGACTCGCCGCCGTTATCTCTTTTCTCATATCTTCAAAAAAAAAAAAAATAAACCATGGTATTATTCGTTCATAAAAGAAAATATCGAATAATTTTTTTAAAAAAATAAAAATAAAAATAAAAATAAAAAATAATGTTTTTAGTACATAAATTTAATTTAGGGGTTTTTTTGAGAATTTGATGTTATAAGACTGGTAATGTATTTGTCATATCAAATACAGTAATCAATATTACTATAACATTACCTGTGTATATCAAACACAATAATCAATATTACTGGCAATCTATTTAGTGGTAATCTATCTTAAAGTTAATCCATATTACCATTCGAAATTGTCTGGCGATGCATCAAACACAATTTTAAGGTTTATTAGATTGCTTTATCCTTTGCCTTTAAAAATTGTAATATTTTTAGGGCAAGAACAGAGGCTTTTAGAGATTATGATAATTTTAGGAAAGAAAAAAGGCCATCAGATGTTATAATGGTTCTGGGGGAAGAAAAGAAAGAAATTAAAAGCATCAAGTTATGTGATTCTGGCATACGATGGATATACATGAGATAGAGAGGGAAAGATATTTATGGATTCAGAAGCACCCATTCAATGCTCCCTTATCTGCAACCTTTATCAAATGGATAGCGTCATTTCTGATGCACAAAAAAAAACCAATGGTACAATCCCAATAAAAGAAATCCAACCAAATAAATTTAATGAAACTCAACGGATATATACACAATGGAGTAGGATAAATGTCATGGAAGATGATGGATATAATGAATTGAAATTTAATATAACATGAATGGCACTTGTACAATATGGGCCATTCAAGACCCATGCTAGGTTAGAGGTCCAAGACCCGTGGGTCAGTACAAGGCCAGAAGGTTTTTATCAAAATATCTGTATATTTAAAAATATCTTAGTTAATTTAGTATTAAAAAAATAAAAAATAAAAATACATCCAACCTAACATGATCCATTGGACATTACTAATTGAAATAAATTTAAACCAACCCAATGAATATATTTATAATAGATTGGGTTGGACCAAAATAATAGGGTTAAACATGGCTAATACTTCTCTAGAAATGAATATTTCTAGTAAGTGGTGCCCAATTTATAACAACTTAATATAATAGAGAGTTAAAAACAAAAAATTATCATCCAATGCGCAACTAAAAATCAAGAAAAAGAAAAGTATTATTATTATTTGAGAGAAATACAAGTAGAAAGAGAGAGAGTTACCTAGCAGTGTTCAAATTTATCACCGTTTGACTAAATTACCTTAGCAGCACAGGAATTTATCATCCTTTGACTGTGTTATCTTAAAATATGGAAATTTATTTGTTCTCATGAAAAATAAGGACCAAAAATTTTTAGGAATCAATCACCAGACCAATCTACGATGGAGATGTTTAATGCATTTCGCTTGTATTTATCATTCTGCAGCTATGATTTGTAAATATCCTTTCGTTTCCAGTTAAAAATTTTATTAAAAATGATCATGAGAGAAGGCAGCTAAGGCTAAACGACACAAAATGCATGGAAGCATAGACACCAACAGCAGTACAGTGAAAAGAAAAGAAAGTGTGATTTTTTTCCAAATGACCAGAGATCTAACAAGATGTATGCGACATTGAAAAATTAATAGTTTATGATCTTTAAAAGTATTGAGTAATAGTTATATAGCATCCAATCAAATTTCTATCAACCAATATTCTGTATTCATCTTGAAATGTTGATCCACAATTGTTATTTCTGTACGGGTACTCATAACTTTTGAGAAATGATCATTTATTGACATCTAAATTTTTCTTAAAAAAATAAAAACTCATGTCGATTAGCACGGTTAACTCTTCATTCCTCAACTTTGAATTTTATGTATATATAAATTTATTTCATATGAATAGAGTAGAGTGGAGAAGGCTGGTTCATGTAGTTGACCCCACGTAGTTGGAAAAAGGCTTAGTGAGTTGAGTTGTTGAGTACAAATTTATTTCATATGAGTTGGAAAAAAAAGGGTAAACTACTGCCATTAGATTTGCGTGGTACAAGATATATGTAGCATCCTGGAGGCATATATAAGATATTAAAATAAACATGAGCATGATAATTTAGAAACCATGGCAAACCCACTAATACTTTTCATTGCAGTATTATCACCTATGGATATGAATCTGAGAAGACAAGATCGTTTTCATGAGATGTTGTACCAAAGAATGGGTGCAAACGGCCAGTCCTTCAGAATAGAGAGTGGGGCTTTTTTCCGTCCAGGAGCATCCACGACAATGACCGGCTTTACAGCTTTCTTCGTCGATCGCAAACCCAACAGCCGTTTGATCTCAAGAGCTGCAACTTTAGGTAAAATAAAGTGCTAAGTATTCCTGAGAAGATAGATTCCTCGTCACCCGAACCCTAATTTTCTAGCCTTCATCTTCTCTTTGGTTCCCTCCTCTCAGCAGGCATCAAGGGTGGGCTTTTGACCAGCAAATGGCAGCCAGAGTTTCCTCCATGAAGGATCACAGTCCAGCAAAGGGTTTGACACATGATATGATCTTTAGCAAGGATGGGAAGTCATCCACATCTCACCTGTTTGACGTGAGGGACGCGATCACTACTGGAGATGGGAACTCGAGACCCTCGCACCAATTCCTGGAGGAAAGAAGGTGTTTTCCTGGGGAAATGGTTTGTAACCAAAGAATGGAAGACAATGGGATTGGAAGCTTTGATTTGATCAGCAACGGCTTAGGTCCTCTTACCAGGGCTGCACATATGAAGCCAATCTCCACCGATTCTACTTTGGGATGGAAAGCGAGCTGCAATTACTACCATAATATATAACGACAAAATCCAGTCTAACTCTTATGATCCAGTTATCATCAATGATAGCCTCGAGCCTCAGTTTGAGGTGGGTTTTATTTAAGAATTGTTTGAGAAGTAAATTCACTTTCATTGACCTTGCGGTGCAGTTACAGAAATATCCAATGAGCAAGCCCATGACCAAGTTTGAAGAGATGTTTGCAACGCGAGAGGCACATATCGGAGGGGTGAAGAGGATGAGAACAACGATGGAGAGCGACTGGAACCCCAACTTGCAACTGAGCTTGAGCCCAAATTTTGCAAACGAAGAACGTAGCAGCAAGAGGACTCTCGATGCTGAAGAGGGAGTGGACAACACGCTCTCACTCTCACTTTCTTCCCCTATTTCCATGTAACAGCGAGAAGCCACGAAGCCTGAAATCCAGTTCCTTTACATGGTTAATTTAAATGGTTAATTTAACATGGTTAATTTAAATGGTTAATTTAAATGGTTAATTTAAATGTTAGAAATTACATTTAAATTAACCATTTAAATTAACCATGTTAATTTCCCCTTTGACACAGATGACACCAAATCAATTCCAGATGACCATAGCACTCAAAACATGGAGAGTCCAGAGCTACTATCACTAAAATGCAAGGGCTCAAAGGGATCATTGTTGGCTATAAACCTTATTCATGGGCAGCATAACTATGCATAAAGAAAGGCCTTGAGACAAGTACTTGAAAGATCTCACTCCAATGCCTTTATCGACATGGTCAGATCTAAAGTACTCAGCCCCGGAGCGGCCTTGTTGCTGCTACTTTTTGTAGGAACTGGATTTCAGGCTTCGCGGCTTCTCGCTGTTGCATGGAAATAGGAGAAGAAAGTGAGAGTGAGAGCGTGTTGTCCACTCCCTCTTCAGCATCGAGAGTCCTCTTGCCGCTACGTTCTTCGTTTGCAAAATTTGTGCTCAAGCTCAGTTGCAAGTTGGGGTTCCAGTCGCTCTCCATCGTTGTTCTCATCCTCTTCACCCCTCCGATATGTGCCTCTCGCGTTGCAAACATCTCTTCAAACTTGGTCATGGGCTTACTCATTGGATATTTCTGTAACTGCACCGCAAGGTCAATGAAAGTGAATTTACTTCTCAAACAATTCTTAAATAAAACCCACCTCAAACTGAGGCTCGAGGCTGTCATTGATGATAACTGGATCATAAGAGTTAGACTGAATTTGTCGATATTATGGTAGTAATTGTTGAAAGAGGAGAAGATATTTTCTTTTGGGAAAAATTCTGGTTTCTTTCTATTTTTTCATGCTGAAACGTGAAGGTATACATGGCCTTTTATAATTACAAAATGACTCTTGGTCTTCCACAATACTAAATTCAGAATAACAACTTCCTATGCAATTAAATAACAATAATTTCCTATGCAGTAATTAAATAATATCAACTTCCTATGCAGCAATAACAACTTCCTATGCAGCAATTTCCAATAATCAAGTTTAGTTTCCAACACCCCCTTTAAACTTGATTCTTCATGACTCCAAGCATGCTTCTCAACTTCTTGAACTCTTCTTCCTTGAGGGCTTTTGTGAAGATATCAGCTACTTGATCTTTTGTTGAAATGTGGAGAAGTTGTACTTCTTGATTTTTGATACAATCTCGAATGAAGTGAAATCTTGTATCAATATACTTACTTCGATCATGGAAAACTGGATTTTTTGCAAGTTGTATAGCAGATTTATTATCAACAAAAATGTTGGTTGGCTCTTCATGTGAAATCTTCATTTCTTGTAGTAGTCTTTGAAGCCAAAGTGCATGACAAACACAATTTGCTGCAGCAACATACTCTGCTTCACATGATGAAAGTGTAACAATTTGTTGTTTCTTTGAAGACTATGTAAATGCTCCACTTTCAATATAAAAGGCAAATCCACTAGTACTTTTTCTATCATCAATATCTCCTGCCCAATTGCTATCACAAAAACCAACTAATTTTATTGGATTAGTAGATGAATAGAAAATACCATGATCTTGCGTACCTTTGATATATCGAAGGATTCTTTTTGCAACAATTAAATGATCCATTCTTGGCTTCTCCATGTAACGACTTATAACTCCAACACTATAAGCAATATCCGGCCTTGTATTTGTAAGATATCTTAAGCTTCCAACCAAACTTTTATAATATGTTGGATTGACAAGATCTCCTTCTCCATCTTTACTTAATTTAGTATTGTATTCAATTGGAGTGGTGGTTGAATTGCAATTCTTCATCTTGAATTTCTTCAAAATTTCTTTGCATATTTGCTTTGTGAAATAAATATGCCTTCATCTGATTGATTTACTTCAATACCCAGAAAATAAGACATTAAGCCAAAATCTGTCATTTCAAATTCTTTGATCATTGAAGTCTTGAAAACTTCAATCATAGCAAGATTATTTCCTGTGAATATCAAATCATCCACATATAGACAAACAAATAGAACATCACCAACATGATTAGACTTCATATAAAGAGAATGTTCAAGAGGGCATTTTTGAAAATCATTTTCAGCAAAATACTTATCAATCCTTGTATTCCAAGCTCGTGGAGCCTGTTTCAATCCATAAAGAGCTCGTTTGAGTTTGTAGACTTTGTCTTCTTGTCCTTTTTGAATGAAACCCAAAGGTTGTTCTACATAGACTTCTTCATTCAAATATCCATTCAAAAAAGCTAATTTCACATCCATTTGAAAAATTTTCCATTTCATTTGTGCTGCTAAGGAAATGAGAAGGCGTACCATTTCCATTCGAGCAACAGGAGAGAAAACTTCATCATAGTCAATGCCATATTGTTGTTTGTAGCCTTTTACTACCAAGCGGGCTTTATGTTTTTCTATTTCTCCACTTGCATTTGTTTTTGTTTTATACACCCATTTGACTCCAATGGCTTGATGACCTTGGGGAAGATTTGTGAGTTCCCAAGTGTCATTTTTCTCTATTGATGAAATTTCTTCATGCATGGTATTTCTCCATTTTTCTTCTTTATTTGCTTCATAAAACTCAATTGGATCATAACCTGCAAAAAGACAAAACATAGTATAATCATTAGCATCAAGACGCCTTGTGACGTCAAGCAATTCTTGCACACTCCGAGTTTTGTGTGCTCTATTTGAGGATGTGCCACTGGAACTTTCTTGTGGAGATGAATGTCTTGGACTTTGTTGTGGAGTTGATGGAATTTCTTCTTGATGTTGTGACTCTTCTTCTTCATTATTTTCTTGCATTTTATTGTTATCTTGCCAGCTCCACATTTGCTTTTCATCAAATTCAACATCTCTTGAAAAAATCACTCTCTTTGTAATAGGATTATACAACTTATAGCCACTAGAATTTTCAGCATATCCTAAAAGAATACACTTTTCTCCTTTGTCATCAAGTTTGATCCTTTTCTCATCAGGCACTTTGACATAAGCAACACTTCCAAAAATGCGAAGATGATCAACCTTAGGCTTGTATGAACTCCATGCTTGTTCAGGTATCATATTGTGAAGCCTTTTTGATAAAAATCTGTTCAACAAATAAACTGCACAAGCAACTGCTTCTCCCCAAAATTCTTTAGGCATATTTTTATCTTTCAACATACATCGAACCATATTTAAAATAGTTGATTTTTTCTTTCTAAAACTCCATTTTGCTGAGGTGAATAAGGCATAGTAACCTGATGAAAAATTCCTTGTGCTTTGAAAAAATTTGAAAACTCTTTGGATAAATACTCACCACCACGATCCGATCTCAAAGCTTTAATTTGAAAACCACTTTGTTTTTCAACAAGCAACTTAAATTCCTTAAATTTCTGAAACACTTCACTCTTTTTTTTTAATAAATAAACCCATGTCTTTCCAGAATAATCATCAGTGAAGGAAAGATAATATTTATTACCTCCCATAGTTGTTGTTTGATTGGGCCACAAACATCTGAATGTATCAATTCCAATGGTTTTGTTGCTCTTCTTGATCTTCCTGAAATGAAGGTTCTCCTTTGTTGCTTTCCAACTATGCAAGTTTCACATTTTTCCTTAGATTTTCAGCCAAGGCATTCCTGTCACCATATTCTTGCTAGACAAAAGTTTTAATCCATCAAAGTTTAAATGTCCATATCTAAGATTCCATAGAGTAGAGTCATCAAGACTTTGTGTTAACATACAAGAGGAGCCATCAACATGCAAACTTAGCTCAAACATTCTATTTTTTGACATAGGAACATGTGCAATAAGAGTATTGTTGTTGTCTCTGATAGAAAGACCCAATTCTTTCATGTGAATGTCATAGCCTTTTTCAAGCAATTGGCCCAAACTAAGAATGTTATTTTTAATGTCTGGAACATAATAGACATCTGAAATAAAATTTTGAGTGCCATTTTGAAGCTTGATAAGGATTTTACCTTTCCCTTCAACTGGCCTTTTAGAGAAGTCTCCAAAAGTCACCGAGCCTTTGAAGCTTTCATCCATCTTAAAAAACATGTCCTTTATCCCACACATATGATTGCTAGCACCTGTGTCTAGATACCAAGTACTTCTTTTGATAGCACCAGAAATGTTATTGTAGGCCAAAAGTAGAGTTACTTCTTCTTCTTGTTCTTTGTAAAATGAATTTTCTCATCAACATAATTAACATTATCTTTGTACCAACAATCTTTAGCATAGTGCCCATATTTTTTGCAAATAAAACATTGTAGTGCTTGTTGTCCATACCTTCCTCTTCCTCTAGGATTAAAAAATCTTTCTCTACCACGACCTCGGGCATGATGGTCTCTTATGTCTCCTTGACTTCTTTGAGGTTGATCTTGATGAAATCTTCCACCTCTTCCTCTTCTTCCACGGCCTCGACCATGGAAACTTGTTTGACCTTTAAGATCACCTTTTTCTTGTAGTGTAAGATTTGTTTGAAGTACTTGCTCAATGGGTTTCTCCTCCATCCTTTTAGACAGCTTTTGCTCATGTGCTTGTAAAGAACCCATGAGTTGCTCTATAGTCATCTCTTCTAATTCCTTTGATTCTTCAATGGCTACAACAATGAAGTCAAATTTTGCATCTAAAGAGCGCAAAATTTTCTCCATGATTCGAATATTAGTAATTTCTTCACCATTTCTTTTCAATTGATTGACTATAGACATCAATCTTGAAAAATAATTAGAAATTGACTCCCCAGTTATCATTTTGAAAGATTCAAATTCAGACCTTAAAGATTGTAGCCGAATCTTTTTCACCTTTTCTGCTCCTTTATGTGCCTTATGCAATAAGTCCCATGCCTCCTTTGATGTTGCAGCTCCAGCGATAATCTCGAATGTGCCTTCATCTACACTTTGGTATAGTGTGTAGAGAGCCTTCTTGTCTTTCTTTTTTGACTCCTTATGTTGCTTTCTTTGCTCTTGTGTGAGCATTGCTTCACCTTCGGTCGGCTCCATGTAGCCGTCTTCTACAAGATCCCAAACATCAAAGGATCCAAGCAAAGCCTTCATTTGGATGCTCCAGTTGTCATAGTTGTCTTTGGTGAGTTTGGGTATTTGGGATTGAACAAAGTTCATGGAGGCCATGGATCTTTTGTGGCTCTGATACCAAATTTGTTGGAAGAGGAGAAGATATTTTCTTTTGAGAAAAATTCTGGTTTCTTTCTATTTTTCATGCTGAAACGTGAAGGGATACATGGCCTTTTATAATTACAAAATGACTCTTGGTCTTCCACAATACTAAATTCAGAATAACAACTTCCTATGCAATTAAATAACAATAATTTCCTATGCAGTAATTAAATAATATCAACTTCCTATGCAGCAATAACAACTTCCTATGCAGCAATTTCCAATAATCAAGTTTAGTTTCCAACACCCCCCTTTAAACTTGATTCTTCATGACTCCAAGCATGCTTCTCAACTTCTTGAACTCTTCTTCCTTGAGGGCTTTTGTGAAGATATCAGCTACTTGATCTTTTGTTGAAATGTGGAGAAGTTGTACTTCTTGATTTTTGATACAATCTCGAATGAAGTGAAATCTTGTATCAATATACTTACTTCGATCATGGAAAACTGGATTTTTTGCAAGTTGTATAGCAGATTTATTATCAACAAAAATGTTGGTTGGCTCTTCATGTGAAATCTTCATTTCTTGTAGTAGTCTTTGAAGCCAAAGTGCATGACAAACACAATTTGCTGCAGCAACATACTCTGCTTCACATGATGAAAGTGTAACAATTTGTTGTTTCTTTGAAGACTATGTAAATGCTCCACTTTCAATATAAAAGGCAAATCTACTAGTAATTTCTCTATCATCAATATCTCCTGCCCAATTACTATCACAAAAACCAACTAATTTTATTGGATTAGTAGATGAATAGAAAATACCATGATCTTGCGTACCTTTGATATATCGAAGGATTCTTTTGCAATAATTAAATGATCCATTCTTGGCTTCTCCATGTAACGACTTATAACTCCAACACTATAAGCAATATCCGGCCTTGTATTTGTAAGATATCTTAAGCTTCCAACCAAACTTTTATAATATGTTGGATTGACAAGATCTCCTTCTCCATCTTTACTTAATTTAGTATTGTATTCAATTGGAGTGGTGGTTGAATTGCAATTCTTCATCTTGAATTTCTCCAAAATTTCCTTTGCATATTTGCTTTGTGAAATAAATATGCCTTCATCTGATTGATTTACTTCAATAACCAGAAAATAAGATATTAAGCCAAAATCTATCATTTCAAATTCTTTGATCATTGAAGTCTTGAAAACTTCAATCATAGCAAGATTATTTCCTGTGAATATCAAATCATCCACATATAGACAAACAAATAGAACATCACCAACATGATTAGACTTCATATAAAGAGAATGTTCAAGAGGGCATTTTTGAAAATCATTTTCAGCAAAATACTTATCAATCCTTGTATTCCAAGCTCGTGGAGCCTGTTTCAATCCATAAAGAGCTCGTTTGAGTTTGTAGACTTTGTCTTCTTGTCCTTTTTGAATGAAACCCAAAGGTTGTTCTACATAGACTTCTTCATTCAAATATCCATTCAAAAAAGCTGATTTCACATCCATTTGAAAAATTTTCAATTTCATTTGTGCTGCTAAGGAAATGAGAAGGCGTACCATTTCCATTCGAGCAACAGGAGAGAAAACTTCATCATAGTCAATGCCATATTATTGTTTGTAGCCTTTTACTACCAAGCGGGCTTTGTGTTTTTCTATTTTTCCACTTGCATTTGTTTTTGTTTTATACACCCATTTGACTCCAATGGCTTGATGACCTTGGGGAAGATTTGTGAGTTCCCAAGTGTCATTTTTCTCTATTGATGAAATTTCTTCATGCATGGTATTTCTCCATTTTTCTTCTTTATTTGCTTCATAAAACTCAATTGGATCATAACCTGCAAAAGACAAAACATAGTATAATCATTAGCATCAAGACGCCTTGTGACGTCAAGCAATTCTTGCACACTCCGAGTTTTGTGTGCTCTATTTGAGGATGTGCCACTGGAACTTTCTTGTGGAGATGAATGTCTTGGACTTTGTTGTGGAGTTGATGGAATTTCTTCTTGATGTTGTGACTCTTCTTCTTCATTATTTTCTTGCATTTTATTGTTATCTTGCCAGCTCCACATTTGCTTTTCATCAAATTCAACATCTCTTGAAAAAATCACTCTCTTTGTAATAGGATTATACAACTTATAGCCACTTGAATTTTCAGCATATCCTAAAAGAATACACTTTTCTCCTTTGTCATCAAGTTTGATCCTTTTCTCATCAGGCACTTTGACATAAGCAACACTTCCAAAAATGCGAAGATGATCAACCTTAGGCTTGTATGAACTCCATGCTTGTTCAGGTGTCATATTGTGAAGCCTTTTTGATAAAAATCTGTTCAACAAATAAACTGCACAAGCAACTGCTTCTCCCCAAAATTCTTTAGGAATATTTTATCTTTCAACATACATCGAACCATATTTAAAATAGTTCAATTTTTTCTTTCTGAAACTCCATTTTGCTGAGGTGAATAAGGCATAGTAACCTGATGAAAAATTCCTTGTGCTTTGAAAAAATTTGAAAACTCTTTGGATAAATACTCACCACCACGATCCGATCTCAAAGCTTTAATTTGAAAACCACTTTGTTTTTCAACAAGCAACTTAAATTCCTTAAATTTCTGAAACACTTCACTCTTTTTTTTTAATAAATAAACCCATGTCTTTCCAGAATAATCATCAGTGAAGGAAAGATAATATTTATTACCTCCCATAGTTGTTAGTTTGATTGGGCCACAAACATCTGAATGTATCAATTCCAATGGTTTGTTGCTCTTCTTGATCTTCCTGAAATGAAGGTTCTCCTTTGTTGCTTTCCAACTATGCAAGTTTCATATTTTTCCTTAGACATTTTCAGCCAAGGCATTCCTGTCACCATATTCTTGCTAGACAAAAGTTTTAATCCATCAAAGTTTAAATGTCCATATCTAAGATTCCATAGAGTAGAGTCATCAAGACTTTGTGTTAACATACAAGAGGAGCCATCAACATGCAAACTTAGCTCAAACATTCTATTTTTTGACATAGGAACATGTACAATAAGAGTATTGTTGTTGTCTCTGATAGAAAGACCCAATTCTTTCATGTGAATGTCATAGCCTTTTTTAAGCAATTGGCCCAAACTAAGAATGTTATTTTTAATGTCTGGAACATAATAGACATCTGAAATAAAATTTTGAGTGCCATTTTGAAGCTTGATAAGGATTTTACCTTTCCCTTAACTGGCCTTTTAGAGAAGTCTCCAAAAGTCACCGAGCCTTTGAAGCTTTCATCCATCTTAAAAAATATGTCCTTTATCCCACACATATGATTGCTAGCACCTGTGTCTAGATACCAAGTACTTCTTTTGATAGCACCAGAAATGTTATTGTAGGCCAAAAGTAGAGTTACTTCTTCTTCTTGTTCGTTTGTAAAATGAATTTTCTCATCAACATAATTAACATTATCTTTGTACCAACAATCTTTAGCATAGTGCCCATATTTTTTGCAAATAAAAATTGTAGTGCTTGTTGTCCATACCTTCCTCTTCCTCTAGGATTAAAAAATCTTTCTCTACCACGACCTCGGGCATGATGGTCTCTTATGTCTCCTTGACTTCTTTGAGGTTGATCTTGATGAAATCTTCCACCTCTTCCTCTTCTTCCACGGCCTCGACCATGGAAACTTGTTTGACCTTTAAGATCACCTTTTTCTTGTAGTGTAAGATTTGTTTGAAGTACTTGCTCAATGGGTTTCTCCTCCATCCTTTTAGACAGCTTTTGCTCATGTGCTTGTAAAGAACCCATGAGTTGCTCTATAGTCATCTCTTCTAATTCCTTTGATTCTTCAATGGCTACAACAATGAAGTCAAATTTTGCATCTAAAGAGCGCAAAATTTTCTCCATGATTCGAATATTAGTAATTTCTTCACCATTTCTTTTCAATTGATTGACTATAGACATCAATCTTGAAAAATAATTAGAAATTGACTCCCCAGTTATCATTTTGAAAGATTCAAATTCAGACCTTAAAGATTGTAGCCGAATCTTTTTCACCTTTTCTGCTCCTTTATGTGCCTTATGCAATAAGTCCCATGCCTCCTTTGATGTTGCAGCTCCAGCGATAATCTCGAATGTGCCTTCATCTACACTTTGGTATAGTGTGTAGAGAGCCTTCTTGTCTTTCTTTTTTGACTCCTTATGTTGCTTTCTTTGCTCTTGTGTGAGCATTGCTTCACCTTCGGTCGGCTCCATGTAGCCGTCTTCTACAAGATCCCAAACATCAAAGGATCCAAGCAAAGCCTTCATTTGGATGCTCCAGTTGTCATAGTTGTCTTTGGTGAGTTTGGGTATTTGGGATTGAACAAAGTTCATGGAGGCCATGGATCTTTGTGGCTCTGATACCAAATTTGTTGGAAGAGGAGAAGATATTTTCTTTTGGGAAAAATTCTGGTTTCTTTCTATTTTTCATGCTGAAACGTGAAGGGATACATTGCCTTTTATAATTACAAAATGACTCTTGGTCTTCCACAATACTAAATTCAGAATAGCAACTTCCTATGCAATTAAATAACAACAATTTCCTATGCAGTAATTAAATAATATCAACTTCCTATGCAGCAATAACAACTTCCTATGCAGCAATTTCCAATAATCAAGTTTAGTTTCCAACAGTAATTGCAGCTCGCTTTCCATCCCAAAGTAGAATCGGTGGAGATTGGCTTCATATGTGCAGCCCTGGCAAGAGGACCTAAGCCGTTGCTGATCAAATCAAAGCTTCCAATCCCATTGTCTTCCATTCTTTGGTTACAAACCATTTCCCCAGGAAAATGTGAGGGTCTCGAGTTCCCATCTCCAATAGTGATCGCGTCCCTCACGTCAAACAGGTGAGATGTGGATGACTTCCCATCCTTGCTAAAGATCATATCATGGCTAAGTTTTGAACTTTGCCTATTTGTTGAATAGTTGTTAGAATTATTTCATGACTTTTATTTAATAATTTTTTCTTTCCATATTCATGGGCAAATGGACTATCACATATCTTGTTTTCTACCATCGAGCTTCTGATTGAGAAATTATTAACAAAATAATTTCAATATTTACACAGCAGTAAAAAAAACCTAAATAATACTTTTTAACAAACCTTTTAGTATAATTTTGCATTATGATAAATAATATCAAAACCGATCCAATCTATACCTACATGGACTAAAGGACATTGCAAATGAGTAGGTAGGATCTATATTTTTCAATTGAATTAGAATAGGTATTTAAACATGAATCCTTGGTTTAGTAAGGATATTAAAACTTAAATGAAAAAAAATAAGTCAAACCATATGTTGATAAATATTTAAGGAGGAAAGTCGGATGAAATATCTACGGTCTATTCTAATATTTTTCATTTTCTCGAAGAGAGAAGGCGTCACTTTTTATCAAAACTAATGCTCTGATACCAGTTTTTGTTGGATAGATAGATGAGATTACTGATAATCGAATAAGATAAAAATTTTAAATTTTGCTGTGGTTATCTTCAAGGATAAAATGAGTTAGAGGTTCTGATCTCCGATGAGATCCCCATGATCAGAACAATCCGATCAAAACTCTTATCATGAAGAAGATAAGCGTGGATTAAAATATTAAATCTGGTTGGTGCGGAAGCGATACCAGTAATCAAACTTATGAACAATCATGNATGCGGAAGCGATACCAATAATATGAACAATCATGGCAATCATTACTTGATTAGAAGAAATGATTGCGTACCTTTTTACTAAAGATTTCTACTGGATTTCCTCGTGAATAAGAAAACGTCCGTGCGTGAAGACTCCTTTGCGTGAAGGCTTCTGCACCGGAGACTCATCAAAGAGTGGAGAAGCTCTCTGAGATCGCTGATTTCTTCTTAGGAATAAACGGGATAATCTTTAATCCTCAACTCCCTGAATAAGCAAGGGGTATGGCCAAGGAAATAAGCAAGGATTTTTTTGGTGAATAAAAATCAGCCAAATTCTTTTGTGTTTCTCTCTTCTGGATCTCTTTGTCTTTACTATTCTTAAAAACAGATAAAGACGGGCGGATGAAAAATGAAAAAAAAAAAAAAATTTCTCTCTCTACTTTCTCTGATCATGGTGCTCGCTATTTATAAATGGGAAGCGATACTCTGATCGAAGAAAGCATCGCGTCCCTACGGGAGAGACGCTTCTCATCATCATCCAAAGATGCGCGAAGA
This sequence comes from Calamus simplicifolius, assembly GCA_900491605.1. Lineage (NCBI taxonomy): Eukaryota > Viridiplantae > Streptophyta > Magnoliopsida > Arecales > Arecaceae > Calamus > Calamus simplicifolius. The sequence goes on from UESW01004260.1 coordinate 146,512, forward strand.
AGACACCGCTTCATGAAAAAATACGTTCTCTTCTGCGCCTGATCTGAGAACATCATGCCCAACTTACAATAGGCCCGCTGGTCTAAAGGCTCATTGGGACCAAGGCCCATAGAGCCTAAACCCAAAGTCCTCAAACCACCCATGGCCTCCACTTTGGTCACGGATCCATGTTACAGAGTTTAGTTTCATTAAGAGACTTTTCTCCGAATTTTCCAAAAAAATAAACACAATATTAGGCGGCATTACTTGCTCATCGCATCACCTAAAATTTAAAAATGAATTCTTAACATTTAGGAGCGAGTTTCCTTTTATGGTCTATACCTTGGACTTCGCGGGACACACATAACCTAGCTCCTAAGAATATTGTCCTTACACCGCCATTCCCTATGACTCGGGACAATATTCTTAGTCGTGATTTATTTCCACTAGAAAATCACAACTGCACTCCAGGATATGCGCGACATTTACGTCGAGATAAAATAAATTGTCACATAAGATAATCCCATCCCTGACCTATGAGATCGATACGCAAATGGTTCCTTCATGCGACACTCGAATATTGGCATCAAGTAATTTGTGTACTATCACTTATCCAATATCCATCTAACACCTTGAGCTCTAGGTTCCCTCATATCCATCCACTGAGTATTATGAATCAACCCGTCGATTGATCATGTCTACATTCGATCTATAAAGATCACTATGCATAGTTTTAAGATAGATTAATTTGAACCTCTCAAAGGAGTGTTATTACTTTCTCATGGAAAGTACATGAATGACTATATTGCGAGTATGTTCTTAGACCCTAGTGGCATATGCCCAACCCACCGAGTATCAATCATTTATGGATTTTGCTCATTTGGTGAATCAAAGCATATACGCTATAAGTCTGAGTTTAGTGACTTGCTCAAGCTTAAGAACAATCGTACTCTCATAGCTATGAGTTAAATTTCATGATAGTACATTTCTAAAATTTATTCTCATGTAAGTCCGTCAATACGTAATATGCATACTAGTATACTAATTCGAGAATCCCTCTCAAATAGTCAAGACAAACTATTTCCCCAATTGAAAATTGTGTATACTTCAATTTATCATAATAAAGCGCCTAACTTTATTAAAATTATGATAATTGTATTTCGAATGTAATAAAATGATCTCGTATCTTCTGTTGTACTCATGTGTGAAGCATCTCGAGCACTCAAAATCATTATTTCTAACATTCGTAGACCTTTCAGGAGAATTACATACAACAAGTATATAGGATGCAAATATCAAATCATTTATTATATATCATCTGATGTCAATCATCATAGAAAAATTATGTCTTTTAGACCATAATTTCCAACACCAACCATCCAGACGATCACGGATCCGCCTCACAAGAAAGCTGAAATCCGAACAACGTGGCCGTCTCCCAGTAATCGGAATCCCCATATATGACAACTGAGCTGAAATGCCCATAATATGAAAAATAGTCCTCTTCAAAGTAGGGGATGTCCTCGGGCTAAAACAGATCAAAGATTTACTGAGATTAACCTTCTGACCCGAGGCTCGACAATAGGAGCGAAGAATAACCGCAAAGGTGGTGGCATTATCAGTAGAAGCCTTCCCAAGAAGAAGGCAATCAACAGCAAAGAGGAGATAGGACAGCGCCGGGCCAAGGGGCCCCGCCGAATATGGGTCAATAGCTGAAGACCGCATAGCCAGAGTAAGATCCCGGGATAAAGCATCTGCAGAAATGATAAACAAGAATGGAGAGAGAGGACACCCCTATCTCAACCCAACCTCCGAGTGAAAGAACTCCGTACGACCCCTATTAATTAGGAGAGAGAAAGATGGCCTCTGGATACACTCCATCACCCAATCAACAAAAATCTCATGGAAGCCAAACTCACGAATAGTACAATACAGGAAATCCCACTGCAGTCTATCATAAGCTCTCTCCATGTCAAGCTTGATAGCCATAAGGCATTGACGTCCAGAGGCTCTGTGAAGGTCATGCATAAACTCCTGAGCCAACAAAGCATTGTCCGTGATACTCCACCCCCTGAGAAAAGCTCCCTGCTCCCGAGAGATGAGACGAGGGATCACCGAAACCATCCAACTAACCAGAAGGCGAGCACAGATCTTATATAGAGTGGTACACAGACTGATAGGCCGAAAATGCTGAGGAGAGGAAGCGTCTCGACGTTTAGGCACCAAAGTGACAAGAGTCCTCTTCCAGTCAGACGGCATATGATTAGCCTGAAAAACAGACTTGATAGCCAAGACCACATCCGAACCAACAATGTCCCAGTAGTGACGAAAAAATAACGGCGGGTACCCATCAGGGCCAGGGGCCTTGTCAGGGCCAAGGTCCCAAAGAGCAAGGCGAATGTCCTTCGTAGAGAAAGGCCTAGTGAGGAAAGCATTCTCTATATCAGAGACCTTACAAGAATGCAGAACTGGAGTGACCGGGATCCCATCCCCAGACAACTCAGTCCATCTAGACTGAAAGAAGTTAAGAAACTTATCCCTGATCGCCTATGGATCATCCTCAGAATGCCCCTCATCAACTAAACACCTGATGCGATTCGCCGCACGGCAACGTAAAGTAGTCTGATGAAAGAATCTCGTATTACGATCCCCCTCCTTGATCCATTGAATACGAGATCTTTGCCTTCAGTAAGTCTCCTGCTGCAATAATAGAGAGTGGTGGATGGCCACGGTAGATCTGAGGGTAGACAGATCCGAATCCAGAAGGAAACCCTCCTGATCCTCCTTAGCCTGCAGCGAAGAGATAATAGATCCGCCTGCTCAACTTGTCCCATAATATCCCCCACCTCCCACCTGTTCCAGCTAGAGAGCCTGCGGCTAGTAATAAGCAACCGTCTAGATAGTCGGTAAGCAGCACTCCCTCTGACTGGCATCCGCCATACCTGAGAAATGATTTGCCTAGCAGAAGAATAATAAGTCCAGAATTTCTTAAACTTAAACTGCCTCGAACGCTGAACAGTCACGTCAGTGGATATAAGGATAGGACAATGATCAGAGCCAATTCTGGGCAGGTGAGTGACAGTAGCCGAAGGAAAGAGCTGAAGCCAGCTGGCCGAAGCCAGAGCCCTATCTAGTCTTTCCCAAACTCTGGCAGACCCCTGACGATTATTACACCAGGTGAACTGGGAGCCAGCAAAGCCCAGATCGAAAAGACCTGCCGAGGAGATGAAATCTTTGAACTCAACAATGTCCGAAGATCCAACCACTTGTCTACCACCTCGCTTCTCAGAGGCCCCCACTATACAATTAAAATCACCAGCAATGAGGGAGGAAAAACCCTGGCTAAGAAGCGATATGATCTCATCCCAGAGCACACGACGAGCCCTAAAATCAGTACTGGCATAAACCCCTGAAAGCAACCAGGGAGCAGAGGATCCCTCCGAGATGACCAAAGCCACCTGCTGGCCACACCCGTGGAAGGCATCCACACGGACTTTATCCGGTCTTCATAATACCAAAATGCCTCCAGAAAAACCAACTGACTCAATAGCATAAGATACCCACTGTCTAAAGATCTGTCTCCGAAGCCAAGTAAGACTATCCCCAAACAATCGAGTTTCCGACAGAATACAAATATCAAAAGAATGAAGCTGGTTGAGTCTCCCAAAAGAAGATCGAAACGAGGGTTTCAGTGCCCCTCGCACATTCCAAGCAAGAATCTTCATTTAATCTGGAGAAAGGGGGACCCCAACCATGTCCCCTGTTATCTACTCCACAATATGAACATTAGACACTAGAGGACCCTCGGCTCCTTGATCACAGTGCTCATCCACCCGTGAAGAGTCCATAGCCTCAACGATGCCTTCCTTCAGAATGGCATCCTTAAGACGGGCAACTGCCACGTCATGATCCGAACCGACAACCTGATCCGACTAAGAAGATCCTCGCAGAGAACCAGGGACCAGATTCTGGCTTTGGATGCCGTACTGGTTTATATGCTCAATGTGGTATTCATATGCAATAGAATGTTTAAAGATATCATAATTTGGTCAAGCTTCATACAAGATGCAACAATCTATTTGGCCAAATCAAAGTTATAACGAGAAAAAAAAAATGACCCAATTTTATAGATTGACACGGCTGGACTTTTAATTGATCAAGAGGCAAGAAGATCCACCAGAAACGGATCTTGAAAGACAAGTAACAGAATTACAGTAAAGTTAAAGGAGATGTAAATTCTGCATTATTGGTAAACAAGGAGGCGAAGGATTCATTAACAATAAAAAAAACTACATATCAGAAAAAAAATTGAGAATTAATCCATGGGTTGGAATTGCCTGCTAGTTCAGGGTATATGTTATTAAGCACTGGAAGGCTAATAGGAAGAACAGAAATATAGATTCTTAATCAGCATAAGGCTCCTCCCAAAATGGCCCACCATTAAAAAGACCTTTGCTACAGAATATTTCAGTATGTAGAAGAATGAGTTGTAAGCTGAACACATCAGGAACATGAAACAAATAGCTTCAAGCCAGAGACAATAAAGATATTGCTTAATCTATAGAATTAGTTGGGCACAAAGAAGCAAGTTATGGAAGAAGAAGTTAATTGAACCTGTCTCTAATAATATTTATACTGCGGATTCCCTGGATTCTTGCAAGCTGAATAATGCACTGACCCACAATGCTAGTAGCACCATTTTGCACGATACTTTCACCTGATTAAATTTAGTAAATAATCAGGAGATATCAGACATAGAACTTAATGTAAAAGAGCAGATCTCATTATAAAATGATAAAAAGAAAGTACCAGAATTCAACTTGACAAAGTCTTCCAGCATGCGCAATGCTGTCAACGGATTCACAGTAATTGTAGCAGCATACTCCATAGGAACATTTTTATTAATTTTATGCCAGACACCCTCCTCTTTTACAATGTATGTTTGCCATGTCCCTGAGCACCATATCCTATGTCATTTTAACTGACGATATGCACAGATCCTAGGAAATTATGGTAAAAAAATCAAAAGAAAGCCATTTTAAAAACAAAGTCCCAGCAGTGCATGAAGCTTAGGAGTCACCGGTTTCCACACCACATGCATTACACATGGCATATCATAGCCACGAGAAAAGTAAACGGCAAACCAAGAAACAGTTCTGCTAGATTGTTCATCTATTTATAAAAAAACTCTTACAAGATAATTATAAATAATCAGTATACCAAAAGAAGGAGGAGATGGTATGACCCAATCGCCCACTGAGAGGCTATTCACTGCAGATCCCAATGCATGAACTTCCCCAACCCCCTCATATCCTCCAATAGCAGGCACCTGAGGCCTTACAGGGTAGACACCTATAACAGAAGGAACAGATGAGAATTAGAAAACATAGATGCAGATGATCAACTTCATAACAGCAACAATTCTAATTAACATATAAAATGTGGATTAAGAAGTCAATTAAGCAATATTTTTTATTTGTTGAAGACAAGAGAAGGATTGATTAGAAGAAAATATCTTAACCTATAAGGAAGCTGAACCAGAAAAAAAAAAAAATTCACTGCAGGTAAAAGCACCAGAACTCTAAAAGAGAGAACCTTTGATCAGTGATTCAGCATATTTAGATGGAATACAAAGAAAGGTGAGAAAAAGGTCAGAGGTGGAAAATAGCTGATAAAGACAAGAAAGAAATATTAAGTCTCACAAGAACCCCTCAAATGCTACTCAGGTTTCATGTTGCATCAAAAGGGGGGGAAAGGCCGTAAATGGTACTTGGAATTCTAGAATTGCTGCATGGTACAGGTCTTCATTACATAGTTTGCTGAAGTATGTTCACACAACTGATAGGAGATAAGACCCATCCTTCTTCCTTTTTATTTTAATATATGTATGCAACCTGAATGCTAAAATTATGATAGATATTTGTGCTTGTATTAGAGATATCAAGATGTGTTTCTAGTTGCATATGTAGCTCTAAAACCACGTCCATTTTGGCAGAAAGATCAGACAAGTTTGGTAGAAGCATTTGCAATCTATCTAAACATTTGAGCTATGAACAAAAATGAAAGAGCAAAATGTTTAATGAAATTGAAACAGATTTTCAAATTTAATTTGGCCGTAATGTGATTGCTGGTTATAATAGATGATGGTAGAGAATCAACGCAGGACAAAAACCACTTGGTTAACTACAAGAAACGCTAATACAGTGGGCTTCTTAAATCCTTCACCATCATGAGTCCACATATCACTCAGGACTCCTCTTGCCTTTCCTGTAAATTTCCATACCACTAAGTTGTTCATCATCAGTTTATCCTCCTAAGTTTCCTCCAATGAATTATTTCCAACATCAAAATCACACACACAGAGACTGAAAATACCTGAAAAATATGCGGCTTTGTTCAACTTAAGAAAAATATCCAAAATATTTTGACATGAAAGTAGAAACCCATCAAGGAGCTCAAACCTTCTATCCTATTGATATCTGAGGGATTGATTGGAGCTGCAAGCATTTTGACACACACATCGTTTGCTCTGAGTTCAACTGGTGGAAGGTCAATCACCCTGCAGGAAAAATACTAATGCATCATTATACTGGAGTTAAGCATCAACACTTGACGCAGTTGTTTTAACAGAATAATGTTTATTCGCATATTTTTTTATTATTAACACCATAAAATATTCAGAATAATATATAAAAGACAAGTATGACAGTATCACGCTTTTGCATGCATGTTTTGGCTTCCTTACATTTAACGAGATAACCAACCGACACATGCTTCTCAATGGAATATTCATATCAAATTAACAAGTAAAAAGGCAGAAGTGTGATAATATGAATGATCACTGAACATATATTTTTCTCAATAAAGCAGAATGTTTTCCATTAAAAGTCTAGGGTTAGAACAATAAGAGTGAGGAAATTTTCTTCTTTCTTTTCACCGAACAAGAAATCTAGAAGTTTTTTCTCCGGATAGTTTGAAAAACACGAAGAACAAAAAATACAAGGCATCAATCAGTCAAACAACATCTATGAGATTTAAAAAGAATCACTTTCTTTGCGTGAGACTGTGCATCAGAGTCATGGAAGAACCAAAGTTTAGTAGCACGAGTAACCCCTTTTTTAATTTACACAAATGGAGAATGGCTCATTGAGTATTGCATCCCTGTGACGGCTAATTAGCAAACTCTGCCGTCATTCGTTGCCCTTCAAATGTTTCACATGGTACATTCGAAGGGTGAAATCAAGGGGGGAAAATGGGAAAAATCCCTTGTTGACCTAATAGACTAGTCAACCACATAGGAGACCCGATAAAGGAACAGGGAGAGCGATAACTGCGCGCGCGCGCGCGTGTGAGAGAGAGAGAGGGGGGGGGGGGGTGGTTGGGGAGGGAGCGTCTAACTTGGTGACTTGATCGGGTGGACCGTGCTGCTCGTAGACGACGGCCTTGGAAGGAGGAGATAGCTTGGTGGCGAACGCTCGGACTGCGCTCGAAGGAATGCGCGACAGAAGAGAAGATCGGTTGTAGAGCCGCGATGCTCCGATACTTCTCAGAGCTAGTCTCAGGGACGCCATTGGGGGGAGGTGTCTTCGGTACCGCCGTTATCGCGATGTCGTCTCACGCGGTCGCGAAGGCTTGAGAAAAAAATAAATAAATAAAAGGTTAAAATATATTTTTAATCGTGCGACATCCAATATCATCAACTTAACGGTCGATTAAAAATGCAATAATTTTTAAATATAAAAAATTAAATATAACAATAACTAAAATTTGGGAATCAAAATAAATCTCAAAAAAAAAAAATTAAAGGCCAAACACATGCAAACAATTTTAGCCATTATTAGATCATAGAATTTTCAATATTTTATTAATTTAAAGATAATAAACCATGTTCAAATTATCGAAATTTCATCGTCGGATCATGTTTGAATGGAGATACAACCATAAATCGTACTCTACGTATCTACGTAGTCAAACGAGAAACTGGTAATAGCTTACATGGCGAATAGAAGATTCACATCAGCTTCTTCGAAATTAAAAACTAACCTCAGTGGTCCCTTTGATGGTCGTATGTTGGTCTAACGAGAATTCCACTCCAACGGCTTATCATTCCGTTGTTTGACTGCTAAAAAGTTGGACGGTCGAGACGCCGACCGATGGAAAGCAGAGCAAGAGTTTGAAACTTCGAAATGCCACTCATCTCGTTGTAATCTAGGATGAGAGAGAGCTTTCAATCCTCCTTTAAAGAGTCCCACCGGGTTATACTTTCGGTGGTAGTAGGAGACATGTCTCATCTCCTTTCTATTCCTGTTCCCTTGTTGGCAGTGGCTTGAGAACATGAGACACATGGACTAAGAAAGTTGACAGAGTCATCCTTGAACACAGTCAAAACCACTCAAATTTAAACTATAAAAAACTATTTGTGCGGATTGGGACTGCATCGTTTAACCTCTGATTCTGAATCAGACTCCATCAAGTAGCAGCAAATCCCCCCAGAATTTCAAGTTATACTTCAGGTGATGAATATGAGTAGTTCTTTATCATTCTTGTATTTTGAATACATCTCAAATTTCAATCTGCTGGTTTTGATATGGTGAGGCCTTCTACATTTTGAGCTTGTGATGCCAAATTAATGTCACTAAAATTCTGATGTCATCAGATATAGGCAACTTCCAGAAAAAACCTATGATCATGGCGTTGAATGCCACTTAGAGATGGCAGCTTTCTATGAAAACTTTATGTGATATGATACATGAATGGATATTTAGTAACTCTGTATAGCTTGGCTACCATATTTAAGCACTAATTAATATTTCTCATTCCTAAATCATCTTAAAAGGTAGCTTGTGAGCACAGTATCCCAATTTATAACTCCATTAGTGCATCCACCAACACACAACTTTCCTGCCCACTTGTTATTTTATCTCTTTGCCAGATCCTTTGCATATTTTGCAAGAAAAATTTTGTACTTAAGAGCTTCTACTCCTGTAGTCCAATAGGTACTGTTGCAACTCCTCCTTCCTTAAATTTTGCAGCATCATTGACTTTCAAAAGCCTGCAAAGTCTCTCTTCTTTTATCCAGATTATAAAGGAGATTGTCGCGATGGACAATCGAGCTGCTAACCTTTCAACGGGTAAACAAGGAAGAAACTTGCCAAAGCGAGGGCAGATAAAAGCCAAGATTTTCCGAATGCTGTTTGAGTCACTCATCGCCCTAGCTTTGAAGGCAGGAGGGAGAGGGAAGAAGATGATGAGAAGATAATGGAGGATATCTACTTCTATCAAAGCCACCTTCAAGTTGCTATTCTCAGGGAAAAACTTGAAGATATATGGACTCAAAGGTCCACCATAAGTTAACCAAAAAAAAAAAAAAAAACAAATTTATAGAGCTGCTATGCTTTTATTTCTGTTATAGTAAGCCAATGAAAGTGAAGGACAATTAATGCAAAGGAAGCCAATATTAATATGATCAAGTTTATGTGTTATAGGTTTTAAGACAGAGGCTGGATCCTTCCATCTCTCTCTAGTATCATAGCTGGGTTTGATGTGATATGTAAACCTTGAGATTAATGCAACTGCTGATTTAGGAATCTGATGTTGGATGAAATCTAAATTATTGAGATTCTCGACACCTGGAAGTCTATTTTATCCCCTTTTCTTAAGTCTGTGAGTTGATGAGAATAGCAGGGTGTGGCTGAATTTCTTGCTTCAATGTCTTGCTAAATTAAAAATTACAAGATGGCACTGGTAAACCGTGGTGAACAAGCTAACTATTCTGCATTAGACATTGCCTTGATGTGATTGTCTCTGTTAGTCACCACTGTTTGTCAAGTCCCAGAGACAGTAAGTGTTGGATGTTGGACATTTTCCGTCCACACACAGAATCTGTCATCATTTGTGTCTGAACCACTCTGTTACTTTCCTGGTCTGTTTTTATCTCACTCATTGGTGCAAACTGAAAAGCAATTTAGCTCCATATCATAGTTGGGCCAAAATCTTGAAGGAGCACAGAGAGTGGACAACAAGAGAGAAATTTCATCCACATGCATCTTGTATAGGCTATAGTAGGGGTGTAATCGAGCCGAATCGAGTCGATACAGTGCTAAGCTTGAGCTCGACTCAACTCTAAAATTTGAAGCTCGAAACTCGACTCGAGCTCTATCGAGTTTTTTATTTCGAGCTCGAGCTCGAGCTCGATGAAATACTCGATGTACTCGAGCTCGACTCGACTTAAATTTCTATATAAAAATTTAAAAAATAATTTTTAAGCAACCTATTCCCAACAAAGCTCAACTCTAATCCTTCATAAATGAATGATTCTTTAATTCAAGAAGAAGCAAAAAAGGGATTTAGGGATTTTAGAGATCTATTGCCTTGTGTCCTTGTTGTATTCGCCACCGCCACCGGAGGGAAGAAAATCTAACCGATGGACGACGGTCTATTTCCTGAACAAAGATTGCCAAAAAAATCAAGATAAATTATCAGAGAGCATATAGATTAATTTTCAAGGTCTTGCCGTGGGTCCTTTCAGATTAAATCCAAGGGTAAATTTGGCTTCAACGAAAAAGGCTCCTTCCAACCTCCAATCCACCGCAAGTCCGCAACCTTCACAGTTCACACCAAATTTTGAGCCAAAGCTCCAAAGATAATCATTATCTTTAATGGAGATAGGGCTTACCAGTTAGGCAGTTACCGCTTAGAGATGAGCCCTATCCTCTCGCTGTTCATAGGGAGTTAAGGACGAGAGATGGACGGTTTCGTTTTCCCTAATTTCCTTCTATGGCCCATGTTGAATCGCCACTGAGAGCTTGAGAGGCTGAGATGAACCGTCGGTCCGTCACGAACGATAGAAAATTGAGACGAACGACTATTCGTTTTCCCTATTTTGAATCGCTAAGAGGCTGAGATGAACGACGGTTCGTTTCCTAATTTAAACCTTATTATAATTATAAGGATAAAAAAGTAAAATTACGTAAGCTCGATAAAGCTCACGAACCTTTCGAGCTGAGTATTTTAATACTCGAACTTGGCTCGATAATTTACTTGAGTAGCTTGAGCTCGAGCTCGACTCGATAAGCAGCGAGGCGATTTCGAGTATTTTTCGAATCGAATTCGAGCTACTCGCGAGTTGTCTCGACTCAATTACACCCCTAGGCTATAGAGTGGGGATGAGATTTTAGGGCCTCTATTTTGATTCTAATAACCAAAAATAACAGTGTCTACGCCATTTTATCACTGTCTTGTCGGTGAAGATTGAAGACACATCCAGCTCTGTAAACCCTAATGACAACATTTGCTCCTCTCTCAGTTCTAACTAGGGGTGCAACTCGAGCTCATGAAACTCGAATTTTTCTCAATCCTAACCCTAAGCATAACCTTATTTGTAAAACCCCAACCCTAACCCTATTTTTAAAAATCGGGTTTGGGTTGAGTTTTGGGTTGGAATTCGGGTTGATGGGGAAAAAAATAAAATGCTTTTTCCAAAGTAAATAAACACCAATTATGGATCCCAAAGATGGAAAAACAAAATCCCTAGCCGAACGCATAAGCTGGACTTGGGGCTTTAACATTGTATTAAAAAAAAAATCTTACCTGAATTGAAGAAAAAAATGAATAAGCCACAGGCACGGCCACTTCCCTGCTACAATTTTATTGCACCTGAAAAATGCCAGCTGGTCTTCACATAGAGGTATTTAAAAAGGGATAGAGGTAAAAAAATTGGCCATGTTTAGCTTTCCAAAAGCAAGGAAACAACTGTTTGCCAAATAAAAGCAACTGTTTGCCAAATAGAAACAACAGATAAGGTAATAACTCCGACAACCAAGGCACAGGACGGTGCAGAGGAAGACATCCTCTCGGAAACCACTTCACGTCGGATCCTCTCTTTTTTTTTTCTTTCGCTTCATCGTTGCACATCCCACTTCCGAAGTAGAAAACGACAAGGTAAATGAGAAAGGGATCAAGCAAGACACCATGCCGAGCTTATACCCTACTCTTACGAAGAGAATGATAAGCTCGCCTGCAAGATAGACATAATAAAAGAATAAAAAGTGAATGAGCCAATACTTCGCCCTGGGGTGAGAAATTGCAGCAATCGAGGATGTTGACCATTGCTTGACTTGATGTCTTCACCATTCACGGATCAAAGAGAACACTGAGATTCATGACATCTGAGCCCCTATGCCATATAGCTTGCTTTCGACTTGGGTGGGCCGATCATGGGAGGTAACCCTTGGGTTTGGGTTATCTCAGGTTCGGATTGCGGTCAATCCGAACCCGGGTCAATTGCAAATCGGACCGAGTTAAACTCGGGTCTTTCGGATTCAGATTGGGCAAACATGATTTTAAACACTATTGTAAATCAGGTTCGGTGGGCCGGGTTGGATTGAACCTGGCCCAAGTTGCACCCCTAGTGCTGACGAGAGTTTCAGTTCTCCTAAAATATGAACAAGGCTACATATCTCCTTTACAAATTAGGATGTTCAAAGTGGCTGACTCAAATCTTTTTATGCATTTGTACCCTATGACAGTTCTCTCATATTTTGATACAGTAATTTTTTTATATTATAATTAAAAAAAATTATAAAATCGTTATTAGGCTAGCTATGCTATATGAAACAGAGTGTTGGGCAATGCTGAAACAACATATAAATAAATTAAGTGTAACAGAAATATGCATGTTAAGATAGATACGTGGTAAAACTTTAAAAGATAGAATTAGAAATAAACATATAAGAGAAATAATAGGAGCAGATCCAATTGAAGATAAAATGAAAGAAAATCGATTATAGTGATTTGGACATATACAACGAAGACCTCTAGATGCTCCAGTTAGAAAGAGTGATCTTTTAACAATTAATGGTAAGGATAGAGGTAGAGGTAGACCAAAATTAATATAGACATGAATAATTAAAAAAGATATAACTATTTATAATTTGAATATTGATTTAGTCCTGAATAAAGCAGAGTGGAGGAAGCATATTCATGTAGCCAACCCCATGTAGTTGGGAAAAGGCTTAGATGAGTTGAGTTGAGTGTTTTTTTGATATTATGATCAAGCTAACTGCTAGGAACTGACAATAGAATGAAGATTTATTCTCAATTTTTTCGATAGTCAGTTTTAGCCACATTGATTATAATTCTATGATATTATCTGTTTCAGAATGACTCTAACTAATTTCCTTCTCAAATGGCTACCATTAAAATAGCTTAAGGTCTAGCCTTATCAATAAGCCCGAGTTAGCCTTCTTGTGGTAGTTGATAGCAACTGATATCCAATGGTGTACCAAAATTTCAACCTTTCCTTCCTAGAGTTGATGTCAGATTCACAGCATCCAGTCTAGTAAGAAATCTACAGGTGTCCTATACAAATTATTCTTCAGCTTTGAAAAAGGACAAGTAATTTTCTTGTCAAAAGACCTAACTCAAAAGTTTTGTGCGCACCTGTACTCTGAGATTTCACTGTTACTCTGATCCATTGCTTTGATGTCATGATCAAGGTTTGCAGCAGTAAGGAGCAGCCTTTTGCGATGATGATTCGATATTGATGGCTTGCAACCTATATTATCCAATCTTTGTTACTCACTGCATTCATTAACCTTGTTATGTTTTGCTCCAGAGCAAGTTTTATTGAGGATCCTTCTCACACAAAAGCCTAAACAATAACTTATTTTGCCTACATGTGTGCGTGTTGCAGAGAAATTTAGACTCAGATCATAATTGAATGATAAGATTCAACATCAATTATTCAAGTCATTAATTATGATCTACTATTCTTAAATTGCTCATGCATAAAAAATCATGCAACTTGAATAGCTTACTTTACGCATCAGATAGCCAAAATCGAACAATTTAAGAAAATATAATAATATATATTTTTAATCATTTGATGTACAGGTTAAAAGGCGTGTGAGCAGCTTAAAGATAGTAAATTATATCTTACAGCTTGGATCATCGACATGAGAGGCCTTTCATATCCATCTATCTATTCTTTTTCCAGCAGGCATGCTGCATTTTCTATACTCCTGTGCTTTTTGTTGGCTTCCTTGTAACCAATGCCATAGTTGGGAGGACAGTGCAGCAAAAGGTCTCCGCAAGGCAATGCCGTTGTGGGCCACCCTGCTTTTTTTTTTTTTTTTTTTTTTTTTTTTGATACAAAATGAGGGGAAGGAGGGCTATTGCCGATCCGTAGCTAGGTCTCATGCGGCTCCGTTTTCCGTCAGGATATGTTCCATACACACGCAAGATTTGCGCAGCCGTTCCCCGAGTAGGTCAATCTGATCCCACCTAGGTGCCAGCAGTCAGAATAGGGAGACTAGAAGAAACCTTAACCCCTCCAGCACCGGCGTTTTAGGCCCCAAGAATTAATCTTGAAATTATTCGAATCAGCCGCAACCTCATTCCTCGAACCTAAGACGTCGTGGTTGTGTGGAGGAACCCCAACCCTGCTTTGCCTCATCTAGCTTTTTTTTTTTTTTTTGGGTCTAAGCTGACCTGCAATGGGGACAATGACTTTGACCGACCTACGCTTGAGCATTGACTTCTGTCTATTGTTTCCAGCTGGAGAACCGAAAGAAGTCCAGCTTTCCTTCTTGTGCTAGTAGACAAGCTATGTCACCTTTTACTTTTCTTTGTTATAATTTCTTTTCCTTGGTGGGAAACCGCTTACCTCTGACTGAGAGCAGACCACAAGAGGAGACCAGTGGGGCAGTCAGCAAGGAATATGCTCAGTGACTGTTATTTTCTTGAGAAACTTGATTCAAGGTCAGATCTAAAACCAGAACCTAATAAAATGTTTTCTAGTGTTGCTTGTGATTTGTAGGACCTAAATTTGTCTCTGCTTGGATCAGATAGAAAGAAAAATTGAACTTTCCTGTGAAAAAAAATAGCATGCCTTAGATTGACTCACATAAATTGACCTTTAGTGCTGTTTGCTTGTGATTGTCTTTCCCCCAAACTTTGAATGCAGGGCCTCCTCCAAGTGGAGAGTTGTCCCCAGACTTTCCATGGTTTGATCTCTTGTAAACATTTGTATTAACAGAACTACAGGGGGAAAGCATTCTCTGTAGGCATTATGATTTAAAAGCTAATAATTCAGTTCATTTTTTCAGTTTCAATTAGCTACTGTTTTGTAAGTACAGTTATATCCTAGCTAACTTCTGAGCCAATATTGATGGTGATGGGAAAATGATGCAGTTTGTGTCTAAGTCATGCAAGGAGTTAATGCATGTGGATAGGAGTTATCCATCTCATTCATGTGTCATTCTCACCAGTTTGGTATAAACTGGTGGTTCAATTGAGTAATGCATGTGCTTAATAAACCACTGATGTTTGTGAGCAATAGTCAGTTCAAGTATCTGCTGAGAGAATACAACACAATCTGATGGTACCAAAGAGCTGGGATGATCTAAGATGTAGACCACAGTTGGATGTGCCAAGCCTAACCAGTTGATTCGCCTTGAATTGAATCGATCCAATCAAAAATCAGTTCAGTTTGGTTTGTCCATCCGATATGGCCCTCAAACCAGACCGAACCAATGCAAATCAATCCGTGGTAGTTTTTGAATGGAGCATATGTTAAATGTCATGTGAGCTCATATAAGCTCATATTCTCTCTTCCTTTTCTTATTTTCATTTAAAATTGTTTAACTAAATATCATCCCCTCTCTACTTTCCTTTTTTTTCTTTCCATTTACTTAAGAATTTTCATAAAATAAGAGAGTACTCCATTTAAATTCAACAAAAATATAAAAAAATTAAATTTTTAAGAATAAAAATCAACTCACCCTCTCAAGAACAAATTCAAATTTAGGAAATTTTAGAACATCATAATTTAGAGTACTTTTACTTTAAATAAAATTACAAAAAATTAATATAACCTAAAAATAATAAGAAAACAAATATCAAAAAAATATATTAAAATGTAATTTATAAAACTTTCATCAATATTTTGTTCAATTTATAAAGTTTTTAGAGTCAAATAGTAAATCCTACATTAATCTATGCCAACTTGATCCATAAGTCATTAAAATAATAAAATGAAACTTATTATAAAATCCTAAAGTTAAAATAATTTTTTTATGGTACAAACTATAACATTTCACCAAATCGAAGGACTAATATTTTTTTATTTTTTAAGAAAATTTACTTAATTAAGGCCAATTAGTAGATGAGTGAAGATCTCTTATTTAGGGATTTTTTGAATAGATAAAATGAAAAGAATGAGAAAGTAATCTTCACTTATTCTCATGTACTTACTCTACAAGTAAAGTTGAATGGCTTGCTATTGATTTTTATTATCTATTTTTTATTTAATCTATTTGATGACGCTAAGTCACCTTCTTCGAACGTCGGGAAAAACAGACGTCTCGCTCCTAGAAATCCTGCAAGAAAAGTCCCCGGGGACCGGTGGCGCCGGTGGGGACCCTCCGACGATCAAGTTAGTGGCTTGGGTTCAGACAAGGAACCGCTCCAGCGAAGAGGAGCTGAGGCGGTTAGGGTTTTTACTGGGAGGAAGAAAGCTCAGAAAAACCAGAGTTCAGATCCCACTTACCGCGCTAGCTCCCGTCCTTATATTGGCCTGAATACCTTATCCTACAATCTGAGGAGATTGCCCTCGTACTATAGCCGTACGTGCCGGAGACATCCTCGTACCCTTTGTGGATATGATATTTTACGTGGCCACGGCCGCGAAGGCATGCGATGCGCGCCGCCAGCTGATGGGACCAAGCACAGTTGCAAGTAGTAGCGTGCCGTACGCCGCAGTGAGGTATGGCCATGTACAGGGACATGCAATGCCCCATACGCCGTTTATGAGGCACGGCCCTCCGTAACGGGGTGCAATCATGGACGTACTGAGAATCACGTGGAAGTACCACGCGGCCCGTGGCCGTCGTCCCCCTCGATGGCTAAGTTGCATGCCTATCGCCGACAGCCTCCCCACTGAGACCGGGGAGGGTCTCAAGGGAGCGAAGTGCTAGAACATCTCGAGGAATTCTATGGTAGCGATCCCGCCCCCTGACCCCGAGGGGGTCTCGGGAACAGGGAGATGATAGTGGACCCAGAGGCTGGTGGGGGCCCCGGGGTTAAGAAATGATGGCCCCACCCCCCGACCCCGAGGGGGTCCCGGGGGTGGGGAAACGACTGTGAACCCCGAGGCCGGTGGGGGCCCCGGGGTTAAGAAATGATGGCCCCACCCCCCAACCCCGAGGGGGTTCCGGGGGTGGGGAAATGACTGAACCCCGAGGCCGGTGGGGGCCCCGGGGTTAAGAAATGATGGCCCCACCCCCCGACCCCGAGGGGGTCCCGGGGATGGGGAAATGACAGTGAACCCCGAGGCCGGTGGGGGCTCCGGGGTTAAGAAATGATGGCCCCACCCCCCGACCCCGAGGGGGTCCCGGGGTGGGGAAATGACAGTGAACCCCGAGGCCGGTGGGGGCCCCGGGGTTAAGAAATGATGGCCCCACCCTCGACACCGAGGGGATCCCGGGGGTGGGGAAATGACAGTGAACCCCGAGGCCGGTGGGGGCCCCGGGGTTAAGAAATGATGGCCCCACCCCCGATCCCGAGGGGTCCCGGGGGTGGGGAAATGACAGTGAACCCCGAGGCCGGTGGGGGCCCCGGGGTTAAGAAATGATGGCCCTACCCCCGACCCGAGGGGGTTCCGGGGGTGGGAAATGACAGTGAACCCCGAGGCCGGTGGGGGCCCCGGGGTTAAGAAATGATGGCCCCACCCCCCGACCCCGAGGGGGTTCCGGGGGTGGGGAAATGACAGTGAACCCCGAGGCCGGTGGGGGCCCCGGGGTTAAGAGATGATGGCCCCACCCCCCGACTCCGAGGGGGTCCCGGGGGTGGGGAAATGACAGTGAACCCCGAGGCCGGTGGGGGCCCCGGGGTTAAGAAATGATGGCCCCACCCCCCTACCCCGAGGGGGTCCCGGGGGTGGAGGAATGACAGTGGACCCCGAGGCCGGTGGGGGCCCGGGGTTAAGAAATAATGGCCCCACCCCCTACCCCGAGGCGGTCCCGGGAGTGGGGGAATGACAGTGGACCCCGTTACCTTCTGACGACTCTGGGATCAGTCATATCACTATTATTATTATTCTATGTATACAGCTGAGCTAAGGTGGTGTAGTGACACGTTATAGTCTTGATCCTAAAAAATAATTTTAATCTTAAGATTTTATAGTAAATCTAATTTATTATTTTAATGAACTATAAATCAAGTCGATATATGTTAGTGTGAGGTTTATTATTTATATGATACTATCTAAGTCTTAAAATCCTATAAGTTTGATATAATATATTAATCAGATCCTTGTAAATTATATTTTAAGATAATTTTTATTATTTTTTATTATTTTAAGTTAAATTAATTTTTAGGATTTTTATTTAAAGTGAAAGTATATATTCGTTAAAAGTGATTTTCTAAAATTCTCTAAATTATTCTTGAGAGAAAAGTTGACTTTTTACTCTTAAGAAATTTTATTTTTTTAATATTTTTATTAAATTTAAATTGGAACATTTTTTATTTGCACAAAAAATCTTTAGTAAATAGCAAAAGGAAAACGGATGAGATTTACTTAAATGATGTAAAAAAAAAAAAAAAAATCTTGTTTGCAGAGGCTCTCAGTTTTATATAGCACATAAAAAAATAAGAATCAATAAAAAAATTTATTAAAAATATTGAACAAGCCTGAACCAGTTGTATGCTGCTAGTTTGGTTCGATGTTGATTCATAGTTATCCAATGTTGATATAGACTAATAACTAATAAAACTAATCTATTGTTTAGAATAGAACATTAGATAAACATTAACTGGCCAGAGAGTAGCAGGTTCCAAACCAGAAGAGAATCCTTGCTCTATCTTATGATTTTAATATTCTTTGGCTATGCGATTCGTGAGGCATGCTTTTATTTCAGCTTCTTTGAAGGTCATTTTGGGTCTCACGCATCATGTTCTGTCCCAATTAAAGTAAGATCATGTGCTACATGTTGTTGTGAAAAGCATCTAATGTGAACACTCCCAACTTTTACGATACTCTCTTTTTAAGTTTTGAAAGATACTCTCAAGCTCTTTCTGATTGAAGCCTTTCACACAAAGAATGATAAACTGGCCAGCTGCTTTTAAATACAATCTTCTCTCTTCTCTTTCCCATAAGATCAACTCATCAGTCCAGTAGAGGAATTCTCCAGAGTCCTAATTAAAACCCCAATATCAGTCCTACCTTCAGCCTTCTGATCATTTGTATAACGGGTAGCAGCCATGGAATATCAAGTTGCCTACTCCAGGAAGGAAGAAAAGTCTCCACCACCAAAGCGAGGTCGGATTAAAATTCAAATGGTTAGAACTTTGGTTCGTTCAGTCTTTGCTATCAATGGTGCAAAGAAAGGTGAAAGCTCCAAAAAACAAGGTGGCGGCTATGCTTCACAAGCCTGATTCAGAGCGTAATATCTTCCGAGCCGTGCATGACTTTGTCGTAGATACCATCACATCTCACCAACTGAGCTTTTGTAGGAGCGAAGGTTTTCTGCTGATCTTCTGGTTTATGTGGGTCTAAGCTGAGTTTCTTTAATTTAGTCTTTCTTTATAACTTGCTGTGTTCTAAAGATATGGGTGCAGTTCTGAGGAGTTGAGAAGAAAAGAACTAAATGCTTTGCAGCATAGGTGATGTATCATTCTGGTAGTAATTTTCAGCAGGTTTAATGTAAAAGAATAATTATATATAAAGAAAAATCCAAGCTTATGTTATTAATATATAAAAATATTTACAGTGATAGTTTGCAAACTGCTATCCCTCATCTTCGTTTTTATATTTATCAGCTCTCAAACTGCTTCAATGTTAGCTTCATTTAAAATCTTCTTACTTATTGTTTAGATTGTTGATGTTTGGATAACTGCTATCAGCAGTAGGAGCAGAAGGCTTTTGGCAAAAGATTGTGCTTTTTTCTGATTTGTTCTTATTTCCCGACCACCTTACAGTGGGGAATATATTCTTCTTAAAGGTCTAACAGTTGTCATTGATTTCTTTTTTTTTTTAAGTCTAGTCGCGAATGAATCATATTCAGCAACTGGACATTCCAGATTATTTCTGTCAGTAGAGTAGGAAAAGAAGTTTATTGACAGACTTTCCTTTAGATAGCCCCATAACAAGCACTGACATTAATTGTCACATGACAGCTTTAATTCTATTTCTATCTTATAACTCCATGAGAGGGCATTTTTTGCTTTCTTTCTTTCTTTTTGATTCTCTTTACATTAAGATGGGGGGGGGGGGCAGGAGGGCCCATCAACTTTAATCCTTACCCAGATCCAAATTTTTTAGAGAGTGTGATATCTGAAAATGGAAAGAAACCACTCATCTGCTGAGCAAAGGGGTGTAGCCACTGCTGCAAGCCCCAGTTGCCTTGACAGAGATGTAATAAATCCGCTTGTGAACAGTCAATGAAAGGAGTTGAGCTTGAGTTAAATCATGGAGGAAGAAAGGCTGCTAGTCTCAGCCCTCCAATGACATTTGTGAAGCAGCACAAGCTTTCTTGGCCTGGTGGCTATCACAAATCTCTGAAAAAAAAAATGATATGTAGATATATTTTTACATGAATATAAGAAATTGGTGTGAAGTGTTTTGATAGTAGGCATTGATTTAACTGTAAGTTATTAATGTATTGTTAGAGATGAAAGTAAATTAGATAAAGTTCAGTTTCATTTTTCTTATACAATTTATTCAAGTATAGGTATAAATTTAAGTATCCAACTAATATTTGTATCCATATTCATATTTATCAAAAAAATAGATAAATACAGTAATGAAAAATAATTATCTAATCAGTAGTATTTGAATATTTAGATGTGCTTGTAATTCTGCTTAATTTTATATAGTACTCTTGAAGTTTTAAAGAGAATAAGTAGTCATGTTAGCGTAGTATTGACTTGATTACCTTCTACTCTGTGAAATCATTGATTTGATGATGAATTTAACTTTGTGATTTATATTATTTTTGTATTCATATTTTATTATCCAATTTTATCTGTATTCATTTAAAATAAATATGGTTATGAATTTAATATTCAATTAATATTGTATTTGTATTATATCTCCATTCATCAAACATAAATAGATGAAGATACATTGATATCTGATCAATGTCAACTTCACTTTATAGCTCGACATATTGTTGAATTCGTCGTTTACATCCATTATATCAAATTAAGGGTTGATTGAACTTGAGCATTGTTGGACTCTCCAAAAACATTCATGCAAAGTTGGATATTAGAAGCCAAACTATATTTTTGAAACCAAATATTCAAGTCATTTTTCATTGCTTCTACTTTTAAAACTTCTTGTTGCCAATGTTTAATTTAGAAATTAAACCTTCTACCTTCTCTTAAGAATATTTATTTTAGATTTTTTTTCTTATAAATGCACTTATCCATGTTATTATCAAAAACATGCTTTTTTTTTTTGAAAAAATATTTTTTCCCTTTAAAAGTTACAAAATATTTTTTTCCAATATTGAATATAACCGCATTGAGAGCTGCCCCTTTTATTTTTATTTTGTTTCAAAATTCTCTCTTTGCCATTTAGTGTTGTGCACATTTAATTGTGCATTAAGGAAATTAAGAATGCATGTTTAAAAGAAAATGCTAGAAGTTAAATTTTTTAAAAAATATATATTTTATAAATATTTTTGCTTTTTTTCCCTCACAATCATTTTCTTCTTTAAAATTAATGAAATACTTTTTTAAAAAAAAATCATGGCATTGTTGCTATTGGCTTGGTAACTTCTTAATTAATCAACCCACCATATTTGACAACAAATTAATCTAACCCCTACTTCGTCATCACTATAATTGATTTTATCTTTTCAAAAAAAAAAAAAAAAAAACACGAGCCGCATAGCATTACTTTTCTTTATGCAATGCCAACCACAAAAAGGTTGAGGCGATAAGCCTCTTGTTTTATCTTTCCAAAGGCTCCTCTTAGCTCTTTAGCTGGAAAGTGCACTTAAAAAATTAAAAGTAATCATCTTTCTTCTTCTTTTCCCATTGACATCCCTTTCTCTCGCATTCATGAATTGAAGGGAAACCCTTTGCTTGTTTGGTGGATCCAATCGTCACCATCCTAGTGTTAGATTAAAGTATAAGAATCCAAACAAACCCGTCATCTATGATAATTAATTATTATCTTGTCAGGTCGATTCCCACTGTCTCGCATACAATCCCATCATGCTGGCCATTCCTCAGGCCGGCATTGCTCCCTCCAAAGAACTAGCTGTCACCATAAACAAGCACACAGATTCTACTAGCTGGTTGGTTTGGTTGGATTTTTTGTTGTATAAATTTTTATTAAAAATTATAAAGAATACTCATGCAATCATGTTTAATGTGAAGAAAAAAAAGGTTTTACCCTTTCATAACTCTTTGCAATCCAGTAAGAAATAGTATAAAATATGAATACGAGGACCATTTTACCTCAAGTGTGTGATTGATGGTTTGAAAAGGATAAAGAAAGATGCATTGGATTACAATTGATCATAATGTATTACAATTCTGAATGGGATTTTGGATTTCAAATACCTTCTAATACAAAATTCAGATCTCAAGTGAAATTAAAATTCAATTTTAATTTCATATAAATAAATTAGGATATATAGCAATTCTGATATGAGGATCATCTTATCTCAAGTGATTTGATGTTTTAAAAAGAGGTGAAAGGAAGCTGTGTTGGGTATAATCGGACAGAATATATTTGTAATTTTAAATAAAATTTTGGATTCTAAATATTTTTTGATACAAAATCCACATCCGATTGAATTATACTTCCGTATCAACAAATGCATAGATATTCCTACAAACTCAAACATATACTTATATCATTTGTTAATATAATATTTTTTAATTATATATGTATATATATATGTGTGTGTGTGTATGTGTGTGCTGCATTAGGTAACTGACAGTCAGCGTAAAACTTCGTTAATCCCTTAAAATATGAATCTACTAAATTAAACTATGCAAAGGGCTTGGATATCTCCGTTAAGAGACGGTTACATCTACCTCCGAATTGCAAGGAGCGCTGCATCGGCTCCCAGATGCGATGATAAATAAGCAAGGATTCCTGCACTACGGATGAGTGCGGATAAAAAAATAAATATAAATGAGCAAGTTAGTCCATGATAGTCAGTTTAAAATAGCAACTTGGAACATAGAAACACTAACATGTAAAGCTATAGAGGTAGTGAACACTTTGATTAGAAGAAAAGTAAATATAATATGCTTACATAAGATTAAATGGATAGATGAAAGATCTAGAGAAATAGAGAATATAGGATACAACTCAACTCAACTCATTTACGCCTTTTTCCAACTACATGGGGTCGACTACATGAATCTGCTTCCTCCACTATGCTTTATTCAGGACCAAGTCAACATTTAAATTACAAATAGTTATATCTTTTTTAATTATTTTTATCCATGTTAGTTTAGGTCTTCCTCTACCTCTATCCTTATTATGAATTGTTAAAAAAATCACTCTTTCTAACTTAGAGCATTTAAAGGTCTACGTTATATATGTCCAAACCACCATGATCAATTTTCGCTCATTTTAATATAAATTATATTACATTGGAAAATATAAAAATAGAATGGAGTAGAAATAATTGTAAAAAGAATTTTAAGAAATATATTGTTAAGGTAACTAGAAAAGGAGATCAGATTATATCACTAAAACTTATAATTAAGAATAATATATTAACATAATTAGTGCATATGCACCACAAGTATGATTAGACCAACAAATTAAGATATAATTTTGGAAAGACATAGATGAAGTAATGCAAGAAATACCACAAAGAGAAAAGATGTATTGGAAGAAGATTTTAATTGACATGTGGGTAAATAGATGGATAGATATGAAACGGTACATGGAGGATATAAATTTGGAGATAGGAATGAAGCCGGCGTGAGTTATTAGATTTTGCAGTGGTGTATGATCTAACAATAGCAAATATTTGTTTCAAAAAGAGAGATGAATACTTAATAACATTTAAAAATAGATCTAATAAAAGTTAAATAATTTTTTTCTTAACTAAGAAGATAGATAAAATAACATGTAAAAACTATAAAGTTATTCCAGAAGAAAGTTTAACTTCACAACATGGGATAATGGTAGCAGATATATGGATAAAAATAAAATCTAAAGTAAAACGTAAAACTATTAATCTAAAAATTAAATGGTAAATTTGAAAAAAGAAAAACTAGAATTATTTAAAGAAAAATTAGTAAGAGAAATGACTATGAATATAAATAGTGATCCAAATTTAATATGAGAAAAGGTAACTAAATGCATAAAAAATATGGCAAAAAAAGTTCTAGAAGAATCAAAAGGAGTAGGAGTAGTAAGAAAAGAAACTTAGTGGTGAAACAAGGAAGTTCAAGTTACCATCAAATTTAAAAGGATAAACTATAAAATTTGACAAGAGGTTAGGGATGAAGAAAGTCTTAAAAAGTATAGGGATGCAAAGAAAGAAACTAAAAACTTAAAGCCTATGATGATTTATATAATAGACTAGATATGAAAGAAGGTGAAAAGACTATATAAACTAGTAAAACTAAGAGAAAAGAAAATAAAAGATCTTGACTATATTAAATGTATTAAGGATGAAGATGAAAGAGTCTTAGTAAAAGAAGAAGAGATAAAAAAATGATGAAAAGGTTATTTTAAAAAATTATTAAATAAAAATAATTTAGTAAATTTAAGGGTAAAAGGATGTGATAACCTAGGAGTAATAAATGAACATAATTTTTTTTCATCGATTTAGTATGCTTAAGGTTAAAAAGGCTTTGAGTAAAATAAAAAATGCAAAGGCATTAGGACTAGATGTGATCCCTATTAAGGTTTGAAAAGGCTTAGAAGAAATTGGAATCATATGGTTAACCAATTTATTTAACAGGATTGTAGCAACTAAAAGAATGCCGGATGATTGAAAAAAAAGTATATTAACACCTATATACAAAAATAAAGGAGATATTTAAAAATATGCAAATTATAGAGGGATTAAGCTAATGAGTCATACAATGAAATAATGGGAGAGAGTAATAGAGAATTGAATAAGAGCTAAAACTGGTGTCAAATAATCAATTTAGATTTATGCCTGAAAGATTGACCATGAAAGCTATTTATTTATTAAGAAGATTGATGGAAAGATATAGGGAAAAGATAAAAAAAAGACCTTCATATGGTCTTTATTGATTTAGAGAAAGCATATGATAGAATACCTAGAGATATAATATGGTGGGTTTTAGAGAAAAAAAGTTACCAAAAGGTACATAGAATTGATAAAAGATATGTATGATAGAGCAATAACTATTGTTAAACAACAATAGGAGAAACTAGTGAGTTTTCAATTACTGTAGGTTTACATCAAAGATCTTCCTTAAGTTCATATCTTTTTGTATTAGTTATGGATGAATTAACCAAACATATTCAAAATGATATCCCATGATATATATTATTTGCATATGATATAGTGTTAAATGATGAAACTAAATCTGGAGTAAATGCTAAGCTAGAAATTTGGAGAGAGGCTTTAGAATCTAAAGGTTTTAAGATTAGTAAAACTAAAACTGAATACATGAAATGTAATTTTAGTAGGAGTAAAAATACAAATAAAGAAATGGTGGAGATTGCAAGCCAAGAGATATCAAGGAATGAAAATTTTAGGTATTTAGAATCAATTATCCAGCAAGAAGGTGAAATAGGTAAAGATGTGAATAATAGAGTTAAAGTAGGATGGATTAAGTAGAGGAGTGCTTCGGAGTATTATATGATTGATGCATTTCATTAAAATTTAAAAAATAAATTTATAAAACCGCTATTAGACCAAGTATGCTATATGAAACAGAGTGTTAGGTAATATTAAAATAACATGTGAATTAATTAAGTGTAAAAGAAATGCATATGTTAAGATGGATATGTGATAAAACTTTAAAAAGATAGAATTAGAAATAAATATATAAGAGAAATGATAGGAGTAGCCCGAATTAAAAATAAAATAAGAGAAAATCGATTGCGGTAGTTTGGACATATACAACATAGACTTTTAGATACTTCATTTAGAAAGAGTGATCTTTTAATAATCCATGGTAAGGATAGAGATAGAGGTAGACCTAAACTAACATGAATAAGCATAATTTAAAAAGATATAATTATTTATAATTTGAATGTTGACTTGGTCCTGAATAGAGCAGGATAAGGAAGCAGATTCATGTAGCCGACCCCATGTAGTTGAGAAAAGGCTTAGTTGAGTTGAGTTTATATACACATGTGTGTGTTAAATACATAAATTTTATAGAGTTTTAATTAAGATTCATTGTTCTAATATCAAATCCTATATGAGTAATATATTAATATAACATCAATGCATTCAATATCTTGATTGATTTAACGTATTATGGCTTGATATGTATTAGTATTAAATTTTAATTAAATATATGTATCATAAGCTTAATATAAGATGATCTTGTCTAACATATTATATATTAATGTATATGTGTGTTTTTTTTAGAAAAGAAGCATAGCACAGTCGAAGTCTATACTTATTTATGAAAAAAAAAAGATTTTGCTGTATCATGTGAGATGATTGATGTTCGGTACATGTACATGCGCATATAAAAAAATAAAAAATTTTTTTAGCATGCATTCTGATGGAGCCAGTTGATCCCATGGAGAATAAAAAAATTTGGATGGCCTCAAAGGCCGACAGCTCCAAGACCGGCACCTCCAAGGCCGGCACCTCGAAGATCGTCGGCCCTAAAGGCCGACGGCTCCAAGATCGATGGCCCCAAAGGCCGACACCCGACACCCGACGGCCCTAAAGCCAACACCCGATGGCCCCAAAGGCCGACGCCCAACGGCCCCAAAGGCCAACATCTCCAAGACCGACGGCCCCAAAGGCCGACCCCGACACCCGACGGCCCCAAAGGCCGACGCCCAATGGCCCCAAAGGCCGATGGCTCCAAGACCGATGGCCCCAAAGGCCGACACCGACACCCGACGGTCCCAAAGGCCGACATCTCCAAGACCGATGGCCCCAAAGGCCGACGCCCGACGGCCCCAAAGGCCGACATCTTCAAGACCGATGGCCCCAAAGGCCGACACCCAACACCCGACGGTACCCGACGGCCCCAAAGGCCGACATCTCCAAGACCGGCACCCCCAAGGCCAGCACCTCCAAGGCCGACAGCTCCATCGGGTCGAAGAACACGCGAGCCAATTCCTTGGCAATTGGGCTTAACACGGCTTACCCCGACTCCCGTGTCGGTTGCGGCCCATCTCGACATCCGTGTCGCCAGGGCCCATCCGACTTCGGCGTCGGCCATGGCCCATCTCGACATCCATGTCGGCCAGGGCCCATCCCGACTTCGGCGTCGGCCATGGCCCATCTCGACATCCATGTCGGCCAGGGCCCATCCGACTTCGGCGTCGGCCATGGCCCATCTCGACATCCGTGTCGACCAGGGCCCATCCCGACTTCGGCGTCAGCCATGGCCCATCTCAACATCCGTGTTGGTCAGGGCCCATCCTGACTTCGGCATCGGCCATGGCCCATCTCGACATCATGTCGGCCAGGGCCCATCCCGACCTCGGCATCGGCCATGCCCCATCTCGACACCCGTGTCGGCCAGGGCCCATCCCGAACTCGGCCCCGACACTTCCTCCGCCTCTCCAGTTCCGCCGAGTCGGCCAAGGCCATCCCCGGCCAGCCCGACTCGGCCCCGCCATCTCCAAGCTAGCCGGCCCCGGCGTGTTCAAGCTAGGCGGCCCCGGCACTTCCCAGCCGGCCATGGCATGTCCAAGCTAGCCGGCCCCGGCACTTCCCCAGGCGGCCCTGGCATCTTCCCAGCCGGCCCCGGCGTGTCCAAGCTAGCCGGCCCCGGCACTTCCCAGCCGGCCACGGCGTGTCCAAGCTAGCCGGCCCCGGCACCTCCCAGGCGGCCCCGGCATCTTCCCAGCCGGCCCCTACTTCTCCAAGCAGGTCGGCCCCGACACTTCTTCCGCGTCTCTAGTCCCGCCGAGTCGGCCAAGGCCATCCCAGGCCGGTCCGACTCGGCCCCGGCGTCTCCAGCTCCGCCGAGTCAGCCAAGGCCATCCCCGGCAAGCCCGACTCGGCCCCGGCATCTCCAGCTCCGCCGAGTCGGCCCGACTCGGCCCCGGCGTCTCCAGTCCCGTCGAGTCGGCCAAGGCCATCCCAGGCCGGCCCGACTCGGCCCTGGCGTCTCCAGTCCCCACCGAGTCGGCCAAGGCCATCCCAGGCCAGCCCGACTTGGCCCCGGTGTCTCCGAGTCCGTCGAGTCAGCCCCGCCCCGGCACTGCCTTGCCAATGGGACGGGCCCCAGCCATCTCGGGTCGACCCAGCTCGGCCCTGATAAGACTGGATTCCCCAGTTCCCACCAGATCAGCCCCAGCGGTTCAAGAAACCGCCTCCCTGACGTGCGCCGCCCGAAAACACCAGACGTGCGCTGCCCGACAGCCCCACTGGCTGATGGGACGTAGCCCACTAACAAGCCCAGATTCACGCAAGGGCTCAGCAGATCTTCTGACTCACGCAATCCCACGTGATCATGCCAGGATCAACCCCTATAAAAAGGTGAATCCACTCACCAAACAGGTAGGCACGATAACCCCCAAAATCGCCATCTAAACTCTAAAAAGGATTCCTCCTCGGAGACCCCTCTTTTCCACACAAAACAGGGCTCACTCGAGCCCTTCTTCAGCTGTGACCTCAGTCACTAACTTGGCCGTCGGAGGGTCCCGCCGGAGCCCCCTCCGGCCCCGGGACTTCCTTTGCAGGCAACCCGGCGAAGCAAGGATTCGAGAGCGCCTCCGTTCCCGACGTCCAGGAGAGGTGATCGAGCGTCATCAGATTGGCGCGCCAGGAAGGGGGGCATAAGAAAAAGTAGCGAACGTTCTCCCCGAGCTACATCTTTCGTCCCCTCTCTTCTTCAAGAAGCCATGGTGGTGACTCGAGCCCAGGACGCCTCCATCAGCTGCCCAGCGGGGTTTCTCCCCGCCAACTCGACAGCAGGAGGCCAATCCCCCTGCTGCCGACCCTCGGTCGCCTGCCCGCTGCCGGAGCCGCTTTCCAAACAGCGGAGCAGCTGGCAACTCTCTCCCAGCAAGTCCAGAATCTCACCGCCATGATCCACGGGCTCCAGCAACAACAGTCCGTGGCCACCCAGCATCAAACTGCTCCCTCGCCAGTCAGCAGTCGGCAAGGGGAGGCTCCCCGGCGGGAGGCCGGTCGGCGAGAGACCGGCCGACGTCAGGCTTCCCCCAGGAAGCCTCGCGCGAGCCCTCCAAGCGGCCGCGGTCCCCTGACCACGGCCCAAACGAGTTCCTCCCAAGCCACATCATCACGAGGAACCCAGGCGGAAGTCCCGACTTCCGTCTCCATCTCCTTCTGCCTCCTCTTCTTCTTCTTCCTCCGAGCCATCTCGGAGGGCCCCGACGATCAACCACCGGCGGAGGAACGCCTAGAGGAGTACAACCGGCACCTCGACGAGCTCGCCAAGAAGATCAACCATCAGCCGGAGGAAGAGTTCGACAATCGTCCTCCCTACACTCGCCGCATACAGGAGGAACCGGTTCCCTCGAGGTTCGCTTCCCCCAGGTGGACCCGTACGACGGTACGACCGACCCCCTCGACCACTTCGAAAGTTACAAGGCTATGATGCAAATCCAGGGCACCCCAGACGCCCTCCTCTGCAAGGCCTTCCCCGCAACTCTGCGGAGGGCCGCATGTGCATGGCACTCACGCCTGCCCCCTCACAGCATCGACTCCTTCGGGAGTTGGAGAGGGCATTTTTGGCCCACTTTGACGCCTGCCGCCGATCCCAAGGGTGGCAGACAGCCTCTTCTCCGTCTGCAGAAGGAAGGAGAGTCACTGCGGGACTTCGTGTCCCGATTCAAAACCGCCGCCCTCGAGGTCTACCATCTCGACGATGCGGTGGCCTCCCTAGCGCTGAAGCGGGGACTCCTTCCGTCCCGCTTCACCTTCTCCCTAAGAAGCCCCCAAGCTCTTATTCCGACCTCCTCCTCGGGCCCAGAAGTACATCCGCGCCAACGAGGCTGACTCGTCCAGAAGGGAAGCCGGCAGGAGTTCCAATAAGAAGCCAACACCCACGAACCAGCTGAGGGACGATCCAGGCAGCCCGAGCCGCCCAGTCGCTTTGACCAACGGCCCCAGGCGCTGGTTCCTAAGGGGCGGTTTACTCCTCTCATGGCTCCGATCTCCCACATCCTGCTAGAGATTGAGGAGGAGCCTTACTTTCAACGCCCACGTCCCCTAAAGTCAATAAACCCCCGCAGCAAAGAGCTTTACTGCCGGTATCACCAAGACTATGGGCATGACACCGAAGATTGCCGCCAGTTGAAGAAGGCCATTGAAAAGTTTGTCCAGCAGGGCCACTTGGGCAGGTTCGTTCGAGGAAACCTCGCGGCCCCAGGTGCGTCGGCACCTCCAGCGCCTCAGATTTGCCTCAACAATGCCCCAACGGAAGGAACAATAGCATGACCTCATGAGGGGCGAGCAGCAGCTCGGGGAGCCGACGGAAGGAAGCAAGCTGGCATCAAAATGGGAAGCTTCTCCCCCGCATTCGGAATGCGGACGGTATTATCAGTAGCTTGCCGATTCTTTAATAAAGTATTATTCAGAATATCCTTGTCTTATCATGCTCTTGGGATGAGTATATTTCTTAGACAGAGACCGGCTCCGCGTCTCCGCGTCGGCACCAAAGACCATCTCCGCATCGGCACAAAGACCAACTCCGCGTCGGCAAAGACCAACTCCGCATCGGCGCCAAAGACCGACTCCGCGGCACCAAAGATCGACTCTGCGTCGGCACCAAAGACCAACTGGCAACAAAGACCAACTCCGCGTCCGCGTCGGCGAAAAAAGACCGCTCCGCGTCGGCGCCAGAGAAAAGACCTCCGCATCGGCGCCAAGGACCGACTCCGCATCGGCACCAAAGACCGGCTCCGCGTCGGCACCAAAGACCCGCGAAGGCAAATAGCTGCGAAAAAAGCTAAGTATACTACACTGAGAAAAGGTTTCTTTTCATTAGTATCTGAATGCGTTACAGGAAAACCACCAAAGACCGACTCCGTGTCGGCACAAAGACCAACTCCGCATCGGCACCAAAGACTAAGACCGGCTCCGTGTCGGCACCCTCAAGCTCAAGACCTGCGGATTCCAATCAACAGAGTTTCCTGGGGGGCAGACCAACCCTGCAGAAGGAGACCAATTTCTTTAAAGAAAAGGAACCTGACGACTCCCAGCTCTCAGGTCACCCTCCGGGGTTCAAAAGACTTCCAGACTCCGCGTTGGGAGAGGATTACTAGCCGCCCTCAGCTAGCCAGAGAAGGCACGCAGATGTCCATCCAAGGCAGCGCAAGATGCCAAGGTAAAAGTTCTACACTCCTTTCGCTTAGCCGATGCAGAGCACGCAAGCTCAAGGAGTGTGGGGGGCATTTGATGGAGCCAGTTGACCCCATGGAGAATAAAAAATTTTTGGACGGCCCCAAAGGCCGACAACTCCAAGACCGGCACCTTCAAGGCTGGCACCTCGAAGACCGTCGGCCCTAAAGGCCGACGGCTCCAAGACCGACGATCCCAAGGCCGACACCCGACGGCCCCAAAGGCCGACGCCCGATAGCCCCAAAGGCCGACATCTCCAAGACCGACGGCCCCAAAGGCCGACAGCTCCAAACCGACGCCCGATGGCCCCAAAGGCCGACGGCTCCAAGACCGACGGCCCCAAAGGCCGACATCCGACACCCGACGGCCCCAAAGGCCGACATCTCCCAAGACCGACGGCCCCAAAGGATGACACCCGACACCCAACAGCCCCAAAGGCCGACGCTCGACGGCCCCAAAGGCCGACATCAAAGACGACCGACACCTCCAAGACCGGCACCCCCAAGGCCGGCACCTCCAAGGCCGACAGCTCCATCGGGTCGAAGAACACACGAGCCAATTCCTTGGCAATTGGCTTAACACGGCTTACCCCGACTCCCGTGTCGGTTGCGGCCCATCTCGACATCCGTGTCGGCCAGGGCCCATTCCGACTTCGGTATCAGCCATGGCCCATCTCGACATCCGTGTTGGCCAGGGCCCATCCCGACTTCGGCATCGGCCATGGCCCATCTCGACATCCGTGTCGGCAGGGCCCATCCTGACTTCGGTGTCGGCCATGGCCCATCTCGACATCCGTGTCAGCCAGGGCCCATCCCGACCTCGGCATCGGCCATGCCCATCTCGACACCGTGTCGGCCAGGGCCCATCCCGAACTCGGCCCCGGCACTTCCTCCGCCTCTCCAGTTCCGCCGAGTCGGCCAAGGCCATCCCCGACCAGCCCGACTTGGCCCCGCCGTCTCCAAGCTAGCCGGCCCCGGCGTGTCCAAGCTAGGCGGCCCCGGTACTTCCCAGCCGGCCCCGCACTTCCAGCCAGCCACGGCGTGTCCAAGTTAGCCGGCCCCGGTACTTCCCCAGGCGGCCCCGGCATCTTCCCAGTCGGCCCTGGCATGTCCAAGCTAGCCGGCCCCGGCACTTCCCAGCCGGCCACGGCGTAAGCTTCTCCAACTTCTCCAAGCAGGTCGGCCCCGACACCTCCTCCGCGTCTCCAGTCCCGCCGAGTCAGCCAAGGCCATCCCAGGCCGGTCCAACTCGGCCCCGGTGTCTCCAGCTCCGCCGAGTCGGCCAAGGCCATCCCCGGCCGGCCCGACTCGGCCCCGGCATCTCCAGCTCCGCCGAGTCGGCCCGACTCGGCCCCGGCGTCTCCAGTCCCCGCCGAGTCGGCCAAGGCCATCCCAGGCCGGCCCGACTCGGCCCCGGCGTCTCCAGTCCCCACCAAGTCGGCCAAGGCCATCCCAGGTCGGCCCGACTCGGTCCCGGCGTCTCCGAGTCCGTCGAGTCGGCCCCGCCCCGGCACTGCCTTGCCAACAGGACGAGCCCCAGCCATCTCGGTCGACCCAGCTCGGCCCTGATAAGACTGGATTCCCCAGTTCCCGCTAGATCAGCCCCAGCGGTTCAAGAAACCGCCTCCTTGACGCGCGCCGCTCGACAACACCAGACGCGCGCCGCCCGATAGCGCCGATGCACGCCGCCCGACAGCTCCGCCGGCTGATAGCCCACTAACAAGCCCAGATTTACGCAAAGGCTCAGCAGATCTTCTGACTCACGCAATCCCATATGATCATGCCAGGATCAACCCTATAAAAAGGTGAATCCACTCACCAAACAGGTAGGATAACCCCTAAAATCGCCATCTAAACTTTAAAAAGGGATTTCCTTCTCTCGGAGACCCCTCTTTTCCACATAAAACTGAGCTTGCTCGAGCCCTTCTTCAGCTGTGACTTCAGTCACTAACTTAACCGTCGGAGGGTCCCATCGAAGCTTCCTTCGACCCGAAACTTTTTTACAGATAATCCGATAAATAAAAATTAGAGAAGCACCTTGATTCCCGACATCCAGAAGAGATTCGTATTTGCATTTATGTGCAGCAAGACTTTTTCCATAGTAGCGGGCCGCTGATGGCAGAGACTGGGGATAAGAATACGATGACCAAGCCTCCGTCTAATTTTATTTCGTACGTTAAACCGCAATTCGTCGAGAACACGTCGACGCGGATCTTGTACGTGCCACGCGGTACTTGGCACGCAAGAAAGCGCTGATCCTTGGAATCAACGAAGTCGCCCGTTGTCTCTAATTATCTATAAAAGAGCTCCCATTCTGCTGACCCCTTCCAACCCGCCCCCCTCTTCCTACTTTCCTCGACTTCCTCCTTTCTTCCTCGCTAATTAAAATGGAGAGTGAGAAAGTTTCAAGGTGTCCGGAGAGGAGGCCCACGGGTAATCCCTCCCCGAAGAGGGCCAGATTAAGCACAAGATCGTTAAAGACTTCTTCTCTGCCATCAACTCCATGGTCGGGGGCGGTCGTCGGAGGAAGGACAAGGGGAGGAGGAGGGCCGGGACGCGGGCTCGCCGGCTGGCCGCCACCAGTCTGAAGAGAACTCCCACGCTTGAATCCGGAGTGGATTCTAACTCACCTGTTGCCATGTAGTTTTTTTATCTGCAACAGGGGAATTGAACGTCGTTGGCTCTCTGTAGCTGTGTTTTTTTTGAATAACCTACAGAGTCCCAACCGTTCTTTTTATTTCTTTCTTCTTCGTTTGGCGTCTCTCTCTCTCTCTTTGGTTTTGTTGGGGTGTTAGGCTTGCTCTGTTGCTGTTGTTTTTGAAAGCAGCAGAGTAAGTTTTAGGAGTGCTTGGGTTGTTTTGTAATAGCCTCTGTGATCTCTCTGTTTTTTTCCAGAGGTCTCAGAGGAGGTGTGCTTGTGGAAATTGTGTTTCCTTGATGCTGCTACCTTTCTGTCTCTAAGATAAGCTTCAGAGGCTTTGTTAGATATCTATCCATTCCTTGTTTTTTTTTTTTTTTTAAATTACTGATTGAAAGGTTTTCTGATGTTAATTAGAACTAGGAAAAGAGAAGCAGCAAAGGACTTAAATGCTTGTTGGAGTTCAGAATTTTGTTGTGGGGATGTTCAAATAATCCATTCCTCTCAATGTCGAGCCAACGGATTTGTTCTAGTGAATTAACTCCATGATTTCGTGAGATAACAGCAGAGATATCAGCAGCTCTTGATGAGCTTTCATTGGTGGCCCTTTGGTTTATAGGCTAAATTGATGAAGTGCAGGTTCTCAGCCATTGGTTTTGAAACAAGAAAGGGGTCACAAACACTATTCATTGGTTGATCTGATTTATGAGACATATGATGGATTAAATTTATTCAGAAATAATTTCTTAAGAAGGTTGTGAAAAAAAAAGTAACAGAAAATTATTGCCAAAAACGAGTTCTAATTGTGTGCTTTTGGCTAATAAATTTAGCGCTATAAGTTGAAAAGCCAATTCTTTTGACTTGGCAATGCCTTATCTACAGAGTCATTTTAGTCCAGTCAGCCAAAAAGACAGCTTCTTGAATATAATATAAAAGTGGAGCCATGGTGGTGACAACAACGTACACATAAATGCTTGAAACGTATGGACAATGATCCGAATGTAGACTTTTTCTGGCTAATAATTTAGCACTAAAAAGTAAAGTAAAAAATTAAGAATGCGAGAAATTTCCATCTTCCATTTTCAAAGTAATTTTTTAAATAAACCTAAGATAACTTTTTAGAAAAGTAATAATATTTATTATTAATATATAATTAAATTAATATATTATATTTATATAATATAATTAGATTTTTATATTATATTTAAAATTACATTATTTATTAAAAATAATATATTATTAACATATTATATATTTAATATTAAATAAAATATTATTATTATTATTGCTATAAAATACTAGCATCATCCCCATCAAACTTTATTATAGTTTCACCGGATTTTTGCAATTAAAAATGCTTATAAATTTTATATCTTCAAAGAAATTTGACTTGCCTTGCTGTCATCCTCACAAAGCATAATTTTTTTAAATAAATTGATTCTAAATAATCATTAAGATAATAGTTTCTAAGAAGTCTCTTATATTTTCTTAATTTAAAATTTAAAAATTTTACACCCATATATATATATATATATATATATATATATATATATATATATATATACACATATACCCACACAAATAGAAAAAGAATTAAACTTGGCTATATTTGCATGTAATCTAGTCCATATATGGTCATTGCCCCACCATTAGGTCCATAAAGATATCAAAGATAAAAAAAAAAATTCATTAGCCATCGTTAATTACTATAAAAACAAATTAATGAAATAAAGAAATTAGTAATGAATAAACATAAACATGATAAAAATGAATATTAAACATAGACAGAACGAGTGGAGGGGCATCCGTTGGCTGTGCTCTATGGCTGCTTATATTGCTCATGATGTTTGGCTATCTCGGAATAAGCATATGCTGTGCTCTATGGCTGCTTATATTGCTCATGATGTTTGGCTATCTCGAAATAAGCATATTTTTTTAGATGTGAGGGACCCTCCCCACAAGATTCTTAAGAGAGCTCTGTCCCTCTCTGCTGAGTATATGTTCCATCAGTCAGGCATTAATGATGATAGACCTAGTATCTGGGATTCCCCTGTTGCCTCGGCAGCGCACCGGCTACAGTCTTTATCTCCTAGAAACTCCCCCCACTAGAGTCAAAATCAACTTTGATGGCAGTGTTTAAAGCCGTCTGGCTGGTTCGACTTTTGTGATTCGTGGATCGGATGGAGCGATGATTGCGGCTGGTGGTTTTGGTTCTCTTGACCTGTCAGTGCCGCTAGTTGAGTTATATGCGGCGTGGGCTGGTATATCTTATGCTATCCGCACTTTGGGCATGCGCCATCTTATTATCGAAGGAGACTTTATCATTGTGGTGCGCTGGCTCCAGCAGGACTCCGACGACCCTCTATCTAATAACCTTTTGTTATGTGACATGAGGACGATGTTCCAGCAAGCCTATAGTGTTCAAGTTCGGCATATTTACCGCGAAGCTAATTCAGCAGCTGACTGAGTTGCTTTCCGGGTTGCCCATCATTCTGGTTTGTGGCTCTGGAGGCCGGATGTTTTATGTCTTACGGTCCTATCTCAGATTTTATACTCTGATATATCGGGATTGACTTACGCTAGACTGGTGTGATTGCCCATTTGTAACAAAAAAAAAAAAAAAACACTTATCACATAGAATAAACATCAACATATCCAAAATAAACCGTTATCCTAAATTGATGAATACCTAGTTTATGGTATTGACTATAAATACTTCAGAAATAAATAGCTAATCAAAGCTCGAACAATCCATTCATTGACGATGCAATGGATCTTAAAAAATTCGAAGCTTAATTTCACTACAATAAAATCCTAGCAACCTGTAAAATATAATCAATTACACCAAAAATAACTAGCAGAAAGCTATAGAGCCAATTAAAGGCCAATCGATCCAAAATGACTTATATTTCTAATTAGAAGGCAAAAACTAATAAATTTATAGATAAATTGGATAATAGATGGTGTATCTAAAAGAAAAGGGGGAGACAAAAAGGGGGTTAAAGAGATCATGAACACCGGCACCAACCTTCTCTTGCATGGATCTTGCTCTATAGCATGAATCTCTATCAACGGTTGACGAAATGCAATAGTTGTCAGGGTCATAGATGAGGGAAGCAACGGTTGAACATTATAGGGCAACAATGACCAAATAGTAAAATAGGGTTGGGGGTTTAGCAAGAGGGAAGGGTTTAGGTTGAAGGTCTAGTAGCTCTTTCTTTAAAACCATAAAACCTAGCTGATTAAGTATTTGAGGGACAGGGTTTTAGTAGGCTTACCCAACTCGATCTGAATAAGTGATCCTATTCTTCATATAGGATGCCAAAGTTGCATCTTCCGCCATATAAGCTTATCATGTCGGCGAAAGATTTACAATGTCAATTTCTTTTAAAGATAGGGACTAAAGCGAACAAAAATAAAAGTTCAAAAATATTTTAGGAAGTAAAACATTCCTCAAAGTTAGCCAACATTTTAATATATCTAGCCTCTAGGATGAGTGTTCCTAAGATCCATCTTTCAAATTCATATTTTTATTGGGCAGAACCTGATTAACCTAAGCCAACATCAACATGACCCTAGAAATCAAACTAATTGGAGTTAGCTAGGGATACGTGAAAGAAATTTCAATACTTTGTTAGATTACTCTTATAATTCAAACCAATTTGCTCGAGTTGCATCATTATATTTAACTTTGGTGTGCGATACTGCAAATTAGGGGTAAGCACAAATCAAACTATATCAATTTAGGAATATTTTTGAAGCCAAATCAATTATAATTAATTTCTTAAATCGAATCTTTTGTTTCAGTAGACTGAATTGAACCAAATCAAGAAGAACCCTTCAAGTTGGTAAATCAATGTAAAGGAGATAATTATTGGTTTTGGACTTTGACGGATCCAGCTAATGTACTGAGTACTTCGTAGTAAGATGAGAAATAATATAGCTCAGCATTTTTTTCTTATCAAAATTGATTTTGACAAACTCTAGAATCCCAAGAGATAAAGACAACTTAGTTATTCATAGTGAGCATAGATATAGCTCTCACAAAGCAACATAGTTATTCACACCTGTCTGATGCTGAGACTGAATTGAGTTCAAGCCTTGTACCTATTTTACGATAAAATTTGATAGCGAATATTAAGTCAAATAACGAATAGTGCTCTCATAATTCACACATGCTTATAGTGCGAAGGCTTATATAATACACACGCACAATTTGATTTGATTTGTATTAATTTTTAAAAAATTAAATCAAAATAAATTGATTTTTTTGTTTCAAAAATTTAAAATTGAGACCAAATTAAGAGACATAAAAAAAAAATCAGATCAATTTGAAGTTATGGTTCGGTTATTTTTGCAGTTTAGTTGGCATTCCTGAAAACCTCCTCTCTTCAAATGCTTAAGTTCCATTTATTTATTTATTTGTCAAGTTCTCAATGTCTTGGTACTACCATGCGAATGATGCCTTGTTTCATCTCGGGTATCGGCCACCACCGACACAACCGATATATCGGCCTTTATAACCCTTAGTGGTCCATTCGCACATACCCTACGGAAGGCCATTCTTGCCGTCGGTGACCTCATACTTTTCGTCTTCGAAACGCAGCCCGAGCTAATCGCGAGGTGACCAGAGAGGTGGGTTTTTTTTTCTGCGTCGTGCGTCTGTCGAATTATTAGTAAGCCTGGATTTCCATTGAAATCAGGATTCGATTCGTTTATTTCTGGTGAATCGGCGATTTCTTCTGCGATTGATACCAGGATCTTATCAGGAATGGCGACGGAAACCAAACCCACGGCAGCTGAGAACGCCAAGATTGATCTCTTCGAGGATGACGACGAGTTCGAAGAGTTTGAGATCGGTGAAGGTAATTTTAAGGGACTTCTCTTTTATTTTTACCATGTGTGGAACTATTAGTTTTGTGAAATTAAAGGTAATCAGAGACATTAGTTCCATATTTTCAGCCCTTTTGTCGATGGATGAGGTAAAAAAATTTAGGAGTATCATTATTTGATCTAATATGCAAATCTTGCACAATATTAGGACCAGTTTTATGATCTCATGTTAAGGTGTGCGGAGTTTTATATATATATATATAATATATATATATTATTTGAATCTAAGAGTAATGTACCCTTGGCCTCCTCGGTGATGTCGTTTTGTGGGCAATCTTGTAATATTAATATTTCGAGGCTCTTGAGGTGGGATTGGAGGTTTTCACTATACGTTAGCTGAAGCCAAAGGTAGGGTGCCTTGTTAGCGAAAACTGTACGGTGAATTTGGATTTGAGGCGTGAATAAATATTTTTCTTTTAGTGTTTATTTGCCCCCACTAAAGATTGCAAATGGGAATTTGCAAAAACACTTCAGGATACAACAAATCCAAGATTATTGTTTGCAAGCAATAATCTTCTGTTGAGAACATCCTTATCTTTATAGAGAATTAAAACGGTCGAATTGAATGGTTGTATTCAAGAGATACGTCTTTTGGGCGTAACCAAAAATTATTTCAAAAAAAGAACCGCAGAAATTAACTGCAAAAATAAATTCAGCTTGATTGACTTTCATGCCCAAGATGCCCCAAGTGCAGTGCCCATCTTTGACTTTAAATATATATTATAGGCCCAAGTTATTTAGGCCCAACTCATCCACAAGAGAAAGAGTCCACCAATATATATATATAAGTATCCAACTCTTTAGTTATTCCATGTGGGACTAATCTCATTCACATCCTTCACACAAACTACACCCTGCTGAATTTTGCAGTAAACTTTTGAAGGTCATCCAAGTTTCAAGAGAAGGGATGTATTTGAAATCCCTTTCCTCTCTTCTTCTTTTTTTTTTTTTCTGTTTTGTTTGTTTTAATAAAGCTTCTACGAGTTTGTCATTCAAGGTTGTTGGAGCACTTGATGCAACAGCCCTATAGAAATCCCCCATATGGTAGTATTCACTTAGCTCAGCTGATAATCAACAATTGAATCTTGACAGGTGGACTTAATGAAGAGAAGATGGACTGCCCTGATAGGGTACTTTTTGCATAGAAGTGGTGAAGAAACTGTCAGCAACTCTTTCTATATTGTCACTTTGTTAAAGCCATCTAGAGGCATGCGGTAGAAGATTAGATTTGGTAGTTCCCCTGATGTGCTAATAAATGGCCAGAAATAAATATTCAAATCTTACCAAGAAGCAACTGCCAGTGTTGAGTATTAACGGATGAATTGAGTGCTGCTTCTTCAATGGTCTTTAGCATATTGCATAAAAGCCAGATGAGTTGGAACCACTGTTTCTTGGTCATGGTTACAGAGATGGGGTGTTATTTGCATTGGACCTTCTTGTAGGTAGGGGCGAAGGCCTTTGGATTATTAGCTTGCTCTCTCTTGTTTTGCTTTTCACCTTTTTTTTTTTTTTTTTCCTTCAACATGGAAGGCACTAAGGCATAACTTCCATTTGTGAATGTAAGTGTGTTTGGCCCTTCAGTCCCAAACTTTCTTTACACACACACAAAAATAAAGAAAAGGTCAATTCTTTTATCATGTCATTGTGATATTAGCCTATTCTGTTTCACAGGGTTAGTTATTCTTTTGGGAAATTCATGAGTAGGACCCAAGAGTCAAAATATAGAAACCACAAAGTCTCTTGAGGGCATGTTTTTTTAAAAAAACTATATTATAATAAGATCACTTCCTTTAGAAAAGTATTTTGGTGGTATCATTAAAAAAATACTTTTACAAGATGCAAATGTTAAAAAAGCCGTTGTATGAAAATCTAGAAAATCTGAGCTTCTAGCTTCGTCTTTTGTGAGATTCCTCAAGTACAACAAGCTTACCTACTAAAGTAGTTTTACAATATGTGATTGCCAAATCATGAATATACTGAAAGATAGTTTTATTTAAGAATTCAAATGGATGTGGTTTTTCAGAATGCTTCTTAAAAATAGAAGTAACACCAAATGCTCCCTTGAGGATTTCCTTCCCTAATTAAACCTGACAACAGTATTTGTTGATCACATTGATTTTTATTGGTCTTTTGTGCATGTGCTGGGAAGTTGACATGTAGTTTTATTGCTAGATTTGTTTTGAAATGGACTGAATGTATGTTAAGCTATGTCAAGAATTAATTTTTGTCGCAGCTTTTGGTCTCTATTAGTTAATTTCTATTCTACCTGTCATGAATTATTCATATGAGGATGTAACCTGTTCTTTGTCCGGAGAATTCGGATACCATGATGGAACTTTTTAGAGGTGGGATAGATCATACACCCTTCTAGAAGAGAGAAAAATGATTAACTACATAGCCATTGTTGTGTGCTTTTAACTATTAATGATATGAAAATAAAAAGATTACAGAATTTGTTCTATCATTTTTATTGACTTACCAAATTTACTCAACCATTTTAGAAGAAGGTTAATATAATGCCAAAGAACAGTACTTGACTGCCTTCTAGATTCATGATCAAACCATGATTCTCTTAACATGGAAAATAACAGGCATCTTAGTACTGCACTAAATCATGCAGCAATAATTTGTTCTTGTTCCATATAAATCAAAATCTTTCTCCATAAATAATGTAAGGAAGTTGTAGCTGCTTTTAGGATTATATATCCATCTATGTAGATCAACTGCTTGATTAGATGAAGATGGATTTCATTGAAAGAGACATGTCATGAATCCACAGAATCCCTCTTTCTTCAATATATATGTTGTCACATTCACTTTGGCTTTAACTTCTTGTTGGCCTTTGAAAATATTCCTTGAAATCCATTAGTTGTGGAATATTCAATTTTATGTATTGTGGAAACATTCAATTTTATGTTTTCTAAGGAATATTTATCTTGGAAAGCGATTCAGCTAGTTTGTCAAATTGGTAAATCTTAGGGTTCCATCCCTCCATTATTATCTTGCTAAATGCATTATCACCGCCCTATCTAAAGTTCTATTCTGATGGTTCTTTGCAAAGTCAAATTGGTCATGCTGATGTTGGTTATTGTATGGGATTCATACGGCAAATTATGACAACAGCCAAGGCAACCCTTCAAATGTACCCAAGTTGAAGATGAACTCCAAAGGCTTTGGATTGATGACACATCGTTTGAATTTGTCTTTTGATCCATTTGTGATATGAGATAGTAGTTTGTAGTTACTAGATCAATTTTACTATCATTTTGTAGTTTGAGCACTATTAATTATGATGAAGTTGTGGCCTAGTTGTTTACTATTTCTATCTACTTCCTTTATTCCTTGTTAGGTTTTCAAAGTCATTGGGTTTCAAGGAAGGATCCCATAGTTCTTTTGGTTGTCATATGGTACGACAGCATGTTTGTAACCACCATCGGAGCAAGATTGGGCGCCTTTTGATACTCTTTATTCTCTTCTTTCATTGTTTTCTTCCTTCTCTTCTCCTTTCTGTGATTTTGTCCTCATTATGATATTTTCTTTACAAATCTAGTCCAATAATTCAACTCGATGGAGTTGTAGCCCTTCTATTTTAAATTCTTCTTTTTCGCAGCCTATCTTGGCCCTTGGAAAGACCAGTTCCAAAACCTAGCCAGACTGCACTCAGGTTTAAGGTCCGATTCTAACTCTTGCCCAATCAACCATGTAAATTATCCCAAACCTTCTCTTTGATTCTGGAACCTGCCCTTCTGCTGTTTAACCTGCAGAAACACCATCAGTTCTACAGATTTGAATCCTTAATAAACTCCAATTTTGAACTTTTGAACCTAGTTCCCAATTCTTCAACTTCTGCATCGGCAACCTTTCCTCTATCAAACCAACCCAAAGGTCTTATTAAGTTACATCGAAGAGCCCTTGTTTTTCCAATCTAATACCTGTGAACTTAAAATGTAAAGTCTTACTCCTTTGAACAAAATAGTCCAGACCATAGCTTTGCACCTGTCTTTGCTTATCATCAATTAAGTTTGGCTTAAACTAATTTGCTTCAGTGAGGGCCATTAAGTTTGGCTTAAACTAATTTGCTTCAGTGAGGGCCATACGAAATCAACTTATTGAGTTTTAATTGATGCCAGATTCAGCCCAAATTGACAAGTTTTGATGCTTTTTGCCAATTTCAGTTGAAACTAGTCATGGATGCAATATTGATTCGTTATTAGCTTTTTGGTATCGCATTGAGATATTAAGTATAACCAATTTGTGCTGATATTTTTTTTTTTTTTTTGCATTTTCTCAGTTAACAGGATGGATCCTAGCTCACAATGGTCGCTATCCTTGTCCATGTGCATTAATTCTTAGCTTTTTTTTTTTTTTGGAAATTTTAAGCCTTATCAATTATTCATTAGGTGTCACACATGAGCAACAAAACAAAT
This sequence comes from Calamus simplicifolius, assembly GCA_900491605.1. Classification (NCBI taxonomy): domain Eukaryota; kingdom Viridiplantae; phylum Streptophyta; class Magnoliopsida; order Arecales; family Arecaceae; genus Calamus; species Calamus simplicifolius. The sequence goes on from UESW01004260.1 coordinate 189,920, forward strand.
AGACACACATCCTCCTATGTCTCCAGAAAGATATTAGTAGGCAAAGAAAAAGGATATTTCAGTCTATTTCTGTCTAAAGTGGTTGGCCACAGCAAAAAATGATGGTATGCATTTTTTGCTTGAGATTTCAAGAGGTTATGTTAATCTTTGTTCTGAGGTTGTTTGATGGTAATCTGAATTTTCTAAATGCAGCTTTCTATTTCTTGATATTTTCCAGTAAAGTTGTATGAATCATATTATCTCTTCTATATTGAAAAATGGCAGCTTTATCATTAAAGAATCTTCTTTCTGATTTCATCTGTCATTTTTTAATATCTAAATCATCTATCCACCTTTTCTTATAATATGTAACTGATGCCCTCAAACTCTCCTCTAAATCTAATTCCTAATAATCAGTTCCACTTTCTAAAATACTTCTTGGCAAGCTTAAAGTCCTATAATCAGCAATCCAACTAGGCCCTTTTGTAAGCTTTGCTCAGTCTGACATAAGATGAATTCAGATCCGTTTTGGGCTGGGACAGGCCTTGGTGGTTTCAGCTTTATGCAAGGTGTGGGCATGTCAGCCTGCTCACATCCTGTGGACACCATTTGATCGGATGCTCTATTCTTGGGTTGTCTAAGAATCATGTTGTGTTTGAGTGGCTGGAACCGTTGGCACTTCAAAACTTCTGCACATTGTACTGATAATGAACTGGAATCTCAAGAGCATAATTCATGATGAAAATTCCTCTTTAAGATACATAAGCTTACAGTTGTGGTGTTTTAAATTGTTATTTCTAAGAAATTTCTTATTAATGTTACCAGAGATATATTATTGGATTGTTCTTCTATATTTCAGGATCCCATTTGTGTCTGTAATTGGACCATTTGCTAACATCAGTGCATGAATGGGCAGCATAAAATATTTTTGATGTCATCTATTGGTGTTCTATGAGTGTGGCTTTGGTTTGAGATTTAGTTTCCATTTTGTAACATTACATGAATGTCTATTATCGTTCAGATCATATATGAATGAGTGCTGAGACAATATCCAAATCTCATTCGCAAGTAGTTTAAACCACAAAAGATCCGGTTCTTGATGTGGGTTGCCTACTGGGGTAAAAATTCCCAACCCCCCCCCCCTCTCCAAACCTAAACATAAAAAAAAGAAACCTGATTTCATGCTGGTTTTAATGAACTGAGATACGCTAATGGAGTGATGATGTAGTCGTACCAAATTTGTGAAATGGCCAAGGCGATTTGTTATGCTTTTCCTTGTAACTAATTAATGTTGACTACTATGAGATTTTAAATTCCATTCTTAAGAATGAAATAATATAACTAGCTGTTTTGGTCCAGGTCTACCATAATGGGCATTAGTATTGTATCAGTATTGGATTGATACAATTTGGTATGATGTGTACCATACCAAACCGGCAGCATACTAGTTAGCTGGATCGGGAGGCTCCCACTCACGTTCATTGCTGGACTAGGTCAAACCGGTTGGTTTAGTTCAGTATGGGACAGTTTGATACGTTGGTATGGGATTGGTACAGATGATTGAGGATGGTTTGGTACTAGAATTGAGAGGCCAAACCATTCTGATTCTGGGCCAGTTCAGCTTAGTTCGTCCCAAACTGTCCAGTTCTAGATAGTTTGACTAACCCTAATTTTAGTGAACACCTGAAATTGATGGTAATGCAGAGGTTGAGTAGATGAACTTCTAGAAATATTGAAGTCAGAAACTAATTTTTTTGTGGCACCTGAAAGTGATGGAAAGATTAGCTATGGTTTTTTGACATGATAAAGTTCTACTACTTGTGATGACACTGATATGAAATTTAATGCCAGACCTTAACATGTTTATCCAACTTTCACTAGATGTTGGCTCATGGGATGCTTGTTAGAAAATGATGGACGGCTGTGATCTCTCCATGAAGTTAAAGATTATTTTCTACTTTTGTTTCTCCTTAGAAACAGAGAGTTGCGAGGCTGGCTTACTCGGACTTCAAGAATTTTTGTTTATGAAGAGTATTTTTTCTATATAATTTCCTTTCTTAGCTGAATTCCCATGAGTAAGTGGAACAACCAGTGACCATCCCTGGAGAGATTGTTTACCGTTTATGCACTTTTATTTCTAAATTATATTTATAAGGATCAATTTCTTTAAATTCCAATATTTGGTTCTGAACTTGATATACTTCAAAACATGACGTCTACATACCATGATGAAAATTGTCTCCTGGGGATGATGCCACCGCTGCCATCCCTTCTAGAACAGAAATGGAAATTGTTGTTGTGTTGTTATTGTGCTGGAGGTATTGGTGATGGAATGCCTTTGTAGCTATAGCCAATTGCACCTCAGCAGATTTAGTATTCCACTTGTTGAAAAAAGAAGCCAGTTGAACCATTCCTTCTAATCTGTTTGATTATGTATTTTGCAGAGTGGGATGAAAAGGAAGAAGTTGAAGAAGCCTTGCTGCAGTGGGAGGATGATTGGGATGATGATGATGTCAATGATGACTTTGCTCTGCAGCTGAGGAGGGAGCTGGAGAGCAGCTTAGAAGAGTTAAATTTTCTCTTTGTCTAGATGGTAGCGGACAGGCAATACATGGTGGTAGATTCTAACTGATACAATTAAAACATATTATACATCGCATTTTGACACATAGCATGCTTCTATTCTGAAAATTATGGTCGTATCATCTTGCTCTTGTAATCTATTATGACTGAACATGGGTGCAGGCCTGCACTGGTTTTTCGGTACTTAGTTTGGTGCACCAGTGGCACAAAATCAAATATTTTGATAACAAAATCAGATGCAACAAACAAGGTAGATGCCTTCCATGACCTCAAGGATGAGGAGGTTTTGCTATCGGTTCATTGGTATATAACCTAGGGAGTATTAGTGGTAGTACTTTGTTGGGTGGCCTTGTTCAATTGCGAACAAATTTTGATTATAAGAATGAATAAAGTGAGAACCTGAATTGAAGAGGCATTGGATAGTTCCAAGATGTCAACGAGGATCTTCTTGTTAGGCCAATGTTGCTTATAAACCTTCAGTGCGGTCAAGGCCGCTTGTTGGTGGTTTTATTCTACCTCTGCTGATCAGTTGGCCTGCAATTCAGCCCCCTGGGATGCAGTATGCCTGGCACTTTCCAGTGAACCGCAGGAGCCTTCGTGGCTGTTAGATAGGTATCCAATGCTATCCTGATTAACATCGCCCTGTTTTCTGACGTATTGATACCAGTTATGGGTACCCTGTTGGACTGCCATTTAGGTAGGTTACTGCCGTTCACTAAAACCTGTGAGGCGAGCCATGTCCCAGCCTCCTGTAGGTCTCTTTGTGGCCAAGTCCAACCAACCCAAGATGGCTGGTGATTGGGGCTCTCTGTGAGATTCATAACCGTGGTTTACTTGAGCGCGACCTGAGAGTTGTGCCTGCATTGATGCAAGGCAAACCATCGATGCGCCTATGTCCACGATTGGGTTAAGGATGTCTTCTTACCCCCTTCAAGCTGCTAAGACTCCACCTGGTCAGAGATTGATAGTTTTATCACTTTTAACAATTGGTTATAGTTTTCAATTTCCTGTTTTTTTAGCAGATCAAGAGAGGCTAATCCGAATTTTTCTTGCTGGGAACTGATTCCAATCGAAATTAAACTCCCATCTCCTTTCCCAACTGGCAAGGAGTGATATCTTCTGAGCAAATGATTGATGGTGTTATTAAATATTTATTTAAGCTTGTAATTTAAATAGTATATAACATCTAATCTAAGTATTGTCATTCTGCAATATACTATAGCATGATATTTTTCATAATATGATATAGTATAATTATCACAAATCCATAATATGTTATATTCTAATGTAGTATCATAATATAAAATACATTGTATCATATTATAGATAATAAGAAAATAAACCAATATGTTGTTATTATCAAATAGTTGAAGAACAAAGGAAAGCGGAAGGGCAAATTTTTTCTATTGAATTGAAAAGTTATCTTTTCTCATGATGATCAAGTACAAGTAATAGTATCAGCTATAAACAATTGATTTCATATACTGTGTGCTTATAACAGCCCCAAAAATGTATATAAAATAAATCAATCTGTACATGCTTCCTAGACAGTCAATGCCAGAGTAGTCCCATGTTATTTCTTTGATGGAAAAGTGCAATTCCATGGCGTACCTTTTATGTGTACACGAAATATTCCTTCTTGGCAGGTGACATTGAGGTTGGTTGGTATCACCAGTCAGAATTGGTAAGATTCATGTGAGGTGGTTAGATGTTGAGTTGCTAACTCAGCACCAACAGAACCAAGCATCTTTTTATGTAGATAAAGCGTTTGGCTCAAAGTTTTATTTTTTTAGTTTTTGGATTGAAGACATAGATGGATTGGATGAGGCCTATAAAATTTATCAGTGTTTGCAGTCCGATGGCCCGGACCAAGCTACCCCTGCTCCGCTGCCAGCGGTGGTAGCAGCTTTCCAGCGGCCCCTAAATGGATTGGATGGCTCCTTCTGGCCTCACTTTCATCCTAGTTAGATTTGGCTGCTGTTGCCTTATTCGTCTCAAGATCTAAACTCCATGCCTCCGTTACTGCACATCTTCATGTTGCGTTTGTGCATTGCCAGCAATTCTAAGGGGACGTTTGGTAGAAATAACTATCAAAATTATCGGTAATTTAAAAAAGGCCCCATCAAATAATCATGTTTGATACGTATTTTGAATGGCAATATATTTTGCAATGATAATCTGGATTACCACTGGAGTGGTACCGGCTATGTTGTAATCCAATAAGTTTTTCTTTTGACAAAATTATCCCTACCTCTTTTGTAAAAATAAAATTATCATTCCTTCAATAATTAAATTAAAAAATTAAATTAATTTTAAAAATTAATTTTTTTATTTTTAATTTATTTTAAAATTAATTTTTTTATTTTTTAATTTAATTTTTTAAAAAATAATTTTTTAGTTGTTTAAATTAACTAAATTAATTTTTATTTTTTTATTTTAAAATAAATTACTTAATTAAATTAATTTAAAATTTAATTTTTTATTTTAAATTAATTATTTAAAAATTAATTATTTAATTTTTTTAAAAATATTGAATTAAATTAATTAAATTAATTATTAAATTTTTATTTTTAATTAATTTAATTTTTTAAATTTTTTAAATTAATTTTAAATTTTTAAATTAATTTTAAATTTTTTAAATTAATTTTTAAATTTTTAAATTAAATTTTTAAATTTTTTAAATTAATTTAATTTTATTTTAGAATATTAAATTAAATTAATTAAATTAATTAATTTTTTATTTTTAAATTAATTTTATTTTTTATTTTTGTAAATTAATTTTTTAAAAATATTAAATTAATTAATTAAAAATAATTATTTTTTATTTTTAAGTAATTTAATTTTTTTTATTTTAAATTTATTTTTTTAAATATTAAATTAATTTTTTAGTTTTAAAATAATTTTTTTAATTTTAAATTAATTTTTTTAAAAAGTAAAATTTTTTTTATTTTTAAAATAATAAATTAAATTAATTTTTTATTTGTCAATTAATTTAATATTAAAAAGATAAAATTAAAAAATAATATCAATTAGTCTTTTAATCTTAATTAATTTTATATAATAAAATATTAAAATAAATTATTTTTAAAATATAATAAAAAGTTATGATATTGAAAGTTTAAGAATCAAAATTTTGATATATGTTAAAGATTAAAAATATATTTTAATCTTAAAAAAATAAATTAATCTAGTATATATTATTATAAATAAATATTTGATTTAGGGATATTTTGAGGTATTTTAAAAATTTTAATAGATTTGATTTAATATATGAATTTAATTTAGGGGTATTTTAGGAATTTGATGTTATATGACTGGTAATCGGTTTGTCATACCAAACAAGTAATCAATATTACTGTAACATTGTATGTGCATACAAACACACAGTAATCAATATTACTGGCAATCCATCCAGTAGTAATCTATCTTATATAATCAACATTACCATCCAGTAGTAATTTATCTTATATGTAATCTATATTACCATTTAGGATTGCTGGCAATGCACCAAACGCAACCTAAATGATAATTTTATTTTTACAAAAGTGGCAGGGATAATTTTATCAAAAAAAAACTTATTAGATTACAGGATAGCCGGTAATGTGGATAGCCACTTGAGTGGTAATCCAGATTATAGATTACCATTCAAAATACGTACCAAACATCGTTATCCGGTGAAGCTCTTTTAAATTACCGGTAATCTGAATAGATTACCTCCTACCAAACGTCCCTGAGATCTTGCAACCGCCTCCTCTCCGTACACGTTGTGAGATCCAGCCACATTTTCCTCTCTCTTGATCCCCTGCGCTTCAATTTTCACAAAATCTGGTGGCTTGGGTTGGCAAGCCGAATTTGTAATTTTTTGTCTGATCGGCCTGGTTAGGGTAAGGGGTTGGACATGGACAGGGCGGATGATCAAGTGGCTCTTGGAACATTGAAATTTGCATTTCAAAAACTCTCCCAAAAACGAGAGAATATTTTTTTTTCAAAAAAAAAAAAAACTGGCGGAAACGTTTAATTCTTGCCTTTCATAGGTGAAAGGTCACTTCCATCATAATTTAGCGAATGACAATAGAGCAATAATAATTTATTGAGATGAATGATGCTAAAAGAGTTCAATTATTTTTTTATTTATTAAAAGTATGATTCTAATAGTTCAACCGCATCAAGTACAGTCCTGCATCGACTCAAGCTACCTGGAAACGGCAAAGAGGTCTAGATCTGCTCATCTTGAGCCAACGGAAGATGCATTTCTTGTGGTATTTGTGGGTGCAATTCAGGGCCATCGCCTCGGTTCCCAGCTCAAATTGCTCCAGACAAACTGCACGAGAGTCGGAGATTGATTTTGACTCGATCACAACCTTTTTAACACTTCTTATTGCAACAACCGTCTGGTGTCGGGGGATGAGGAAGTCAAGAACGCACATGATGAATTTTCCAACCACAAAACAGACGGAGAGGGATGCGACAGCAATGTGCACGGTGGGCAGATACTCGATGATCACTTCCTCATACGCTTTGCAAGCCGCTGCCCGAAACGCTCTCTCCATTTGCGTTATCACTTCAACAGCTAGCTAGCCACTCTACCTCGAATCGAATTGAAGTTGATTTGTCAAGGAGTAGTTGTAGAAAGCCTCATAAGGGTTGGATTGGGAATATGGAAGAAGAGGGGAGAGGGGTTCGGAGGGCAAAGGGCCTTACAAATTCTAATAGTGCCCTTTAGCTTTTTATTTATTTATTTATTTATTTATTTATATTTAATAAATATATATAAAAAAAGAAAGGGGTGTCCCTTAATTTTAGTTATATATTATTAGCTTGCTTTTAGGTTTATTATTATTATTTTTTTTTTGTTATAATCGGGCGATCATACAACACAGGTACGAGTCAGACCTTGAACATCCGAATACATAATTTGCTGTAAAACAAAAGGACAGGGATCACCCTGCCTCCACCTCCAAAACCTAGAGTGGTGAGCCACAAGAGAAGCCACCCAATCGGCCGCAGAATTAGCTTCACGATAGGTATGGCGAATCTGAACTCCTTGGGCCACCCTCAAATGGCCCATATATCATGTAAGAGCGGAATGGCAAGGGAAAGGGAGCCATGATCCCTCCGCAACCATCGAATAACAGTCAAGGAGTTTCTCTCAATAATGAGGTTATGGGCATGAAGAGACCGAATGGCGTAGGAGATGCCAACCCAAGCAGCATAGAGCTCAGCCATTGGGACAGAGGAGTCCAAACTTCTAAATCCTTCAGCCGCCAGTAGGTCGCCCTCCGGCCCACGGATGACATAAGCTGACCCCGCTAATCTGTCCCGGATGCTTCCGTCAAAGTTGATTTTGACAAATCCTGGAGGGGGAGCTCCCAAGATATGTAAACCGTATGCCGGTTCGCTGCCGAAGCTACAGGGGAGCCACAGGGGCAGAAGAGTCAAAACTACCAGAATAGAAGCCACGACACAGTCCGATATATACATTTTTTGGGCTGTTATAAGCACACACAGTATATGAAATCAATTGTTTATAGCTGATACTATTACTAGTACTTGATCATCATGAGAAAAGATAACTTTTCAATTCAATAGAAAAAATTTGCCCTTCCGCTTTCCTTTGTTCTTCAACTATTTGATAATAAACAACATATTGGTTTATTTTCTTATTATCTATAATATGATACAATGTATTTTATATTATGATACTACATTAGAATATAACATATTATGGATTTGTGATAATTATACTATATCATATTATGAAAATATCATGCTATAGTAATATTGCAGAATGACAATCCTTAGATTAGATGTTATATACTATTTAAATTACAAGCTTAAATAAATATTTAATAACACCATCAATCATTTGCTCAGAAGATATCACTCCTTGCCAGTTGGGAAAGGAGATGGGAGTTTAATTTCGATTGGAATCAGTTCCCAGCAAGAAAAATTCGGATTAGCCTCTCTTGATCTGCTAAAAAAACAGGAAATTGAAAACTATAACCAATTGTTAAAAGTGATAAAAACTATCAATCTCTGGCCAGGTGGAGTCTTAGCAGCTTGAAGGAGGTAAGAAGACATCCTTAACCCAATCGTGGACATAGGCGCATCGATGGTTTGCCTTGTCATCAATGCAGGCACAACTCTCAGGTCGCGCTCAAGTAACCACGGTTATGAATCTCACAGAGAGCCCCAATCACCAGCCATCTTGGGTTGGTTGGACTTGGCCGCAAAGAGACCTACAGGAGGCTGAGACATGGCTCGCCTCACAGGTTTTAGGTACTGTTTGATAGAAAAAATATTATCCATGGATAAGTGTACGGGATAGAGTTTATCCCCAGACTATCCTTAGGGATATTCCTTGGCTATCCCATTGATCATATCAAATGCAAAAAGATAAATCCATAGGATAACCTTTTTTTACTCTTATTTGAAGGGATAACCAGCTATTCCTACATTTTCTAGGGAATAAATTGAGGGGATATCTTATCCCTTTGGTTAACTTTATTCTCTGCTATCCCTTATAGTTATGGCTTTTGGAAATAAGAGGGGATATCCTCTGGATATCTCATCTTATCCCCTATTTCAAACACTACCTTAGTGAACGACAGTAACCTACCTAAATGGCAGTCCAATAGGGTACCCATAACTGGTATCAATACGTCAGAAAACAGGGCGATGTTAATCAGGATAGCATTGGATACCTATCTAACAGCCACGAAGGCTCCTGCGGTTCACTGGAAAGTGCCAGGCATACTAGCATCCACCGTAATCTATAAATTTTTTTTTTTGGTTATAATCGGACGATCATACAACACGGGTACGAGTCAGCCCTTGAACATCCGAATACATAATTTGCTGAAAAAAAAGAAGGGATCACCCTGTCTCCACCTCCAAAAACCCGAGCGGTGAGCCACAGACGCAGCCACCCAATCGGCTGCGTATTGCTTCCGATAAGTATGACAAATTTGGACAACATGGGCCTCCCTCAGTATGGTCTAGATGTCCTGTAAGATCGGAATGGCAGGGGCAAGGGAGCCGTGGTCCCTCCGCAGCCATCGAATCATAATCAAGGAATCGCCCTCAATAATAAGGTTATGAGCATGAAGAGACCGAACCGCATATTTGATTCCATCCCAAGCAGCATAGAGCTCAGATTTTGGGAACAGAGGAATCCAGAGTACCAAGCCCTCCAGCGGCCAATAAATCACCCTCCGGCCCACGGATGACAAAGGCTGATCCCGCTGATCTCCCACGGACACTACCATCAAAGTTGATTTTGATAAACCCTGGAGGGGGGCTCCCAAGAAATGAAAACCGAGTGCCGGTTCGCTGCCGAAGTAGCAGGGGAACCCCAGAGGCCAGAAGAGTCAAAACCACCTGAATGGGATCCACGAGCACAATCTGTCACCAGGGATCTAATTTTCCTAATGATCCTGTGAAAAGAAGTACTGTCATCTGTAAAGACAATCTGGTTCCTAGACAACCAGATCTGATAAGCCGTAGCCGCCCAAAAGGCACATTTATACTGAGAGGCCTTCCGGAGATCATCTAAGAAGAGGGAACACAAAGAGTCAGTCTGATCCGATCTACAGTAATAGCCTACTGACTGCCATATCCTAACAACTCTGGGACAAGAGAAGATGACGTGAAAGTAGACTCCTCCTCCAAACCACATATCGGACAAATAGACTGGATAGGCAAGCCCCTCCTCACAAGCAAAGCACAAGTGGGAAGACATTCCCACAGAAGCTTCCATAAAAAGAGCTGAACCCTGGGAAGAATGGAAAGCTTCCAGATACAAGCAACATCCACCGTAACTACATTATCATCCAGTAGTAATCTATCTTATAAATAAAGAAATTTCTCCAAATAGTTTCTTAAGCAAAATTTTTAGTTATATATAAAAATTTGGATCAAAATTTTGTATTCTTTCCTATGATGTCTTATAATACCTTTATATCGAAATGATCAAGTTTTTAGGAGTTAAATGTTAAGTAAAAAAACTATATTATATTGATAAGTTTATTCATGTTGTTCAAATAATTAGAGTATTAACTTATTTTTTAATTTGAATAAAAATAAGGTTTGCATATTACATTATTTGTTTTTCCTTCTTGCATATGAATCCTATTTTTATCCAACCCTTCCATAAGTAGGTTGAGAAACAAATGTTATTTCCAAAGCAAAAAGTTATACTGATTGAAGGCTTTTTGATAGCATTACAAGTATCTAACCATCAAGTAAATCACTCCATCTCGCTCGTGCATTCCATGCATATGCTAATTTCAACCCGGTATAAATAATCATTTTTAATAATTAGATGATGCTCAACTCGTAAAAACTTATATAGGTGAATATTTAATTTCACACGTCAATTATGCACTAAAGAAATATTACCGCGGAAATTCGTTCTTCGATTCGGGTGCGCTTCTGCCTCCTGATTCGGACATCGATCTCGTCACCTTGGGATAGAACCTGCAAGACAGTCCGCACGCAGAGGGTGCTGTAAGGATTGCCCTCTGCGGAGGACCCTCCGATGCCTAAGTCAGTGAAGATTCATAGCAAGCAAATGTGAGGAGAAGACTCTCACAGAGGAGTTCCCCTTTTGGCGGGTGTTCTCTCTCGAGAGCTCTGAGCTCAGAGGGAGATGGAGTATCAGAGCTAATGAATAGCGTAAAAGTATGCGTAAGAATTGCGTACAAAATTGGCATACCTGATAGGTTGGAGGGCTATGGTATTTATAGGCGATCATCTGATTCCTTGGACGTGCCCTGAATGGGGTCTGAAAACTGTTAGGATTCAAGACGGACTCGAATCAAGTTTGTTACGAGGCTGGTAGTGTCCACATCTTGTCAGTTAAAGAATCGACGGCTGGGAGAGCTGGTTGATGCCTTGAGATTCAGTGATCACATAGACCTAGGCCACTCTTGCGGGTCCTAGGCCACTTCTGGGCATGATTCGTCATCTGGAACTTATTCAGTTATAGTGAATTCGAATTTCGAACTTTTCTGCGCCGGATTCCGCAGAGGTATTTTAAATGCCGTGGTTCGGCCATAATGAGGAATAACCTGATTTTTCGAGGTATAGAATGGATCGGCTCGAATGACCGAGGTATGAAGATAGCTCGAGTTACCGAGGAATGGCTCGGCTCAGATGACCGAAGTATGAGGATAGCTTGGGTTACCGATGAATGGCTCAGCTCATATGGTCAAAGTATGGGATAGCTCGAATTATCGGGGTGATCCGACTTTGTCAAAGGTGACTCGACTTTGTCGCTTGGATGTTATGCCGACCGGCTAGTAGGGTGTTTGGATTGGGCATGACCCAATTATCAATATGGACGATCAATAATGTAATTTTATCTCTCATCAAGAAATATTCTGATCGAAATATTCTGATCGAAGCAAAAGGGTTACAGTGGCCAAGAAAAGTTACCGGTGAAATCCTTACACGCTCTATGCCCTACACTTTAAGTTGAAGGAAAGCATCAAATGAAATTTGAAATCAATGGCGCATGGCGTTCACTCTGATCGTATTACTTTTCTATTATCTCAGTGAAATGGGTGGGAGTTTTCCAGTTTCCCTTCCCATTTCCCAAAGGAAAAAGAAAAGAGAATCCACACGACCTTTTGATTAGGCCCATTGCTTCGGAGTCAGGCCTGTGAATGCGCCGCCACCCACTCGTGATGTTCGGCTTAGGGGGTCGTACAAGTGGGCAAGTCGATGACTCCGAAGGGAAAACTCTGGTGGGCTGCACGGTGGCATATCATCGTCCTACTGACGGTTATCAACACGACGGATTCGCAATCGAAGATACATTCTCCGCCGCCACATTCGTCTCATCACCACGTGAAACATAATTTCCCACTCATCATTGCCCGCAGTTTTCTAATTTTTTATTTTTCAAAATTACCTACCAACTTGAACCGGATTTTATTATTAAAAAAATTATTTAAAACCTAAAATCTATTATAAATAGTTAGTACAGTTATAGTTAGATCATCCTTTTCGAACATTCGATCATCTTCTTCGGTGAGTTCGAAATCTTTCGGAGAACTTCTCGCGTTCGGAAGTCTACAAAAAGTTTTGAAGATCGAAGATTTCGACTGAAAACCCTCTGACGCTCAAGTTAGTGCTACAGGTCATGTCCTGCCTAATATGAATAGTTACATTTGGCTGTTGCAGGCTTGTAAGGCATGGGCGATCATTACGGTGCTTGCTAGATATGTCTTCCATGTCGCACATCTGTTATCCTGTGCAGAGAGTAGGGAGACGTATGAACAGTGGTGGAGCCAGGCATAGTGGACCACATGGGCAGCGAGATCGACTCTAAGGTCAGTGTTGAGGCCAAGTAAAGGAGGCCGAGTAGAGAAGGCCGACTCCAAGAGTCGAGTCCAGATGTGATCATTATAGCCCATTGGGGTTCATGTTGGGGAATTTCGTGTGTTTTATATGAATCAAATTCATATAATACGCAGCGGAAGATAAAAAATAAATATAAAATTTAATTCCCAAAGCACAAGATCCTCAGGGAACAGATTCAGTTAATAAGAAATAATACATGATTTAATAATAGATCATACATGTGTTCTTTATTGGGGATGAAGCCCGATGAAGCCGGTAAATGATTTACCACTAGCCGTTCACGTGTTCGACCTCTAATGGTGATCCACGCGAAGATTTTTGGATGATGTCGTCTTAGGATTGGATGATAACCTTCTTGCGAGGGTGCTAGCGCCTCTTTTCTTTTCAATTGATTTTCCAAATCAAGAGAGAGTGAAAAGATTTTCCAAATCAAGAGAGAGAGAGAGGAGCTTTCAACCCTTCAAGAGAGAGAAAGGACGTTTTAAGGAGAGAAAGTGGGTTTAGGCATCCAAAAGAGAGAGAAGGGAGGAGTTCGGCGTATCTATCGAAGGGGTATCTCTTCCCCTTTTATACATGAAAAAGAGGTCGTAGGTTCCATAAAAGAAGGGATTTTATTTCAACCACCCAACCATTCAACCATATCACGTTGATAACAAATTATCCTAACAAATTTAGGATATTTGTTATTATGATAATGTTAGGGTTACAACCACCTAACCACATCCCTAAAATTAGGAAATTGGTTATCTCATGTAACCAACATCGCAACCTTGAATTTGACTTCATGAGGACGCCCCAAATCATGGGGTTCCCTCCTCCATGACGTGGAGATGGGTCATGTCCATCACATGGGCATGGATCTATCCTCCACATGGCACGATCTCAGCCCTTGGTTTAATTGAATTTTCACGAATCAAATCATACCATCATATGGACCTAATTAAATATCATATTATTAATCTCAATTAATCTAAGCCATCCATCACATGGATCAAGCCTAATTAATGGATTTCATATGTATATCTCACGTACAAAAGGTCTTTCTCTTGAACACAAAATTCTTTTCTCTATGATGAATCCTATTCATCAATTTCATGTTCTCTCATTAAGATTGAGTCAAACCCAATCCTAATTAATTGGTTATCTAATTTGAATTAAGTCCAACTTAATTCCCATTTTAACTTCAGCCAAAATCTTCTTAATGCATGTGACCAATTAGGTCCCTTGATACGTTGGTAATAATCATGGCCCTAATATTGACCCTAAAGATGACTTGATCAACACCTTGTCCAAGTCAATTCTTTAACCAAATCAACTATTTGATTAAGTCAAAGAATCCATGATTATAGATCATGAGCGGCTTCTAGCAAAGCATCATGACCACCCAATTATTAAGGGTTTGTTGACGTGGTCATCAACACCTGTCCATGAACGGTTACCATACGATTCAATCCCTTCGTCACATATCCCAGATCAATCAGTGGTATGGAATGTGTCAATCATGTAATTGATCTTTGTTTACTTGATCTCAGAAAAATTAACTCATATGAATTAGAACTTTGAAACAATTTCGAATTCCAACTCAACCTTGTAAGGATTTAACAGTCAATTTAATCCATCAAGTGGCCGTAGGACATAACCCTTTCTATCAAGGAAGACGAATCATGTCTTGATCAAACACTACCTTCATGTGCTTCATATCATACCCAATCGATACCATATTTGCCATCCGTGGCTAGAGCGACGTTTGCATGTCGTCAAAGCATGATATTCCACATATGAGGTGCATGAAGATCTCAAGTCAAAGGATCACTCGTACCACCGTCATCAGAGATCAACCATGACACTATATAGAATATCCATATGGGATCTCTGTGCGGGTCATCCAATGCATCGTTACAATAATAAACATCCACACATCATATCCAAGTATCTTCATACTTTAGCTTGCAAGATCAGCTGCTCACCACAAGGGTGAAGATATGTTATGTGTGCTAGTCTCAACGGCGTTTGACAGTGTCCAATCATGTCTACGTATCGACTAGAAAAGTTTAAAGAATCAAACCATAATGTGCAATTTTAGATCTCATAATTTATAATCTATATTACAAATTTCATATGCACAATTCGCATTCTTTTGGACTTTATCTCACAGATTAAATATATCTATATATATATATAAATTACACCCGGATAGATAAAGAAACCAATAAATTTGATTTGCATTCATAAAGAAATGTGTACAAACTAGCATCTAATCCGATTGAATTTAGGGCACACACTAACAGTTCATTGGCCGATCAAGAACTATTAGGCATTTAAAATGCACTAAAAGATCTATGTCCAAAAACCTAAATATTTAGTTCAAAAGTTTTATTCTAACAATATATATATATATATATATTATTGGATTTCAAATGCCTAAACATAGTTATGTTTTGCTCGCACAATAACACATTAGCATATTTGATTTGCAAATTAAATTATTAAAAATTCATCTAAAAAGTATATTAAAATTTAAAAATATTTTTATTTTATAAATTATAAAGAAACTAAGATGGAGATGTATTTTTAAATGTAATAATTATATATATAATTATTGCATAGCAATACGATATATTATAAATATGTATTATATAATGTATAGTTATTTAAAAAAAGTTATTATAAATAATTATCCTAATTATTTAATATAATTATTATATTTTAATATGTACTTAATGGTATTTAAATAATTAATGTTGAATATATTGCTGATCCCGATCTAACCTGATTTAAATATTTATAATCAAACCAACATTTTTATATTGCTGATCGAGGTTAGTTCTACAATATTTTTTTCATTAGTATAGATTTTTTTAAAAAATATATATATATATATTGATTAATTTATTTTTAAAGGTTTTTTAATAAAGATGATAGATAATTTATAAAATATTTTTGATGTCATAGATTCGATCTTTGAAAAGATTTCACGCGATAAATTCTCAGAAAGGTGGAGTTTGCCGGTTCCTTTACGTCCACTAAAAAAAAGGGAGTTTGCCTGTTCTTAATTAGCATCCAGGAATTGACCCAAAAACTGGGAACCGATTCAAAAAAAGATTGGTTCTAAGGTTTGAGATCCGGTACCAATACGAAAATCAAATTAACCCAAATCTATTACATCGAGTCCGCTTCGGTTATTAGATTATATCCCATCCCTATGTAAAAAGTGCTGTCGGGTGGTTTCGTCTCTATATTCGTTAAATGATAGATATTATATTTTATTTTTCTAGTATATAATTTTAAAACAACTAAAATATCCTATGAATATTAAAATATCTATCAATATTACGTGCCAAAGATAAAATGCTTTTGTTAAAGCGATTCTCCGATGCATCACATAATTGCAAGGCAAGTCAATTTTCATTCGTCATCTAAATTTTCTTTTCAGAATCCAATCAGAATCTAAGAAAGAGCGCACGAAAAGACTTTGAGTCAAAAAAAAAAAAAAAAAAGAAAGGTAAAGAAAAGAAAGCATGCCAGTCCTTTCGTTTCCACAATCGTGAAAGCGATAATGAAACGAGTACTTCCGCTTGTCCTGCTAAACCTTTCCTAAAGAAAGAACGCTGCTGGAATCGCTCACTGCTCGGTCTCCTCCCCTAACGCGTTTCCAGTCCCGTGGGCCATGGCAAGGAAATAATAGCCCCAACGGAAACAAGTCTTTGTACAGATCCGGCAAGTTTTCCGTGAACTGCAACGTTTTTTTTTTATTTATTATAGATTCATATAATTTTACATGATTAAATATATTAAAATAATAATATTATCTTAAAATTTAATATAATATATATTAATATATATTTAATTTTTAAAATTTTTTTGTAATATATATTCTAATTTTCACCGTGTTTTTATAATTATAGTGTCGTAAATTTATAACTAATATATTAATTTTTTTTTTCTTAATAGATATCTTAATTTTATAACTACGTAAGTTTATAACTAGATATCATCATAAATTTTAATATGATGTGCATTAAATCTGTTAACTTTTTTTTTAAATTTATGTATATTCATATTTTTTTGAATGGATATCATAATTTTATAATTACGATGTCGTAAATTTATAACTTACGTATCATAATTTTTTTTTGATGAATAAATATCATAATTTTATAACTATAGTACCGTAATTTTATAAATGAAGCATTATAATTTTTTATCGAAATATTATAAAATTATTTAATATTTTTTTAATTAATATTATAGGCATGTACACCATCCTGAATGCTGTGCACAAAGTCTTTACGAAACGGAGATGGGTAGTGCCGACCGGGAGCCGGTCGGTAAACTCGTATTCCTCGCATCACCGACGCTCCTGGACTGGCACGAAGCACGCGGGAAGCAAGAGCCATGTGAGATGAAGGCCTTGACTTAGAGCAGCATCCTACCAACTTTTTCCAAGTCTCGTCGTACGGGTCTCTTTCAAGCGTTTTATTGGGCTCTTCAATGCCCATCGCAAAAGAGGTTAGTATAGCCAGCAGCAGCCACAATGGTTTTGAGTTAAAAAAGTTATTTGAACCCTTTTCATCTTGGTTTCTTCCAGTACTTAGGATTGGTTAGTTGGGGTTTTGGTTCTTAATGACTTAATCTAACTCTTCAGTTGCTGCAATTTAATTGATGAGAGTTTTTGGGGCTGATTTTTCTTCTTTCATTCTCAAGTGCAGATTTAAGCTTCAGGGTTGAAATGGAATTTCTTCTTGGTCGTGATTCAGAGTTGATGTGGACTCCTTGTTGAAGATACCACACATATAATCTGGTTCTTGGTTGAGGGATGAGATAACTGGCCTCCTGCGACGGCTGGGGCTTCAATCATGGAGTCTGTAGCGCTGGTTCTGTGGCTTGTTTTGGCTTCAGGGCTTCATAGTCCTGTCATCTGTGAGAGGCCTGCTGTTGTTAACATTGGTGCCATTTTAACTTACGATTCCTTCATCGGAGGTGTCGCGAAGGCTGCAATCGAAGCTGCTGTTGCTGATGTCAATTCAAATAAGAGTGTTCTTGGGGGAACTCGACTGAATCTGATTATGCGCAACGCAAATTGTAGTGCTTTTCTTGGATCCGTTGGAGGTAATCATCATGTCCTTTGTGCAAAATTTTTATTTCTTTCTGGTCCTTGCATCTGGATGGAAAAGGGGAAATTTGCCCGTAAGGATTCACAATATCAACCTAGATTGTTGGGAAAAAGCTTAATGTTTGTGGTTTTGTATCAGGATCGTATACCTTTAATAGCTGTTAAGTTGGTTCTGTTTTATACTACTGCAAGTTCTAGTGAAGCAATTTTATAACAAGTTTTCTCCTTGGAAACGAAAAAGAAGTGGTACAAAAGTTTGTTATTGCTAAAGGTGCTTGATATGGCTGATCCAATGCCGTTGGAATAAACGACAACGATAACGGCGACTGACGTAGGCTCTCTCAACACCCCGAGACCCTTCTCGGTCTCAGGCCACATGAACAGTATCTCAGCCCCCGAGACCTTCTCTCGGTCTCGGGCCATATGAACAGTATCTTAACCCTCGAGACCTCCTCTCGGTCTCGGGCCACATGAACACCGTCTCAACCCCCGAGACCCCTTCTCGATCTCGGGCCACATGAACAGCGTCTCAGCCCTCGAGACCCCCTCTCGGTCTCGGGCCACATGAACATCGTCTCAGCCCCGAGACCCCCTCTCGGTCTCGGGCCACATGAATAGCGTCTCAGCCCCGAGACCCCTCTCGGTCTCGGGCCACATGAACAGTATCTCAGCCCCCGAGACCCTCTCTCGGTCTCGGGCCACATGAACAGCGTCTCAGCCCCCGAGACCCCCTCTCGATCTCGGGCCACATGTACAGCGTCTCAGCCCCCGAGACCCCCTCTCGATCTCGGGCCACATGAACATTATCTCAACCCCCGAGACCCCCTCTCGGTCTCGGGCCACACGAACAGTACTTCGACCCCCGGCGCATGATCCGGCCCGCTCTGGGCCACCTGGCATGCCCACATGATTCGCCGCACATCTGTAGCAGGGTGTGACCATGCCTCATAATGGCGTATGGTCCGTTGTATGTCTGTCACTGTGCGTGACCATATCCCGTTGCAGCGTACGGTTCACCATCTGCCCGCTACTGTGCGCAGTCATATCCAGCAATGGCGCGCACCAGATATAGCCCTAGATGCAAGATACCTGTGAGGCCGTGCTGACCAATGACGCGAGACACCTCCAGCATGTATGGTGACAGTACGATCTATCATTGTCAGTATCATATTTTGTCTGTTATCGAACTAGGCTCCTGAAAATCAGCAATCATCGGGAACAGAAGGGGATCTTCGAACAGGTATAAAGCATACGCCCATGCCATAAGTAGGGGAGAGGAACTCTGGTTTTTCTAGCTCTTTTCCACTAGTTAAGCCCGAACTGTTTAGTTCCCTTCAGCTAGACAGTTCTCATTTGTTCCCAAGTGACTGACTTGAGCGTCGGAGGGTCCCCACCGGAGCATCTGATCTCCGGAGACTTTTCTTGCAGGAGTCCGGTGAGGAGGACGTCCGTTTTTTTCGGCGCTTGAAGAAAGTGACTTGGCGTCATCAGATTGGCGCACCAGGAAGGGGGGAGAAAGAGATAGACATCGAACTAGCAATCTGCGACTCCTCTCTCTCCAAGCTCTTGAGTCATGGTGACAACCCGTGCGAAAGGGGGCTCTGTCAGTTGCACTGGGGGGCTGCGCCAAGGAGTTGATCCACTGGCGGTTGCCCCTCAGCTCTCCCGGTCGATGTCCTGGCACCGCCGTATCCTCAGGAGGCTAGACCTTCTGCTCCTCCGGTCGACGTCCCTGCGCCTCCTCCCCATCAGCTCCAGGAAGACCGGTTCGCCGCTCTAGCCATGCAAGTCCAATCCTTGGCGGCGGCGGTCCAAGGCCTGCAGTATCAGCAGGCGGCTCTGCGGCAACCGAAGCCATTTCCATCGGTTCCGGGCGTGGTGCAACCCAGCCAGCATTCTTCCCGAAGGAAGTCACCGGTACCGAAAGCTTGCCACCATCACGCTTCTCCCAAGCTTTATTGCCGGGAGGCCTCTCTAAGAGACCCCGATCACCTTCTCGCCATGCCAGTGTTTCTCCCAGGCGGCGACGTGGGAGGGAGGCGGAGCGCCCTCGCAGGCATCGCCGTCACCTCCTCCCGTCTTCATAATCCTCAGGAGAAGGTTCTTTTGATGGCCGGATAGTCCGTCGGGCCGAGCGTCCACTCGACGAGTATAACCAGCGGTTGGAGGAACTCAGCCATCGGATCACCTACCTGCCTGAGACGGATTATGACAGCCGGTTTCCGCTGTCCCGTCGCATCATGAAAGAGCCCATCTCCATCCTGTTCTGCCTCCCCCAGTCAGATCCTTATGACGGGACTACAGATCCCCTGGACCACCTAGAAAGCTACAAGGTACTCATGCAGGTCCAAGGGGCCACTGATTCGCTCATGTGCATCGCCTTCTCTGCCACCCTGAAGAAGGCTGCCCGAGTCTGGTACTCTTGCCTGCTGCCGTGGAGTATCGATTCCTTCCGTCAGTTGGAAACTTCACCTGGATGTTTTTGACTTAATATAAAGTAGCTCCCTTGTTACACTCTAGTGAAGAATTTTCTAGGAATGACAAAAGACAATTTCCTCCATTCTGTTCTAGCTCTTTCTTCTATCCATTGCCTTCATGGGTCTCTCTCTCTCTCTTCTCTCTCTCTCTCTCTCTCTCACACACACACACATTTCTTTTTCTTTTTTCTTTTTGTGAGATGAGGGTGGATTGAGCCTGAGTTTCATCTTGTAATAAGATATTGCTTTCATATATAACATAAACATAGAACCGATGGCATATATACATTAGTGATGCTAATATAAGATATTGTGTACATAGCACTTCATGTTGATATGATGTTTTGTGGAAGAACTACATGTATAAAACAAGCGAGAGGAATCGTAGTTAAAGCTAAGAAACATGGATGCTTCAAATTGCATGTTTTGTCCATATGGCATATGTATTGGACACCAGTACTGGTTGGGTACTTTTGGGATATGTATTATTTGTTTTAAGTATCCTATTTTTTAAAATTAAAAAAGGCTCTGGATACTTCTTGGACACTCCTGAGATACTTTTCTGATACCTACTAAAACAGGGGTTAGTTTCTTTTATTTCTAGTGAGTAAAAAATGTTAGTTTTGGGTGTCGTAATTAGCTTCATCTCTTGTTCTATTTCTACTTTATACTTTGACAATCCAACAATCATATTACTACATGGGCAGGAATGCAGGATTATAATCTAAGCAGCATGTTGAAGATTTATAAATGACATGGATATTGATAGAGTGAATTGGGAAATGTCCTACCCTAGTTTTCCCACCCCTCATCTAATTGGAGGATATCTCAAATTTGAAACTTGGGAGGTCAATCCCCAAGTATTTGAAACTGAGAAAGTCTAGAAGATCTTTCCTCCCTCTCTCTCTCTCTCCATCAAAAAAAAAAAGAAAAAAAAATGAAAAGAAGAAAAGAAAACGAATATTCATTGATAAAAATTACTCATGAAACTCTTGTCTGATTATGAACAATTATATTTTTAGCTATTCAACGTATTTCATCCACTCTTTTATATCAAAATGTTCCAATAAGCTAAGAAATACAAGATCATGCATGAATAAATTGTGACCCCATTTGCCTAGGTATCGAGTTATGTAACTACTGCTCTAAGTTTTTACTCACCTCCTAAATGTAATTATGCAGTAATAGATATCTTGTGGTATGACAAACTTGAATTTGATGGCATTTCTCTATGTGCAAGTCCCTGCTAAGCCCAAAAGTTCCTTGATCCTTCAGTGTGATGATTGATTAGAAAAGGAAATGGTGAAAACTTTGTAAAATTTTTAGAGCTTTGAGATGCAAGAAACCTCAAAACTATGAAGCCTAGATGCTTTGATTTTGTGCTCAAATAATTTTATTCAAGGTTGTTTGCAGATGTCTGAAAAAAAGCAAATGATCTATCAAATAATCTTCCTTTCATAGATTTCCTATAGAAGGTGTAAGATCATGTAAACACTCACAAGCCAACAACCATATCAACTTGAAAGCAGAAGTAGCCAAGAGATGCAATGAAAAAAAAAAAAAAAGAAAGATAAAAGAAACAGGTGTCTCTGTACTGGACTTGAGTCTGATTCATGTGCATGGGTAGGCATGATACACTTATATTGGAGAATGCCCATGGATTTGTCTTTTATTTTAAAGCCTAGATACATGTCCAAGAAAAGAAAGCACAAAATGCGAAGATAAAGATACAAACATAACCATCAAACCTTGTCTAATATTGGCTTTTGTGATCCTGTATTTGCCAATTATTCCAATCGAGGGATACCAACACCCTTGCATTTATGAAAACTGAAATAGGATTATTTTTTGTAGTTTGATATGCTTTTTATGACAGGCCTCCACTCTAAAATCATGCTTTCTAGGTTTGGAGGACTAAAAATTATGGTGTCATTCACATACATATATGTACATATACATATACATATGTTTGTGTGTAGACACAAACATGGTCACAAAACAGATACAACATACGACTATATACATACATATATGTATGTATGTATGTATGTATGTTTTGAAAAGGATTTGTTTTCCTTTCAATATTAGGCTAAAAACTATATACATAGCATAGTTTTGACAACTATATTAAAAACTCTATAAATTTAAATAAGTATTGACTAAAGCCTTACAAATTATATTTTAAAATAATTTTTTTGTATTTTATTTTTTTATCATTTTTAAGTTATATTAATTTTTTAGGATTTTTATAAGAAGCGAAAGTATCCTAACTGGATATTTGCTAAACTAAAATTTTCTAAAATTTTTGAATTTGTTCTTGTGAAGAAAAGTTGATTTTTTATTCTTAAGAAATTTAATTTTTTTGATATTTTTATTGAGTTTAAATTGGGATTATTTTCTTTATTTTCATGAAAAACATTAAGTAGATGGAAAAAAAAAGAGGAAAGAGGAGAGAAGATAATATTTACGTAATGTTTTTGTTTGGTTTTGCCTTGGCTCAAAATACAGGAAGAGGTGGTATCTCCTTTCTTCCTCTTTCATGTGATGAAAGCATTATAAAGATATTGTAGAAGCAAATAGTATATAATCAGTAAGTTCAATGGGCTAATCAACTTTATCAAAGGCACAAACCTCTAGTCAAGAGGGAAGAGAAAATGAGTTAGTGAATAGTGATAGATCTGTCAAGGCACTTCAGAATTTTGAATAATTCGAATAATGAAAGGAGCAAGTAACACCTCCTTTCATTCTTTTGAGATTGAAACTGTGTATCTATAAATTAGCAAATATCATTTATATCAAAATGTTTGTCCCTATCTCCCTGACACTCACTCTGAGTCGCTTATAATGCCCTTAGGGTAAAAATATTTCAGTTTTATTTGTTTACACACTCATTCCATTTACACACTCATTCCAGTCTCCCTAGTCTCTTCAGCAACATCAACGTTCAAGAGTTGAAAGTCCACTCATAATCCTTGTATTAACTTAGCAGCTTGTCCATAACCTTGGCCATAATACAGTGAATTGTTAAGAATAATTATTTTCTGCAGGAATTGTGCTCTCTAGTTGAATTGAAAATATAGCTAAAAAATGCTTCGAATATCAAACAAGGACATAAGAAATGCACAAGAGCCAGCCATTTCATCCTAGAAACATGTGCATGTGTTTAGTGGAAACATTTGTAATAGTACTACTTACTGTCCATGGCACTCTGTCCCTCATCTTTAGTGAATTCTTTTACTTTTTCAAAAATTTGAAAATATCTAATCATGGTAAAGACGCTAGTTGTCCCTTCCATGTTCTAGGTTGTTAAACCTCAACAATTTTGCAAAGAGATGTAATTATTCACTCATTACAGCCCAGAACATTGTCAACATTCTTGGAGATTTTTAGTTGAGTTTATTACTTCCATGACTGGCTTCAAATTTCTTAGACATTGAGCTTCACTTCATCCTATGTAACTTGGTTGTTTTTTCAATATAATTTTGCCAGATAATATTTAGAGTTCTTGCAGACCAGATCAAGGAAAAAACAAAAGTCAAATAAGCTTGTAGTTTAAAAACCAGTTGATTTCAGATGATCAGTGTGACATGTAAACATAAGTGCTTAATTTCAACCATTCTATTCTAACTGGTTGATGCCTGCATGAAACAAAATATATTCTTTTAGAGAACAACTGAAAACTCAAAAATATAATATCAGAGAATCCTCAAAATTTTGAGCTTCTGGTTTCAGGATAATTGCATGTAAAAAACTGCGGCTTAAAGTATATCTAGCTGAAAGAGATATGGAAGGTCTAGAAACAGACAAAGAACAGATTATCAAGAAGAGTAAAATATTTCTCATCCTTTTTTGAACATAAGATCAAATGCAATTTCACCAATTAAGATCAGTAACATAAGATATGCTGAAACTTCCTCAGGATATTATATCTGTTCCTTGAGAGACATATTGCTTTTGTAGCTTCCTAAAACTAAGCTGGCCAATAGTCACATATTTTAAGCACAGTATTCAGCTAAACAATCTGCACATGGGTCTCGGTTGTTATTACTGTAATAGGTTTCACCATATGTGAAATCTCGTGGTTATGTTTTGACTATAATGTAAGTTGATTAGTGTCAGTTTCAGTATAGCTTATGAGAAGATGCACTTTTCAGTCACCATATGAAGTACTCCATGGTCGGCTATCAATGGATTGATAATTTTTATATGAAGGAAAATGATGTTGCGTATAGCTGCTAAGATATCTCTCCAAGACTGTGTTTTGTTATATATAGCAACAGATGGACAAACCTATATGCATTTGTAAAATTTAGAATTTTATCTAACTTTAGGTACAAATTTATAAGACTAAAATACTTTGCAGCTATTCTTTTGGAAACTTATAATAAACCATAAAACTAATGATCCTTGAAGCTTCTTTCTTTTGACTTATAAGGTTTTCTTTTCTTCAGAATAATAGCTGTTGTACATGTATCTTGAAACATGATGCTATTTGTAATTTCCCTCTTGCTGCATGCAGCCTTTAGTGTTCTTGAGAAGCAAGCAATTGCAATAATTGGGCCACAATCCTCTGCAATAGCTCATATTGTCTCATCCATATCTACTGGACTGCAAATACCACTCATCTCCTTTGCCGCCACAGATCCAACTCTCTCTTCTCTTGAGTTTCCTTTCTTTCTTCGCATGACACATAGCGATTCTTACCAGATGGCTGCAGTGGCAGATTTAATAGATTACCATGGGTGGAGACAGGTCATTGCAATTTTTGTGGATGATGATTATGGAAGGAATGGAATATACGCTCTAGATGACAAACTTGCAATGAAAATGTCAAAGATGTACAAATTTGCTCTGCCAATTAAAGCCACACGTGATAAAATTCTGGATGTGCTGCAAAAATCCAGAATGATTGGACCACGAGTTTATGTTGTACATGTTACTCCAGACTCTGGTCTTGAGATTTTCTCGGCAGCTCAAGATCTTCAGATGTTGACAGAAGAATATGTATGGCTGGCAACTGACTGGCTTTCTACCACACTAGATACATCTGAATCAATCAGTCACAACTCACTGGGTTATCTACAGGGAGTAGTAGGTTTTCGTCAGTATGTTCCACACTCAAATGAAAAAGATGCTCTTGTGTCTAGATGGAATGAATTGCATAAAAAAGGGTTGGTAAATTTCAAACTAAATACATATGGGTTTTATGCATATGATACAGTCTGGGCAGTTGCTCATGCTATCAATGACTTCCTCAATGAATCTGGAAATATAACCTTCTCTTCTAACAGTAAGCTGCCAAGTTCGAAAGGAAAGATGCAGCTGGGAAGGCTTAAAACCTTTGATGGTGGTTCCCTGTTACATAAGAAATTATTAAGCTTGAAGCTTACTGGCTTATCTGGCCCAATTCAATTTGATCATGATAACAACCTCATCAATGACATTTATGAAATTATCAATGTTAATGGTTCAATGATCCATACAGTTGGATACTGGTGCAGTTATTTGGGTCTCTCCATTTCTATACCTGAAAGTTCTTATGGGAACAGACAGAGAAACTTGAGTGTCAATCAGGCTCTTGACAGAATTATGTGGCCTGGTGGAAAGACAGAAAAGCCTCGTGGGTGGGTTGCTGCAAATGGTGAGAAGCCGCTGAGAATTGGAGTTCCTTACAGAGCGAGTTATCGTGAATTTGTGACAGTACTGAACAAAAGCAGTATGAATATCACTGGCTATTGCATTGATGTATTCAAAGCCATAGTTAAGACAATTCCTTATGAGGTTCCATATCAATTTGTGCCTTTGGGGGATGGCCGCTCCAATCCAAATTACAATGAGCTTGTGAACATGGTTGCAGAAGATGTAATTACCTACTGGCAACCTCTTTCATTTATTCAATGGTTATAATTTTTATTTACACACGTTATTAGGATACTTACAATCAAATATGTCTTAGGTCATTGATGCAGCCATTGGGGATATCGCCATAGTTACAAATCGGACTAAAATAGTGGATTTCACTCAGCCTTATATCTCTACTGGTCTTGTAATACTGGCACCTATTAAAAGTACTAAGTCAAGTGCTTGGGTCTTTCTCAGGCCTTTTACTGTTGGAATGTGGTGCATGACTGGAGCATTTTTCTTCTTAATTGGGGTGGTTATCTGGCTGCTTGAGCATAGGGTAAATAAGGCTTTTCGAGGTCCACCCAAGCGGCAGTGCATAACTATGTTCCTGTAAGCCTTTTTAGAAGTTTAAATGAATGGTACATTTATATCATAATTGCATCTGATTTGTAATAATTCTCATCCTAGCAATCTCTTTTACATTCTTGCAGCATTATTTCTCCAAATATTTATAGGACATGGTATAAGGCCTTCCTTCTCATGAATGTCATGCTTTATTTGAGTATATACCCTGTTTAAGATGATAAACTGATTTGTGTGTAGTTGATTTGGACTTCAGTAATGATGGTTGGAAAATAGCATATACTTCTTACCTTCATTGACAAGTAGACTTATAGTTGTATGATGTTTGATTTCATGTTATTTTAGCAGCAATGGATGCATTGTGAACTTGGAGTTGCTTATTCTCATCTATGAAAGAGAGTATGACAAGGGAATCTTAAATGGAGATTATGGTTGGAGTTATCTGATCGAATTGATTGTCGATAATGTTGTACTGCCATATAGTTCCTCTGAAGGAAAAGAAAAGACATATAGCCATGGATAAAAGGAATGTACAATATCTAGAGAATTTTTCAATAGAGTCACCTTAAGATAGCTACTTTTGTAGCAATTTCACTAAGAAACAATAAACTATCCAGACAAAGTTGGTATTAGTTACACATGGTAAAAATATCACTAGAATTTCTGGAATGATGGCAACATGACTATGTGGTAGAAGTCAAAACTCGTAATATTTCTTGGTTAACTTTTCATATTTTGATTCTTCTCTATTTTCATAATTTTTAGAAACTAACATGCCTCTGTTTTTATTATTTAGGTTTAGTTTCTCTACACCCTTCCAGTCACAGCGTGAGTAATATTTAATCTCAAGAATTTTCATTTAATTAATGTTACATTTCTTTCCAGTAGCCATGGTCTTGCAACCTAATAACCCAGCGCAAATATAACTCAAAAATGTTTTCTCTTTGGTTTCAGAGGAAGATACTTTGAGCACGCTTGGGCGAATTGTGATGATGGTGTGGTTATTTCTGCTGATGGTGATAACATCAAGCTACACTGCAAGCTTAACATCTTTTCTTACCGTCCAACAGCTTTCATCTCCAATAAATGGGATTGATAGCCTGATAGCAACTAATGAGCCTATTGGTTATCAAGTAGGATCTTTTGCTCAGAGCTATCTGATAAATTGTCGTAACGTCCATCCATCAAGGCTTGTTTCTCTTGGTTCTCCTGAAGCTTATGAAGCAGCACTTCAACTCGGGCCCAAAAACGGAGGTGTGGTGGCAATTGTAGACGAGCTTCCATATGTTGAGATATTTCTGTCAAAAACAAGTGGGTTTGGCATTGTTGGGCAGTCATTCACCAGGAGCGGATGGGGATTTGTAAGTCTATTTTGTGAATTCAAGCACATTTTAGAGCACTCAGAAACTATATAAAATTAATATGCTATTGAAAAATTATTAGTCTGAAAACAATTATTGGTAGTTTTCAACAAAATCCACACGTTTATTGTTCTCCAATTCATATTAAACTAGAAGGATTATCATTTTCTGATTCAAACTCTAGTTTCAACGTAATATGTGCCTTTCCCATTATGAATGAAAGCAATGATAGGTTTCATATGATTTTCTCCACATCCATAAAGAGAAATCATTGAAGTTGTGTTTTTTAATTAAATTGTCTATCTCTTCGTAGCAATGACATCCACCCTTTGTGTGCTAACTTACACAACTCTTGCATCAAAATTACGTCAACATTTCCACTATTTATATGAAGTTGATTCTGCCCGAGGAATTTTGGCCCTCTGCAGTTAATTTATAGGCTGTTAATGAAATTGGAGGAGAGTGAGTGACATAACCATGTTGGGCACAACCACCCCAGCTTATCCACTTACAGTCAACGCAGAAGTTCCTTGGTACTGTAATGTGAAGCTTAGTTTGGTTTAGTTGAGTGTTTGCATGCTTGTACATGACCGTGTTTATTTATTTATTTTGTTTTTTTTTTGGGGGGGGGGGGGGGGGGGGGGGGATAGAGAAAGAAACCTGTTAGTGCCACATTTTTCCTGTTATTTCCAATATCTTCATGCTTTGATTTTTATATCTCTCTCTATATAGTGGCATCTGTGTTAAAATTTTACATTATATCAAGATCTATAAATCATTGTGTCGGTTATTAGCTATTCTTTCCATTACTTTCCTTGTTCTTTGCTTGTATAAGATGTACCAGTTTGCTAATCTCAGAAAGATTGTTGGGTTTTTGAATGTGCCAACTGGCTCAGTTAGTGAAGTCACTGGGTGCTGATACCAATGACCTAGGTTTGAATCCATCCTGCCCCAATTTTTGGAGGCTTCCTCCCTTTCTCATTCTATGACGATGACGATGACGACGACGACGGCGACAACAACAAAGCCTTAATTCTAAACTAGTTGAGGTCTACTTAATGAATCATTTTTTCCTTCCAAGTTCTCAACAAGGAAAAAAAAAAAGAAAGCAAATAATGGATTTTCTGAGCCAATATCGTTTATTTCATAAGATTTGAGATCATGCCCTTAAAATTCCTTGTCATAATAGCCTTAGGATTGCACAAAATTCGTTGATTAGATCTCAGAATTCTGTTGACTATAGCAAATGTGAGAAGAAGTAATAGAAGCAAGGGACTCTTTGAATTTTATTTGGTGTATAATGTATGAAGAACATGGTTTGCCACTTTGTCTAGACCATATTTATGATCTATCATGCCATATGATGCGTTTTTGTTTGCTGCAATAAATCTAAATTTGACATAATTTGTGATCTCCGCAAGTTTCTGTTCTTGATTTATAATGTTTGAGATTTTTGGCTAGATAAGGTATGCCTATTATGATAGCCTATTATACAAGGTTCAACTTACAGCATGAACAATTTCTATTCAAAAACTAGGTAATGGTAGAAATAAGGAAAAAGAGGAATGATAATATTAAAGCAATAATGATTTGCACCCTTGCATTAGATAATGCTAATCCATTGATGCAAATGAATGCATGAGCTTTTAGTATAACTTGTGAGTGCATGATACTCAAGAGGAAAGATATTCTTGACTTAGAACAACATATAATATTGACTCTGAAAGTTGCTACTCACAGTGGATAGATTTGACCAGCCTGGAAGTCTGCATGTTTAGATACAACATGTTGTTACCAGATGATTCTTCTCAACGTTTGCGAGCGTCCGGTCACCTCCTTCAGTGAGCCCGGGATCTTTCGGCGAGCTCCTCGCGCTTGGGAGCCTACAAAAAGTCCCGGGGACCGGAGATTCCAGACCCTCCGACGTTCAAGTCAGTGCTTTAGGCAACAGCCGTGAGCTTGAGAAAGCTCGAAAGAGAGAAGAGAGACTTAGAGCCGTGCTCTCTGTGAGCAAGAATGAGCGTTTAGGAGTGTTGTGTGTTGAGTTGTCGTTACCTCGTCAGAGGTCCCTCTTACCCAAATTATAGATGCATGGAGTCTGTCCGGTTTGAGTGGTTGAGGCCTTATAATGATGACTTTTATGGGTGAAGTGCCAGAGCTGATGTCTGTGAGACTTGAGGTGCTGCCACTTGTCAGAGCATTTAAAGTAATGGCAGCAATGGCAGGGCTTGCCTCCTTTTTTGGCATGTCAGGACTGCAGGTCAAGTTCCGTCAGAGTGGATGGCCATAGTTGGTTGGTGGGTGCTGCTTGATTTGGACAGCTATGCTCGGTAAGTGGGCTTGGTCTTTTCAGGCACATGGGCTGCAAGTGGTTGGTGAGCTTAGTCTTGTCAGTCTGTGCCTTCCCCACAGTTTGTATGTTGTTCTCGTCATGTAGGAAGAGTTATTTCCTTGCACCACTGGGACGTTAGAGTCTAGCACGCGTGCTCATGAAAGAATCCCTGGTCACGCTGAATCCATGCAGCCATGCCATCCATGCATTGAAGGAGTCATGGCTAAGGCTTCAAAAAGGGAGTCCTCGAGAAGGACGTCAGACTTGGAGAAGACCGGTACAGAATCGGGAGCAGGGAGCCGCCTTGGAGGACAAGAATTGATTGCTGCCGGGTCAAAGAGCTTGAACAGGATGCTAGAGGCACGGAGTCGGGGATGGAGTCGAGAGCAGGGAGGCCGGAGTGAGTCTGAGATAGGGAGTTGGTAACCCAGGGCCGAGACGGATCGAAGAGCTGGTGGCGGCCAGGTGTTGAGAGAAGAGAGAGGCCGACAAGGATGGGTCAACGAGGATGAGGCCGATCAGCCGAGATCGATAAAGACAGGGCCGACGAGGATGACGCTGGGATGCTCAGTCTGTAGGGTGTGGAGGCAGCAACACGGGAGAGACTGGAGGAAACTGGCCCAAAGGACGGAGTCGTCGCTCTCTAGAAGTAAGGAGCCGAGTGCCTGGATTCGGGGTCATCCGTGAAGCCGAGAAGAAACCAGAGGCAAGCAGAGCCAAGACGAAGGCGGCATGGGGTCGAGTGTTGCCGGGACTCCATGGACAGCAGGGAGATTCCATGGTGGAATCAGGGATGACCGAGAGTCAAGGACGTCGTCTGGAGGCAACTGGGAGCCGGAAGGAGAGAACCGGAGGCGGGACGGGACGTCCATCTGGAGCCAAAAAGGACCTGAGGGCGGTCGTGGCCGGGACGGAGTTAGTTGGGGCTCACAGGACGATCGTATGGAGCCGGAAAGGAAATGGAATCGGCTGAGATGGCTGGGGAGAGTCGGGACGGCATCGGGAGTCCGAGCCGCACCCGAAATAGGGGCGGTCGGCCGGGATGGAACCGGGAGGCCAGGACGGAGCCGGGATGGAGGCAGGGGAGGACCGAGGCCGCCGTGGGAGCTTGGGGCCACCGAGGGAAACCGAGGGCCGCCGAGGGAAACCGAGCCAAGAGGCTTGGGAGATCCGTGCGAAGGGGCTGGGAGTAGCTGGAAGTCGGGGCCTCTGTTTGGAGCTGGGACAGAGCCGGGACCCCATGGGACTCTTCCTTCTCCTCCTTGATTCCTGACTCAGCGTCCTCCTTGCGGTGCCGAGGGTTGTAGAGTCATCGCTTGGAGCCGTCCAGAACCGAGGTCGTGGAAGGTCCTAGGCCTGGTTTGCCTCTGTGCTGCAGTAGGAAAAGAGAGAGAGAGAGAGAAAAGGTTGTGGAACCTCTGCAAGCCATGGATGTTCGTGATCCGGGGAGGAACTCGAGGCCGGAAAGAAAATCCGCGAGCCAGGAACGTCCGTGGGAAGGTCGGGGAGAACAGTGGGACCGCCTACGAAGGCCGCCTGGGAAGAGAGGGAGCCTGGGGCCGCCTGAAATAGCTGAGGCCGCCTAGAACTTGCAGGGCCCTCCGTCGAGGGTGGATCGATTTGCCGAAGGAAAGCCCAAATATGGTCATTGTAGAGGAAGGGGTCAACTGGCCCCATCAGATGCCCTCCACACTCCTTGAGCTTGTGTGTCCTGCATCAACCAAGCGAAAGGAGTGTAGAACTTTTTACCTTTGCTGTTGTTCCTTTTGCCAACTTCAATTCTGGTTCTGCTCAAGTGGGGAAAACCCTTTCCTTTTGCACTGCCTTGTGTGGACATTTGCACGCTTTCTAGAGCCATGCTTTTTGCTTGTTCAAAAATTTTAAGCAAAGTTTGAAGGTAAGTTTCGTTGCCGGCCCGAGAGGCGACTTGAGCGGGTACGGGGCTATTAGGGTATTGAACTGCCTCGGGGCGTCTTCAAGCCGGACCGAGTGGTGACCCATTAGCCGCGATGCCGCCGAGCTCCTCCAGAATCGCCTCGGGGGTTTGTGTGCCAATCCGAGGGGTGGTTCGAGGTCGCTAGAACCATAGGTCTTGAACCGTCTCGGGGGTTTTGCGGCCAGCCCGGGGGTGATCTTATGATCGCAGGACTGTTGAGAGCCTTTTGAAAGGTTGATTTTGTCGGTTTTTCTGTAATGCATTCAGACACTAATGAAAAGAAACTTTTTCTCAAAGTGTAGTGTACTTAGCTTTTTCGTTGGAGAAATCTATCTCCTTATGTTTCATTTGGGGGGCTTCACGTTTGTAGTATTTGTTGGTGAGCTTGGAGGGGCTCTTTACTGATAGCTCGAGCTTGCTCTTGCTGATGAGCCTCGGAGAGATATGATGGTAGCGAGTCTCTCGCTGGGGAGATCTTCCACTGGACGGATGATGGCTGGCTTTAGCAATAACTAAAGGATTAGCGTGAGCTCTTGTTTGCCGTTGTGTGGCCATGGAATATCACTCTCATAGCTTTTGGGCAGCTGCCATTAATGTTTAGATTTGCAGAATAAGGGTGGCATGCTGTTTTGCCTGAGTAGCCTGAGGTAGTGGCGATGATGGAACAGAGAGTCGGTCTCCTATTGCAAAGTTTGTTGAGGATGCCCCCCAGTGTTACTGGCGGAAAGTTTCTTGGGTCTTTGTCATCACCATCTTTTTTATCCACCATTGTTGTCGTAGAGGGAGTAAGGGCTTGTAGCTTAGTGTTGCAGAACTCACTCTCCCCCTACCTGGCGCGCCAATCTATTGTTGCCAGATGACCCTCCTCGAACGTTTGTGAGCGTTCGGTCGCCTCCTCCAGCGAGCCTGGGATTTTTCGGCGGGCTCCTCGCGCTTGGGAGCCTGCAAAAAGTTCCGAGGACTGGAAATTCCGACGGGAACCCTCCAATGCTCAAGTCAGTGCTCTGGGCAACAGCCGTGAGTTTGAAAAGCTCGAAAGAGAGAAGAGAGAAAGGCTTAGAGCCGTGCTCTCTGTGAGCAAGAATGAGCGTTTAGGAGTGTTGTGTGTTGAGTTATCGTTACCTCGTCGGGGGTCCTTCTTACCCAAATTATGGATGCATGGAGTCTGTTCGGTTTGAGTGGTTGAGGCCTTATAATGATGACTTTTATGGGTGAAGTGCCAGAACTGATGTCTGTGAGACTTGAGGTACTGCCACTTGTCAGAGCATTTAAGGTGATGGCAGCAATGGCAGGGCTTGCCTTCTTTGGCATGTCAGGGCTGTAGATGAAGTTCCGTCAGAGTGGATGGCCGTAGCTAGTTGGTGGGTGCTGCTTGATTTGGACAGCTATACTCGGTAAGTGGGCTGGTCTTTTCAGGCACATGGGCTGCAAGTGGTTGGTGAGCTTAGTCTTGTCAGTCCGTGCCTTCTCCACAGTTCGTCTGCTATCCTCGTCATGTAGGAAGAGTTATTTCCTTGCACCATGGGGATGTTAGAGTCTAGCATGCGTGCTCATGGAAGAATCCTTGGTCATGTTGAATCCATGTAGCCATGCCATCCATGCAGTGGAGTCATGGCTAAGGCTTCAGAAAGGGAGTCCTCAAGAAGGATGTCAGACTTGGAGAAGATTGGTACAGAATCGGGAGCAGGGAGCCGCCCTGGAGGACAAGAACTGATTGCCACCGGATCAAAGAGCTTGAACAGGATGCTAGGGGCACGGAGTCGGGGATGGAGCCGAGAGCAGGGAGGTCGGGAATGAGTCTGAGACAGGGATATGGTAACCCGGGGCCGAGACGGATCGAAGAGCTGGTGGCGGCCAGGTGCTGAGAGAAGAGAGAGGCCGACAAGGATGGGTCGACGAGGACGAGGCCGACAAGGATGGCTCAACGAGGACGAGGCCGATGAGCCGAGGCCGACAAAGATAGGGCTGACGAGGACGATGCCGGGATGCTCGGTCTGTGGGGTGTGAAGGCAGCAACACGGGAGAGACTGGAGGAAACTGGCCCGAAGGACAGAGTCGTCGCTCTCCAGAAGCAGGGAGCCGAGTGCCTGGATTCAGGGTCATCCGTGAAGCTGGGAAGAAACCAGAGGCAAGCAGAGCCGAGATGAAGGCGGCTGGGGGCCGAGTGCTGTCGGGACTCCATGGACAACAAGGAGATTCCATGGCGGAACTGGGGACGACTGAGAGTCAAGGACGTCGTCCGGAGGCAGCTGGGAGCCGAAAGGAGAGAACCGGAGCGGGACGGGAGCCGAAAAGGAACTGAGGGCGGTCGTGGTCGGGACAGAGTCAGCTGGGGCTCACAAGACAATCGTATGGAGCCAGGAAGGAAATGGAATCGGCCGAGACGGCTAGGGAGAGCCAGGATGGCATCGGGAGTCCGAGCTGCACCTGGAGCAGGGGCGCAAGTCTGGGACGACACCGGTGCTGGATCAAGAACCGAAGCCGTCAAGCGGAGAGCTGGGGGCCGTAGAGTCGGCCGGGACGGAACTGGGAGGCCGAGACGGAGGCAGGGGAGGACCGAGGCCGCCGTGGGAGCTCGGGGCCGCCAAGGGAAATCGGGGGCCGCCGTTGGAGCTTGGGGCCGCCGCGTGGAGAAACGGAGCCGAGAGGCTTGGGAGAACCGTGCGAAGGGGCTAGGAGTAGCCGAAAGTCGGGGCCTCTGTTTGGAGCTGGGATAGAGCCGGGATCCCATGGGACTCTCCCTTCTCCTTGATTCCTGACTCAGCGTCCTCCTTGCAGTGCCGGGGGTTGTGGAGTCATCGCCTGGAGCCGTCCAGAACCGAGGTCGTGAAAGGTCCTAGGCCCGGTTTGCCTCTGTGCTGCAGCAGGGAAAAAGAGAGAGAGAGAGAGAAAAGGTGGTGGAACCTCCGCAAGCTGGGGACATTCGTGCTCTGGGGAGGAACTCGAGGCCGGGAAGGAAATCCATAAGCCAGGGACGTCTGTGGGAAGGCCGGGGAGAACAATGGGGCCGCCTACGAAGGCTGCCTGGAAAGAGAGGGAATCCGGGGCCGTCTGGAAAAAGCTGAGGTCACTTAAAACTTGCCTGGGCCGCCTAGAACTTGCAGGGCCCTTCGCCGAGGGTGGGCTAACTTGCCTTAGGAAAGCCCAAATGCGGTTATTGTAGAGAAAGGGGTCAACTGGCCCCATCACAACAGTCTATAATGAGTATGCAATGACTGGTTAAAATAAATTTCTACCTATACCTTTTCTGTAGATTTGGAAGATTTATACGTCGTTAGTGCATTTAATTGAGAGATATACTATTGATAGTTATTCTTGCAATGAAAGGAAGAGTTAATAAAATTACAAATATTCTAGCACATATGGGGTGTCCAAAAATAGTGGGATGCATAAGAAAGGCACCTACAGCAACTAAATTACATAATCTATTCCTGGATGAAAAACCTACGATGTTATCTCACAAATTAGGAAAAAGTTAAGATGTATTGGATGTAAAAAGAAATATATATATTGTCTATAAGTAAACATTGCCAACTCTACTGTAGTTGCATTTAACTTTCTTGTTGGGTAACTCTACATGGGATAGGAAGTGGACTTAACGTGAATGTACTGTAAATTAGAATGAGGAAAATATCAATAGCAAGTTTTGAGTGACAAGAAAAGAACATGCTCTTCCGATCTATGTTGATTAATTCTATGGACCAAATAACTTCAGTCAAATTTTGAAAAGTGGCTTCTATAGCTTCCTACCTGACGCAAGTGCTCTGCAAATTGGCTGGGGCACTGGCTGAAGTTACAACAGATGCATTTGTCACAAGACCTGTAACACCATTTAGCAACTAGGGTGATGTATCCTGTTGGATCATCTAGTCTGTGCTTATTCAACCACAGAGTAACCCTTGAAATTCTGTCAGACGATGAAGAATTGGGGCGCAAAACAAGAGTTGATATAATGGTGCACATAAATATTCAAGGCAATGTGCAATCCAATGAGCGAGAGACGTGGCTGCATGAAACCTGGAAGACCAGTTTCTTGGAATGAGAATTTGCAATATTGTTTACAGTTTATGCCCATGCAGCTGAGCAAGTGCCCACAGTTCTTACGGCTTTGAAGGAGTGTAGATAAAGAGGGCTAGTTGTCAAGTTTACTTAAAGGAATTCTCTACATCTTCAAAGGACAAAAATAAGCCAAATTGCTTGTTGAAAGTAAAATCCTCGATGTTATATTTATTCACTAAATTGAAATTCTAAAAAAAAAAAATTTCCCATATCTCATCTTCTTCTTTATCTAAACAGAAAATTTCCTTTCTTTTCCTCTACTTATGACTTTTAGTAAGATCAGGAGATTGAAAAAAAAAAAAAAAGAGAGAGAAATATGTTAAGGAGACATCAGCTTAGGCTTCTTGATTCATATTGTTTCGTTTGTGAATAAACTGACTAATGCCATGTATATTAAGCTAATGAGTTCTCCAGCAGTATGACTGTTATTTTGGTTGTCCCTTGAGTGATGGTAGTGGTTGTCTGTGTTAACAGAGAGAAGTAACAAAAGCATGTGACTTTGAACACTCTCACAGAGATATCCTTGATGAAATAGATGAAATGATTATGCAGATAAGATTTCTTATTAGCGTGTGATACGTAGTTTGATAC
Organism: Calamus simplicifolius; assembly: GCA_900491605.1. Lineage (NCBI taxonomy): Eukaryota > Viridiplantae > Streptophyta > Magnoliopsida > Arecales > Arecaceae > Calamus > Calamus simplicifolius. Next base: position 226,926 of record UESW01004260.1, read on the forward strand.
CTTTTCTTTTACAATAGTAGATTAGATTATCCATTTTCCTATATACTTGCTTCGTGACAACTGCTTTCCTTTGCTGACAAACCACAACAGGCATTTCCAAGAGATTCTCCCCTTGTGGTTGACATGTCTAGTGCTATACTAAACCTTTCTGAGAATGGAGAACTCCAGCAAATTCACAAGAACTGGTTTTGCAAGGCAAATTGTGTTGCTCGGACAAGCGTGAACTCTGATCCTAACCAGCTTCACGTAAGCAGTTTTTGGGGACTGTTTCTGGTTTGTGGGATTGCTACCCTTTTTTCTCTTTTTCTATTTCTTATAAGGGCAATCCGGCAGTTCATTAAGTTCAATAGCAAGCAAACAGATCCTGAATCTTCTTCTGGACAGTCAGGCAGGCACTGTTCTCAAGCCATCTATAGCTTTTTCAGTTTCATTGATCAGAAAGAAGAGGTGATAAAGAATATGTTTAAGCAGCAACATAACTCGTCTCAGCCTCAGATTAGCTGATTGATGATGCTATTAGGTTCACTGTTTTCTGAATAACAATCAATTTGTACTAATTAACAAGATAGAGAAGATAGTGCTTGTATTCAAGAGTAATAATATAGCATAGTCATGCCCTCCATATCAAGGAGCATATAATATGCCACCTGTTTGCTTTCATAATTTTTATTTTATTTTTCTGTCTCCCAAACATAAGATATTACGCAATATGAGCTTAGTAAGACATACCATGGTTGATTATTTGTTCAGAGTTTAGATTTTATTTGATAAAGAATTCTATTTTGGTTAACTTAAATTGAAAAGAATATGTATCACATGTTAATTTTTCCTGTCTTGATTACTGTGAATTTCTGTTTCTGAAATGGATTGTCAATCCTGTTCACTTCTAAATTTTATGTCATATAAATTCAATTTTATGGCATAAAACCTTCAAAACAGAGGTCGATAAATCCTGTACTGGTCGTCTCATGAATCATACACTCTTCCTTCATGCAATGGCATTTTTTACAACGATAGCTCTTTCATACCTAAATCCTGGCTGATATGGCACTTTTATCAAGTTGTCGGAGTGGGATGTTCAATTTCATGTCCTCAGTTCCTTGTTCAAATTGGAGCTTTGAACTTCTACCGAAAAACAAGAAAAGAAAAGAACCATGAACAACGTAAAATTTCTCTATCCAAACAATAATTCTTGTTTCTAATCCTGTTTTCACTCCATGCTTCTAAGAATGAATATTGCATGACTGAACGAAGTTGATTAACTAATAGCCTCCATAAAGCATGAGAACTGACGAGCATTTATTCTTAAGTAAACATTACTTGCCCCCCATAGCTACAGAAAAAAAAATGTTTCAACCTCAAAAAAGTTATAAATTGCATTATTTCAAATTGTTAGTAGATCTTTGTTCTTCAAATAAACAAAATCAAAGAAAAGATAACATGTAAGTTTTTTCTTTTTATTTTTTGGAAAAAAAAAAGGTAGAAAGCATTGGTGGACAGAACATTTATGATGTTTTTAGTCTTCTTTTGTGTCTGGACTTCAATTACCTACTTCACTGCATTAGTACAGGCACATCATAAAATTCATTAGGCTCTTGATTTGCTGTTTGTTTGTTGCTTGATACCCAAACAACCGAGACATTTAAAATATTTCATGTCGAACTTGAACATTTTTGGCAATTTCTATTTTGTTACTGGAGATGTATCCTCTGCTCACAAAAAAGCAAAAGAACTATCAGATTTTGAAGCCGAAGCCAAATTGCTCCACAGGATAATGCGTGTGCGTCGACCCTAATTGCTTGAGCTAAGTCCATGTTGATATTTAGAGTAGATTATTCTTTGCTGCCACAAACCGTCTAAGTCAACTAATGGACTAAATTTTTCGACGATAGATATCTTCGTTTTTGATGATAAAAGTGACTTTTGATATAAGAAGCGAAAATGATGTTTAGAGTGGAAGAGACTGTCGAGTCAAAAGAACTTGATATACGTGGATAGTACCATAAATAAGAGAAAGTTCAAAGGTATAAAAGCATTGAATAAGAATTAAAGGCATTGAATGATTATCTTAAATAAATGGGATTGAAGTTTATTTTCTAAAAAAAATTTAGAAAAAGCATAAAACTAGACTCATCAATTTGATGACTAAATTTTTTGCAGTGATGAATATCCTAATAATTTAACAAAAGAAAGAAAACAGAGACTTTTAGGGTGCAAGAGAAGGTGATGTGCAGCACCATCCTGAGAGATCAAAAATTTTCAAGCTAAGAGACTTCAAGTACTAAGTTTGCTGCCAAAACCTGGTACCATGTGGATCCACAGGAGTTGGCCTGGTTAAACTAAATTTTAATACTTCAAATTAATTTTATATCGAATAAAAAAATAAAAAATAAAAAGTTTGTAACTCAAGTTCATTTGCGATGAATTTACTTAACTTTTTAGAGTCATACGGTTTTAACCAGTTATTAGGTTAATTGAACTAATGGTTTTAAGTATTACAAATAGTATCAAAATCGATGTATATGTATAAAGAAAAGTTGGCATATCATACATAATTTTATAATTTATTTAATAATTACAGGTGCCAAATTAATTTATAATATTTTTTTAAAAAACTTAGAATAGAATAAGTACATAAACTGACTGACTTAATCAGAATATGCAAAAAAAAAAAAAAATTAAAATTAAAATCATATTCATGCCAATATGTACTTTAATTAAAATTAAAAATTTAGCATAAAAAATTAAAAATACTTATAATTTACATTTATTTATTATTTATGAATTTATATTTAAATTTTTAAAATTATATAATTTTGATTCGATAATAAATCAATTCGATCAATAACTAGAGCTTGGAGTCACCTAATAGGCCACTAGAAGTTTTTCATCGCCAATATTTGACGTTATGATCATTATTCGACGCAAACTAATGCTTGTTTTTCGTCGAGGCCAGCCTCACATGGAATGGATGTAGGGTAACCAAGGAATGGAAAGCGGATGGGCATCGGCTTGGAATCAAGATGTCCGCTCGATGGGTACAGCCGAGCAACAACACGCCTTTATCCGAGAGACAAACAAGCGAATAATTCTCGACGCCGGCAATTGATTTGTTTTGTGTTTTTTTTTTGTTATACAAAGACGAGTCAAAGCCAATATATCTAAATTAAAATTTAAATAAGGACAAAAAAAGTTCGAATCAACCTGCTTTTAAATCCAAAAACTTATATATTGAACTACTTGGCTAGTAATTCAATTTGCCGTTGAGTTAGCTTCTCGATAGATATGCCGAATCTAGGCACCGTAAGCATCCTGAAGAGTAGACCAAATATCATAGATCAAAAGATTGGATGACAGATGATCGCCATAGAATCTTCTTCAATAATAAGCCTACGGGTACTTAACTATGAATGACATATGAAATATCAGTTCAGGTAGCATACAGCTCAACTAGTAAAATATAGGAATCTAGAAATTCAAATTCTTTCGTCATCAACATCGCTTCATCCAATCAACGAATCACAAAGTTAATCCGACTAATCTGCCTCAAACACTCCATCAAAATTGATTTTAACAAACCCTAAAAATAGAGGCTCCCAAAATATGAAAACCATATGCTGATACATGCAATTGTGTTCTTTGCGATGACTACTGGCACAAGACTTGGATTGAATCGAATTAAATGATTATATATATATATATATATATATATATATATATATATATATATATATAATAAATTTTAAATTACTAGAGGCAATTGGATTGGATCATTTTCACAGTCAGTTATTTTCATATCAGATTATTAAAATTAAATCCTAATACTTCACGATCATGTTTGGAGCAATCAAAAATAAGTTTTTTTTTAAATTAGCTTATTTATTTTTTTAAAAAAAATTCAATACATGCTTTCTTTTCTTCTTTGTTTTTTAAAATAATTTATCTATAATCAATGCAATCTTTTTTTATTATTTTTACTCATTTATTACGGTATCTGAATCTTATACTTTGGATTGTAAACTACTAATGAAATATTTTGTTTATATTTATATTTACTAATATTTAATATTGGTTCAAAGTTAATAGTTTTTATACTAAAATATTTAATATACCTTAGAGAATATGCAATATAGTGTGGCCGTTGGGATTAGAGTATGGCAACATTATTAAACGAGATAGAAGTATGTTATTTTAAATTTCATTGCCAAATGAAAATATGTAATGATGGTAGAGGCTTCATAATTTGCAGTGATGCTTCCATGGAAGATATTGATTATATTTGATGCAGCAACTTATAGGCAATTAAAAAAAATTATAGAGAGCAAAATTGACTACATATATTTGACTTTATGATTCAGTAATTCACTGGCCCTCAACATCTTACCGGTTGGAAATTCAAATCCACATGATGGCTCTTTAAGATTTGGAAATAGTTTTTTTTTTGTGCTAATGGATTTAGTTGAGATTTTGAAAGAGACTAATAAAAAAGGATATACAATACTATAAAAAATGTACAAAGATTTGAAGGAGTTGGGCCAATAAAAACAAAAATTAAGAAGTTCGTCTTTGCGTGTCTCTATAAATTTTTTTTTTGTTATTTCTTCTAAAATTCCAAACAACTTGGACTCTTTTTGGAGGAAAAAAAAAAAACTATCAATCTCTTATCTACATCTCTAACTGATTGGTGCTCTTTTAATTTTTTTTTAAAAAAAAGAGAAAACTAGCGATGCCCTTTGTTTAATTTAATCCATTTCCCTCCCTCATTTCTCAGCATTTTGAACTCTTTTTTATTAATTTATTCGCTTAACTTGTACTACAAGTACCTGTTGCTTGTTTGTTAAGAAAATCTTTATACATATAAGATTTTTCCTATGAGAGGGTAGCTACTCCTCTCAACTCCAAACTCAATAACATGATATTTAAATATAAATTTACATTATCCATCATGGTTCATGCTATTAAAAGTATCTATAAATTAAAAATTACATGTTTTAGTGATCTCTAAACTATATATCTTATAAATATAAAACAAATAATTAAAATGATATTAGATCATATTTTAATACAATTTAGACATCAAATTGATTATTTTCAATTTATAAATATTTTAATACATGTGGATGATAAAAAAATATTAGATTCTTAATTTAAACATTTTATTATACTAACATTATGGAAACTGTTTATTTTTATCTCTACATAATATGTAGGCAAAAAATCAATAAAATATATAATTTTTCTTTATCCTTTAAAGGCATCTTAGAAACATAGTCCATTATATATCATGTGCGTATATATTAACTACGCAATGCTTGAGAAGAGGAGAATGTGTATTTTAGTTGCCTTTAAAATCAATGATAAATTATTTAAATCAAATATTCAAATCATGGATCATGATTTATATAATAATTAAGAGCATCTAAAAACAAAAATTTTGTGCTTGTATTTATATAATATTTTGCATATAGGTATTTTAAGCCTTTTGCATCGCATTGTATAACTTGCAATTTTATTCTTTGATCATCATTATTTTTTACTATACATTCTATATAATATAATGGCAATATACAAGTAGATATATGATCGACCTAATAAGGTTTTTGAGTCCTAAAATAATAATCCAAGCTATTAGATATGGTTTAGTATATCTAAACTAATTGTTACTAAAAATTTATATGTTTTGAAAATCTTTAGCATATACATCAAATGTTTATATATATATATATATATATATATATATAATTTTATATTATTTAAATTGTACATTTTTTTTATCACAAGATGCATTATTAAGGAACCTTTAGAAAAAATACGTGAAAAAAAACAAATTTAAACAGACCGAAAAAAGATCATCGGGATCTCCGGCGTGCTTGCGGCTTCCGGTGATCTCTGCACCTCTGTGGATGGTGGACGAGTGCTTGGCCCTCCCGACCGAAGGGGATTGTCTTTCACCTCGCGGAAATCTGCCTCGTCGGAAGTCTGGAAGCCAGTTCTCCTGGTCGGCCCCATCGCCGTCTCCGGATGAAGTGGCTGGGTTGGAACGACGATTCCCGGAGGTTATTCAGCTTCCCACGGAAGCGATTGACCAGGAGTCGATGGAGTGGTCTTCCTCTGGAGTCATCGTTCGGTCGTTGTCGAGGTGGGTTCCCCCGGAAGCTCTGCTCGGGGAGTTTTGTTGGGCTGGTCTGGCTGGCCGGATTGAACCTGTCTCCCTGGCTCACCGAATGTTGATGCTGAAGTTTGAGCTTCCGGCTGCTCGGGATGCTGCTCTGTCACAGCCTTGGATCATGAATGGCCAACCGATTGCGGTGGAGCCATGGAGGCCGGATTTCGTCCCTGCTGAAGATGCTCTGCGGACTGCGCTGCTCTGGATTCGTCTTCCTAATCTCCCCATTAAATACTGAAACAAGGAGACGCTTCACAGCATTCTATCTGTGGTTGGGCATTTTGTGGGAGCTGATGTCTTCACGAAGGAGCGGCGCAGGGGAAGCTTCGCTCGAGCCAGTGTTAGGGTGGACTTGAGCAAGCCTCTCCGGCCAGGAGCTCGATTCCGAGCTCACGGATTCCCCTTTTGGCAACAGTTTTCGTACGAGCATGTAGATGGAATATGCTCGAGCTGTGGATCTCTCCACCTGTCAGGGCCGTGTTCGTCTTCCATGGAGTCGCGTCTTCTGCAGCGGCCCCTCTGTTTGGGCCTTGGATGGCTGCGATCCGTCATCGGAAGCCAGCCGCTGTGTCTTCTTCTCTGGGAGTTCAGGACATGGCCATGCCTGAGGTGTTGAAAGATAAGGGGAAAGGTAGGGCTGAGGTGCAGTCGAGCAAGGGCACAGCTGTTGCCCAGGGTGATCGGGAGGGTTGGAGGAAGCTGGGGAAGGTCTCTCGCCGACGGACTGTGCTGTCATCTTCCCTTCCCAATGTGGCGTTTGTCCATTCTGGAATTATGGAAGAGAAGGACCAGTGCCGGCATGCTCCTTCCGTGCCGGTTACTGTTCCTTCTGAAGCAATGGAGTCCTTTTCTCCCAAAGCTTGTTCTAGGGGTTCTCAGCCTGCTGCTCCCAATTCCAAAATTCAGAGGGCCTCCAAGGGTAGAAGGTCTTCTATTTCCACTGCAATTCAGGTTGAGAAGCATTGTTCCCCTGAGACAATGTTCCATTTCAATGCCAACATCTCTGATGCTCCAACTGTGACTCACTCTAAGTCTCAGAGTGCTGATCCTTCTGCACATTTAGGGTCTCAGCTGACTGTGGGAGGGAAAGTGGCTGAGAATCCATTTTCGCTTCTTGGATCGGATTGTTGGGCAGGTTGTTCCAAGAGTCAGGAGGATGCCAATCCAGCCTCCCTAAAACGGGCCCGGGCTATAGAGTTCAATGGGCCTAGAATGTCTCCTAAGGCTCCGAAAGGAAAGGGCCGAGTGCCTTCCTTAGGGAAAAGCCCATCAGTGGTAAATGATCCTCCTCTGGCATATGGCCCTCCTCAAGGTAAAGATGATCATGAGAGAGCTGTATCAGCTTTGAAAGATGTCTTGGTTGTTTCTCCCTCTGTCCTTTGGGAAGTCGGATCTCTTCCTAAGGATCAGAGTGGTGTTGCTCCTATGGAGTCAGTTCAGCAACCTCTCCTTGACCAGCAAGAGTGTCTGTTGCCTGATCTGGGAGGCCAGGTTCAGAATCTTGATTCGGGAATCAGTTCAGACATGGTTATGTCAGGGGCCCAGGGTGGAGCCTAAGGCTATCTTGTTTCTTTTTTGTTATGAAGATCCTTTTTTGGAATATTCGAGGAGCACTGAAACCATCCTTTCGGTCCTCCTTTGGTAGGCTTGTACAGATTCATCATTTTGATATATGTATTTTGTTAGAAACCCGGTTGTCGGGACATAGTCTTCAGAAGTTCCGTCGGCGTGTCTCCCGTAATTGGTCTTCCTATGCTGTGGAAGCCAACGGTCTCTCTGGGGGCATTATGGCTCTTTGGAAGAACCCTGCTCTCCGTGTTGATGCTTTTCACTACAATCATCAGCAAGTGGCCCTGGTTATTTCGGATGAAATTACTCCGCCTTGGCTACTTCTAGGTGTCTATGCCAGTACAGACTTTCGCCAGCGGCGTGGTCTCTGGTCAGAGATTCTTACTTTGTTAGGCCAGGGCCTCCCCTCTCTCGTCGCTGGTGATTTCAATTGTATTGTGGATGCTTCTGAAAAGCGTGGTGGACGTCGATTTGTTGATTCTCCAAGCTCTATTGAGTTCCGCTCCTTTATATCCACAGCTGGTCTCTTTGATCTGGGCTTCTCGGGGCCATAGTTTACTTGGTTCAATAATCGGGGTGGGTCTGCTCGGGTGTGGGAGCGGTTGAATCGGGCTTTGGCTTCCTCATCGTGGATGTAGTCTTTCTCCTGTGCTAGTACCTCTCATCTCCCTCGAATAACATCGGACCATTGTCCCTTTCTCATCTCTACTGAGGTGTCATCTCATAGGCGGCGGCCTTTTTGATTTGAGCAGTTTTGGTCATGTTATTCATCGACTCGGTCCTTAATTGGTCAGGTATGGCGTATGCCAGTCAGAGAGAAATCTACTTATCGTCTATCTCGTCGCTTAGAGCTTACAAAGAGTAGGCTCCTAGGGTGGCATAGACGGGATGTTGGGAATCTTTTGCAGCAAGTCCAGGCTATGGAAGCTGATATTTCTACCCTTCAGGTGAAGGAGGATGCGGAGGGTCTTTTATCTGACTATGATCTCCAGTCTCTTAGGAGTTGTTTGGCTTTGCATCATTCCTTGCTCAGTTAGCAGGAGATTTATTGGCGTCAGCAGTCCCGGGTGCAGTGGATTCTAGAAGGTGATCGGAATACCAAGTTCTTTCACCAGGCCACTGTGGCTCGGCGGGCTGCCAATCGGATTCGGCGTATTAGTGATATGGATGGTAATATCCTTGAAGAAGAAGGAGCCATTCGCGAGCAACTTCTTCATTTCTTTCAGTCTCGCTGGTCGGATGTATCTGCCTCTGACTCTCCTACTATTACTGCTATCCAGGCCACCAGGGTTTCTGAGAATGAGAATGGTCTTTTGATTGGGAAGTCCTGGCGGAGGAGATTCGTGCTGCGGTGTGGGCTTTGGGACCTGACAAAGCTCCTGGTCTAGATGGCTTTCCGCCTTTCTTCTTCCGCTACTATTGGGATATTGTTGGGCAGGACGTTATCTTGGCTATTCAGCAAGTTTTTTCTTCCCGTAGTATTCCTTCAGACTGGCAGAGGACCTTTATTGCTCTCATTCCCAAGAGAGCTAATGCTCTGCTCCCCCAGCACTTTAGGCCGATCAGTTTGTGCACCACTCTGTATAAAGTCTGCGCTCGTATCTTGGTTACTCGGCTGTAGGGGGTGATTCCCCGACTTATTTCTCCAGAGCAGGGAGCTTTCATTCGTGAGCAGTATCACTGATAATGCTCTTATTGCCCAGGAGTTCATGCATGACCTCCAGCGTGCCACTAGTCGTCAGTCTCTTATGGCTGCTCAGTTAGACATGGAGAGAGCTTATATTAGGATGAGTTGGATATGTCTTCGACATACGCTGAGGATGTTTGGGTTTGCTGATCTCTTCATCGAATGGGTTATGGCTTGTGTTCAAGAGCCCACATTTTCTATTATTATTATGGCAGTCTGACAGAGTTTTTTCCCTCTGTTGTTGGTCTCCGATAGGGATGCCCTCTCTCTCCATTCCTTTTTGTGCGTGTGTGCTGATGATCTGTCTCGTGCTCTTCATCAAGCGGTTGGGTCGTCTCTTCTGATACCTTATATGCCTGGGCCCCACAGACCTCCTCTCACCCACCTTCTCTTTGCTCATGACTGCATATTGCTTAGCCCAGCTTCTGCTCCGAATGCAGCCACTTGTTCTGCTATCATTCAGGCTTACTGTTGGAATTCGGGGTAGCGGGTTAACTTGCAGAAATCTATTCTCTGCTTCAGCCCTTCGACCTCTCCTCGTTGTTGTGCTGCCATTTCTCAGGTGTTAGGGATTTCCACTTTCTCTGATCGTCTGAGTTACCTTGGTATTCCTATTTCAAGCCGGTGGCCTCGTCAGCAGGATTTTGAAGACCTGGATCGTCGGATTTCTACTCGGTTGGACCGGTGGCAGGTTTCATGTCTTTCTATGATGGGGCGCATTACCTTGATCTGATCTGTTCTCACTTCGCTACCTCTCTATCTGTTATCCAATACTATGATCTCGACCACCTATCTCCGACGGATTGAGAGATGAATTCGGGACTTTCTCTGGGCGTCCATGCAGGGAGGCCATGGTCTCCATCTTTTAGCCTGGGACACTATTTGTTTGCCTATTTCTGAGGGGGGTCTTGGGATTCAGTCCTTGGTGCTCCGTCGCGAGGCTATTCTAGCGAGGCATGCTTCCAGATTTCTGTTGGACCCTCATTATTTCTGGAGTTCCATCATGCGTGATAGATACGGCGGATGGTCTTCTAGTTTGACCCTCAGCTTCCCCCGGGGCTGCTCCTTCTTCTGGCATGCGATTTGCCGGGCTACTCCTACTGTTACGGATGATATCCACTGTATGATTGGGGATGGGACTTCAGTTGATGTTTTTTAGGATACATGGATAGCTGATCTCCCTCTATCTTGATGGCCGACTTTCTTCAGTTCTGAAGTTGATCCCCCTCTGCATGTTTCTGCTTTGATCAGGCAGGGGAATGCTGGTTGGAATGCCTCTATGGTTCATCAGCTGTGTAGGACTGAGCTGGCACAAAGGATCCTTGCCATGCCTCTTCCCATTTCTGCAGGCCCGAATATTAGACTATGGCGTCGTTCCTGTCTTCCTTGCGCTCCCACTAGGGATCTGATTGCTCATCTCCGACCTCCAACCTTGGGCCTTTGCGATGTTGCTTGGATTTGGCGTTTGCCAGTTCATCCTAGGGTCCAGCTCTTTTTTTGGAAGCTTAGATGGGATCGCCTACCTACCTGCTCCCTACTGGCCAGTCGGGGTCTTTCTATATTGCCACTCTGCCCGATATGTGGGATGCATAATGAATCGGTTGATCATGTCATCTTCATGTGTTCTCGTGCGGCTCAGATTTGGTAGTTAACCTAGTTTACCCCTTGGTTGCTGGAGGATGGTCCTACCTGGCTTTCTTTTTTGCATGCTATCCGGCTGGATACTCAGAGTGGTCCCTGCTTTCGGGGTGTTTTATCTGCCTATGCGGCTTATCATATTTGGCTGTCTCGGAATCAGATTGTTTTTGCTGAGGAGACAGCCTCACCGCATGTGATCATCCACCGTGCTCTCTTTCATGCCCGCGAGTACACTCACTATCATCATGGTATTCACATTGATGGGCCTGGTCACTGGGACTCCCCTGCTACTTCGGCAGCTCTCTGTTCTACGGTCTTTGTCTGTTGGGAGCCCCTACCCCCGGGTTACGTCAAAGTGAACTTTGATGGTTCTGTTTCTAATCGTTCTGCTGGTTCTGGGTTTGTCATTCGTGGGCCGGAGGGACAGTTACTTGCAGCTGGTGGTCATAGTTCTGTTGATATTTCGGTGCTTATGGCGAAGCTCCAGGCTGCCTGGAAGGGTATCACTCATGCATATGACAGTTGGGATATCGCATGTTGATCATTGAGGGAGACTCTCTTAGGATTATCAGGTGGATTAGGCAGGACGGGATTTCTTCTTTTGTTCTCAATCCTCTGATTAGAGATATTAGAGTCTTCCTCCAGGCTACTACTGCCTTAGTAATTCGACACATCTACATGGAAGCCAATACAGCGGCCGATTGGGTTGCATCTTTTGTTGCTAGCCATCCCGGTCAGTGGGATTGGCATGTTGGTGTTCCTTGTCCTGTTATTTTGCATCAAATTTTATACTCCGATATTTCGGGTTTGACTCGCGCCAGAGTGGTGTGATCGCCCGCCTGTAACAAAAAAAAAAAAGGAACCTTTAAATTATACAACGTTATGATAATGTGCAATTTAAAATAATAGGCTAGATTCAAAAACATGAGCTGCATAGGTGACCATAAATTTGCTCTACTCTCGGAGAGCAGCCCACCTCATCATGTGAATTATCTATCTTAAAGCACTTGTGGATACAAGAACAAATTTATGGATTACAAGAACATATTAATTTATGGATTACAATAAGAACAAGCATCATCAACATCTTCTTCACCTCAGCGTCCGCCTTAGCTTACAAGTGGATGAACACCTTCTTTTTGGTGGCACGCCAAAGAAATTCGCTTCCAACTGAAAGTGATTTAAAGTTTGTAGGTTCCTTGATGCCAATTTTATTGTTCTGCTATAATTTCGATAGTGATTGCTCTCCCCTGATGACGTCCTGAGGGACCCGGTCCTTCGATCATTGATTCAAGCCGGGCTACGAGCCATGGACGTAACGCTCAAATCGCGTCATTCTTCCTTCTAACACATGCTGGAAATACTCAACTCCATCCCTATTCAAATCTAGCTAGTCCATGATGATGAGGAATTTGTATCAATATCCTTATTACTTAATGTGAGTTACTCTATGTTTAAACCAAGATAATATAATTTGAATACCCTTAGCTTATAAATTAAATAGTCAAGAAAATTGGAACGATTTAGTAGGCATTGATTTTTTTTATTATTATTATTTGCTTCATCGGACAAAAAAAACTTCTGATTATTTTGCTTTTTAATGTTTAAGTATTTTAGAGATAATAAAATACATTGAATTACTTGAAATATTGATATTGAAGTCTCTTTTTTTTTTTTTTGGTACAAGCGGATAATCATACTAGTCTAGTACGAATTATCCCAGACATGTCAGAATACAAATTTGCTGTAAGACAGAGGGACAGGGGTCACCCAGCCGCCAAATCCAACCAGCAGCATGCTGAGCCACAAAAACTGCTATCCAATCGACCGCCGAGTTGGCTTCACGGTAGATATGTCGAATCCGGACAGAATCAACTCTCTGTAAAATAGACCATGTGTTCCTGAGAATAGGAATACTGGGGCCGTTGAAAATATTCTCCTTTCTCAGCCATCGGATAACCGTCATCGAATCACCCTCGATAACGAGATGATGAGCATGGAAGTGCTGAGAGGCATAAGAAATACCTGCCCATGCTGCATAAAGTTCAATCATAGGGACAGAGGAATCAAGGGTACCAAAACCATCCGCAGCCAGCATATCACCCTGAGGACCACGAATGATAAACGCAGACCCAGCAGCTCTGCCAGAAGTCTCATTCTTCAATCTAAACCGGACTAAAATTAAGGGATTAGGTTCCTTTGTGGTGCATCGCAAATGATGTATAAGCTCATTATGAGTAAATGAAGGCTTGAGGCACGTTATCCATTGGAATGTCGTTTACATAGGGGTACAACTTGGGCTCATGAAACTTAGGTTTTCCTCAATCCTAATCCTAATCCTATTTGTAAAATGTTAACCCTAACCCTAATCTAATCCTATTTGTAAAACCTCAACCCTAACCCTATTTTTAAAAATTAGGTTTGGGTTGAGTTTTAGATTGAAATTTGTATTGATGAAAAAAAAAAGACAATTTGAAACAAACAAGCTTAACATTGCACAAATTATCTAAAGTTTGAAACAAATAAGCTTCACATTGTACAAACAAGCTTCACATTTCAAATTGCACGTCTAAAATTATACATCTTTTCCATAAGACTAAACAAAAAAAAGTACATTCTTAAATCAAAATATATCCAAAGTAATTCAGATGTTGCATAACATTTCAATAGCCACCATATGCATTGATGAAGTCACCTTTATCGTTCGAAAGTAAAAAATATTGAGACGATATAAAGAGCCAGCTAGAAGACCACATAAGTCTGGTATGATAGATCTTTTTCAAATAGCGAGACTGCATTCGCCATCCAAAAAGCTCTTTGATTTTTTACTCATCATCCATTTCTCATATGTTTTAGTTTTCTGCTTATCACCTATTCTCAGATGCTTTCATAAAATTTTAGCAAACTTCATATTAGAAGTTACAAATGTCTCAAAGAAGATAATTAAAAAAAATAAAGATACTAGTTTGGCCCAGCAACATTACGTGATAAATGCAATGGTTATAGGTATATTACTCATTTTAAAAGGTAATGAAGGTTCTAGTGGAATGTTCATACCAAGAATCATCACTTCCAGAACACCATTGTCAGCTCTACATATCTTTAAATCTAACAAACAAGGCTAAATCATCACTTCCACAACACCGGTGGGCTTGTCGCTTGCGGCTTTACGGGTTCGAATTTTCTCGAGTTCAAATTGACAGCAATCCGAACCCGGCCCAAGTTACAAATCGGTCCAGGTTCAATCCGGATTCTTCGGATTCGGGTTAAGCAAACTAGAGTTTAAGTACTGCTGCAAATCGGGTTTGGCGGACCCGATTCGAGTTGAACCCGACCTAAGTTGCATCCCTATTTATATATATATAAATTACTGATAATAATAAATCTAAAATATTAAAAGAAATATAAGTCGAAACTTCTAAAAATAATTAAATTATAATGGAACTTATTTTAAGGCATCTCAGTTTATCATTGTCTCTAGGTTTAAAAAGCATCTCGATCTCTCTTTTCTGAGAGTTTTTAGGGTCTGGTCTACCAACATCAAAGTCTGGCATCTTTCTAATTAACATTTTTTGAACTATTTTAAGAATTCTAATATATTTTAGATATTTTAAGAGAGAACTCTTAAGTTAAATCTCTTGTAAAAAAATATTTTAATTTTAATAAAATTATTTGATAAGGGTTATTTTTCAAATTAAAAATTTCTGGCCACATTACATGTGAGAAACAAATAATGATAATAATAATAACATTTCTTGAACTATTTTTAGAACTCTAGTATAATTTAGATATTTTAAAAGAGAACTCTTAAGTTAAATCTCTTGTAAAAAATATTTTAATTTTAATAAAATTATTTGATAAGGGTTATTTTTTAAAATTAAAAATTTTTGACAGCATTACATGTGGAGAAACAAATAATGATAATAATAATAAAATATTTTGGGGGCAGCATCACCGTAGATTCAATAGCAACGCAAGGATCGGAAGAAAAATTACCCTTAAATCTTTACCAATGCGCTACTTCATGACATTTGGTCTATTCTTCGGGAGGTTTATAGAGCACGGTTTCATCATATCTACTATAAAGTCAATTCGGCGGCTGATTTGGTGGTGGCCTCTGTGGCTCATCATGCTGGATTTTGAATTTGGAGACAGGATGACTTCTGTTTCATTGTTCTTTAACAAATCTTGTATTCTGATCTATTTAGGTTGACTTGCATTAAATTAATATGATCATTCATTGCTATAAAAAAAATAAAAAAATAAAAATAAATAATAAAAATAAAAATAAAATAGGAACGCAATGAACCTTATTATGCGGTTTAACTCTGACAATTAAACCTCGTGCCCACGTCCGAGAGTAGCCATAAACCTTGACTTCAGCCTGAGACGTACATTGACGTCCTTATCGCCTACCAAATTAATCAACGCCCAACCCACAGTCATCTTCGTTCCATTCTCGTGCATTCTGGCCACAGAAGTGGAGCATGGTTTCCTTGGAATTTATACGAGGGATGAGGAAGAAAAATACGTTTGAAAAGAACCGCAACAAAGGTGGACTGTGTCTCGTCGACAACCCAAATTAATGTCAGTGAATGTTGTAGGGTGCGGCGTGTCCAATTACAAGCTTGGCATTTCATTAGCTGCCATTCTGTGTTGTTATTTTATTTGTCGATCGAACCTACTTGGTGGAGCTTTAATTTTTTTTTTTTTTTGATTTAAGTGGCAAAATTTTGATGCGCTGCAATATCTTAAAAATAATTTTATATCAAATAAAAAATATATATATATTCTTATAATTCAAGTTAACCTATTATCAATTAATTTTTACTTGCGTTTTTGAATCACATGATTTTCATTAGCTAATGAATTAATTAGACTAGTATCTGAGTTTGAGACATTACAAATAGTATCAGAACCTATCCAAATATGCAAAAGTTGATAGGCATAAAGAAATAGCTATCCATTATAAGAAAAATATTTTTATATCGGATGGAAAAGATGTGTTATGTATTTTTAACTTAAGTTCATCTACTACCACTTAACTTTCACTCAAGTTTTTAAACCACATGGTTTCGACCCCCTGATAGATTAATTGGGCCAATAAAAATTAACTTCTACTTGAGTTTTTAGGTTATATGATTTTGGATTAATTAAGCCAATAGATAGACTTGGAGGTTTACATGCTCTCTCTCTCTCTCTCAGCCAATTTTTGCCTATCCTTGTTTCAAACTAAGGAAGATGACGAAATAGAACAAGGAAATGGAAACAAAGGAGAATTAGGACGGAATTGTGACGGTGAAGGGAAGAATTTAAAAAAAAAAAAAACAAACAAGAAAGGTGTAATATGTAGAGAAAAAGAAGAGGGGTGATAGGAGGATAATATATGAGGCAATATTTCTAGATAGAACATAGTATCAATAATGTTGTGCTTTTAGCCTATGATGAAGCAATAACAATTTCATATCAATGACCCATGATGATGAGGTAATAATAGTTTCATGCTTCTAGCTTACGATAAAAAGGGATATATTTCTAGCCCATGAAAAAGGCAAAGATTGGTCAGGTTCCAAAATGTGATAGCATAATAATATAGTCACATTTTAAGCTCATGATAAGGCAAGAATATAATATGGCTAGTCTAAACCTCATATCCAAACCATACAATCATTTCATATGCAATTTCTATTTAGAATAAATTAAAACCAACCAATTATTCTCATTATAATCAAATAAGACCATGTTAAATTTTCAAGCATTACATAGTTTATTTCATGCTTTTCAAAATACAAATTTCTAGTTGAGAGTTCCTATTCTTCTTTAATAGTTGCAAACTAAAGCCTTCCACAAAAAGAGTCCCATAAAAGAATAGTTATGACAGATTGTGTTCTTAATAATATATGTACATATAACAAGTAAAGCTCCATACCAAAAAATAAAATAAAATAAAAGATAGAATGAGGGAAGGAAACTCTTGCCCAATACCCCGTGCACCAAATCAATGGAAGGAACTTGAATTAATAGCATGTAAAGATTGATAAATTAGCTTATATTAAAGTCTAGTGATTCATAAGAATTGAATTATATCATAAAAGTAAGGTCTTAGAGATGATTTCTCAATTTACCTTATTTAGCCCCATTAAATATTTATAGGCATCATCATGCATCTCAAATTCCTACTTCTTAACTTCTAAGATTGGGCCTGTAACACCTCAAGCCCACTTAAGGTCCAATAATTTTGTTAACGGATCAAAATCATATGGCTCAAAAACTTAAGTGAAAGTTAATGAATAGTATAGCAAGCAGACTTGAGTTATATAGACATATAACATTTTTACTAACTTTTGCTTACTCAAGCCGACTCCTTAAAATCCAATAATTTAGACCGAAATTATGTGCCCCAAAAGTTTAAATAAAAATTAATAGATAATAAATAAATTTAAATTATAAATACATAATAATTTTTTATTCGATATGAAATTAAATTTGAGTTATCATAGGCTTAACCCTAAGCTCGTCTGTTCCTTTTGTAAATCCAATATTCTTACCCACCTACCGCTCCATCCATGCATCACGGGTAATTCTATTTGGCCTGCGATTTTTACTTAGGAGCCCCCGTGCGGCTTCAAAAAATTGGCATATTTGCCCTCAAAACTTTTGGACCAAAATGACCCTTCTTATTCAATAGCCCCCCAGCCCCTTCCCCCTCGGTCGTCGTTTTTTTTTTTTTTTAGTTCATGCGTCCCCAGCGTCCAAACAGTCCCCTTTTTTTTCGATTCGTGCATCCCCAGCGTCCCAACAATCCCCCCCATGCCCCTCCGCCAGCCCCTTCCCCCTCTCCGTCGTCTTTTTTTTTATCGATTTGTGCGTTGTTCGACCTGTGTGGCCGAACATGTAAATTCTGTTCGGCCACAGAGGGCCGAACAACCTCAACATGTTCGGCCCTAGTTGGTCGAACAACTTTCTTCTGTTCGGCCACAAGGGGCCAAACAAAAGATTTTTGTTCTGTTCGGCCTAGAAGAGCCGAACAGAATTCCCTTTGTTCGGCTCTTCTAGGCCGAACAGAACCTCTGTGTTCGGCCAACCAGGGCCGAACAGAGAACGAAGAGGGTGGAAGGGAGGGGGAGAGGTGGCGGAGAGGGGGCAGAGCCGTCGGAGGGATGTGGATGCCGGAGAGGGAGGGGAGCTTGACTAAAAAAAAAAAAACTTTTGAGGAAGGCGGATCAAGTGAGGGAGGGAAGGAGGAAAGGAGGGAGGGAAAGAGAGGAAGGGAGGGAAGGAGGGAGAGCTTATCTTGCCGGAGAGGATGCACCGCTATCGGAGAAGCCGCCGGGAAGCGCTGTGAGGAGGTGAGTACGAGCAATGGAGCGGGAGGGAGAATGATCGGACAGAGGGATGGGGGGGCCAAATAGTAATTTGTAAAAGGGCGGAAGGGAGAAGGAGTAGTTTAGAAATTTTAAAAAATTAGAGGGGCTACTGAGTAAAATAGGAGGTCTCTTAAGTAAAAAAAAAAAAAGGTTAAATGAGGGGCTCCTCAGCTATTTCCGCGGTCCAAATAGAATTTCCCATGCATCACATGTGCTTCTTTGAGGTAATTAAGAACTACAAGATCAAACCTACGACTTCTCATAACCAGTGGAGCTTAAACCAGAAGGGATATGCACGTACTGCTCTCTGCGTTAGTGTGATAATTTTCCTCATCAACAAACTATTTTTAAGAACACAGAAGCATTTCTCTCGTTCCAGCTCTTCGAGTCGTCGCCAAGTGCAAAGTCCCAATCAAATCTTAATCTTGATCTCATAGTGGGCATCCTCTTTATCTTTGCACTAGATCCTTCCCATTCTTCTAGTGGGTATCCTCGAATAACTCCACCTTGTTCAATGTCGAATGGATGCCCCTTGCCACTGAATAAATTCTACAAATTATTCCCAAGAGAATAGGCACGTATATATTCTGTACTGGAAAAATTTGAGCCTCTTTTGATGTGGCTTTCTTCCATGTGACAACACTACGTAGTACGTAGTCTTCCGTTGCCAGTTCTTTCGATCCGTGAAGCACTGTTGCTTGCCCAATTTCGAAGACTGAAAGAGAGATTCTCTCGAGGCACGGCACCTTGTAACAGAGTGTGGGAGACGCCTGCCCAACTCTTTTCTTCCACTTGGCCATGGTGTGAACTCCCGAAGGCTCAAGCTCCTCAAGAAACAGAGGATGTTTTGTACCGCCGATTTCCTTTCACCTTTAGATTCCTATAAATAGTGGACGTTGGTCTCTCTCGATGCAGTTGTCCCAAAGTCGAACTTCTTTCTTCTCCTCCCTGTTTCATAGAAGCTTAGAAGCTGGTGACTTCAGGACTCATGCCAGTGAAATCACTGTAAACCACTCAAACCAATCCAAAGATCCAGGGATGATGGCAACTGGGTTTAACAGCTTCGAGGTAATGGGCTCCATTCCATTGTTTGCTGTTTGTTTCTTGTTAGGCATGATTGGAGCAATGGGAGGGAGCCAGAACGTCGCCAGCAACTCCTCAGTGCCTAGTGTGGTGAATGTTGGGGCTCTCTTCACCTTCAATTCTACCATTGGAAGGGCCGCAAGCCTGGCGATCCAGTTGGCTGTGGAGGATGTCAACAAGGATACAAGCGTTCTTCCTGGGACTCAGTTGAAAGTGATTCCACAGGACACAAACTGCAGTGGGTTTCTTGGAACTATTGAAGGTAACAGAAAGTTTCTGATTTTGAGATGCGGCTTTTATAATTGGTACTATTGGATGCTTTAATTGTATGCTATTTTTTTTTTTTTTTTTACTTCAGATGCTATCGAGATTTTTCATACCACAGTTGTGTGAACATTATTTGATATATAAATATATTTCTCATATTTTATGTTCTTAAAGAGATCTTTATTGATCATCAGTGCTTTTGTTAGTGAAGGAATGTTAAAAGCTTTTAACCATGGGCTTATGGGCACAATTAAACATCATTCATCAAGAACTAATTGTTGAAAAATGGGTTGTTTATAATCCTTGGGTCATACCCATTGGTTTGAATGAGAAATTGATGACCTTCTTTAGTCCCACATGGAAAGTTTTAGAAAGATAGAAGTACCTTATATATGAAACCTCTTTTCATGCTTATGTATTTGGGATCATCATAAGTAGAGAGCTTGAGAGTGATGCTACCTCACGCACGCATGTGTATGAAGGGCATAATAGGTGCTTTGTAGACATACTTTGTACTTCAAATTTATAAATAGGACATGCCTTGCATTCCAAATTATTCATCCGAGAAACAATTCTTTCTTAGGCTTTTGCATACTCTGAATTCAAAAGAGTATAGTAAATAGTAGTGCTATTTTCATAAAAGAAGACCGTTGTATCCTGTAAGACAATCGTCATATATCCGCAGGACGAATTTGTTTTAAGAACATAGAGTTTAACTCTAGACTCGGTCTTGTCATCTTTTGATCAAGTTGGCCATCACATTCCATTCCTCAACTAACACTAATTCGGGCAAGTTTTCATTTCTTCGCAAAGTAATATCTTTTTCTTTTGATAGTTTTAATTTCCAAATGATTTCTCTGTATTTATTTAGCAAATATAAGATTCTGCTCTCATTGGGTAAGGTTGACTACTCTTGTTGTGTTGTTCTCAAAATGCAATGCATAAAAAAACCATTTCTTTTACTGCTAACAAAGAAAGATACCACTTCTTTAATTAATCTCTTCATGAATCCCCTTTCTACAGATATGTTTGTGAACTTATTCTTTAAAAGTGGGGAAAAAAAGAGAGAGAGAGACAGAGGCCTGCAGGCTTGTCTATATTGGATTCGTTCATTATTAAGGATGCTGAACTCGATTGGTTTTGAACTAATTGCTAGACTTAAAATTTGGTTCATTAAAAGGAATTCCTCTTTTTTCTTTTCTTTGATCAGGGTCATTACCTTAGCTTTTGGTTTGTTCAGAACAATTTTTTATGCCGAGACATCTGGGATTCCAAATCTTTTTCTTAATACACTTTACATTTGAAATGTATTAAGTCACATTTAGAAATCATCACTTCGAATCCATTTATATATGGAGGATAGGATGACCTATATATCTTTTCAAAGATTTATAGGTCCCATAACAGTTCTATGGAAAAGAATATGGTCTGTCACCTTTGGTTGCCTTCTAAATGATTGAAGTTTTGTCATAATTTTAATTGCAGCCTTGCAGCTAATGGAGAAAGATGTGGTGGCCATCGTAGGTCCCCAGTCCTCTGGGATAGGCCATGTAATCTCCCATGTTGTTAATGAACTTCATTTTCCACTCTTATCCTTCGCAGCAACGGACCCAACTTTTTCTTCACTGGAGTATCCATATTTCATTCGAACAATCCATAGTGACTATTTCCAGATGAATGCAATAGCTGATATTGTTGAATATTATGGATGGAGGGAGGTCACTGCCATCTTTGTGGATGATGACTATGGAAGGGGTGGGATATCAGCATTAGGTGATGCTCTTGCAAAGAGACGTGCTAAGATCTCTTACAAAGCTGCCATGCCTCCTAGTGCTGACATAAATACCATTAATGACTTGTTGGTTAAAGTGAATCTAATGGAATCTCGGGTTTTCATTGTGCATGTGAATCCTGACTCTGGCTTGAGAGTTTTTTCTAGTGCCAAAAATTTGGGGATGATGAACAGTGGTTATGCGTGGATAGCCACTGATTGGCTTGCTGCCATTCTGGATTCAACCAAACATGCTGATCCTGACACCATGAGCCTTATACAAGGGGTAGTGGTTCTCCATCACCACATCGTAGAATCAGATCTTAAGAAAAGTTTTCTATCTAGATGGAATAATTTAGTTATAAGTGACAGTACCAATTCGAGCTTGAACACTTATGGGATGTATGCTTACGATACATTGTGGTTGGTTGCTCATGCCATTGACCAATTCCTCAAGCAAGGAGGGAAAATCGCTTTCTCTAAAGATCCAAGATTGCATGATGCAAATGGAAGCACCTTGCACTTAGCAGCACTGCAAAGTTTTGACAATGGTGACCAATTACTTGAGCATTGCTACTTACCAATTTTACTGGTCTGGCAGGTCAAGTTCAGTTTGATTCAGATAGGAACTTAATCCATCCAGCATATGATATTATTAACGTTGGTGGGACAGGGTCTCGGAGGATAGGATATTGGTCTAATTATTCTCATCTTTCAGTAGTTGCTCCTGAAATTTTGTATAGGAAGCCACCAAATATTTCGGCCAGCAGTCAACAACTTTACAGTGTAATATGGCCTGGTGAAACCGCAGTGAAGCCCCGTGGATGGGTGTTCCCAAACAATGGAAACCCTTTGAGAATTGGAGTTCCTAACAAAGCAAGCTTCAAAGAAGTTGTATCGAATAACTCAGGTTCTGACAATGCAACTGGCTTTTGCATTGATGTGTTCAACGCTGCAGTTAAGCTGTTGCCCTACCCGGTTCCATGCTCATTTATCCTCATTGGAGATGGTTTGACAAATCCCGATTATGATGAACTTGTGAAAATGGTTGCTGAAAATGTGAGCATATCTTCCATCATGAATCTTGCTTTTCTCACTCTCTATTCCAAGTTTTCAGTTGTTAGTTTCTTTTCTGCTTTCTTTCAGAATCCTACCTTAAAAACTTTTTCCTCTAGAAACTTGATGCAGCTGTAGGGGACATTGCCATTGTGAAAAATAGAACAAGAATTGTGGACTTCACACAGCCATATGTTGAATCCGGCCTGGTTATAGTGGCCCCTGTCAAAAGGAGCAAATCGAGTGCTTGGGCTTTTCTGAAACCATTTACACTAGAGATGTGGTGTGTCACTGGGGCTTTTTTCCTCTCTGTTGGAGCTGTTGTTTGGATTCTCGAGCATCGGAAGAACGAAGAATTTCGTGGGTCGCCAAGGCAACAGCTTGCGACAGTATGTTGGTTAGTATCCTCTACTCCTATAGAGATTTCATTCTGATGGTACGAAGTTCTGCTAACAATAGTCTTATGTTGTGGCAATACTGGTGCAGTAAAAGAACAGTCAGAAAAGAAAGCCTTGACATTAATTAACGGCAATAAATTTAATGTGCACAATGAGGAATTATACCATTATGAGGAAAATGAGTTGTACAATTCAAGAGCTGAATCACCCCCATGCTATTTTTTTCTGTAGAAAATTAGCTCCAAAAACTGTACAAAATCCACATATCCTCTGAGATACGTGGACCTACCAAAGTTTCAATGCATCGAGACAGGAGTCCGCCAAGTGTGATGCTCATGGGTGCAGATGCATTAACTCCTGAGTGTAGCTTTGCACAACATTTGGAAGTTTGTTTTTAGTATTAAAATATTATACAATATTTATTGAAAAATTTTCATTTTAGAATTATAACTAGATGCTCTTCATAGTTTTATCCTGCTTGAGTTCCAAATAGTTCATCTGTCAACCTGTTAGCTTGTTCTGCTTGTTCTTTGTAATTATAATTTATCAAGCTTTAGTTATCTTCAAATCTAAGAAATTAGTTTGAAAAAGAGTTAGCTGGTGTATTTGCAACCCAGTGGGATGGCTCCGTACTTTTCCATGCTTATCTCCATGTCCAACAGTTTCAGTCCTGTGTCTATGATCACTCTGTTTAAATAGTAATAAAATCAATGGACCTTACACTGCAGTATGAAGGATTCTTGAGAATAACTTTTGTCCTCCCATTTTCTCTTACAGTGCTACTGGGACTTGAATCTTTTAAGAAAGATAATCAGTTATAGTATTTAATCTATGTTGAATTTGGTGAGATTGTTTTACTTGCAAAGTGAGTTCAATTTATTCACAGAAAATTAGAATCGGTCATTTGGAAGCACTCTAGAGTCAAATGAGTGAAATATAAGTTTGCTTTTTATTTATTCACCAAGCTCTCTACAGCTTACCTAGTTACAAATGGAGATGTTTTTCATGATTTAAAGGTTCTCTACCCTACCCTACCTTAATGGATTAAAGTATAGCCAAATTCAAAAATCTTCTACTTATTAAGAAACTAATATAATTCCTATATCATTGACACAGGTTTTATGTGCAATTTATATAAGAATCCTTCAAGAACTTGTAATGACCTTCTAGTTTTCCATAGAGTGCTCTGTCTCACAGGACTTAGGGTATCTTTAAAATCTTCTGGACCCACCTGCAGATTCCATAGCCTCCAATCCTTTTTTTTCTTCATGGGCTTAATTTTATAATGCAAGTTTCCATGGTTCAGAAAACATCCTTTTGTCTTTATTCCATATAAGCATGCACTTGCATGCAGCATGGAGCTAGGCCATCACTCCATTGTGTGCCATCTAGAGAAATATTAGTTCTCAAATGGCAGTTGTTGCTATTCTTGTTATTGCTGCTATGCTATAATTAGTTCAAGTTGCTAAAGAGTGTTGTTCTGCCAATGACAATTTTTATTATTTCTCAGAGTGGCATCTTTGGAAAATTTACATCTTAGCTTGTGTTATACATGCATGTACAACGTGAAGGAATGTGGTGGTAACTTGAATTATGTTCAATAAATGCTCTTGGTATTTTCCCTTTTCAACTTTAACCTATCATTATTGTTTTAATACATGGGATATCATATTGTTTTAATACATGGGATTTCAAAATGCCATGTCCAATAGTTGTCTTAATCCAAATCCTAACAAAACTATATATATATATATTTCCTCAAATAAATAACTAAATAGTTTCCAATAACATGCTGAGTCTACGTGCTTTGTTTCAATCAATCACCATGGTTTTTTTAATCAGTGACTTGCATATTATATATGCCTTCTAGCATTTATGGTTCAAGCTTTCTACTACACATATACTCTCCTCTGTATGCATTATGGTGTTGCTTCCAGTCCTGGAATATGCATTGATTTATTCCTCCATTTTCTTCTTGCAGGTTTAGTTTCTCGACAATGTTCTTTGCTCACAGTACGTAAATCTTACTGTTTGATATTTTGAACTTTCTAAGTGCATTTTGCATCTGCAATCCATGCTTAAACTATGAATTTTTTAAGTATCTGAGAATTCAACTCTGAAAAGTTGTCTGTAATCTAATCAGGGGAGAACACTGTGAGCACTCTTGGACGGTTCGTGCTGCTTATCTGGCTATTTGTTGTACTAATTATCAACTCAAGCTACACTGCAAGCCTAACATCAATCCTTACAGTTCAACAGCTTTCCTCAGGGATCCAAGGGCTGGAGAGCTTGATTGCAAGCTCTGTCCCTATTGGATATCAGGCTGGAAAATTTACAAGAAATTACATGATAGAAGAGCTTAATGTTTCTCCCTCCCGTCTGGTACCTTTAAATTCACCTGATGAATATGCAAGAGCACTTGAGCTTGGACCAGATCGTGGTGGTGTTGCAGCAATAGTAGATGAAGTTCCATATATCCAGATTTTCTTGTCCATCTATTGCCAGTTTCAGATAGTTGGTCAGGAGTTCACCAAAAATGGGTGGGGCTTTGTAAGTACTTTCCATTCCAACTATATTGGCACTTACCAATTATTTTCATATTTTAACTTACTGAGATAGAACTTATATTGCATTTGCAGCCAATATTAGTTTAGGCTCTTTATAACATTTGGTTATTTTAGGGTGTGTTTACATGCATTCCAAAATCACAGTGATCTTGTCTTTTGCATGGTTACTGAAGATTCAACTTGATTTTTTAGGACAAGGTGTTTTAGTTTTCATAAAGATGCAAGCATCTGTTAGAAACGTTAACTTGTAATCATTGACAAGGTTTTTCAATCCTATCCTTTTGATTTCCATTTCAACTTGCTTTGATCACAGATACTCCAAGTCTAGGAAGTCTGAAATTTGAGATAGAGAACTAAAACTAAGGAAAGTAAAATGTGATTTTGAAAGTGAAAATGCTGAGAGAACATTAGCTTTTTATCTCCACCAGTTATAAAGTTGTTACACTTTGACATAGATGAGAGGCTTTTTCGATGATTCTACTTGTGTGTGTATTTAAGGATTTATTTTGTTTGATTCCTTCTTGTTTAGTGCACATATATTGCATTTTATTCATTCTTATGGAAGGTTGCCGCGTGTTTTCCAACAGGCCTTTCAGAGAGAATCTCCCCTTGCAGAGGACCTATCCACTGCCATCCTAACTTTGTCAGAGAATGGAGATCTCCAGAGAATCCATGATAAATGGTTAGCGCGTAAAGGATGCACTTCAGAAGAGACTGAAACGGACTCAGAACGGCTGAGCCTGGGGAGCTTCTGGGGCCTCTTCTTAATTTGTGGCCTTGTATGTTTCCTTGCTCTCTTGGTATTCTTCATAAGAATATGTTGTCAGTATAATCAGTATAGTAGAACAGCAGATGTGAAATCCACTGAAACCCAGTCAAGCGACAAGCGTCCAGTGACGTTAAGTAGCTTCAATAGCCTTAAAGAATTGATTCACTTTGTAGATAAGAAGGAAGAAGAAGTCATGACTGCAATCCGGAGGAAATCAAGTGATAAAAACCAGCAAACTCCTCAGAATTCAAATGGAGAACCACTGTCACCTGCTTAGAAGATAAGTTTGGTCCAAGGAGTATGTTTGTTTTTCTTCTATTTCTTGGTATTTCCTGATGAAGATAATTGTAAACTGACGAATAAAAGATGAAAATGATTTTATAGTGAAGAAGAGAGAACAAGTTTTTGATGGACTTGTATTAGGGATTGCTAATAACCAGTCCAAAATGAAGTCTTTGTGACCAGATGTTGCTTGCTTAACTGAAACATCAAAGCTTGTATGCATTAGGAATTTCAGTTGTTCTGAAATGGTTCTTGTTATCTAAGTTGAGTTTTTTCACGCTTGCAACTAGAAATATATTAGTATATAAATATATATATATATATATATATATATTAAAAAAATATATGTGGTGTGTACGAGATAGATTATATTTAGAAAAAAAATATTTTAAAAAATAAAAATAAAATAAGTTAAGAATCAGGCCTGGAAGGCGGTTTACACCACTGCCCTAAAGAGAACTGGTCCCCTAAAGAAGAACTGGTCCCCCTTCTCGTGCGAAGAAAAATAGAACCACAACTCTCCTCCAGGGTATAACTCGGAACCAAATTCCTATATCAGTATAATCTTCAAAGAAAAAAAAATATAATATAGAATTGTTGTTGTTTTCTCAAAATTTTCATCCTTTGAAACCTATTTATAGATTTTTTTAAAAAAACAAAACGGTCGGACATTTAAAAAAAAAAACGGTCGCGCGTTTTAAAAACGACCGAACGTTTGGTTTGAAAAAGACGGCTGGTTTTAATTTTTTTTATTTTCTTTTAAACATCGGCATTTTTTTTTTTCAAACGGCTGAACGTTAACGGTTTTTAGGATACCAAATCAAATGTAATTTTATTTCTCCTTTTTTTCTCTTGTGGGCCAATGGAAATAACATTTGAATATTGCATGGTCATAAAATGTACTCTACATTCATATCACAGTGAAAACATCCATTAAGCTCTGTTTATAGATTTACAAGGATCATCCTTGTTTCAGAAAAGAGGACAAGTGGATTAATTTAAAGTATTCTTTTTAAACCACCTATGGATTGAAACCTATCCTGATGAAACCCTTGTATTATTCTTAAGCAGAATTTGAGCAAGTCATTGTTCTTAACTTGATCCTATACTCTTAAATGTTGCTCTCTGGCCTGATGATTAATTTTGACAAATGCTCCCTTATCTTCCTTGCCAAAGATGATGTTTTTGGTGACAATCTAGCAGCCCTCTTAAACTATAATCAGACACCTATCTCTGTTTCAGTCTTCCCCTTCATTTGCTCCACTGAATAGGAGGGATAAAATGCCTGTCCTCCGCGCATTAGAGAAATTGATGCATGTTGATGCAAAAAAAATTAAAAAAATAATAATAATTTACGAGTAACAAATAATTAGTTATTTTATCTGACAAAATTTTAATTTGTGTTCTACTCACTTTTTTGGATGGTACAATATCTGATTATCTCTAGAGAAATATAACTAAAGTCACTCAGGAAAGGACCATGTAAGCAATTTTTTATCTTAGAAAAATCCATTATTATAGTAAGTAATTGTCCAAAAGATAGTTTTTGCTAGAAATTAATGTACTTGAATGTAATTTTTCTTAAAGTAAACTACCTTGATTTTTCTTTATAAATGCTGGAGATGGCTATTAAATGAGATCTTTCTCAAGACATGTTGTCAAACTTTAGAAATGGTTTTTCTACATCAAATGGGATTCTACAGCTTTTTTTGTAATTTTGATTTTTTGTAAATTCAAATGTTTTAATCCTCCCTTTGTTGTAATCTTTCTTCTATTATATTTTTAATTTTTTTATGTTATTTTTGATGCCATATTGTAATAATTTGAATCAATTCTTTGATCATGATTGAGAATTTATAAGAGATGACAATAAACAATAATTTAATTCATCAAAAATCATAAGAATCAAATAATAAAAACCAAATGTGACAGTTCATGGATGATCTTTGCCCACTCCACATCATTGCCTAGGAAAGAAATATCAAAAAGACCCGGCAAGCAAGAATCATATCCTTTTTGAAAGAGCAAGAAATGCCAATTCTGAGGTCTCATTTGATTTTCAAAAATATTTTTTATTTTTATTTTTTTAAAAAAATAATTTTTATTACAAATAATATGTTTTAAAAAATTAAAAAAAATACTGCCAAATCTATGGTACAATAACATAATACATAATATTATAATATTATATATATATATAAATAAATTATAGTATTATATAATGTAATATATTATTATATATTAGTAATATATATTATTTAAAAAAAGATTTCTTATGCTCAAAAAAATTGCTTTTAAAATAAAAAAGTAAAAATAATATAACCAAATATATATTTTTTGCAATGAGTTTTGCATTTTTATTTTTAAAAAATAAAATAAAAGATAAAAATAATGCAAAATGGGTTTTTTTATTCTCTTCTTTCTTTTGATAGAAACAACAAAAACATTCTTAAACTATTTTCAGTTTTCTATCATTTTATAGCTATATTTTTCAAAATTTATTTTTATCAAATATATTTTTATAAGTGTTTTTATTTTTTTATAAAAAAAAATAAAAAATAGAATTACCTTCCAAAACTAAACTCATCCGAAGTCAAAATAGGGGAAAGTAAGCCATTTTTATAACCATAACATGAGTTAAATTTGCCTCATAGGGGAACCGCAATCCAGAAGGTTCGTCAAACTCTTTGCTAAAAAATTAAAACCTCTTCAACTGGATTTAGGAAAGGATCCTGAATAAAACTCACCATATCTTATGCTAGTTATTGTTGCAAAACTTTTAGGCAGCATAACTCTTATTATATTTTCAATAAATTTTTGAAATTGGGTGATTTCTTGAGATCTACCATAGGGCAATCTACTGATAGGTTAGCTGGGTTGGAAATAGTCTCATTTTATGTTGGTTAGGACTCCTAAACGCTCAGTCAAAGTTGACTTACCATTTGTGATGATTGGGATATATTTCTTTATTGATGAAACATTAGGCTATGTCAGAAGACAGTTTATGTTCAGGATGGAGCTTCGTGACAAATTTTAATAATTTATATTTTTTTATTTTTAATGCTATGTTTGGATAGAGAGAAAAGCAGAAAGAAAGAAATAAAGAAAGAGAAAATAGAAAGAAGAGAAAAGTGAAGAGAAAATATTTCATTTCCTTCTATTTGGATGAGTGAAAGAAAAATAAAGAGAAAAGAAAAGTTGGTATTTTATAATAACAACAATGCCCTCATTATAAATGATTAAAAAAATGCATCATTTTTTTTAAAGGATCAATGTCGGAATGAAAAAAAAAAAAAGAAATAGCACCCTTAAGTTTTCTCTCCTAAATTTCTTCGATTTTGAGAGAAAACTTTTAGGTGGAGTCCATCATTTTTTTTCTCATATTTTTTCTCTAGTTTTCTTTCCTTTCTATTTTTCTCTCTATCCAAACAAGGTAAATTTTATTTTTTTCATTTTTTTTCTTTTATTTTTTTCTCTAGTTTTCTTTCCTCCTTACTTTTCTCTCCATCCAAATACAGGCTAAAAGATTGATATTTTATGTAAAACAATTTGATCAAAAAGAGAATCAGTTTCATCTCACTAGCATATGCCTACATTTTTGTAACTTATTTTTGAAGTAAATAAATAGCATGGAAACTTTATCCTTGGCTTTATTATAAAATTTTATTATATTTTATTGTTATTTTTCTAAGAGATATAAAATTGAGCAACATGAACAAGTGCAGTTAATGCTAGAACTAGAAAATAAAATAATTAATAAATTAATGTTTAAATAATTTTAAATTTGCTTAAAGGCAAAAATAACATTTGCTTGTAACATTTTAAGCTCATCTACAAGCTCAATTAATTTTTTAGCACGTTAAAATTATGAGACCTTAAAAATTTGAGTACAAATTAATTGATAATATATAAATTTAAGTTATAAATTATTCAAAAAAAATTCTTTCTTATCCAATGCCACTAGCCTAAAATATATTTTAAGGAAGGTTATGGTTACACAAGGGTGGCTCCATGTTATAATGCAACTCTACCATCATCTCATGTATAATTCTATTTTTATGCTAATTAACTTGCGTGCATTGAATCAATTTTGATGTCATTTGTAATATTTTAAATCCATAATAGATTGGATCAGATGGTCTTAAAATTTTGAGTATAAATTAATTGATAGCAAATATTAGCGGATAGTAAATAAATTTAAATTATAAACTTGTTAAACATTTCCTTTGAAAAGCTAAGATTTGAAAATGAATTCCCTTCAACAACTCCCTCTCCAGAGACTGACTCCATTAGCACAAGTGTTGGTGTGGACATTAGATGATGATCTACTTTCCACATGGCCACGGCCGAAGCCAAACCTAATTGCATCGTGATCGTACATATTCCCTAAGCTTAAGTGGATTCATAAATGAACGAACTGTTGGAGAGTGCGGAATACCCCCAAGATCATGGCTATAGCGTATATGAGTAATACAAAAAACTTTTACCGTTCTAATCTATGAGTATAAGATCATACCTTCAGATTTGAACTTTGGAACACTTTGATTCGATTGCTCGACCTCAACCTTTTAGCCTTCCGCCGTATTTCCGAAATACCTTCCTTCTCTCACAAGATGGTGGGATCTCTCGGCCGACCTAGGGTTTCTTGTTTTTCTTTTTCCTCAAAAATGTTAACCCTAGCAACCAACCGAGAGGTATTTATAGGGCTACAACAGGGACCAATAGGCAAATATGAAAAAGACTTCCCACGTAATTAAATCTCCCAATCCTATCCCGGGTTAGATTCAATTACGTAAATTATAATTCATTCCACTAAAGAATTATAATTGTACTCCTAATCATATTCGAATTTATATTTTCGAGCCTTTAATATTAAATACTTATTCTCCCCACGTTAAGATTACATATATCCATCAATTAAATTTAATTACTGACAATATAATTTAATTAGCTTTTATTATCCTTGAGACTTATCCACTTAACTTATTTGATGTATCGGATTCAAAATCGACTTGCAAGATTTGATACAATCAAAACTTATAAGCTTTTTCAAGGGGATATCATCAATCCAAATTAACAGGACGTGGATTCCTTCAACTATTAATATTCACCATATATATATGTTATTGCCAACCCACTGAGTTTATTGACTCATATAGAATCTCACTCTATGTGTAATCAAAGCAATAATCACTACATACACGTGTCTAGAAATAGAATTCGGATTAAGAGCATAAGTAATCATAATATTCATGAGTTTTAAATTATTTTATAAAGTCAGTATAAAATAATTAACTCAATTGGATCCTGTTCAATACACACAAAGTGTACTAGCACAAATAGTTAGAATAAACCATTCCCCGTAGTCAAGACAGACCTACTAAAATTTGTGCTACAGTTCTACTGATGGTGTGTCCAATTCCATCTAAAACTGTGAACAATAAACTTGTATTCCAAAAGAATCGATGATCTAGTCTTCTGTGTGTAAGCTGTACTCTATACACTAGATCAAATACTCTTTGTAAATACTAGATACATGCATATATATAGTAAATGGCATACATTGCTCAAAATGAATTCTCATTAAAATGTAAAGACATAATATAAAGCATATCTTTTAGTCTATATCTCTATCACGAACCCCTTCTTGTTTTTCGATTGGGTACTTCTCCGGATATACCAAGAGGAAGCAGGGTTACAATAACCCAATATTGGGAGTGCACACATTAATATTCTATATATACAAAGAAAAAAATTCTCATTTATCGCAAGTGATATAGGTGCACGTCAATTAACTACACGTGCTAATTGATTATACATGTATGCGATGCATAAAAGAATAAAATTCATGCACAATTGCACACACGCAATGCACAAAAACCTTTCCATATGCAAATTCGGGGTCTCACTTTGATCCAAACTCAGTCATCTTTTTTATTTTTATTTTTGTTTGAAGGTTCCATTCAGACCAATGCTCTAAAAATTTTATTAAATTTAGACACAAATCCGATCCAAGCCAAAGCTCAATCCTGACCTAAAATTATCGAGCCAATCAAAATTAACCTATTTAAACCAAAACATTAGATCAGCTTGATTTTAATTTATTTTATGAAATTAATTGCTTATTTATTCGCATTTGCTTAGGTTAAATAAAAGAATATATAAAATAATTGTTATTTAAATAATAAATATAAAAATTTAATTTTGTATAAATTTGATCAAACGAATATTTGATCAATTAATTCAATTTTGAAGGAAATGATCGGAGAAAACTCGTAGGCTCTGCTTTTGTTATTTGAGGGACTGATGGAGCTCTATTGGCAATGGAAGGATTTAGCCTCCTACACTCTTCAATCTCTCTAGCAGAACTTTACGCAGCTTGGGCAAACGTCTTCTATGCTATTCGAATTCTTCATTCTCATGGTCTCCTCATTGAAGAAAACTCGCTTATTGTCATCCGATGACTTTGAAAGGAGTGCTACAACCATATTCCTATCAATCCATTGCTACATGACATCTGGACTGTCATTCGGGATGTCTTTAGAGCCCAGATCCATCGTATTTACGTGAAGCCAATTCTGCTACGGATTGGGTATAGCGGCGTCAGTGGCTCATCATTCTGGCCTTTGATCCTAAAATTTGGGTGGCTACTGTCCTTTTATTTTTAATCAAATTTTATACTCTAATTTATTAGAGTTGACTTGCACTAGATTAAGACGGTCATCCATTTGTATTAAAAAAAAAGAAAAAAAAAAGAAAAGAAAACATCATAATTAGATGGACTCGGTTGGGATCGGATCAATCATTCATCCAAATTCGATTTAAAATTAATAAGAGTTTTAATTTTGAATTCAATCGAAGTGAGCCGATCGAAACCCCACTCCCAGCCTGATCTACGGCATATTTACGTGGCAAGACGCCTCACACGAAACCCAGTTCAGCATATCAGCTAGCCATCCTTTTTACGCGTTACCAACCCATCTCATTTATGATACCATGCCGACCAAATTAAATGCAACGTGCTCCATCCCATTCCATGTAAACAGAATTGGACTCAATTCCCTCGCTACGAAACGTTGCAGCCAGAGGAAAATCACAGTCCCCATTTAATATAAATATATATATATATATATGGGCTTCCACTCCACTGCCCCTCGGTCTGGGTCCTTAATTCCCAATTCTCATTCCCAAGGCTGCTTCAACCCCACACCCTCCCCCCTCCATCCATCTGCCATTGCCAGCAAATCACAAGACCTTAATTAAATAAGCATTAACTCCATTTAGATGGCAGATGGCTCTCATTTACTCCACAGCTCCTTGGCTCTCATTTACTCCACAGCTCCTTTTTACGCATGTTCCGCCATTCCTCTGGTACACACACACACACTCTCTCTCTCTCTCTCTCTCTCTCTCTGCATAAGACCCCGACCCTCTCGTCTCTCCCACCCCACCACTGGTTGGCCATAGCAGTCTGCTTCCCCTCACGTCCCACCGAACGCCTCCTTAGTTTTCTTCGCCCTTCTCCCGTTATATATACCACCGGTATCTCCACTTCTCCCCACCGCTTCTCTTTCTCGTTCCCTCCCCAACCCCACCTCTCTCTCTCTCTCTCGCTGCTGATACTCCCAACTGCTCTGCAGTTCTACAACTATTCATCGCCTCACACACTAGCTGCCATCTTCTCCTCGCTCCACCACAACGAAAACGAGTACCATCATTCACTTCCCTTTATTTTATTTTTTTTATCACACGTATTTCTCATTTGTCCTCACTCTAGCCGCACCACCACTTTCACTAGAGCTAATACCACCACCATTTTTGTTAGAGCTGCTGCTGCTGCTGCTGGTGGTATACCATACCATCACCACCATCCTGAAGCTAGCCATGGACCTTATGGATCTCCTCCTAGTTTTGGCAAGCTTCATACTAGCAGCGCTCTGGTGGCAGCGCTGCTCGCGCACCGGCGGAACCGGTGCACCCGGGGACCTGCCACCGGGGCCACCGGGGTGGCCAGTGGTCGGCAACCTCTTCCAAGTGATTCTCCAGCGACGGCCCTTCATGTACGTGGTGCGCGATCTCCGGCTGCGCTACGGCCCCATCTTCACCATGCGCATGGGCCAGCGCACACTCATCGTCATCACCTCCGCTGACCTCATCCATGAGGCCCTCGTCCAGAAAGGCCCCCTCTTCGCCAGCCGCCCCGCTGACTCCCCGATCCGCCTTCTCTTCAGCGCCGGCAAGTGCACCATCAACTCCGCGGCGTACGGCCCTCTATGGCGCTCCCTCCGCCGCAACTTCGTCTCCGAGCTCGTCACCCCTGCTCGTGTCAAGCAGTTCGGGTGGATCCGCGACTGGGCCATCGCTAATCACCTCGCCCGCCTCCGCCACGAATATAAAAAGACCGGCGCCGTCCGAGTGATGAGCAACTGCCGGCTCACCATCTGCAGTATCTTGGTCTGCATTTGCTTCGGAGCTAAAGTCCCCGAAGAACATGTCCGCGAGATCGAAGCTGTTCTTAAGGATGTTATGATGATGACGATGCCGAAGCTGCCCGACTTCCTCCCGATCCTCACTCCGCTCTTCCGCAGCCAGCTCACTGAAGCGAGAAAGCTACGAAAGAGGCAAATGGACTGCCTGCTCCCACTGGTGAGAGCCCGGAGGGCTTTTGTGAAGAGTGGCGGGGAGAAAGACGTCAACTTTCCATGGGAGATGGTGAGCCCGGTCGGCGATGCCTACGTCGACTCGTTGTTGGATCTTGAGCCTGCGGGGAGGGGCCGGCTCGGGGAGGAGGAGATTGTGACGTTGTGCTCGGAGGCGATGAGCGCCGGCACTGACACTAGTGCAACTGCGCTCGAGTGGGCATTGCTGCATTTGATTCTTAATCAAGCCGCGCAGGAACGCCTTTTCATGGAGATCGTCGGCAAAGTCGGGACGGAGAAGGGGAAGAGCATCACGGAGAGCGACGTCGAGGCCATGGGCTACTTGCAGGCGGTGATCAAGGAGACGCTGCGCCGGCACCCGCCGAGCCACTTCGTGTTATCGCACGCGGCGACGAGGGAGACCAAGCTGGGCGGGTACCGGATTCCAGCGGATGCGAACGTGGAGTTCTATACGGCTTGGGTGACAGAGAATCCGAGCGTGTGGGAGAAGCCGGGGGAGTGGCGGCCGGAGAGGTTCAGGAGGGTGGCGAAGGGTGGGACACCGACGTCACCGGTACTCGAGGACTGAGGATGATGCCGTTCGGAGCCGGAAGGAGAATCTGCCCGGCGGCGACGCTGGGGATGCTGCACGTGCAGCTGATGCTAGCGAGGATGGTGAGGGAATTCCGGTGGGATGCCGTGCCCGGGGAGCTGCCGGACCCGACAGAGACGTTTGCGTTCACCGTGGTGATGAAGAATTCACTAAAGGCAGTCGTCTTGGAGAGGGACTGATGCGAAAAGATGTGGGCCATTACGTTACTTAATACTTACTGAGGGTGGCTTTGAAGGACATCAGTGCTGAACTGTTTGTGGTGCAGAGCATTAATGGAATTCTTGCCAACCTCACTCAAAATGGTGAAGTTGTTGTATTATTATTATTATATTTATATCAGAGTATTTATCTCTTGTTCCACAATCGGATGCACAATTAATCTGGAGTCGATCTCTTAATTTGTTTTAAACTTTTTCCCACGTCATCTCTAACATTATGCTTATTGGTTTGCATTGATCAAACCCATTAAGCGAGATGGACCATGTCCATACAACCTTTTTTTTTAAAATTTAATTTAATGAATCATTTATAGTAGTACCATAATGAAACTCTAGGATTATTTCATAAATAATTTTTTTCTTATGTTTACTGACTTTTATACCATTTGTAACACTCTAATATATCTATTTATTTAATTAATTATATTAATAAATTAAAATTACATGATTCAAAAATTTAAATAAAAATTAATAAATAACAAGTAAACATATAATGTTTTTTTTTGTATTTAATGTGAAACAATTTTTAAAGTTATAGAATAGGTTTGAAAAAAAAATATCTTGCATAACTAGCTAAATAGGCTAAGAGAAAAGTATTGAATCCTAATTATAAGTATGAATAGAGATAAGATGCTGAAGTCATGAATGTCTTTAAGAAAAAGATTCTGAATTTAAGAAATTATAGTGGATGGATCACTTGTCAGATTAAATTAGAATTTTGATATTTTTAAGTAATTTATTTTAATCCAATTCAAGTTGCTGTCAATCTAGTAAAAAACATAAAATTAATAGGGAAAGGAACGGCTACTGACATGAATTATGAATATGATCCAGATCATTACTAATGGCCATTCAATTAATTAAGTTTGGATGACTGAACCATCAAAATTAATTTTAAAGAATCTTGGTTGTGGGGATACTCAAAAAATAAAAATGAAAGAAGACAGATCTATATATGGACAGAAACACCAAATTAATTCCAAGATTATTAACCTTCAACGACTCTTCAAATTTAAGCTTATTCCCAACCATTTAAATCCATCATAATACAAATTATTTTTGTTTTATCCTCCTGTATCCTCTTATCTTGAACCATTTGGAGAAGAAATTTTCATAACTAATAAAATATGAGAAACTAATATCCTATCACGGTAAATATATTGGATTAGAGGTTCACTTGGTAAGTCTTCAAAATCACCCTGTAATAAAATATTTGAAGCTCACGGCTTAATAATAACATAAATTAGTCCTTCTCATGCTCCCCGTAATTCATCTATAAGAATGTTGACATTGAAAAATAAGATCTTTTGTAGCAATTAAGTTGTCACCCGGATAAAGGCTGCTTTTTTTATAGACTCGATTCTATAAAATGCTAGTATCCAAATTCACCTTGAGAATGAAAATGGGTGAAGCCCTTCAAGGGAAGAAATTAAATAATATGGGATGGCACCTTAATTGACTGTATTATGGGAAACATATGTTTTCCTTTTTTACCAAAAGTATGCTTAAGACGCTTGGAAAAAGAAACATGCTTAGGGAGAGGCTTTCAAAAGTAGTCTTAGAATTTTAGAAGTTTTGATCAAGAATTCTTTTATTCTTTACTAGCCTGCCATAGTATGCAGCAAGTTGAGATTATGATTTCGTCCTTGGCCTTGGCGCTACAAAAATCTTGGTGCAAAACTTGAAGCAAATTTTTAAAGAGATAGAATGCAAAGTACTAGCATAGAGCACTAGGGACACTATCATTTATCTATATTACCTCGCTTCAAATATCT
This sequence comes from Calamus simplicifolius, assembly GCA_900491605.1. Lineage (NCBI taxonomy): Eukaryota > Viridiplantae > Streptophyta > Magnoliopsida > Arecales > Arecaceae > Calamus > Calamus simplicifolius. The sequence continues at coordinate 264,791 of UESW01004260.1, forward strand.
GCTTTGTAGATTTTTTATTTTTTAATGCATCCCGTTTGAAATCTTTAATTCTTTGTCAGACATTTTACCTCTTTCTTTTCAACTGAGTCTCCTTCGGGGCTGCATCACGTTCCCTTCCCTCTTTTTAAAGCGGACCTACCTTCGCTTGAAAATTAATTTTTATCATTTTACACTATTTAATGCTATTTTTGAAAGGACGGGATCCTTTATTATTTGATTGTATTTTATGTTTAGCATCTATGTAATAATGCATTTTGCATTTAATACTTATAAATATGAGGCTTGTTAGTATTTAATTTGTTAGAGACCATTAGAACTCAAAAGAAAGTTAATTAATAATAGATGAACTTAAATTATAAATTTTTATTCATATAGGGTATTACAAATTTTTCTTCTTTATAGGTAATTTTCTCATTATATGCTACAAGTTAACTAAAATCTATCTTGAGCGAAATTGTTGATATTATAGGAATGGCTTTATGTATAGCGAAACTTTTCTTTGCTATCATTCAATGGGTAACGCTTTTCAACTTTGATACCATTTATAATACTATGAAACCACCAACTGCCTAATTAATTTATTAGTGGTTGGACTTGCACTATCGTGCCCGGCATAGCCCAACTCAGTGCCATGGCGAGCAGTGCTCAGCGATGCCCCAGGCACGACCCTTAACGACCTTAATTGTGCCGTACCAGACATGGCCCACCATGAGCCAGGCTGGCACGGTCCAGTTATAGCTGTTTCTAGCGGTTGAAAACGGCTAGAAACGGCTATAAACGGCCATATGGGGGGTTTTGATCATTTTAACCCCCCAACCGCCATATAACAGCTATATTGAAGGGTATTTTTGAAAAAAAAAATTTCGAGACTTCTATAAATAGTCCATTCCTCCTCATTCTCACCAAACCAACTCTTCTCTCCTTCTCTACTACTACTATTTCTCTCTTCTAACAAGTGTTCTAGCAATTTAATTTTTAATTTGCAAGTGTTCTAGCAAGTGTTTAAGTGCTACACAATCTTGTGGTTAGTTTTTATTTTTTGCATTCATTAATTTAAAATTTTAGACATGCTTCAAAGATTGGTTGGATGCTGAGGTGAAGCTTCAAGATAAAGATGGACATGACTTAACAGCGAAGATGATGATACAAATATTACTGATGAGTGAGTCATTTCTATTTTTATAATTATATATTTTATTTTTTAAATTATTAAAGTGAGTCATCTCTATTTTTTTATTGTATTCTGAAGGTCAGGCCTAGCCCTCCTCCCTTCATGTACCATTTTAATTTTAAATTAATAAGCTGGTAGAGGTCTATGCCAAACCCTCTACCATTAAGGTAGCTTCATATTAATAAATCGTTTGTTTCTAATAATTTTTTAATTTATTAAAAAATTATTTTTTTACTTAATTTTTATTAATCAGGCCTTTGTGAGCTGTGCCGGCCCAGGCCCTTATGGATCGTGCTGGGCTGGCATGCATGCTGTGCCATGCTAGCCCAGGCTTGGAACGGGCCATGCCAAGCTTGGTCCACGGGTCAAACTTTTCAAGCCTGACATGGCCCCTTTTACTGGGTTATGCCAGACACGGCCGGTACTGTAGCTACTGGATTGTGCCAAGCACGGCCCGGCTCGTGTCGTGCTGGGTCGGGCCATGAGTGGTTTGGCTCAGTGCCCAACTCTAGTCAGGTCCATATAGTTTTAAAAATTTGAGTGTAAGTTAATCGATAATAGATAAAATTGAGTTATAATACTTCAAATTATTTTTTCTATTTGATGTGAAATTATTCATGTACAGAAGTATTACACTTGCGTTCTATACAATGTTAAGCTTGATTATATAAAATAGTTATTTTTATTTTTGTAATATTTATGAGCAGGCCGGGGATTAAAGAAGAGTGGCCATCAAAATTAAAAAACCACATGTAAAATATTCAATCGATGGAATTAAATTTAAAAGAATAGTCAATCCAGGAAAACATCTCAACTAATTGCTCCATTTCGATTTTCCTCTTTATATAACCCCATAGCTAGACATTTTTCAATGGTCTAAAACTTTCCTTTGATGCTGACAATGCGCTTCGCAATTTATCTTGGAACACTTTTCTCTTATACCCGTCTCTAATCCTCTTGTAGACATAGAAAGAGTGATATAAATGAGACGGGTTCAAAAGTAGGCGGCTTCCAATTTCCTCCAATAGCGATTGGCGTAGATATTAAGATGGCAAATGCATAACAACAAAGAACAGCAGATATGATAATGGTAATAATAAGAATATATCTGGTTAATCATTGGTAGTAGGGTCATCAAAAATCATCATGAATACGGATCATTCCATTTGATATATCATAAAAATAAAAGATCATCTTGCATATAACTAATAATATCTTATTTACATAATATATTTTTATATTATAAAAAAATAATATATATATATATATATATAGCATGAAAAACGTGTTATGAGCCAAACAGGACCTTATTTATTTTATATTATATATTAGTAAAAAAAATATAATATAATAATTTTATATTTTTAAAAATAATTTTTTTTTATTACGAGCCAAACAGGGCCTTATTTATTTAAAGGAAAGCAACTCAGCCGTCCCTTCGCGGAGGATCAGCTGATGCGGATGGCTCCCCGGCATTTATACAACCACGTGACCACCAGAAGTGTATTAAATCGCGAAGCATTAAGTCGAACAGAAAGCCCGGTGCGTTTGCGCGCACTGCCCCCGGGATCACTGCGGCGGCCGGTGCAAGCAACGGCAAGCATTAAATTGCCACCCCGTCATCTTGCCCTCTTTGGATTTTTTTAATCGCCGTGGTTGGTCGGACTTGAAAGCTACCCGCCGCGCTCGTCTCAAGATAAAAAAACAGCGCGCGCCTTTGCTCGTTTGAACGAGGCAAATTCTACTATGGTTTTGACTTCGGCACCATAAATAATGAAGACTCCTTGTCGGGGATGGATGGTTAAAATTGAAATTTTTTTTTTTTTAAAGAAAAAAACTAAGTCAAGAAAAACCATAGCTAATGAAAGCCATCCAATTCTAAGATGAGCGACGATGATGACTGGCTGCATAAAAAAAATTTAAAGTTATTACATAGATTGAATCAGATCGAACTCCATCGAATTCTTTTTCAGCACAGCATGGACCGAATCTCGTACAGCATGGCCATGGGCATTGCTATCCGTGTCTAGCAAAATCCACCTAATATGTCATACATACCAAACCACCCCTTAAAGCTTATGAGCCAAGTCGGTATGATGACTCATTATGGAGTAGCATGAAATAGTCGCCATATGGTTTTGGACAATGAACGGCATTATTAATGAGACAGCCTGTTGAATGATCCATTGGACTGGTCTTATTAGACACATCAGGCCCATTGAGCATGTACTTGGCACTTAGACCTACGCAGGTAAAAACAAACTTGTTCCTTATAAAACAATCATAAATAGCTAGTTTAGAAGATATGTTCATTCAATTCTCAAAATATTCTTTTTTTTATTATCATAAATAACTTGTTTTAAAGGGTGTTATAGTCTTTTGATTAAAAAAACATATTTGTTCTTTTCGACGATCATAAACAGTTATTTTCTATGATTATTTGAACTATTTGAAAACCTTCCAACTTCTACAAATAAACCTCAACCCTTTTTTTCGTACCTCATAACAAATCAGAAGTCTTTAAAAGCTCTCTTAAGCTCTCCTAAGCCATCCTTATCTTTTGATTAGCCCTCCTAATTCTCCTAATTTGTCTTAATTTCTCTCTAGCTTATAGTTAACTATCTTAATATCTCTCTAGTTTATCCTTTATAGTTGATAATATCTCATGCCGATAGCTCTCGCCAACTCCATGACTAAAAAGTTCGAGTTTAACATCGATATAGTAGAGTATGGGGCATACCATTCATAGACTAAACCCAGTGTCTTTAAGCTTATTGCTACCATCGATGCTACATAAACCATTAGGTCTAAGGCTAGACATAGGACTTTTGAAATCTAGCTATACTGTAAAGGGTTTCATGTAGTCTATAAAATCTGTAAGAAAGATTATGGCTATGACACTTACAGAAATATCAATCATTTGGTTGATTGGAAGAAACATGAAAGTGAGCTATTGACACTATCCAATCTCACATCAGAATTAGCAAAGAAGATGAATTAAGAATATTTTCTTATACTTAAGAATTAATAGAAAGAAATTATTAAACTTTATTATAGATAGTAATATGTTTTTTTTTATGTTTGTCTAAAGTTTAAGGTTTGAGAGATATATGAGAAATGCTTTAAATCCTATATACATAAAAAAAATTCAAAATACTACTAAAACTAATTGTTTTAAATAATTTCATGATTACAAAGAAAATATAATTTTATATTTAAAATTTTGGTGATAGAATAGTATTTATATTTGATATTTGGATAAGTGCTGCCGAATTATCTAATATTTGTATTACCGTGAATTCTATTGCTTGTGATTATATATATAATTAGTTTTAAATTAATTAAATATCAACACACTATCGCCATCATCCATGCTTGTATCATGCAAATGGTACATGGGTAGCATATACATAATAAAACTTTTTAAATTAGTTTAGATAATAATATTACTAGTGAATTACTTAAACCATATTTGAATCCCATCTTAGATAGGAAATTATTTTATATTAGAGGTATATGCCATGTTATAAGAGATGATTTCAAAGTTATTAAATCGCGCGCGAGCGCGAGCGCGCGCACGCGCACGCGCACACACACACATATATATATATATATATATAGTAAAGTCATAGATGCTATTAAATATATAAATTCTTTTGTGTAAAAGATAAGAATTCAAATCTTTATGTATTACCCATGGATTAAAACATAAATAATTTTTAGTAGAGTAAATTTTGCATGTTTAATGTTGTAATCATGTTTTAAAGATAAAGATATTATTACTATATTTTATAATAATTATTTCTCTTGGTGAACCTATGATAGATTATTATTGGCATAATTCTTATATTATTATGTAATTTTTATAGTATTTTATGAAGCTACAAATATTTTATCCGATACTTTTTATCTTGCCTCTTCCCTTGGTTATAACAAATATAATATTACTAATTATTTTTTTAGAAAATAGGAAAAGCTTTGAAAATAAAATTTTACTAATAGAAATAAAATTTAATAAATATGTAAAAATATATTTTATTATTTAGCTTTAATTATGGATCCTAAAGTTAAATTAAATGGTTCATATATAATATTAGAACCAATTTTTAAAAATATAAATTATGAAGTAAATATAAATATTTAAAAATATTAAATTTTATTAAATCAAATATTTATATATAATTAAAAATATAATAAAGATAAAAGATCCTCTACTTCAAGACCAACCCTAAGTAGTCTGAGAGTTTGATTTTTGTTAAAAAATAAAAAATCACTACTTCATCATCTTGCCTATCAAATTAAATATTTATTTGAATAATAATTTTATGAGCTTCCTAACTCAAGAAAAAATATATAATCTTAATATATTGACTTAATTGATAGCATATGAGAATAATTATTCTATGCTCATAATATGTTCCATGATTTACTAATGCCTTCAGTGTCCACAATAGCACTGGAGTTTACTTTTAATGGAAGAGGATATGTAGTCGATGAGAGGAGTTAATTAAAGTTCAATATAATAGAGATACTAAATTGCTTCAAAGACTGATATGATGCATAAGAGAGGAAGCAAGGTTAGAAGATTGATGATGAAGAATATGTTTTGAATGATAATGACTAAAGTTGTAAAAGACTTAAAAAAATAACTACATCTAATTTATTTTATTTAGTTTTTCAAAAGTAGTTTTAAAATCATAAAAATAATAAAAAATAAAAATTTGTTTGGCAAGTTATCATGTCGGTAACCTAGAATCCAGATTTTGTCGGATAGAAGATAGAAATGAGGATTAAAGACTTTCCTCTTAATGGCTAGAAGATTAAGAGAAAGACCGAGCAAAAGAACAATAAGATGATGCAATCGTGATAATAAACCATTTGTTCACCCATAAAAAATAAATGTAATTTATTTTTTTAATTATATTAAAAAATACACAAGGTGGCATGCGGGCAAGCATGGTTTATCTCGGGCAGGTCCTGATTTGGCTAGCCTCCTGACCCACTATAAGGACCATGCTAGGCCAGGCCAGAATGGCATGCTGGCCCGTGGCCGGTTCTCGCAGTTAGCTAGCCGAACAGGGCTGTTCCAGCTTTGTTACAAACGAAAATACGAGTAGAGATGGGCATTGGGCTAGACTGCCCATGGTTCAGCCCAGCTCGGCATGAAGCGGGTCATGCCTAGCACGGCCTGCTTGCTAAAGTAACAGGCCATGCCTCTACGAGTAGAGATGGGCATTGGGCCAGGCTGCCCATGGTTTGACCCAGCTCGGCACGAAGCGGGCTGTGCCTAGCACGACCTGCTTGCTAAAGTAACAGGCCATGCCAAGCATGGCCCACTTGCTACAGTAATGGGCCATGCCAAGCACGGCCCATAAAAGGAATCGTGCTGGGTTCAGAAATTTTGGCCGACGGACCAAGCCCGATACAACCCATTAGGGCATGGGCTGGCATGGCCCAGGCAGGCCAGGCTCGGCATGGCCGACATGCCACTCCGACCCAAGCAGGCTATGTTGGGAATTGTATCTTAAAGCCAATCATTTGATGATTGTGCTAATATAAATTGTATATAAATTATATATTAATAAAGTTATTTGGCAGTTTATTCATTACAAGAACATCTTCTTAAAACTCCTAATGGTAATGAAGCCATCAGGATCTTCCTTCATGATAAAGGAGGATTTATCTTGAAGGTCCTTAAAAGAGTTCGCGACCAAATGATATACTATGACAGGGCCATAGTACTATCAATTATAGGACGTTGTATATCATATTTGTTGGTTGTCCTCTTAACCAAGGAGTGTAGAGACACTGGTATGATATACAGGCGAAAGTGTAGAAGTACATTTCACCGAATGTGACTCATTTCTGGATACTTTACTGTCAAGAGTTAATCCGAGAAGATATAGGTATAAGTTTCATTCAGACCAGAAGATCACAACCAGTGGCTTACAAGCAACTCATTGTACTTAGGTGCCGGACCATCTGGATTTCTAATCCAGCTACGAAAGGTTACTGGGTGCAGTCAAGTACTTGTGGTAGTCAGTTGTGGATCAAGATGGAATTTGACCTATCCCGTTAAAAGGAGAAATGCTTGTGTTTCAATTTAGCAAGACCTTGGCCAAGGCACTTCATGTGAAAGTCACATGATCACTAAAATTGAAATCACTTTATGGATTTGCTGTTTAGAATTGACAGGCTCTTAAGCCATCCTTAGCATTTGTGGTCAAGAGGATGAATTATACGGTAACTGTTTCTTAAGGTTCTTGGAGTTTGCTCGGCAACTCTTCGACCTATCCGGACGTTGGGTTCCATTGCTATATGGGCACATCGATTAGTATAGAAAGTTATTTCTATGCTACCGGCTTATGTTCGAACCTAGAGAGTCACACGCATAGAAGTTTCCTAAGATGATCTATTTGCTGATCAACGATTGAGAATTGTATATGATTTAATTAATCAATTTGATGGATTGAATTATCTCAATTGGGTTAAGTACAAGTGAATAAGATTCAATTTGGTTTAAGTTTATTAGAATGACTATTCAATTTCAAATATTGATTTGAAATTAGACTTGATTTGGATTTAAATAGATTCAGGACTAGCCAAATTTGATTTGGGCTAGGACCATGATCTATGTAGGTTCAGTCCAATAAATTCAGATCAGCTTAAACCAAAACCTGAACCCAAACCTCTCGCATAAGTATCTCACATGATGAGATAACTAAAGTCTGAGAGATTAAATTTACATATAGAATTTAATATGTAACATTAATCTTCTCCAAACGATTCCGTTGGAATTCTAAAGTGTTAGAATTTATATGGAATAAACGTGCTTCTTTGAATCAACCAGGCGATGGAATTCTAAGTGTTAGAATTCACATCTCTTTGGTTTTCACCGAATGTCGGAATTAGCCAAACATTGCGACTCTTTGGTTTTCACCGAACGTCGGAATTAACCAAATGCTGCGCCTCTTTGGTTCGGCATCTATTTGCTTTTTATCGAACGACAGAATTCTAAATGTTAGAATTTAATGGGCTGGCTAAAATGAGACTATAAATAAAGGACATCCCTCATCAGATAAGAACAACAACACACGATATGTCGTGGATTGAAATTCTAAAGAGTTAGAATAGAAAAATCCTGGTGATTCTGGTGTTAGCAAAAGTTTGGTGGATCTTAGAGGAAGATTCAAGTGGGAGGATTCCAAGATCAGCAAAGTTATTTTTCGTGAGCTAGCACTCCCAGAAATCCGATCATTCGGGGCTTCGCATGGACGATACTAGAGGCCGGGCGATTGAACGGCTGCAGAGCATAAAAGGATTTACCAACTTCCCTTAAGGTAAGTGATATGATCCCTAGATCTTAAGGCATGATTTAAGGCAAGAAGTACGACTTCTTATCTTGAGGATCAAGATATGATCTTGATGATTTTATTTATATGCACATTTTAGATCAAACGATCCTATATATAAGGCAAAGATATAATCTTGATGCATGTTAGATAGATTAATATTTAATCTTTAAAATTTCGCATTGATAATTATTATCAAATTTTAAAATATGCATGCCTCGGAGATTAATTCTCCAAGAGCCATGGTTTCTTCATTGATCTAATTTATTGCATGTAAGATTAATGCTCTCATTAATTGTATAATCAAAGCTAAAACGGATCACATGTCATGGATTAAAAATCCAAATTACCCATTCAATGAGGTATTCTGTGACATATTGCTGACGTTATGGTTCTTGATGTTTAGTCAAAAGATAATTTAAATTAATCTTTGGCTTCAAAACACAGATTACGCACACTCTCAAAATATGTTTTATATTTGATACATATTGATGTTGTATAAAAGCATTATATTTGCATGTTTAGTATAAAAACATAGATATGAGATATGATGGCTTGTAATCTATGTTATGAAACATACAAATATTTATGAGAGTTTTATTTGAATGTCAAATATTAATTCATAATCTTTTTAGATATGATCTAAATATAGAAATTATGAGAAGTAACATAATGCAAGTGATGCTTGATTAAAATATATGACATATAAAATGAAATATATTTAATCTTTTGGGTTAGCTAAATCGGGTCCATAAAGGGTTAGACCCTAAGGTTTAAATCAACTGGACTAAACGAGTATTTGATCAAATCTAAATTAATTAGATTAGGTTAAGAATGCTCTAAATCAAATAATAGTTGTAGTTGATCCTGTCCTTCTCTTTGATTAAACCAAATGGAAGTAGATTAGGCTCCGTGGCTGAGCATGAATCTCTTAGATTGTCAAATCAAAATTGGTTAACCATATGATGTCAAGGTGAGTTGGCAAGTTGCTCTAGGATCAATGATCGAATGGTTTTTAATTGGGAGCTACTCGTATTGATGCGTCTTTAATGAGTTAATGGCATATCCCTCTCATCGATCTCACTTACCTGGTCAATATGATGAACCATTTATGATTCTGATCATTTACTTGATTCGGATTGACCCATGCCTATAAGAAAATCTGTCTCACTGATTTATGTGCCACTTAACCAGACTTAATCTTATTTCATTCTACCGATTTCATAGGTTCAATAGAAGAACTTGATTAGTCAATTTGTCTTCAGATTATTAAATCCTCTAAAATTATTAGGTCTTAAAATGAAATAGTTATATGATAACTAGATCATAGCCTCCCATTAAGGTGGGTGATAATAAGTTCGATGTCTTGATAATCATTGGAGGCACTCCATGCCTGGTGCTTGTCAACAATCGGAATTATCATTTATTATATGATAAGTAAGCGTAACTATTAAATAGACAGTCAGGTGAGCCGAGCTTCACTCGGGCTTGGTTGTCTATTGATAGGTTACACTGATTATATCATTTAATGGTTGGACCTAACCAGAACTTTCAGTGAAGGCACTCCATGCCTACTAAAGAGGAACATGGGGCAAAACTGAACACTAAGAATTATTTGGGGAAATAATTGGTTTTGAACCTACTCTTAGATGCATATGGGTTGGCCAAGCTTCACTTGGGCCTGTATGTAGTCTATGTAGATCTTAGTGCCCACTAAAGAATTAAGAATAATTCTTCGAATTGGGATGTAGAGGCTGCCAATTTGAACAAAATAGTGGAAGAATCTTTAGACTAAAGTCCAAGTCTTTAGACTGAATCAATTTATATACTAATAAACTTTAGTTTTTCCTTATGCAGAAAATTGCCACTAATTTATCATTATGGTCCCTATTGGATAGTGACAAGTTGAATGGTTCAAATTTCAATAGCTGGTTTAGAAAACTTAAGATCGTCCTTGAGCATGAGAGGATTCTATATATTCTGAATAATCCTGCACCAAAGATACCTGATGCAAACACACAAAGTTCTAAGAAAGACACTTATCAGAAGTGGCTCAGTGATAGAACTAGCGTACGTTGCATCATGCTAGCAGCAATGAACGATGAATTCGGTAGCCGGTTCAAGAATGCTCAGCCAAAAGAAATCATTCAAGCGTTGAATGAATCTTTTGGCACACCTGACGATGTTGAAAGGCACAAGACTAGTTGTGCTATTTTTAATGCACGAATGAGGGATGGATCTCCTGTCACTGATTATGTATTGTACATGATCGAGAAGATAGAACTACTAAGCAAGCTCGGCTTTCCCCTACATGAGCAATTGGGAAAAGATGTGATCCTGAATTCCTTGCCTCCATCCTTCCAACCTTTCCTTACTCATTTTCGAATGACAAAGGTTGCTGTCAACTACCATGGTTTGTTGGGGTTGTTACAAAACTTTGAGAAGGACAACCAGCTCTCTAAGTGTTTGGTTAATGTGGTTGAAGGATCTAAGGTAGGGCATCAACCCTTTGGGAAAGGGAAGAAGAAAAGGAATAAGAAAAATGTGCAACATGCTAGGACATCTATAAGGGGTCAGATGTAGAAAAAGAAAGTTGATAAAAGTCAAGCTGAATGCTTTCATTGCAAGATGTAAGGGCACTGGAAGAGGAACTGTCCTCTTTGCATTGCCACACTTGATCCAAACAGGCTAAAGAAGAAAAAGGAGCAAAATGTTGCTCAACAATGTATTTATATGATAACACATTGTAATTTTTCTGTATATGATAATTAGATCTGGGTATTGGATACCGAGAGTCCTTTTAACATTTGCAATTCATTGCAGGAACTACAGGTCACTAGAAGATTTGAGTACAATGAAAGATTCCTTAATGTCGGCGATGGAAGATTAGTTCCAGTTCTGGCATTAGGAGTTCTTGAAATAGTTTTCAATAGAAATATCATTATACTAAATGATTGTCATTTTTGCCCAATATTCTTGTTGAACGTAATTTCTATAGGCCTTCTGGCCAAAAGTCATTATGAAATTTCAATAAAGGATGTTACTTTGAATATCATTATGAATGAGTCACTGTAATGACTGGGCATTTATCTAATGGCATTTATATATTATCACAGCCTCTGAATGTAGTGTACAAATCAAGTAAGCGCCCTAGAATAACTGATGTCACAGACATTTATCTTTGGCACCATCGGCTGGGTCATATCAACAAGAATAGATTAAATAAGTTAACTCAGGAGGGCATCCTTCGAATTGATGATTGTAAATCCTGTCTTCTTAGTAAAATGACCAAGTCATCTTTTACTGAAAAGGTGAAAGAGCCAAAGAGCTATTGGGTCTAGTACATACTGTTGTATGTGGACCAATGAGCACTTGTATCAAAGGTGGATATTACTACTTCATTACTTTTACAGATGACCTTTCTAGGTTCGGTTATGTTTATCTTATGAGACATAAATATGAGTCGTTTGAAATGTTCAAACTATATCATAAAGAAGTAGAAAAACAAACAGGAAAATGTATTAAGATCCTTCGATCAGATCGAGGAGGAAATACCTTTCCAATGACTTTGTGACATATTTAAGGGACAATGTGATTCTCTCCCAATGGACTCCTCCTGAAACACCGCAGCATAACGGTGTGTCGAAAGAAGGAATCGAACCCTGTTAGACATGGTTCGGTCCATAATGGGTTTTGCAAGCTTGCCAATATCATTTTGGGGATACGCATTATAATCAGCTTGTCATATTCTTAATAAGGTTCCAAGTAAGTCTATTTCTAAAACTCCACATGAGATATGGTATGGACATAAATCGGTTATCACCTATTTGAGAGTCTGGGGGTGTCCGGCTTATGTGAAACGTGCAAAATCAGACAAACTTGAACCCAAATCTAACAAATTTTTTTATCAGCTATCCGAAAGAAACCAAAGGATATTACTTCTACAATACTGAAGAACAAAAGTTGTTCATTAGTAATAGAGCAGTTTTTCTTGAAAAGGAGTTCCTTAGTGAAGGAACAAATAGATCTAATATTGAACTTGAGGAAGTTCATCAAGTAGAAGGAACAACACAAACCAGTGAACCCTTAGAATCTGAGTTGATTAGATCAAACTCAAAACCCATTCTAGATGCACCATTAAGGCGATCTGGTAGAGTATCACATCAACCGGACAGATACTTAGGTTTTTTGGTCCAGAATGAAGATCTGTTGAACTCGATGAGAACAACGAGGATCCGATCACCTATATGGATGCTATGCAAAGGACTGACTCTAATAAATGGCTTGATGCCATGAAATCCAAACTTGATTCCATGAAGGACAATAATGTATGGACATTAGTTGACCCACCCGAAGGGATAAAACCCATAGGGTGTAAGTAGGTTTTCAAGAGGAAAAGAGGCGCAAACGGAAAGGTTGAGACCTATAAAGCACATCTGGTTGCTAAGGGGTATCGTCAACGTTATGGTATTGACTATAACGAAACGTTTTCTCCTGTGGCAATGCTGAAATCCATTCGGATTATGCTAGCTATAGCAGCACACTTCGATTATGAGATTTGGCAGATGGATGTTAAAACCGCTTTTTTAAATGGTGATTTAGAAAAATAGGTGTATATGATACATCCTGAAAGTTTTGTATCTGAAGATGAGTCTAAAGTGTGCAGGCTACAGAAGTCTATTTATGGACTTAAGCAAGCATCTAGGAGTTGGAACATACGATTTGATAAAGTGATCAAATCTTATGGCTTTATTAAGAATAAAGAAGAACATTGCATTTATAAATGGGCTAACGATTCCGTTATTATATTTCTTGTATTATATGTGGATGATATTCACTTAATCAGGAATGATATCCCTGCATTATAAGGAATAAAGATGGTTATCATCACAATTCTCCATGAAAGATCTGGAAGAAGCATCATACATCCTAGGGATGAAGATCTATAGAGATAGATCTAAGAGGATGCTTGGTCTATCCCAATCTACTTACATTGACACCGTGCTAAAGAGGTTTAGCATGGAGAATTCCAAGAAAGGCTATATTCTGATAGGTCATGGAATTCATCTTTCTAAGAAGGATTGTCCGACAACTCCTAATGAAAGAGAACGTATGAGTCAAATTCCATATGCTTCGGCAGTGGGATCGATTATATACACAATGACATGTACAAGATCAGATGTGGCATACTCATTAGGAGTAGTGAGTAGATACCAATCTGATCCAGGAGAAAAACACTGGCAAGTTGTTAAGACAATCCTTAAGTATTTGAGAAATACTAAGGACCAGTGGTTAGTCTATGGAGAGTCTGATTTGAAACTTGTTGGATATACTGATTCCAGTGTCCAATCAGATCATGATGATAGCAAAAGTGTATCGGGTTTCGTGTTTATCCTAAATGGTGGAGCTGTTTGCTGAAAAAGTTCCAAACAATATACAATGACAGATTCTGTGTGCGAGGTAGAGTACATCACTGCATCAGATGCTGTGAAAGAAGCTGTGTGGCTATGAAAGTTTATCTCGAGCTTGGAGTGGCACCTTCCATAAATGGACCAGTCCTGTTGTACAGTGACAGCACTGGTGCCATAGCTCAAGCAAAGGAACCACGAGCATATCAGCACACCAAGCACATACTACGCCGGTTTCATCTTATACGAGAGATTGTAGCCGAGGTGACATAAATCTTTAGAAAATTGATGGAAAGGAAAATCTAGGTGACCCATTTACTAAAGCACTCAGCATCAAGGAGTTTGATGACTATAAATTGAATATGGGTATTAAATACTGTAATGAGTGGCTTTAGGCTAAGTGGGAGTTTTTGGGAATTGTATCCTAAAGCCAATCATTTAATGATTGTGCTAATGTAAATTGTATATAAATTGATATATTAATAAAAGTTATTTGGCAGTTTATTCATTACAAGAACATCTTCTTAAAACTCCTAATGGTAATGAAGCCCTCAGGATCTTCCTTCACGATAAAAGAGGATTTATCTTTGAAGGTCCTTAAAAGAGTTCGCGACCAAATAATATACTATGATAGGGCCATAGTACTATCAATTATAGGACGTTGTATATCATATTTGTTGGTTGTCCTCTTAACCAAGGAGTGTAGAGACACTGGTATGACATACAGGTGAAAGTATAGGAGTACATTTCACCAAACGTGACTCATTTCCGGATACTCTACTGTCAAGAGTTAATCCGAGAAGATATAGGTATAAGTATCCTTCAGACCTGAAGATCACAACCAGTGGCTTACAAGCAACTCATTATACTTAGGTGCCGGACCATCTGGATTTCTAATCCAGCTACGAAAGGTTACTAGGTGCAGTCAAGTACTTGTGGTAGTCAGTTGTGGATCAAGATGGAATTTGACCTATCCCGTTAAAAGGAGAAATGCTTGTGTTTCAATTTAGCAAAACCTTGGCCAAGGCACTTCATGTGAAAGTCACATGATCACTAAAATTGAAATCACTTTATGGATTTGCTATTTAGAGTTGACAGGCTCTTAAGCCATCCTTAGCATTTGTGGTCAAGAGGATGAATTATACGGTAACTATTTTTAGGGTTCTTAGAGTTTGCTCGGCAACTCTTCGACCTATCCGGACATCGGGTTCCATTGCTAGATGGGCACATCGATTAGTATAGAAAGTTGTTTCTATGCTACCGGCTTAGGTTCAAACCTAGAGAGTCACACGCATAAAAGTTTCCTAGGATGATCTATTTGCTGATCAACGATTAAGAATCGTATATGATTTAATTAATCAATTTGATTGATTGAATTATATTAATTGGGTTAAGTACAAGTGAATAAGATCCAATTTGGTTTAAGTCTATTAGAAGGACTAATCAATTTCAAATATTGATTTGAAATTAGACTTGATTTGGATTTAAATAGATTCAGGACTAGCCAAATTTGATTTGGGTTAGGACCATGATCTATGTAGGTTCAGTCCAATAAATTCAGATCAGCTTAAACCAAAACCTGAACCCAAACCTCTCGCATAAGTATCTCATATGATGAGATAACTAAAGTCTGAGAGATTAAATTTACATGTAGAATTTAATATGTAACATTAATCTTCTCCAAACGATTCCGTTGGAATTCTAAAGTGTTAGAATTTATATGGAATAAATGTGCCTCTTTGAATCAACCATGCGGTGGAATTCTAAGTGTTAGAATTCACATATCTTTGGTTTTCATCGAACGTCGAAATTAGCCAAACATTGCGACTCTTTGATTTTCACCGAACGTTGGAATTAACCAAACTCCGTGCCTCTTTGGTTCGGCATCTCTTTACTTTTTACCGCAGAATTCTAAATGTTAGAATTTAATGGGCTCGCTAAAATGAGACTATAAATAGAGGACATCCCTCACTAGATAAGAACAACAACACACGATATGTCGTGGATTGAAATTCTAAAGAGTTAGAATAGAAAAATCCTGGTGATTCTGGTGTTAGCAAAAGTTTGGTGGATCTTGGAGGAAGATTCAAGTGGGAGGATTCAAGATCAGCAAAGTTATTTTTCCGCGAGCTAGCACTTCCGGAAATCCGATCATTCGGGGCTTCGCATGGACGATACTAGAGGCCGGGCGATTGAACGACTGCAGAGCATAAAAGGATTTACCAACTGTCCTTAAGGTAAGTGATATGATCCTAGATCTTAAGGCATGATTCAAGACAAGAAGTATGACTTCTTACCTTGAGGATCAAGATATGATCTTGATAATTTTATTTATATGCACATTTTAGATCAAACGATCCTATATATAAGGCAAAGATATGATCTTGATGCATGTTAGATAGATTAATATTTAATCTTTAAAATTATGCATTGATAATTGTTATCAAATTTTAAAATATGCATGCCTCGAGATTAATTCTCACAACAGGCTAGGCTCGCATGGCCCGCGTGCCACCCCGGCATGGCCCGTAAGGGCCTGGGCTGGGCCAAGCATGGCCCATCCCTCTTAATAATTTTTATTTATAAAAAATATTTAATTAATAAATTAAAAAATTATTAAAAACTAAGGATTTATTAATATAAAGCCACCTTAATGGTGGGGGGTTTGGCATAGACCTCTACCATTTTATTAATTTAAAATCAAAATGGTACATGAAGGGAGGAGGACTAAGCCTTACCTCCAGAATACAATAAGAAAAGAGAAAAAAATAAAGATGACTCACTTTAATAATTTAAAAAATAAAAATATATACTTATAAAAATAGAGATGACTCACTCATAAGTAGTATTTGTATCATCATCGTCTTCGCTGGATAAGTTATATCCATCTTTATCTTGAAGTCTCACCTCATCATCCAACCAATTTTGAAGCAGAGAAGCATCTCAACCGTATGCGAGTCATCCTACTTTTCTCTTCGTCAAGAACATGCCAACCTGCATTAAAAATAGATTTCAATGCTATGTGAACATTGGCACAGTTAAAATATCGTGTGCAATGGCAAACATAACATGATATTGATTTTTAATACTTTTCACCAAGCTAACACATTTAATTCTCTATTTGTTTTTCATCATATGCAGACTGAAGATCATTTCATAAATAAAATTTTAGTTCACTACTTAAAAATAAAGAAGATGAAGATGAACTTGAAGCATGTGTGTGTTTTCTTTATGCAATGAATGAAAAAATAGATGATGAACGAAACTAGAAGAAGAAAGAAAGCTTTGTGCATGTAATCTAGATCCAATAATTTTTTCATCATATAAAGCATAAATATCATGAAGAAGTTGTGTTACCTCAATTTTAGCAGGATCTTGAATCATATTTTCACAATATGCATCAAGTAAAATTAGCACGTCACTTAATTTAACTCTTGGACCAAATATAGCAGCTAAATTATGCATAGGACATATCTTGTCCCAATATTCATTCCATTTAGATTCCATTTGTTCAATAATAGGCATTAAAACATCATCATATCTATGTTCAGTAAATTTTTGACTAATTATATATGCTTGTTGTAAAAATGAACATTAAGTTGGATAATAAATAACATGAGTAGCATTATAAAAACTAACCAAAAAATCTTTCAAAATTTTATCTTTATTCCAATCAGTTTTAGCCAATGTAAAACCTAATCCACTATCATTAATATATGCATGTAATAAGTTTTTATATGGGTATGCATCATATATCATGCTATATGTTGAGTTCCAACGAGTAATTACATCAAGTTTAAATTTTTTAAAATGATTACCATGATCTATACATAGTTACTTAAATTCTTCAAGTCTTGATCTTGAAGCATGAATAAAAGAAACTTCATTTCTATTTTTTGAAATAACGTCTTGAATCATGCCCATGTCAGCTTGAACATAAAAATTTAATATATGACATGCATATCTAATATGCAATAAATTTTCATTTAACATGGGATGCAATGAGTCCTTCGATAATGCAACAGCAGAATTATTATTAGATGTATTATCAAAAATAATAGACATGATTTTATCATTAATATTATATGAGCATGTAGTTTGATAAATGGCTTTTGAAATTTATTACCCATGGAAAATTAAAAGCATAAAAAGCAAGAATACATTTATTTAATTGCTAATCATTATCAATATAATGAGCAGTAATAGCAATAAAACAATTACTACATTGACCAAATATCAAAAGTTAAAGAAACTTTTGCATTTAAAATAGAGAGTGTTTCAACTAAACTTTGTCTCATTGCTAAAAAGTTTGTTATAGCTACTCTTCTAAATGTATGCCTACTAGTTCTTCTGTAAGCATGTTGTAGGGCTAATTGAACATATTCTTCAAAATTAAAGATTCACATAAACTAAAAGGTAATTCATCCTTAACTATCCATCTTACAAGTAATTTTTTTGATTTTCATGATTATATGCAAAATTATATGCAAGTGATCCCCTTGTATATTAAGGGTACTTTGAAGATGAGAGAATCATGCATCCTACGACTCTCTTGATATCTTTTTAATGGCTTGTTCCTCCACTACTACTACAACCATAAAGTTTGGCACATTTTCTACATTTTTCTTTCAAGACTCCATCAATCATAATTCTATTAAATTTATTCCATACATCACTAGTCCTCTTACGAGAAGTGGTTTGACCTTTACTCGGTTCACTGGTTATAAAGGGAACTTGGGGGTTAGTTTTCTCTCCCTCAGAAACAGGTGGCATGCCAAAATGACTTTCGTCATAAGATACCATATCTAAATTGATGAATGCAAAAAATAAAAACTAACCACAAGGAGGAATTGAGTAGAAGACCAAAGATGGAGCCGAGATTTGTGAGCTTCCTCTTGTGCTCTCGCCTCTTAACAAGAAGTGACATCCTCTTTCTCTTGTACTTCTAACTTCTCAACAAGAACCTTCTCTTATGTAGTACTTAAACGCTTGCTAAATGCAAACAAAAAATTAAATTACTAGAAGACTAGAGCACTTGCTAAAAGAGAGAAATAGTAGTAGTAGAGAAGGAGAGAAGAGTTGGTTTGGTGTAGTGAGAATGAGGAAGGAAAGGGATATTTAGAGGACTCCATTTTTTTTTTCTTCAAAATACCCCTCAATTTAGCTATTTTATGGTTGTTGAGGGGTTAAAGGATCAAATCTCTCAACTAGCCGTTTCTAACCATTTTAAAATGACTAAAAATAGCTATAATTGGGCCGTTCCAGGCATGGCCTATAGCGGGCCATGCTAGGTACGGTTCAGTTGTAGCCGTTATGGGCCATGCCAGGTACGATCCATCCTTGAATGGGCTGCGGACTATGCCAGATACTATTTAAAATTAAACAGGTAATCAGTGGCCCGGTGGGCCTTGCACGACCCAATGCCTAGCATTGAATACGAGCCGTGAATTATTTTCAAAGGACAAAATGGGTCGGTGTGGGTTGGTTCTAGGCAACAACAGGCCGTCTTCCTCGCCCCAACTCAAGGAGCGCAAGGGATTGGTTGTGACGCCGCCAAGAGGACCCTACCAGCATGTGCGCTGTTGAGCAGCCCCCGGACCAATTCATAAAAAAAATTCATGGCGTATAGTCCAGAAGACTGCAAGTCGATCGACCGCAATCAAGTCCGTGCTCGGTCTTCGTTTGATGTCTTTCCTCGTTGGGATAAGTTTAGATTCGAATGGTACAACTTTCTACAATACTTAAGAAGTATTCAAAATAATAAAATAAAAACATAAATTATAATTAGTTGATAAAATATATCTCATAAAAAAAAAAAAAAACTGATGTCTATAATGCAAGGTTGAAATCCTAAATTGCTGTCAAAGGGCTCGCTATTAAGAGACCTTTCACCATCGTTGGCAACAATCGTATCGTTATTAAAATTGATGCTGGGTTACTGATGTTTCTTTTAAGTAGCTGGTAGTTTGGCAGGCCATGGTTCACTTTTTCACATTGCAAAACTGTTACCAAATAAGAATGAATATTTCTTTGGTTGGAGGCTTTGAATGCAAGATAATAAGAGAAGGAAAAAAAAAAAAAAAAAAAGGGAAAATGCAAGAGTTAAAGCTAAGAGACCAGAGCTAAAATTAAGAAAGGATCAGAACACTATTTATAAATTGAGGAAGAGGAATTAATATAGGGTTTGAATTTTGAAATTATCCAAGGATTGAGATGATATCAAGCGGCATCCATTGATTGGTTAAATAAGGGAGAACGTGAAAGAAAGTTAGCTAGAACTCAAAATAAAAATTGATATTCTTACCATTTTCCTTTTTAGATGATTTTCTGGTGGGTTTTTAGATTTTTTTTTTCTTTTTTGGATGGTTTTACATTGTAGGGTTAGAGTTATTCAAGATTTATATAATTTTAACTATAGCAACAAAGATATGGATAGAATACATATTCATTTAGTTCAAACTAAGCTTGTTTGATTAAATTTTCAAAATCATAAACTTCATGTTTAAAAGTAAATTGAGTTAGTCCATTTGACTTAATTATAGAAATTGATTAATTGTGAATGAAAAGTCTAACTATACCCTTAACTAGGATGCAGTGTAATTAAGAGAGAATTGGATTAGATTGGTGAATTGGGATAGATTCAGCGAACTTAAGTTAGTCCACTAAGTCCAATAAAAATAATTAGTAAGGGATTTATTTAATTGAACTTATAAATGGCCATACTAAGATGGTATCAAATGGATAAGTATATAAAAGATTAAGTTACTAATAGCATTTTTGAGTTGTAATGAGTTAAACCGGTGTATATTTATCTGTAACACACTTGATCCTACAAGAGCTCAACCTTAACCTAGCATAGGTATCAGAAGAAGTACAATGAATATGTGAAGATTCATTTGATGTGTTGAGGTTTGAATGAACAAGGGTTAATTTGTATATTTTATTTCTTTCTAAGAATCATATGTAAAACTTGTATTGCCTAAATAATCAAGATATTAAGACAAATGATCAAGAGTACCAAAAAATTGCTTTAAAGAAGGTAGGTCTTGCATTCTATAGCCTTGATCCTCACTCTAGGAAATTTCCTACAGCTATTGGGTTTCAAATTATCATTATTGTAGAATAAGAGATATCCTAAATGGATTCTTCTTCTTGCATTTATCATGAAGTCTTATTGTTACCTTCATTATAAAGTGAGGTCTTAAAAATTCTCTTGCCTTCTCACGAGAAAAGGTCTTATGAGACTTTTTTTCTATAAATAACTTCTAGTTAAATGGTGGCTACTGGTAGTTCTTTTACAACATTAACTTTTTTTTGGATTATTTTTCTTACAAATAACCTTTTTTTTTTAGTGGTTCAATAATTCTTTATGCAATTAATTTTAGTAATAACTATTCACATATGGTCTCTTATTTTAGTGTCATGTACTCAAATTTGATTCCTTCATGTATTAACAAATACATTATGATACGGCTGATCGTCTTCTCTGGGCGGCGTCATAACATCCTACGAAATTTTTGGAATCAATGATGTGATAGCTCATTTTCGGGATGTTGAAATTCCTATCTCTGCCCTTGGCTACGGCCTCCGTCGTCGGCCCCAGCCTCCGGCCCCGGCCCTTGGCTCCGGCCTTTAGCTTCGGCCTCCAACGTTGGCTCCAGCCTCAGCTCCGGCCTTTGGCTCCGGCCTCCAGCGTCGGCTCCAGCCTCCAGCTCCGGCCTTTGGCTCGGCCTCCAGCGTTGGCTTCGGCCTACGGCTCTGGTCTCTAGCTCCGGTTTTAACTAACTTGGTGCCTTGTTTTCCAAAGTACACCGAAACCCACTTCAGGTAACGGACCCCGAGATTTGAGACATCCGTTACCATGTATTTCGCTCGCTGAAATCACGGGCAGGTGCTAGTGCGCCCCGCGGTTACCAGCATACACGACACCCATTCAGCAACGGCTCACCCACTTACCGTTCGGGGGACCTCATCCTAGCAAAGGAGATTGGACGGTTCTAAGAGGAGAGGTAAACATGACCCCTCTAAAGAGGTATAAGAAGAGGACCCCAGCTCAAGGCAGGAGGACTGGCTTCTCTTTTCAAGCTTTATTCATAAACATTCATGTTTGCAACCCGCTGACTTGGGCATCGAAGGATCCCCACCGGAACCACCGGTCCGGAACTTTTTGCAGGCTCTCGAAGGAAGATGGAGGATGGTGACCCCTCTGCATTCTCGAAGGCATGTGAAGATCTCAGTTCACCCGACGTTCGTCGCAAGTGATTTGGTAGCAACACATTATTTCTAAAACCTCAGCCGTCGCTTTGTAATTGACTGAGGTCAATTTAAGAGTAGATCTCTCTCTCTCTCTCTCTCTCTCTACAATATATATATATATATATATATATAGCTAGTAGCTTCAAATGATCTATTTTTCTAATTTAGTGTTATTTAGCTCACCTTAAAACATAAACATGTACCATTGACCAGGTTTTCTGTTGATAAAATATCGTTGTAGGAGACTTGTTTGTTATGAGAAATGGATTGGAGAGTCTCGATCTAATGTCAGGTTATGCCAGGTACATATTATTTTAACATAATGTTATCATATTAATTAAGTCTTATATCAATGGTGACAACCCTCAGCTATCAAATGATCCTGCATGATTCTTGAATGATACTTCTGAAAAATTTGGACCCCAAGTTATTAATAACCATCGGGCCTTAGCAATGAGTCCACTTGTGGGCTCATTCCGGGCCCAACCCCCGGCTTTAGCCGGACGAGACCACGGCCCAGTCGAAACCCTAATCCAACGTCGTCCCAAGTCTCCTTCGTGGTTTTTTGCGGCTCGAGAGCGGAAGAGAAAGGGAAGAGCACCGGAGTCGAAACCCTAGACCGCTTCGATCCCCAACTCACACCTCCGGCCATGGTACTTCCTCTTCAAATCTCCCATTCTATGCGATCCTAATGTGATAGTTTTCCTTCTTGGTTCTGTGGACCTAAAGTTCGATTTGTTCCTTCTGTTTTTCCCCCTCCGATTCGACTATGCGTTTGATTTCCTCATGGATCACGTAGGGTTTTAATCGGTTAATAGTGTCTCTGAGGTAAACTAAGTGATGTTGTGCTTATATGTATATAGTTTTTGTCTGATTTCGACGTGCTTGATGATTCTGTGTTCCGGCAGACGTTTAATTGCGTTCTTGGCCAATTAGTGGGTTAGGAGGGGACCTAATGATAATCTGCCTCTAGCCAACTTTTAGTTTATTTTTTCTTTTAAGACCGCCGCTATAATTTTCATATAAATCATTGAATCGTGGATCTGATGTATGCTGAATGCATCATAGGGATTTAAAGTTTATTCTTAGTGCTGCGGGAGATATTTTATTTTGTATGAATCGTTTAGATTTCTGTACCATAAATTAGAATGGTTCTCTAAGCTGTAAAGTTTGGTAATCTTAGTATATTCTGTTCTTCATGCTTTTCACGATAATATATGAATTTTGTAGTAAGGTGTGGCTTTGATGTGTTTTGAATGAGAGCTTGGGTTTTTAGACTCAATATCATTATATGGTGGTATGTTGTAGTGGAGTTTAGTGTCTAAATCCTGAGGCAAATGTGATAAGAATTCTTGTTATTGGGATTATCAGTATAAGTTGTATTGGAAAACAATATCTATTTTCTATATCTACGTGTTTGATCTTTTGATTATCTTTGGATCTCTTTGTCGGTCCTTCTATGTTTAACGATCGAGTCCATCAATACCCAAGGGTGCAAAAGTATGATACTTCAATCAGAAGTATGTTCCTATTTCGTGATGCTTGAAGTTCTTTTCTTTTCCTCTGAAGGTTGATTTATTACTGATACTATAAGCCTTGCAAATGTTGTGGAGGAACAAATTAAGAGGATCAACTCCAACTAACATTTAATTTGGTTGCACCCAGCATGAGTTTTGAAAGGATTGCGTATTATCTACATGAAATAAGGGAAAAAGGGTATGAAGAGGAATAATGAGGAAGTAACTCTGTGGAGAGGGTAATTTGTTCGTTATATTAAAATATGTAACTTTGTTTACACTAGAAGTTCAAATTATACCATCTCAAAATGCAGTTTTAGTGGTATTATCATATTGTCCTTCTTATGCAGATTCAGTCTAATGCCCATTTAAGCATTCACTAGCTAGGCGATTTCACAAGAGCTTAATGTCCTTGGAACTGGACTTGTCATATTTAGACATTGGCTGATTGTTCTTGCTAATTGCAGTAAGTCATAGTGGACAAATTGTTAGAAAAACCTTCTTGTTCGAGCAACTTATCCAATTCATTGTTCATTGTGCTGTTACACTACAAGATGTATTGGGTAAGGTCAATGTACAATGTCATTTTTTTTTAGCTTTTCCTGGCAGACTAAAAAGAAGTGATCTGGCGTTATTTTTTTTTCTCATTTTGATTTTATTGCCCTTTGTTCTTATTTTATCTTGTTATTAAACCATTGAAATGGTTTTATTGTCCTTTTATTTAGTTGTTTTTTCGTGTTTGTAAATAAAGTTGTGATTTAAGTTTGTAAATGAAATATTATGAATTATATTAAAAATTTCCAATTATAATGGGTGAATTAGGATTTAATGATTTGTATCTTATCTTCCTCTGAAAGTGGGGTCTTCTTTTCTATGTCCTGCTGTTTGATAACAGATAAAGACACTTCTGGTAAAATTTATGTACTTTGAATCCTTATTTAATATATTTATTGGTCTTGAAATTCATTATAACATAAATCATATGGTATCCTCACTTTTCATTTATAATGGATTCTGATAGTTTGGGGTTTCTAGTGCAGTTGAACTCTTTCCTCATGATTAGATACTCATCCAACATACTGATCAGTTCTCATGAAATAAATATGGTTTGCCGATTCTTTTAGGGATATTCACACATAAAGGAAGCAAATAGTGAAAAAAAGGATTTGGGCTATCATGACTCATGGCTTTGGCAGTGGGTCTATATGTTATCCTACATTGTTTGGTCAGGAAGTTCTGCATGGTGTAGTCCATTGTTCAGTGGCAAGTGCCTTGGGATTTCTCAACTCATCCGTCTTGCATTCAGATTAGAAAGCCTAGCATTCTGTGGTAATAAATGGTATATGACCATTGGTAGAAGACTAAGTAAAATTTAAGGCACAGTCGTACTCAAATGAGACCTTGCAATATTTTTTGTTAGGTGTCATATGTCCTTTAAAATTTATTTCTTATTATATATGTTTTAACCAATTCAGACATCCTCATTTTTTGAGTCTCAACATTATATTTACTATTTTATATCTCATCAATTCTGATTGATATACGATAAGCAGCTGCAAGTCTCAAATTTTTTATTGTTATTCTAGCATAACCTTTCTCAATGTCATTGTGTGGTCATTATGAGTTAATCTTCCTTACAAGCTAGACATGTCTGTTATTTCAGCGTCATGCTTGCCATGATTTTTTGAATGGGAACTTGCCATAATCCTCACTGACTTAATTCATGTGTCTTTCACATTCTCATTCCCAAACTAATCTTCAGCTCAATCTCCATCCATCTTCATGGTGATGCCAATTCCCTTTGTGATCTCCACATCTTAATTTTCATTACAATGTAAATTTAATGATTTTTCCTAATGCCCATTGCAAGGTTCAGCTCCAGCATCTCTAGTAATTGGCTTATTGTAGTACTTCAACAATCTTAAATTTAATTCTGTTTACTATTGCACTCAGATCAATAATCGAACTTTGGTACTTAATTCCTGCTTGTCTGCTGTATTCTTGACTGAGACAGACAATATAAAAATGTTGTTGGTTATTTAGTTATTTTTCAAGTTCAATTTTCAGTCCCTGTCCTCTATCTTCTTCTTCTTCTTCTTCTTCTTCCCCACCCCCCCCCCCCCCCCCCCCTTCCTTTCCCCTTTTTTTGGTGGGGGATAGCGTGCGCTTCAGACCAATCTTTGACTGATGTCTTCCCATTATTCAATGTTAACTGCCTTCAATATGTGCTCATAGGTTACCAAAAGGCCCCCCCTTTTAATGTATATTCTAAGAGGTTTCGGGTTTCGTCGCATTATCGGCGAGGTTCATATCACTCTTCCTAGAGAAAATGTGATGTTTCTTTATCTCCAGCAGATACTTGTCCCTATCCTATTTGGAGGCATGTGAAGATTCTACTAGGATTTTATGTGCAGTGTACATAGATTTTTTGGTTCTGTAGT
Source organism: Calamus simplicifolius (assembly GCA_900491605.1). Lineage (NCBI taxonomy): Eukaryota > Viridiplantae > Streptophyta > Magnoliopsida > Arecales > Arecaceae > Calamus > Calamus simplicifolius. The sequence goes on from UESW01004260.1 coordinate 290,936, forward strand.
CTATTAGGTGCTTGTGTTATGCTTTACTTTTAAGCTCAACTTCTATGTTTACTTTTAAGCTCAACTTCTATGTTTACTTGTAATGTTATTGTCAAGATGGAAGTTGTTGGTTGCCAGAACATTTGTTTCTATAATAGCGAAAAGGATTTTGATCAGTCTTCGTGGTTTATGCTTTATTAGCATATCATATCATTGTAAGCTCATGGTGCCGTCTTTCCTTTTGACATGTTTCAGGATGTTGCCTTTGATTCATTTAAAATATAAAGTGATGCCCTTTTTTGGCAGCTTAATTAAAATTTCTTGCTAACTGTGAATCAGGTGAACGTTCCAAAAACAAAAAAAACTTACTGCAAGAACAAGGCATGCAGGAAGCACACGCTGCACAAAGTTACTCAGTATAAGAAGGGTAAGGATAGTCTTTGTGCTCAAGGGAAGCGGCGTTATGACCGGAAACAGTCTGGTTATGGTGGGCAGACTAAGCCTGTTTTCCACAAGAAGGTATATCTCTGAGTTGTCAAGTTTTCGCAGGGTGGTTGGAAGTGTGTTCTCAAAAATTTTCTTTTCACTACCATTGAGGCCCTGTGGAGTTTGTGAATAAACCTGAATAGAGCCCATTCATTCATATTTGTTTAAGCAAAGAACTTTTTGTTACTTGAATTAAGCAGAAGTAAAGAGGGGTGCTTTTGGGATTTTAGAAAATCTAGAAAGCACTTCCTTGATGCTCATTCCGCTTTAACCTGAAAGACCATTTGGGTAGGGATCGCATGGTTTTATCTGATTGAAGAGAACATGTGCCAGAACTTTTTTCTGTTCCAATGTTACAGCAAAAGATATCCAGGAACTACGCAACCCCTTATTCTGTGGGCCTGACTATCTGCTATGACTCACTGATGGACTGAACTTGTAAAAACACCATTCATGTCTCTCTGGAATTGCTTTCTGGCTTTTACATCCAAGACTTGAAGCTACTGACCATCGTACTCATTGCTAATGTTGATTTAGTCTGGACTGCTGGAAATGAACCCTTGTAAAGGCCTAATTGCTTGAATGTAAGTTCGACAAAAGTTATTATATGTATTTTATTGTAATTTTTTTTTTCATGTCAGGCTAAAACAACCAAGAAAATTGTGCTGAAGCTGCAATGTCAGAGCTGCAAGCACTACTCTCAACACCCTATCAAGGTATTGTGTTCATAGCACTACTGCATCTGTTTCCATTGTAGGTTTTTGCTATCTGTTTCTTATATATATCATCTTGAATGTGACTTGTACAGAGGTGCAAGCATTTTGAGATTGGTGGAGACAAGAAAGGCAAGGGGACATCTCTATTCTAATTTGCTTTACAACACAATTGTGGTGCTTCTTTGTCCTCCGACTATATCTAAACTCTCCTTCATTTTGGTAGCTTAACTTTTGTTATGGTTTTAGTTATGGCTTTAGTGTGTCGTTATGTGGTAACTGTGGGGAATATTTTTTCTTGGTTGTTATCTTCATCAACATAGTTTGTTTTTGCTTCCAAAGTGCGCAGTAGAATGAACCAGTTTCTGGAAAATGTCAATTTAACATATTTTAGAGATATAACTTATTCTGCATATTTTGGAAGTTTGTCATAAAATATGCATATATGGAGTGAGGCTGGCCTATCTTATATGGTGTACATTGGATTTAAGCATAAAGCATGGGATGGAATGGAGATTGGGATGAGTTTGCGGTGGTTGGATCATGTTCGTGTTGAAGTATGAGTTGTGGATGTTTGCAACTTGACCTGATATTTTTGAGAAATTGAGCTTGATATGTAAAGTTATCATATCTTTGCATCATTTCATGAGGAGTTGCTTAAAAAGTTTTAAGCTGCCCAACGCTATCCATTCAGATGATGAATTGGAAAAACTGAGAAAGCTATGGAGCGCCTGCTAAATTCTTCGATGTGCTGCTCTCACTTCTTGGACGTTGGTCGTTAGATGGGCACAGTTATCTATTTATTAATTTTTAAAATGAGAATGGGGATGAGTCCAACCTGTTAGCTATCCCCTAGTCTACAGTAACAGTATTTCCTTCCCCTTCCATAATTTTCGGTCCGACCCGCTGTTGCGTTTTTTTTTTTTTTTTTGTCGTGGTCCATTGTTAAGCTGCGTTCAATTTGCTCATGAAAGATGAGAGGATCTCTTCGATAAGGAGATAGATTTTACTGTTAAATAAGAGAGACTTTTAAATTTTAATAGCTCATGGACGCAAAGAGGACCCCCAGCCCAAAACTACGAAAGAGGCGTCCTCGTACAAAGACATCAAATCCTATTTCCTACTCCAAATGTCCAATCCAAAATTTATCTATACCTTATGTATACCCAATGGTAGCTCTGTTATTGATATCTATCCAATGCTCATCTGATGTAGTTATGTAAATACTAAAATTGTACAGCTTTAATTGTCAATTTTAAATAGCTGTTCAATGCAACATATTCATCTAATTATATGATAGAAAATTAAATTGAAAGATAAAAGAAAGTAAGAAAATATTGCTAAGTAATACATATGCAAAACCAATTTCTATAACACATCTAAAAGCTTGCTATTATAACTTAGATTTGGATTACATTACTACATTTTCAAATTTTTACCAACACCCATATGAGATTGTAGTAAACACTATAGTCAACAAAATAAAAGAGATTCGAGTATATATATTCTTGTTTTACAAGAGAATTTAAAGTTATAAATACATTGAAGAGGTTGAATTATAAGCATGCATCGTTAATGAGGCAACAAAAATAGTAATCTTTTGATTTTCAAAATTTAGCTTACAAAAGCTCTTCTTAAAACACCTTGTAAGTTTATTATAAACTTTAATCAAGCTATAAGTAAAACCATTAAAATATATATAGAAAGATCTTAAGGAAGCCGAGAAAACCTTTGTCCATTAATCCTTAATTCTAATATCTATCACTTCTCCTAATAACTTTGCCCTTATATTTATTATTATATATAAAAAATATATCTATATAAATAGATGAAGATGTGAATTATAAGTTAAAGCAGGATGGATTAAGTGAAGGAGTGCTTCAAAAGTATTGTATAATCGACGCATCCCATTAAAATTGAAAGTTGAATATATATCTATATAAATATAATTGCTTCATAATTAGAAGTGATGCTCCTTACCCTTTTGTTGACCAAAATAAAAAAGCTCAAGTTTGTTTATGAGCAAGTACAAGAAATATTCCTAATCTAATCTATGTAACATCTGTAACACAACCTATAATTAGATGTTAACCGTACCTAATTTATAAAACCCAAGGGACATCAATCTATGCTAGCTCATTAACCTAGTTGGCCCTTTGATTACAAACCGACTTGACCTAATCTATAAAGCATATTATAAACTAACTAATTAACGGGCCTTTAATTATAAACCTCAAGGGCCCTATTCAATGTTAACATTGACGTTATATCCCTAATTGATCTAATCCCTAACCGAACCTAGCCAGCTAATCGACCTGAGCTTGATCATCATCGATTGATGGAATTTATGCGGTCAACCGATCAACGGCCTAAGGTCCGAATATCTAAGGAGGGCACACCGGGTGTCAACTCCCCCTCCTCTCTGGGGCTACCAACAGCACACCTGCACACTTATGATAATCGGATAGAGTTTTACTAGTCTTTATGTAGCGCTCCATAAAGAGCTAGAGAACCCCAACTAATTATCATAAGTGGCAGACACACGAAAACACATCCTGTTAAAAACTTTTCATTTTCATCTCAATTATATACACAATCACTCAATCAACACTAAGCATCAACCTGCTCAGATAATATTTTTCATGACATTCCTCAGGCAGTTTACAAGATCACATTCACAATCGACATCAAAATCATAAGTGCACACATCATGCTCATAATTTTCTCCAAAACATAAGTCTCATATTCATATCCAAAAAGGTCTAAAACATCATTACATCTCACTGTACACATACACATATACAATATACAAATATCAATCCACACTCTCTCAATATACAAGGCTAGCATCTATACACCCTTGCATCCAAGCAAGCTTCACCAGCTAAGGGTTCTGTCCTGCTTATCTTGTGATCCTGGCAGAAATACTCACTGATCTGAAAGAACATTTAAATCATAGAGGGATGAGACCTAAGTCCCAGTGACTGGATAACCATCTAACTATGGAGAAATAGAGAACCATAACCTCTTATTTTCAATCGTATGCTGATACTATTTAGCTTGTACAACTCAAAGTACATTTTTAACATGATATCAGATAAAATAAAATGTAGCTTATTCTTCAAATAACATATCAGTACTGAAATACTCTACAATAACTTTCACTGAAAGATAACTCATTAAGATAAAAATCCATGCATTACAATATGAAGATATGCATTCTTTATCTACAACCCAGACTTCTTTATTAAATCCCATCAGGATCTGCTTGCCCACTGGCATCTCAAGTAAACTCTCCCTCTCGGGATAACTACTTGGCCCACTGGCCCTTTTTATATCACAACATATGCTTTTAAATCTCATGATGCTGGGCTGTGTGTGTAATGCCTCTGAGGTACCACCCTACAGTCGCCCTCCTGTAGGTGTACTCTCATCGGGTGCGTGACTAGCAACAGGATCCCCGCACAAATAGCACCCCTTACCCGTGCGGTTCACCCGGCAAAGTGCTTTGTTCCTTAACCCTGGAACCTCGGGTTTTCTCTCTGCCCCCACGGGCTATATATAGTAATCAGCTCCACTGAGCTATGATTCATGCCCCCACGGGCTGCTCACAACCAGCCCCACTGGCCTGGTTAAGCGTGCACTCACCCCTGATTCTGGGGTTCATCGTACGATCTGTTCGCAAGGAGGTGCCGGCTCGATAGTAGTGTGCAATGCTCATGCTACAGTACAGTCTAAAGGGTGATCAGCCCCCTAGCTGCCTGATGCTCAGTATGATACATACATCATTTGTAAAGCTTTATCATGCAAATATGCCATGTATACATTAAAAATCCCCTCATCGAAACTCATGCTTATGTGTTTATGCTCAAAATGCTCAAAACTCATGCTTATTTCTTTATGCTTAAAACTCATGCTCAAAACTCAGGTTCAGAATATCATATACTAGGTTCTCATTTCTCATTTAAAACATACATAATACTCTAAACATAACATACCAAACTAGGTATAATCTCATTATACTAGCTCAAATTAACTTCTCATTGCTAGATGAGAAACCCACTCACCTTAGTAGGTTACTCCTCGACTGGTACTCAACTCTGGTATTCGGCTCCCTGGAATAACCCTCTTGACCTACGTCAACATACAGATACGATAGCTATTAGGATTACCTCCACACGAGGTTTTCCCACGAACCATGCATGCATACATGATCTATCCTCTAATATCTCATTATTTTCTTCCACCCTTTCTCTACTCAAGATTACTTCTACTATTACCTCAAAATACAATAATCTAAGAAAATCTAAAGTCATACAAGATCTAGGGAAGCTATAGCTTACCTGGAGTCGAGCACAAACCCCAAGCTTCCCTTTCCCTTCCTCTTTCTTCCTCCTTCTTCCTCTTCCTCTCTTTTCTCCTCTTCTTTCTCTCTTTCTTTCTTTTCTCTGGCTGAACCCATTTTTCCCTTTTTCTCTAATGACTTGGGGACCAAGTCATGGGAAACTTAAGGGTTAAGGCATGCCAAATTCCCTTTTGCCCTCAAACACTCTTAACGCACTTTTTGAAAACACGTGGCTCACTTATAACCATGATATTTTGCCCTTAGATTTTCTTTCCAAGTTGCCCTTAACACAATTAGCAATTGACATCGGAGCCTTTTCCCATTTTGCCCCTGATATAGCATTTTTTTAATCGATTTATAGCCCAGATTATCATTTTTTACTTAAATCGATACTTTTATGTAACATTTCTAAGAAAAGACTTTAGCTTGAAGAACTCGATTTTAGAAATCCAACGGTTCAAACGGCATCCAAATCGGACTTGAAACGGATTAAATATGAAATTCTCAAGATTTAACTCAGAAAAACCTGCCGTCTTGGAGTCGGCTCCAGCAAAATAGGTGTCGGCTCCAGACACTCCAGAAAAGTAGGTGTCGACTCCAGCAGAAATGTAGCAGGTCGACTCCAGCTCTGCAGGTGTCGACTCCAAAGCGTGCCGAAAGTTTAAAACCGTGCCAGAGTCGACTCCACTCCAATAGGTCGACTCCAACCACTAAAAACATCATTTTAGGATAAAACTCAAACTAAACTTGATTTTTCTTGTGATTTAAACCCATTAAAACTTAAGTCTCTCAATTTCTTAAATCAAACTCATTAACATTCAGAAATATACTTATTTACTCCAAAATTTCTTCTCTTTACATTTATCAAAAGGCCAACACACCCACATTTCACTGAAACTTTCTGACTTTCATTTCAAATGAAAATGCCATAAATTACAAGGTTTTCAGGATGTTACAATTCTCCCCCTCTTAAGAAATTTCGTCCCCGAAATTTAGCTAGATATATTTTCAAATAGATGGGGGTACTTCAATCTCATCTCATCCTCTCGCTCCCATGTAGCCTCCTCTTTTTGATGATTTAACCATTGCACCTTAACTAATGGAATTCTTTTACTGCGGAGCTGCTTAATCTCCCTACTCAAGATCTTCACTGGTTCTGTTGCAAATGATAAATCCCCCTGTAACTCTATAGTCTCAGACTGAATCACATGAGAGGAATCCGGCACATACCTCCTAAGCATTGATACATGAAATACATTATGAATCTGAGATAACTCTGGAGGTAAAGCCAATCTATAAGCTAGTGTCCCAACTCTTTCCAGAATTTCATAGGGTCCAATATACCTGGGACTCAACTTGCCTTTCTTTCCAAATCTCATAATACCTCGCCAAGGAGATACCTTCAGAAAGACTCTATCTCCAACCTCAAACTTTACCTCTCTATGCTTTTTATCTGCATAGCTCTTCTGTCTATCCTGGGCTGCCTTTAATTTAGCTCTTATAATTTTAACTTGATCTGCTGTAAGCTGCACTAACTCAGGGCCTAACAGCCTTCTCTCTCCCTCCTCATCCCAACACACTGGAGTTCTACATTTTCTCCCATACAAGGCCTCATATGGTGCCATATCAATGCTAGAATGGTAGCTGTTATTGTAAGCAAACTCTATTAAAGGTAGATGATCATCCCAGCTACCAGAAAATTCCATGACACAAGCTCTCAGCATATCCTCCAGTGTCTGGATGGTTCTCTCTGACTGACCATCGGTTTGGGGATGAAATGCTGTACTGAACCTCAATTTAGTCCCCAAAGCTTTCTGTAATTCTGCCCAAAATTGAGATGTGAACCTTGGATCTCTATCTGATACTATCGATACTGGCACACCATGCCTACTCACAATTTCATGCACATATAATTCTGCTAATCTATCCAAGGTAAAGACAATCTTAATAGGCAAAAATGAGCAGACTTAGTCAATCTATCAACTATCACCCATATAGCATCATTGCCCCTTCTGGTCTTTGGGAGTCCTACAACGAAATCCATAGTTATATGCTCCCATTTCCACTCTGGCACAAACAGAGGCTGAAGCTTTCCAGCTGGACACTGATGTTCAGCCTTAATCTGCTGACACACCAAACACTTAGATACATACTCAGCTATCTCCTTTTTCATACCATTCCACCAGTAATTCTGTTTGATAGTTCTATACATCTTAGTACTACCTGGATGCATTGAATAAGCTGAGCTATGTGCTTCCCTTAAAATCTGATCTGATTCCACAGCTGGCACACAAACTCTGCCCTTGAATAATAACACTCCATCACCTCTAACAGAAAACTCTGACTGAGACCCACTCTGAATTAAATCTCTAGCTTTAAGCAACTGTAGATCTAGCAACTGAGCTTCTCTTATTTCTTCTAGCATTTGGGGTCTCACTCTGAAAGTAGCCAACAAGGCTCCTGATTCTTCTACAGCTAGCTCTGCATCTAACCTCCTTAACTCAATCATCAAGGGTAGCTGTACGGTTCTGATAGAAGCCAATGTGGCCATAGACTTTCGACTCAAGGCATCAGCCACAACATTAGCTTTCCCTGGGTGATACTCAATAGTGCAATCATAGTCTTTAATCAATTCAATCCATCTTCTCTGCCTTAAATTCAATTCCTTCTGGGTCAGAATATATTTCAAGCTCTTATGATCAGTAAATATCTGGCATCTTCTTCCATACAAGTAGTGCCTCCAAACCTTCAATGCAAATATAACAGCAGCTAACTCCAAATCATGGGTGGGGTAATTCTTTTCATGGGATCTCAACTGTCTAGATATATAAGCCACCACTTTCCCATTCTGCATTAAAACACACCCCAAACCCTTCAATGAGGCATCACTATAGATCACATAATCACTGGCACTATCAGGTAGTATTAGGATTGGGGCTGAGGTTAATCTCTTTTTCAATTCATCCATACTCTTCTGGCATTCATTAGACCAATCAAACTTGATATTCTTTCTAAGCAGCTTAGTCATAGGAGAAGCCAAAATCGAGAAATTTTCTATAAATCTTCTATAATATCCTGCTAGCCCCAAGAAACTCCTCACCTCAGTCTGATTGGTAGGTGATACCCAATTCACTATAGCTTCAATCTTTTGAGGATCTACCATAATACCTTTGGCTGAAACTACATGTCCCAAGAACTTTACCTCATCCAGCCAAAATTCACTTTTACTAAACTTTGCATATAATTGCTTTTCTCTTAATATCTGCAAAACTGTCCTCAGATGCTGTTCATGCTCTTCACTACTTCTAGAATAAATCAAGATGTCATCAATGAATACTATCACAAATTTATCTAGATACTCTTGAAATACTTGATTCATCAGACCCATAAAAGCAGCTGGAGCATTTGTCAAGCCAAATGGCATCACCAAGAACTCATAATGACCATATCTGGTCCTGAAAGCAGTTTTAGATATATCCTCATTCTTTATTCTCAATTGATGATACCCAGATCTCAGATCAATCTTTGAAAACACTGCTGCCCCCTGCAGCTGATCAAACAAATCATCGATCCTTGGCAATGGATAATTGTTTCTAATGGTCACCTTGTTCAACTGTCTATAGTCTATACAAACCTCAAGGTACCATCCTTTTTCTTCACAAACAACACTGGTGCACCCCATGGTGATATACTGGGTCTAATAAACCCTTTATCCAATAATTCTTGTAACTGACTTTTCAATTCTTTCAATTCAACTGGAGCCATTCTATAAGGTGCCCTGGCTATTGGTCTGGTATCTGGGGCTAGATCTATACTGAAATCAAATCCTCTGTCAGGAGGTAACCCTGGCAGCTCCTCAGGAAATACATCTGAAAAATCCCTTACCACAGGGATATTCGTCAGCTCTAAACCATTGCCCTCTAGGCTCACTGCACAAGCTAAATAGGCTTCACATCTCTTTGCTAGCATTCTATTGGCTGACAGAGCTGAAATCACTCCTGAGGGTAACCCCCTCCTATCACCAACAAAACAGACCTCTCTATCATCAGAAGTTTGTAACATCACCTCCTTCCTTAAGCAATCTACTCTGGCTCTATGCACAGATAGCCAATCCATCCCCAAAATGGCATCAAACTCTTTCAACCTCAAAGGAATCAAATCTGCTGCTAATTTCTGACCCCCACAGAAATATCACAGCCTCTATACACTTGGTCTGCTATAAAAGGCCTCCCTACGGGCATAGATACTACCAACTGACTACCCAACTGGCCCACATCTCTAACTAGATGCTTAGCAAACTCACATGAGATAAATGAATGCGTAGATCCAGAATCAATTAAAATATAAGCATCATGATTATCGATGGGTAGCATACCTGTCACCACATCAGGATCAATCTGAGCCTCCTGCCTGGTCATGGCAAACACTCTGGCCTCGGCTCTCGGAATACTGGATGACCCTCCTGGCTGATTAACATTAGGCCCCACCTGACTGGCTGAAGCCACAACACTACCATCACCCCTCCTACTAGGCTGTCCCCTTGGCATTACTGGCCCCTGAGGAAGCCCACCAGCCTGCTGCCCTCTCCTAGGGCAATCTCTCTTCAGGTGACCTAGATCACCACAAATATAACATCCCTTATTGCCCCTCTTACATTCTCCCAAATGAAGTTTTCCACATACATTACATGGAGGTATATTTCTCCCTCCACCAGAAGGACGACCCTGCTCCCCTACATCACCAGACACCCTGCTGGTGGCAACCTGAGGCACACCCCCATAAGGCTTTCTTTGAACTGGGCTAGATGCTGACACAGATACTGATCTCTGCCCACATCACCAGGGGCTCTAAACCCAGAATAAAACTGTCCAGTCCTCTGGGGTTTCTTAAATGGCTGAGTCCCTCCCGGAGCAGAAGAATAACTAGGAGCACTTCTTTTCATTCTATCCTGCCTCCTACTCATATATTCTTTTTCAATCTCCTCGGCTTTGAGTGCTCCCTGCACCAACTCAGAGTAACTATTATAGGTCTGCATACAGGTCTTGGCTTTAATAGGGAGATTCAATCCATCCTGGAATAGTCGACATCTCTCCCTCTCATCAGCCACCAAGGCCCTAGCAAACTGAGATAACTCCACAAAAGTGGCTTCATAATCTGCCACGGACATCCTCCCCTGAGTCAGACAAAGGAAATCCCTCCTCTTCTGATCCCTATAAATCTCAGAATAATATTGCTGATGAAATTCTCTTCTAAAATTTTCCCATGTCAACTCCACTCCCTGGGGCTGCCTGCCCTGAATAGATCTCCACCAACTCTGGGCTCTACCCTCCAGTAAAAAGGTGGCAATACTCAGCCTCTGCTCCTCAGAGCATCCCATCACATCAAATACTCTCTCGATCCTCTGCAGCCATGCCCCGGCCTGAATAGGATCAGTAGTTCCCTGGAACTCCAGAGCCCCTAACTTTCTGGCTCTTTCCACATTCCTCACAACCTCCAAATTTTTAGATGGAAGGCTAGAACTAGCACCCACAGCTGCTACCACAGCCTGAGTAATCATGCCTACCAACTCTGACATACTAGGCCCCTGAGTCTGTACTCGAGATGGGTCTACTGGCACAGGGGTAATAGACTGTGAAGAAGACTCTGGCATCTGCTCTGAAGATGCCCTCACTCTAGCCTCATTAGATACTGGCTCGGTGGAATCACTAGAAGCCATTCTATCAATTTGACTTCTTCTAACTGACCTTCTGAGTCTACTTTGACCTTTGCTTCTATCCCTGCCTGAAGATTGCTCTGTCTCTCTAGATGCCTTTGTAGTAATCGTCCTACAAGACATTATTCATTACATCAGTTTCATCATTCAATAGCTATAATCATAAACATTCAATCATCCTAGACTCATACTCATACTTATTCCCCTAGGACCTAATAACCTAGGGCTCTGATACCAAAACTTGTCAGCTCCCCCTCCTCTCTGGGGCCACCGACAGCACACCTGCACACTTGTGGTAATCGGATAGAGTTTTACTAGTCTTTATGTAGCGCTCCATAAAGAGCTAGAGAACCCCAACTAATTATCATAAGTGGCAGACACACGAAAACACATCCTGTTAAAAACTTTTCATTTTCATCTCAATTATATACACAAATCACTCAATCAACACTAAGCATCAACCTGCTCAGATAATATTTTTCATGACATTCCTCAGGCAGTTTACAAGATCACATTCACAATCGACATCAAAATCATAAGTGCACACATCATGCTCATAATTTTCTCCAAAACATAAGTCTCGTATTCATATCCAAAAAGGTCTAAAACATCATTACATCTCACTGTACACATACACATATACAAATACAAATATCAAACCACACTCTCTCAATATACAAGGCTAGCATCTATACACCCTTGCATCCAAGCAAGCTTCACCAGCTAAGGGTTGTCCTGCTTTATCTTGTGATCCTGGCAGAAATACTCACTGATCTGAAAGAACATTTAAATCATAGAGGGATGAGACCTAAGTCCCAGTGACTGGATAACCATCTAACTATGGAGAAATAGAGAACCATAACCTCTTATTTTCAATCGTATGCTGATACTATTTAGCTTGTACAACTCAAAGTACATTTTTAACATGATATCAGATAAAATAAAATGTAGCTTATTCTTCAAATAACATATCAGTACTGAAATACTCTACAATAACTTTCACTGAAAGATAACTCATTAAGATAAAAATCCATGCATTACAATATAAGATATGCATTCTTTATCTACCCAGACTTCTTTATTAAACAGACTCCCATCGGAATCTGCTTGCCCACTGGCATCTCAAGTAAACTCTCCCTCTCGGGATAACTACTTGGCCCACTGGCCCTTTTTATATCACAACATATGCTTTTAAATCTCATGATGCTGGGCTGTGTGTGTAATGCCTCTGAGGTACCACCCTACAGTCGCCCTCCTGTAGGTGTACTCTCATCGGGTGCGTGACTAGCAACAGGATCCCCGCACAAATAGCACCCCTTACCCGTGCGGTTCACCCGGCAAAGTGCTTTGTTCCTTAACCCTGGAACCTCGGGTTTTCTCTCTGCCCCCACGGGCTATATATAGTAATCAGCTCCACTGAGCTATGATTCATGCCCCCACGGGCTGCTCACAACCAGCCCCACTGGCCTGGTTAAGCATGCACTCACCCCTGATTCTGGGGTTCATCGTACGATCGTTCGCAAGGAGGTGCCGGCTCGATAGTAGTGTGCAATGCTCATGCTACAGTACAGTCTAAAGGGTGATCAGCCCCCTAGCTGCCTGATGCTCAGTATGATACATACATCATTTGTAAAGCTTTATCATGCAAATATGCCATGTATACATTAAAAATCCCCTCATCGAAACTCATGCTTATGTCTTTATGCTCAAAATGCTCAAAACTCATGCTTATTTCTTTATGCTTAAAACTCATGCTCAAAACTCATTATCAGAATATCATATACTAGGTTCTCATTTCTCATATTTAAAACATACATAATACTCTGCTAAACATAACATACCACAACTAGGTATTAATCTCATTATACTAGCTCAAATTAACTTCTCATTGCTAGATGAGAAACCCACTCACCTTAGTAGGTTACTCCTCGACTGGTACTCAACTCTGGTATTCCGGCTCCCTGGAATAACCCTCTTGACCTACGTCAACATACAGATACGATAGCTATTAGGATTACCTCCACACGAGGTTTTCCCACGAACCATGCATGCATACATGATCTATCCTCTAATATCTCATTATTTTCTTCCACCCTTTCTCTACTCAAGATTACTTCTACTATTACCTCAAAATACAATAATCTAAGAAAATCTAAAGTCATACAAGATCTAGGGAAGCTATAGCTTACCTGGAGTCGAGCACAAACCCCAAGCTTCCCTTTCCCTTCTCTTTCTTCCTCCTTCTTCTTCTTCTTCTTCCTCTCTTTTCTCCTCTTCTTTCTCTCTTTCTTTCTTTCTTTCTTTTCTCTGGCTGAACCCACGTTTCCCTTTTTCTCTAATGACTTGGGGACCAAGTCATGGGAAACTTAAGGGTTAAGGCATGCCAAATTCCCTTTTGCCCTCAAACACTCTTAACGCACGCTTTTTGGAAAACACGTGGCTCACTTATAACCATGATATTTTGCCCTTAGATTTTCTTTCCCAAGTTGCCCTTAACACAATTAGCAATTGACATCGGAGCCTTTTCCCATTTTGCCCCTGATATAGCATTTTTTTAATCGATTTATAGCCCAGATTATCATTTTTCACTTAAATCGATACTTTTATGTAACATTTCTAAGAAAAGACTTTACCAACTTGAAGAACTCGATTTTAGAAATCCAACGGTTCAAACGGCATCAAATCGGACTTGAAACGGATTAAATATGAAATTCTCAAGATTTAACTCAGAAAAACCTGCCGTCCGAGTCGGCTCGAACAGATTTGAGTCGGCTCCAGCAGAAATAGGTGTCGGCTCCAGAAAATAGGTGTCGACTCCAACGAAGTAGGGTCGTCCTTGTGAGCGACTCCAGGTGTCGACTCCAAAGCGTGCCGAAAGTTTAAAACCGTGCCAGAGTCGACTCCACTCCAATAGTGTCGACTCCAACCACTAAAAACATCATTTAAGGATAAAACTCAAACTAAACTTGATTTTTCTTGTGATTTAAACCCATTAAAACTTAAGTCTCTCAATTTCTTAAATCAAACTCATTAACATTCAGAAATATACTCATTTACTCCAAAATTTCTTCTCTTTACATTTATCAAAAGGCCAACACACCCACATTCACTGAAACTTTCTGACTTTCATTTCAAATGAAAAATGTCATTAATATTTTTAATAAATTATAAGATTTTCAGGATGTTACATGGGGGACGAGCCAGGGGTCGGGGATCCCTGGAGGGTGCGGATAAATGAGGCGGGGGTTTATGTTCGAGTTGATCATTCAATCGATTGGTCGCCGATCGGATGCGGGAGAGGGGCGCGTGGTCGAACCAGCTAACCTTCGACACGGCAGAGATGGTGGGAAGAGGGAGGAGGCGAAAGGCCTTCATCGCCTCGAACCACGCAACAGGCAGCGTCTCAGCCACGTGTTTAACGGATGACGCCAGCCTCCGGAGAATAGTTGTGCACAAGCGGTGTTAAACATGGGTCGGGATCCGGCGGGGGAGGAGGAGGAGGTCGTCGGCCTCCACTTTGACGGATGATCTCTACGTACGGGATCTCTAGGGCCTAGGGATGGCAACGGCCCAGGGATGGCCTGGGGCGGCCTATACCGATCCCCATCTTTGTTAGGAAAAACTTTTCCGTTTTCTACCCCATTAAGCCGTTATGGTTAACAGGACGAGGATGGGGATACCCAGCTGGATAAATAGGTACCCATTGAGTGCCCATTTGATTGTTTATATAAAAAAATAAAATTATTTTATTAAAATTTTAATTTATTAAAATTAAAAAAAATTTAGGATAAGATGGAGACTAATCGTAAAAGAAGAAAAAGCAAGAGATGGATGCATGAAAGAAGGAAGAGCAAGAGCCAGGAAGAATAAATTCAAATGCATTTTACTATATATATTTTTTATTTATTTTAAATTTTAAATTTTTAATATATATATATATATATATATAATTTAAATATATTATATTAAAGCTAATGGGGACGGGAATGGGTAAATGGGGATGGGGCAAAGAATATTATTCCTGGGCCGTTTACCTGTTTAGCCGTTAATGAGAAATTTCCATTACCCATTAACTTGTTTAGACCGGAGATTTTTTGACCCATTAAAAATAGTACCGCTGGTAAATGGCCAAACGGGTAAAGAAGAAGAAAGGTCATAAGTTACCTTGTTTGGGAGGAGGGTGAAAGAAAGAGGGGGAAGGGAATAGGAGTAACAGGTTCACCTCCTTTCTCCTTCAGCAAGGGTAAATTTGTTAACCCTCAAATCGGAAGGTAAGCTGAGAGAGGAGAAAAAGTTTAAGTCATATTTTTGTGAAAAACTAAAATATTCCTTCATTTTTTATTCTTCATTCTTTCATTCCTACTGTTCATTCCTTATTCTAGAGGGTATAATTGTCACATAACTTTTTTCCTTCTTTTCTTCCCTCTCTATCCAAACAAGATGATTAATATTACCCTTCCTTTCCCTTCCATCTTTTCCAAACAAGAGAAAAAAACAACCCTTCCTTTCCCTTTCTTTCCCTTTATCCCTTTACTTCTTTTTACTCTTCCCTTTCTTTCCCTCCAAAGATCCAAATATAGCCTAAATAATTGAGCATCTAGCTTGTTATTAAACTTGACCGTTGGGTTGGGCGAAGTTAAATTTATTGTACGTGTAAGCCCGCGTTTTCATTTTTGAAGGGCTTTTCTTAGTCGAAGAGGCATGGATTTTGCAGGGTCTTGCCCGATAGGTAGAGTTTATGCTAAGTCGATCGAGCATGCCATTTTGAGTTGCTCTAGGGCGAGGCAAATTTGGTAGTTTTCAGGGAGTTGGCCTTGGGTTATTGACGATAGAGATTATATGTCCTCCTTCCTTTAGTTCCTCCACCAGAGTTCGACACATGAGTCTCGCCTTGCTGCCTATATTGCTTATTAGATCTGGCTGGCTAGGAATGCGTGAACATTTGAGGCAAAGGACATCACGGGCTGTCGGATTATCTTGAGAGCCAGATGTTTGTGTTGGAGTATCTATGGTTTGATGCTGTCACTCCCCTGACTACCCCAGATTTCTGGGTCTACCATGTTGCTTCGGCAGCAGCCCATAGAGCGATACCTATCTTCTGGGAGCCCCCACCCCTGAGGTTTGTTAAGGTAAACTTTGATAGCAGCATCTGTGGTATCGATGGTGGTGCAGGATATGTCATTCGGTCCAATGATGGGAGACTCGTGGTGGCCAGTGGGACATTTTTAGGCCTCTTCTATTCCAAAAGCTGAGCTCAGAGCAGCTTGGGCTAGGCTGGCATCAGTAGAGCAACCCAATAGCTGTGGGCCCAGTAGATCTTCATTAAAGGGGATTCTTCCACAATCATTGGATGGATTCAGGATAGAGTAGACCACGATATCGTACACCCACTCCTTCATGATTTTGGCAATTTTTGCAAGACTCGACGGTTACCGCAGCTCGCCATGTTTACTAGAAGGCAAACTGTGCGGCTGACTGGGTTGCCTCCTTTGTTGCTCACCACTCCACTGAGTGGAGTTGATCTCAGGAAGATAGAATTTCATCTTTTCTTTTGATGTATCTTTCTTCTAATCTTTTGGGTTGTCCTTGCACCTGAGTTATGTAGCGGCCCATCTGTACAAAAAAAAAAAAAAAAAAAAAAAGTGATAGAAGGCAATAACAAAAGGAAAAATAACAGTAATAATAATAGTAATGCCCTAGCTACCTGTATTGCCGAAGATCCGGCAGCCGCTGGCAATAAATTTCAAATTGATCAAATTATGAGTTATTAATTTTTTTAAAAAGCAAATTATTTCACACATTTTGTTTATTGTTAAAATATTGGTCTACATGCTTTACGATTTGTGTTCTTCTTTCCTCCTGATTGTTTTCCCGCGAACCCTGCTATTCACCTGATCGAACCTTACTGGAAGATGACGGAAACTATCCCCCCTGCATCTAGAGGTGCGGATAGTGCAAAGGATGGATGGATGTCTTGGGCGAGGCGCTGTGGAAAGCCGCTTCATGTGGGTCGGTTGCTTCATCCCCATCTCCGGCTGAGATGATGGAGCTAGAGATTAACTTTCAAAAATCATCCAAGTTCCCTCAGAGGCCTTGGATGAGGAAGAAAGAAGCTGGGAGACAAAAGTCATACTCGCGAGAAGCTTAAACTGATGGGTTCCATCGAATGATGTAGCAACGGTAGATTTGGCCCACATCATTCGAGAGTTTCGGCGATCGAATGTTTTTGATGAGGTTCAAGTCGTAACTCTTGCTCTACATCTTTCATTTTTCTGATCCTCATGCCAAGAATTTGGTGCTGGGATGGCCTTGGATTACTAACGATCAACTGTTCGCCACTGAGGATTGGAGATCGAAGTTTATCCCGGTAGTCAATTCGGTGACAACTGCCCTTCTCTTGGTGCAATTGCCAAATCTACTACTAGAGTTCTGGCAGGAAGACATCCTGCATACAATCCTCTCGCCGATAGGTGAGTTCTGTTGGGGTTTAGTCCCGATGAACAGCAGTAAAATTTTTCGTTGAATAAGAACCAAAAATTTTTAATTCTATTACCAACTATTAATTAAAATCACCAAAGTCCTTACTTTCCAACCCGAGTTCCTTTTTGATCAAGAGGCCCATTGACCAAGAATCCTTGTAAAGTCCTCACGTTCTCTATCACCCATGCATGGAGGCTCCTCACGTCACAACTCTCACGTGATCTCTCCTAGTCACAACTCACTCTTCACGAAGACCCCTTCCCAAAGAAACGGCTGCTACTGGAATTAATTCCCAAAGAAAGCTGCTTCTTCCGGAATTAATTCCTCTTCACCGCACCTTCATGCACACGTCCTCTTCACCGCACCTTCACACAGAATTCCAACGCAGTGAAAGTTCTTCTCGTCTTCCAATGCACGAAACCATAAGAATGCAGGAGAACAAAGCCAGCGATCTCCTGGTGTTTCGTGACTCACGCCCTAGCTCTGACTCCTTGCAGCAAGGGAAGGAAGAAGATAGAGAAAGAGAGGAAGAAGAGAAGGTAGGGCTGCCATCATGCGATGAGAAAAAAGAATTTCTTCAAACCCTAGAAACTAGAGTTTAAATACATCCACGAAGTAGGCCAGGCCCAGACTCAACAAAAACTCCCATGGACTAACCCAATGAGATTAAACTAATCCCCAAGCTCGTGTATACCTGTGACTTGATTTAATCTCAACCCTTAGACTCAAACCCAATCCAATACAAGTTAGCCCGCCTGGGCCTTGATAGCACCATACCAGGCCCAACAATCTCCATCTTGGTGCTTTCAATGCCTCAGCATGTCCGCTGTGTCCATCAGCTGCAATCCCTACGAACGTTGTCATGTGAAAAAACCTTGGTCAATGTATTACTGGGTTCTCCTTGGTATGTACCTTCACCAGCTCCACTCCATCTTCTTCCACAAGCTCTCTGTAGTCGAAGCCTTCCTTTCGAAAGTATCCTCTGGCCACTAGTCCTGCCTTGTACCTGATATCTCCTTGCTTTGAAGGCCCTTTCTTGCGTTGATAAACCCATTTACAATCAATGGGTTTCTTTCCTTGTGGCAGCTGGACCACCTGCCACGTGCCAGTCCTGTAGAGAGACTGTATCTCCTCTGCCATAGCCTGCATCTCCTGCCATAGCCTGGACCCACCTATCTCTGTCATGGCTGTCCTAGCTCTCCACAGCCTCCTCATAGGTGTAAGGGTCTTCATTCACTGTCACCAGGGCATATGACACCGAATCTTTGAAGCCGTATCGAACTAGTGGTTGCACGTTTCTCCTGGGCATGTGCAGTGCGATCCCAGTATCAGTCCCCTATCCAGCTGCATCCTCCTGAGTCCTCTGCTCAGCTGCATCCTGCTAAACTTCCTGGCTTTTGACCCCTCTATCAGTCCTCTCCACCTGAATCTCAAATCCTCCTAGTCCACTAGCAAATGGCACGACTGTGTAGAAGGTCATCTGACTAGTGTTACCGTGTTCCACCTCCTATAGTCCCTGTTGTGCATCTGTACCATCTCTGCTCTGGAGAATCGAGCTCTCATCAAAGGTCACATCCCTGCTGATGACAACCTTCTTTTTCAAGGGATCCCACAACCAATACCCCTTGATTCCATGCGGGTAGCCCAGGAACACCATCTTCTTAGACTTGGCGTCCAACTTACTCTGCTCCTCAGCACCAACATGCACATATGCCGTGCATCCAAACACCCTCAGATGGTTCAGGCTTATCTTTCCTCTAGACCATATATCCTCTGGAATGCCTCCATCCAACCTGGTGTGCAGTGACCGATTGACCAAGTAGCTGGCTGCATCTACTGCGTCAACCCAGAACATCTTTGGAAGCCCTGCCTGTAGCCTCAAGCACCTTGCTTTTTCCAATAGTGTTCTGTTCATTCTCTCAGCCATCCCTTCCTGTTGAGAAGTTTTCATTACCGAGAAGTGCCTTTTGATGCCCCACTCCTCACAAAATCTCTGAAACTCCCTATTGGTGTATCCCTACCACTTTCTGACCTCAGATACTTCACACTCCTACCCTGCTCCCTCTTCACCTCAGCCTTCCAGATTTTGAACTTGGTGAAGACCTCTGATTTCTCCTTCATGAAGTAGATCCACTGCTTCTTTGAGAAATCATCTATCAAGGTAAAGAAGTATCTGGCCCCATTCCTTGCAGAAACCGGGGCTGGTCCTCAAACATCTATGTGTACTAACTCCAAGGGTTCTGCACTCCTAGCTGTGCTGACCAAGAACTGCACACTTCTTTGCTTTCCCATCTGACATGGGTCACAGATCTTCATGACTCCACCACTCAGGTCCGAAAGTAGTCCTCTCTTGCTCAGTTCTTTCATCCCTCCATCTCACATGTGGCCTAAGTGGTAATGCCACATCCTGTACATATCCCGAGAATTCTGTTCCACAGCTGCTACCTCAGATTTTCCTATCACCACAGAGCCCTCCAACATGTATAGGTTGTTCTCCAGCTTTCTCCCTCTCATCACCACCATAGCTCCTTTAGAGATGTTCAGAACTCCACTCTTGGCATGACTGCTGAAGCTGTATCCTGTCTGCTCCAAATACCCTAGTGACACCAGATTCTTCTTGAGTTCTGGAACATGCTTCACGCTAGTAAGAGTGCGCACCATGCCATCAAACATCCTCACCCTCACTGTGCCAATCCCTGCTACCTTGCAAGGGTGATCATTTCCAAGAGTCACACACCCCTCATCAATCTTGTGTATATACTGAACCACGACCGGTTGGGAGTGAAATGATGAGAACAGGATGAATCCAAGGTCTACATCTCTATACTGTGACTGTGACCATCTGATACCACCAAGAGATCATCCTCCACCTCCTGTCCTACAACTGTACTCACAGATTCAGATCCTCCCTTTTCTCCCTTTTTTCACTTAGGACAGTTCCTTTTAAAATGTTCTACCTCACCACACTTGTAGCACTTAGCCTTCTTGGACTGTAACCGTCCCCTAGGCCTGCTCCTGTCCCTGCCTCTGCCTAACCTTTCCCCAACTGATAGACCCTCCTGGGGAACAGCTTCCTTGGTCATCCTCTCCCTCTGCTCATTCATCCGAAGCACCAAACAATATCTTCATAAAACAATGTCTCCTTCCCATAGAGCAGCGTCGTAACCAATGAGTCATGTGATATGGGTAGTGAACACAATAGCAATAGTGCCTTATCTTCCTCCTCCATCTTGACCCCAACATTCAGCAATTCATTGCTCACCTGGTCGAACACCTGGATGTGGCCCAGCACATCTCCACCTTCAACATCAACTTATTGCACATATTCTTCCCCATGTATAGGGCTTGCAACTTTGACCAAAGTCCCTTCGGGGTCTTCTCCTCCAGCATTGAATAAAGGACTGAATCTGTCAAACATCCCCTGATCATTGAACATGTCTTCTTTTCCAACAACATCTACTACTTATCTGTCATCCCATCTAGCCTTTCCTCCAAAGCCAGATCTAAACCCAACTGCACAAGAAGATACTCTACCCGGACTTTCCACATGGAGAAACTTCCCTTCCCATCAAACTTTTCAAAATCTATTTTTATGCTATTACCCATGGTGAGATCTCAACTAAAATAAAAATAGCACAAAAATAAATTTTAGAAAATTAAGAAGTACCTTGATGGACCTTGTTGAAATTGTTTCAACCCTTTGAAGATCTTCAAACAACTTATTCTTGTTTCTGAACCAGGCTTTAAGATCTCCAAACAACTTTTTGTTTCTGAACCAATCAAACTCTGATACCACTTGTTGGGGATGAACAGCAGTAAAAATTCTTCAGGAACAAGAACCAGACTCGTTACCGTCCTTTGCTTTGGCTGAAATATTCTCTTCCCCACCTCCACTCTCTTCCGTGAAGACTTCCGTTTGTTCATGTGGCTGGATCCTCTTCACGTGGCTGATCCCAGCCACCAAGCCAATGTGAGACTCCTCTTCTCCTGGTGTGCTCGATCCCAAGAGAGAACGATCCCAAGAATGCTCCTCCTGTTCTCTGCCTCTGAAGCCGTGAAGTCTCCCCTCACGTCAATCTTGCACGAGACCAGACGGATCAAGACATGAAGTCCCCTCATGTCCGTGCATTCATGCGATGACTGGATCCAAGCGCCTCAGCACTTCAGCCCGTGTACATGTCGCGTCTTCCTTTGTGACCCAAACTAAAACTCTTTTGGTTTCTAATACTTTGGCTGAAGCTGAAACTGTGTTTGAATCTCACCCTAAGTCAAGGGTTCCCTAGAAAGCTATGAAAGATAGCTTGGTGTCTGACGTCATTCTTGGCACAGATAAATGGGCTGGTCGGCCCAAGGGACGTAAGGAAGCCCACCCTGGCCCAACAAAGTGGGCTAGGCCTACGGAATCTCTCACTTAGCGAGTGATATCCAAAAATGCAAAAGGGAAAGAGAAAGCAATCCCACCTGGCTTAAATACCATGCCAGATCAATTTTCTTTTTCAGCAGCCCCGAGCTCACTTCAAGTGGATGGGGGGCTCACATCTACTTGTAAAGATGCGCCCCCCCTTTTGGGCAAAAGGATGCGGCATCTCTGCCAAACCAACTGGAGGGAAGGCATCACGAATCAATCATCTCTTGTCTCAAGGATGCCATACTGTGGAAGTGCCATGACACCCAGACAACGGCCTTATCCCCTCAAGTGAGAGAGATTGAAGCAAAAATGGAGACTACCCAACTGATGGACTATGCTAGACACAGTCCTGATGATGGCCCTTCTAATGATGACATGTTGGAGAATGTCAGAGGAGTCCGGAAACCATCGTTTTGTTCCTCCTTTGGGAGACTTGTGCAGCTTCATAGCTTTGATATTTGTGTTTTATTGGAAACTCGATTATCAGGTGAAAGCCTGGCCCATTTCAGGAGACAGGTTTTCAGATCTTGGGCTTCTTATGCAATGGAGTCTAAGGGCTTATCAGGAGGTATTTTGGCTCTTTAGCACAATACTTCTACTAGAGTGGATGCCTTTCATCGGTGCAATCAGTAGGTTGCACTAGTCATCTCTGAAGGGACATCTAACCCATGGCTCCTATTGAGTGTCT
Source organism: Calamus simplicifolius (assembly GCA_900491605.1). Taxonomy (NCBI): domain Eukaryota; kingdom Viridiplantae; phylum Streptophyta; class Magnoliopsida; order Arecales; family Arecaceae; genus Calamus; species Calamus simplicifolius. The sequence continues at coordinate 313,748 of UESW01004260.1, forward strand.
ATGCCAGTACTGACTTTCAAGAGAGACGTGTCTTATGGGATGAGATTCACTCTCTTTTTAGTCGGGGTGTTCCATCACTCATAGCAGGAGATTTCAATTGTATCGTTGGGGCCAATGAGAAGAAAGGGGGCATATTGCCTACTGGTTCTACGGATATTTCAAAGTTCAGGGCCTCATCTCTTCTGCTAGGTTGTTGGATTTGGGGTTCTCGGGTCCTCGATTCACTTGGTGTAATAACTGTCAGGGGTCAGCTCAAGTTTGGAAGAGACTAGATAGGGCTATGGCCATGGACCAATGGATTCAGAGTTATCCTTTTGCCACCGTTACTCTCCTTTCAAGGATTGCTTCTGATCACTGTCCCATCCTGATATCCACTGATGTTGATGCTCAGCAGCGGAGACAGATTCATTTTAAGCAATTCTGGACTTCCTACTCTTCTGCTTGGACCCTTATTGCTCAAGTATGACGTCTACCCATGAGAGGTAGTGCTACCTATAGGCTATCTAGGCGTCTTGAGCTTATGAGGCGTAGCTTTCTATATGGAATGGATTGGAGGTTGGAGACATAGTGAGGCAAGTTGAGCAGGTGAAAGCTGACATTGCTACTCTCCAAAGTAAAGAAGATTAGGAAGGCTGCCTCCCTGATCATGATATCACGTCTTTTCGAGCGAAGCTAGCTCTTCACCACTCTCTCCTACAGCAGCAAAAAATTTATTGGTGATAGAGGTCTCGATATAGTGGATTTGAGATGGGGATCACAACACTAGATTTTTTTTACCAGGTCACTCTGAAGCGACGTGCGACGAACAGGATTTGATGCCTTGTTGATGAGGAGGGGTGTTATCAGGAGGATGATCATGTTATCAGATATCTGCTATTCCATTTCCTTCAGGCCAGATGGTCGAAGCATAATGGTGAGGGGTTTCCTGTCCACCTAGTTTTGAACTCTAGGAAGGTCTCTACAAAAGAGAACGACCTCCTTGTCAGGCCGATTATACCCGATGAGATTCGGAAGGCTTTATGGGATCTTGGGCCTGATAAGACCCCTAGGCCTGATAGGTTCCTGCCTTTCTTCTTCCGTTACTATTGAAGTATAGTGGGCCAAGATGTGGTACGGGCCATCCTGACTGTCTTCCAATCCAAATCCATTCCTGTTGATTGGAATCAAACTTTTATTACTCTTGTGCCCAAGCGTTCTGATGCTTCCACTCCTTCACACTATCAACCCATCAGCATCTGCACTACCTTGTACAAGGTATGTGCTCGCATATTAGTCATCTACCTACATAATGTGATACCTTGGCTTATTTCTATTGAGCAGGGGGCCTTTATCAAAGGGCGCTGCATTACTGATAATGTTCTTATAGCCCAAGAATTTATGCATGATCTATAGAGATCCCCTGCCCGTAAGTGCCTTATAACAGTCAAGCTAGATATGGAGCAAGCTTATGATAGAGTGAGCAGGGCATTTCTACACCAAACTCTTCAAGAATTTGGGTTTGACGACCTCTTTATTGACTGGATATTGGCCTGTATTACTAGGTCGTTATTCTCTCTTATCATAAATGGTAGTCAGACTGACTTCTTTCACTCTACAGTGGGTTTGTGTCAAGGATGCCCTCTATCCCCTTTCTTGTTTATCCTCGCTGCTGACGATCTATCTCGGGCATTCTCTCAAGCGTAGCATGATCTTCGCATTGCTCCATTCACTACAGGGCCTTAGGGCCCCTCGGTCTCTCATCTCCTATTTGTTGACGACTGCATTTTATTGGGCCAGGCTTCTGTTCGCAATGCAATCACTTTTGCCTTCATTATTCAATACTACTATCAGGATTCTGACCAGAAAGTTAATCTACAAAAGTCCATGATCTATTTTAGTTCAAAGACTATGGGCATAACCAGAGAGGCCATCCTCCATACCTTGGGCATCACTATTCGGACTGATCAACTATCCGTAGGGAGAAACAATCCCCAGGGCATGCATATTTAAAAATTTGATAACAATTATCAATGCGGAATTTTAAAGATTACATACTAATCTATCTAACATGCATCAAGATCATATCTTTGCCTTGTATATAGGATCGATTGATCCAAAATATGCATATAAATAAAAATATCAAGATCATATCTTAATCTTCAAGATGACTAGTCATACTACTTATCTTGAAGCCTGCCTTAAGATCTAGGGATCAAATCACTTACCTTAAGAACAGTAGGTAAATCCTTATTGCTCTGCAGCCGTTCAATCGTCCGGCCTCTAGTATCGTCCATGCGAAGCCCCGAATGATCGATTTCCGGGAGTGCTAGCTCACGAAAAAATAGCTTTGCTGATCTTGAATCCTTCCACTTGAATCTTCCTCTAAGATCCACCACGCTTCCGCTAACACCAGAATCACTAGGATTTTTTATTCTAACCTTTTTAGAATTACAATCCATGACATATAGTGTATTGTTGTTCTATGTTTTTTGGTGAGGGAATGCCCTCTATTTATAGTCTCAATTTAGCCTTAACATTGAATTATGACATTAAGAATTCCATCATTTGGTAAAAGTGAAGAGACGCCGAAGGCGCGGCGCTTGGTTAATTCCGATGCTCGGCGAAAACCAAGGAGACGCGGTGTTTGGTTTAATTCTGACATTCGGTGAAAACCAAAGAGACGTGGCTAAATCCGACGTTCGGTAAAAATTAATGTTAGGCATTAAATTCTACATGAGAATTTAATCTCTCATGAGATGAGATTTTAGCCATCTCATCATATGAGATCCTTATGCGAGAGGTTTGGATTCAGGTAATGGTTTAATCTGATCTGAATTCATTTGACTAAACCCACATAGATCATGGTCCAAGCCCAAATCAAATTTGGCTAGTTCTGAATCTATTTAAATCCAAATCAAGTCTAATTTCAAGTCAATATTTGAAATTTACTAATCCTTCTAATGGACTTAAACCAAATTGAATCTTATTCACTTGTACTTAACCCAATTGAGATAATTCAATCAATCAAATTGATTAATTAAATCATATACGATTCTCAATCGTTGATCAGCAAACAGATCATCCTAGGAAACTTCTATGCGTGTGACTCTCAAGGTTCGAACCTAAGCCGGTAGCATAGAAACAACTTTCTATACTAATCGATGTGCCCATCTAGCAATGGAACCCGACGTCCGGATAGGTCGAAGAGTTGCTGAGCAAACTCCAAGAACCCTAAGAAATAGTTACCGTATAATTCATCCTCTTGACCACAAATGCTAAGGATGGCTTAAGAGCCTGTCAACTCTAAATAGCAAATCCATAAAGTGATTTCAATTTTAGTGATCATGTGACTTTCACATGAAGTGCCTTGGCCAAGGTCTTGCTAAATTGAAACACAAGCATTTCTCTTTTTAACGGGATAGGTCAAATTCCATCTTGATCCATAACTGACTACCATAAGTACTTGACTACACCCAGTAACCTTTCGTAGCTGGATTAGAAATCCAGGTGGTCCAGCACCTAAGTACAATGAGTTGCTTGTAAGCTACTGGTTGTGATCTTCAGGTCTGAAGGATACTTATACCTATATCTTCTCGGATTAACTCTTGACAGTAGAGTATCTGGAAATGAGCCACGTTCGGTGAAATGTACTCCTACACTTTCACCTGTATGTCATACCAGTGTCTCTACACTCCTTGGTTAAGAGGACAACCAATAAATATGATATACAACGTCCTATAATTGATAGTACTATGGCCATGTCATAATATATCATATGGTCGCGAACCTTTTTGAGGACCTTCAAAGATAAATCCTCCTTTATCGTAAAGGAAGATCCTAATGGCTTCATTACAATCAGAAGTATTAAGAAGATGTTCTTATAATGAATAAACTGTCAAATAACTTTTATTAATATATCAATTTATATACAATTTACATTAGCACAATCATCAAATGATTGGATTTAGGATATAATTCCCAACAAACTCCCACTTAGCCTAAAGCCACTCATTACAGTATCTAATACCCATCTTCAACTTATAGTTGTCAAACTCCTTGATGCTGAGTGCTTTAGTAAATGGGTCACCTAGGTTTTTCTTTCCATCAATCTTTTGAAGATTTATGTCACCTCGGTCTACAATCTCTCGAATAAGATGAAACCGGCACAGTATGTGCTTGGTGCGCTGATGTGCTCGTGGTTCCTTTGCTTGAGCTATGGCACCAGTGCTGTCACTATACAACAGGACTGGTCCATCTATGGAAGGTGTCACTCCAAGCTCGGAGATGAACTTTCACAGCCACACAGCTTCTTTCACAGCATCTGATGCAGCGATGTACTCTGCCTCACACACCGAATTTGCCACTGTATGTTGCTTGAAACTTTTCCAGCAAACAGCTCCACCATTTAGGATAAACACGAAACCCGATACACTTTTGCTATCATCATGATCTGATTGAAAACTGGAATCAGTATATCCAACAAGTTTCAAATCAGACTCTCCATAGACTAACCACTAGTCCTTAGTATTTCTTAAATACTTAAGGATTGTCTTAACAACTTGACAGTATTTTTCTCCTGGATCAGATTGGTATCTACTCACTACTCCTAGTGAGTATGCCACATCTGGTCTTGTACATGTCATGGTGTACATAATCGATCCCACTGTCGAAGCATATGGAATTCGACTCATATGTTCTCTTTCATTACGAGTTGTCGACAATCCTTCGTAAAAAGATGAATTCCATGACCTATCGGAAGATAGCCTTTCTTGGAATTCTCCATGCTAAACCTCTTTAGCATTGTGTCAATGTACGTAGATTGGGATAAACCAAGCATCCTCTTAGATCTATCTCTATAGATCTTCATCCCTAGGATGTATGATGCTTCTCCCAGATCTTTCATGGAGAATTGTGATGATAATCATGTCTTTATTCCTTGTAATGCAGGGATATCATTCCCGATTAAGAGAATATCATCCACATATAATACAAGAAATACAATAACGGAATCGTTAGCCCATTTATAAATGCAAGGTTCTTCTTTATTTTTAATAAAGTCATAAGATTTGATCACTTTATCAAATTGTATGTTCCAACTCCTAGATGCTTGCTTAAGTCCATAAATAGACTTCTGTAGCCTGCACACTTTAGACTCGTCTTCAGATATAAAACCTTCTGGCTGTATCATATACACCTGTTCTTCTAAATCACCATTTAGAAAAGCGGTTTTAACATCCATCTGCCAAATCTCATAATCGAAGTGTGCTGCTATAGCTAGCATAATCCGAATGGATTTCAGCATTACCACAGGAGAAAACGTTTCGTCATAGTCAATACCATAACGTTGACGATACCCCTTAGCAACCAGACGTGCTTTATAGGTCTCAACCTTTTCGTCTGCGCCTCTTTTCCTCTTGAAAACCCACTTACACCCTATGGGTTTTATCCCTTCGGATGGGTCAACTAATGTCCATACATTATTGTCCTTCATGGAGTCAAGTTCGGATTTCATGGCCTCAAGCCATTTATTAGAGTCAGTCCTTTGCATAGCATCCATATAGGTGATCGGATCCTCGTTGTTCTCATCGAGTTCAACAGGATCATCATTCTGGACCAAGAAACCTAAGTATCTGTTCGGTTGATGTGGTACTCTACCAGATCGCCTTAATGGTGCATCTAAAATGGGTTTTGAGTTTGATCTAATCAACTCAGATTCTAAGGGTTCACTGGTTTGTGTTGTTCCTTCTACTTGATGAACTTCCTCAAGTTCAACATTAGAGCTATTTGTTCCTTCACTAAGGAACTCCTTTTCAAGAAAAACTGCTCTATTACTAATGAACAACTTTTGTTCTTCAGTATTGTAGAAGTAATATCCTTTGGTCTCTTTCGGATAGCCGATAAAAAAATATTTATCAGATTTGGGTTCAAGTTTATCTGATTTTGCACGTTTCACATAAGCCGGACACCCCCAGACTCTCAGATAGGTAATAACCGGTTTATGTCCATACCACATCTCATGTGGAGTTTTAGAAACAGACTTACTTGGAACCTTATTAAGAATATAACAAGCTGATTCTAATGTGTATCCCCAAAATGATATTGGCAAGCTCGCAAAACCCATCATGGACCGAACCATGTCTAACAGAGTTCGATTCCTTCTTTCCGACACACCGTTATGCTGCGGTGTTCTAGGAGGAGTCCATTGGGAGATAATCCCATTCTCTCTTAAATATGTCACAAATTCATTGGAAAGGTATTCGTCTCCTCGATCTGATCGAAGGGTCTTAATACATTTTCTTGTTTGTTTTTCTACTTCTTTATGATACAGTTTGAACATTTCAAACGACTCAGATTTATGTCTCATAAGATAGACATAACCAAACCTAGAAAGGTCGTCTATAAAAGTAATGAAGTAGTAATATCCACCTTTGGCACAAGTGCTCATTGGTCCACATACATCAGTATGTACTAGACTCAATAGCTCTTTGGCTCTTTCATCTTTTCCAGTAAAAGATGACTTGGTCAATTTACTAAGAAGACATGATTCACAGGTAGTTAATGATTCACAATTATCAACTTAAAGGATGCCCTCTTGAGTTAACATGTTTAATCTGTTCTTATTGATATGACCCAGCCGATGGTGCCAAAGATAAATGTCTATGACATCAGTTGTTATAGGGCGCTTACTTGAATTGTACACTACATTCACATGCTGTGATAATATATAAATGCCATTAGATAAATGCCCAATCATTACAGTGACTCCATTCATAATGATATTCAAAGTAACATCCTTTATTGAAATTTCATAATGACTTTTGGCCAGAAGGCCTACAGAAATTATGTTCAACAAGAACGTTGAGCAAAAATGATAATCATTTAGTATAATGACATATCTGTTGAAAACTATTTCAAGAACTCCTAATGCCAGAACTGGAACTAATCTTCCATCGCCGACATTAAAGAATCTTTCATTGTCCTCAAATCTTCTGGTGACATGTAGTCCCTGCAATGAATTGCAAATGTTAAAAGGACTCCCGGCATCCAATACCCAGGTCTGATTATCATATACAGAAAAATTACAAGGTGTTATCATATAAATACCTTGTTGAGCAACATCTTGTTCCTTTTTCTTCTTTGGCCTGTTTTGATCAAGTGTGGCAATATAAAGAGGACGGTTCCTCTTCCAGTGCCCTTGCATCTTGCAGTGAAAGCATTCAGCTTGACTTTTATCAACTTTCTTCTTCTGCATCTGACCCCTTATAGATGTCCTAGCATGTTGCACCTTTTTATTATTCTTTTTCTTCTTCCCTTTCCCAAAGGGTTTACGCCCTACCTTAGATCCTTCAACCACATTAACCAAACCCTTAGAGAGCTGGTTATCCTTCTCAAAGTTCTGTAACAACTCCAACAAATCGTGGTAGTTGACTGCATGCTTTGTCATTCAAAAATGAGTAAGGAAAGGTCGGAAGGATGGAGGCAAGGAATTCATGATCGCATCTTTTCCCAACTGCTCATGTAAGGGAAAGCCGAGCTTGCTTAGGAGTTCTATCTTCTCGATCATATACAATACATGATCAGTGACAGGAGATCCATCCCTCATTCGAGCATTAAAAATTGCACAACTAGTCTTGTGCCTTTCAACATTGTCGGGTGTGCCAAAAGATTCATTCAACGCTTGAATGATTTCTTCTGGCTGAGCATTCTCGAATCGGCGATCGAATTCATCGTTCATTGCTGCTAGCATGATACAATGCACGCTAGTTCTATCATTAAGCCACTTCTGATAAGTGTCTCTCTCAAAACTTTGGGTGTTTGCATCAGGTATCTTTGGTGCAGGATTATTCAGAATATATAGAATCCTCTCATGCTCAAGGACGATCTTAAGTTTTTTGAACCAGCTATTAAATTGGAACCATTCAACTTGTCACTATCCAATAGGGACCTTAATGATAAATTAGTGGCCATGTTCTGCATAAGGAAAAACTAAAGTTTATTAGTATATAAATTGATTCATTCTAAAGACTTGGACCTTAGTCTAAAGATTCTTCCACTATTTTGTTCAAATTGGCAGCCTCTACACCCCAATTCGAAGAATTATTCTTAATTCTTTAGCGGGCACTAAGACCTACATAAACTACAGACAGGCCCAAATGAAGCTTGGCTAACCCATATGCATCTAAGAGTAGGTTTAAAACCAATTGTTTCCCCAAACAATTCTTAGTGTTCAGTTTTGCCCCATATACCTCTTCAACAGGCATGAAGTGCCTCCACTGAAAGTTCTGGTTAGGTCCAACCATTAAATGATATAATCAGTGTAACCTATCAATAGACAACCAAGCCCGAGTGAAGCTCGGCTCACCTAACTGTTTATTTGATAGTTATGCTGACTTATCATATAATGAATGATAATTCCGATGGTTGACAAGCACCAGGCATGGAGTGCCTCTAATGATTATCAAGATATCGGACTCATTATCACCCACCTTAATGGGAGGCTATGATCTAGTTATCATATAACTATTTCATTTTAAGGACCTAATAATTTTAGAGGATTTTAATAATATGAAGATAAATTGACTAATCAAGTTCTCCCACTGAATCTATGAAATCGATAGAATGAAACAAGATTAAGTCAGGTTAAGTGGCACCTAAATCAGTCAGACTGATTTTCTTACAGGCATGGGTCAACCTGAATCAGGTAAATGATCTGAATCATAAATGGTTCACCACATTGACGAGGTGAGTGAGATCGATGGGAGGGATATGCCATTAACTCGTTAAAGACGCATCAATATGAGTAGCTCCCAATTAAAAACCATTCGATCGTTGATCCTAGAGCAACTTGCCAACCCACCTTGACATCATATGGTTAACCAATTCTGATTTGACCATCTAAGAGATTCATGCTCAACCACGGAGCCTAATCTACTTCCATTTGGTTTAATCAAAGAGAAGGACATGATCAACTACAACTATTGTTTGATTTAGAGCATTCTTAACATAATCTAATTAGATTTGATCAAATACTCTTACAGTCCAGTTGATTTAAACCTTAGGGTCTAACCCTTTATGGACCCGATTTAGCTAACCCAAAGGATTAAATATATTTCATGTTTACATGTCATATATTTCAATCAAGCATCATATGTATTATGTTACTACTCATAATTCCTATATTTAGATCATATCTAAAGAGATTATGAATTAACATTTGATATTCAAATTAGACTCTCATAAATATTTGTATGTTTCATAACATAGACATCATGTCATCATATATCATATCTATGTTTTATAATAAATATGCAAATATCATGTTTTATATAACATCAACATGTATCAAATATAAAACATATTTTGAGAGTGTGTATAATCAGTGTTTTGAAGCCAAAGATCAATTTAAATTATCATGGCAATATGTCACAGAATACCTCGTTGAATGGGTAATTTGGATTTTCAATCCATCTGTGACCGAATAGACCTGAGATTTGTTTTAGCCTTGATTACACATTTAATAGGAGCATTAATTTACATGCAATAAATTAGATCAATACGAAACCATCGCTCTGATACCATTTGTAGGGAGAAACAATCCCCGAGGCATGCATATTTAAAAATTTGATAACAATTATTAATGTGGAATTTTAAAGATTACATACTAATCTATCTAACATGCATCAAGATCATATCTTTGCCTTGTATATAGGATCGATTGATCCAAAATATGCATATAAATAAAAATACCAAGATTATATCTTGATCTTCAAGATGACTAGTCATACTACTTATCTTGAAGCCTGCCTTAAGATCTAGGGATCAAATCGCTTACCTTAAGAACAGTAGGTAAATCCTTATTGCTCTGCAGCCGTTCAATCGTCCGGCCTCTAGTATCGTCCACGCGAAGCCCCGAATGATGGATTTCTGGGAGTGCTAGCTCACGAAAAAATAGCTTTGCTGATCTTGAATCCTCCCACTTGAATCTTCCTCTAAGATCCACCACGCTTCCGCTAACACCAGAATCACCAGGATTTTTTATTCTAACCTTTTTAGAATTACAATCCATGACATATCGTGTATTGTTGTTCTATGTTTTCTTGTGAGGGAATGCCCTCTATTTATAGTCTCAATTTAGCCTTAACATTGAATTCTGATATTAAGAATTCCATCGTTTGGTAAAAGCGAAGAGACGCCGAAGGCGCGGCGCTTGGTTAATTCCGATGCTCGACGAAAACCAAGGAGACGCGGCGTTTAGTTTAATTCCGACGTTCGGTGAAAACCAAAGAGACGTGGCTAAATCCGACGTTCGGTGAAAATTAATGTTATGCATTAAATTCTACATGAAATTTAATCTCTCATGAGATGAGATTTTAGCCATCTCATCATATAAGATCCTTATGCAAGAGGTTTGGATTCAGGTGATGGTTTAATCTGATCTGAATTTATTTGACTAAACCCACATAGATCATGATCCAAGCCCAAATCAAATTTGGCTAGTTTTGAATCTATTTAAATCCAAATCAAGTCTAATTTCAAATCAATATTTGAAATTTACTAGTCCTTCTAATGGACTTAAACCAAATTGAATCTTATTCACTTGTACTTAACCCAATTGAGATAATTCAATCAATCAAATTGATTAATTAAATCATATACGATTCTCAATCGTTGATCAGCAAACAGATCATCCTAGGAAACTTCTATGCGTGTGACTCTCAAGGTTCGAACCTAAGCCGGTAGCATAGAAATAACTTTCTATACTAATCGATGTGCCCATCTAGCAATGGAACCCGACGTCCGGATAGGTCGAAGAGTTGCCGAGCAAACTCCAAGAACCCTAAGAAACGATTACCATATAATTCATCCTCTTGACCACAAATGCTAAGGATGGCTTAAGAGCCTGTCAACTGTAAATAGCAAATCCATAAAGTGATTTCAATTTTAGTGATCATGTGACTTTCACATGAAGTGCCTTGGCCAAGGTCTTGCTAAATTGAAACACAAGCATTTCTCCTTTTAACGGAATAGGTCAAATTCCATCTTGATCCACAACTGACTACCACAAGTACTTGACTACATCCAGTAACCTTCGTAGCTGGATTAGAAATCCAGGTGGTCAGGTACCTAAGTACAATGAGTTACTTGTAAGCCACTGGTTGTGATCTTCAGGTCTAAAAGATACTTATACATATATCTTCTCGGATTAACTCTTGATAATAGAGTATCCGAAAATGAGTCACGTTCGGTGAAATGTACTCCTACACTTTCACCTGTATGTCATACCAGTGTCTCTACACTCCTTGGTTAAGAGGACAACCAACACATATGATATACAACGTCCTATAATTGATAGTACTATGGCCCTATCATAGTATATCATATGGTCGCGAACCTTTTTGAGGACCTTCAAAGATAAATCCTCCTTTATCGTGAAGGAAGATCCTAAGGGCTTTATTACAATCAGGAGTATTAAGAAGATGTTCTTATAATGAATAAACTGCCAAATAACTTTTATTAATATATCAATTTATATATAATTTACATTAGCACAATCATCAAATGATTGGCTTTAGGATATAATTCCCAACACTATCTTATCTGGGGATCCCTATCACGGGAAGATGGCCATGGAGCAGCGATTACATTGACCTAAAGCGTCGGGTCTATGACCGTCTGGATGGATGGCAGATGATGGGTCTATCGATGATGGCGAGGATCACCCTTCTACACTCAGTTCTTACTTTTCTTCCTCTTTATCTTCTATCCAATGCTGCTATATCGATGATTTGTCTGAGGAGGATAGAGAGATGCTTTAGGAACTTTTTCTGGGCCTCTATGCAAGATGGCCATGGTATTCATATGCTGGCTTGGGACATTGTTTGCTTGCCAACGTCCGAAGGTGGCCTTGGCATACAGTCTCTGATAATTAGGAGAGAGGCTATGATTGCTAAGCATGCTATGAGATTCCTTCTTGATCTACATTGCTTCTGAAGTTTCTTTATGCATGCTAGATATGGGATATGGACTCCGTCTATGGATTTTCATTCTGCTCGAGGATATTCTTTCTTTTGGAAGGAGGTTTGCCAACATGCCCCAATGATTTTGACCAACATCTCGTGGATGATTGGATATTGCTCCTCGGTAGATGTTGTTCATGATACGTGAATTGCTGATCTCCCACTATCACTCTGGCCTACCTTTATCAATTTTAATGTTCCTAGTAGCATACGAGTTACTGACTTGATCTCTCAAGATCACTTCTCTTGGCACACTCCTACGGTGTCCCAGTTTTTTGGAGAGGAACTATCTCGTCAGATTCTCTCTATTCTGCTCATACCGGGGCAGCCACCTAATACCAGATTATAAAAGAGATCATGCCTTCCTAGTGCTCCTACTAGGGACCTTATGAAGATGTATAGGCCTCAGACTCAGAATACGATGGATGCTGCATGGATCTAAAAGCTTCCCATCCATCCTAGGATCCAGCTCTTTATTTGGAAGCTTGCATGGGAATGTCTTCCTACTTGCTCTCTGCTATCTCGGAGGGGATTGTCTATCCAAGCTACTTGCCCATTATGCGGACAGGAGGAGGAGACTATGGGTCATGCCATCTTCATTTGTCCTAAAGTTAGACAGATCTGACCGACTATGGGTTATCACTTTAGGGAGCGCGGTAATGGTTCTTGGCGGTCTGCCTTCCTATACGACATTCAGAGGGATACCCAGCAGCAACGCACTATTTGGGCTGTCATAGCCTACCAGATTTGGTTATCGCAGAATATGCTTATTTTTACTTACGAAAGTGCTTCTTCCTATAAGATAGTGAGGAAAGCTATATCATTATCTGTGGAATACTCACTCCATTACACTGCTCTTGATTTTGATAATTCTGGCCACTGGGGCTCCTCTGCTGCCTTGTCAGTGGACCGGCATACGGTCTTTATCTCTTGCGAGCCCCCCTTCAGGGTTTGTCAAAATCAATTTCGATGGAGTGATCGGGAGAGATCTGTTGGCTCAGCATTTATTATCCGTATGATTGATGGAGTGATGTTAGCGGCGGGTGGCTTCGATTTCCTGGACTCCTCTATTCCTTTGGCTGAGCTTTATGTAGCTTGGGCAGGCATTACCTATGCTACTAGGATCCTTCATGCACATAGCCTCTTCATTGAGGGGGACTCTCTCACTGTTATCCGTTGAATTCGGCAGGATAGCTGCAATCATGTTCCTACTAACCCTGTTCTCCACCACATCTGGTCTATCCTTCGGGATTCACAGAGCCCATATTCGCCACATCTTCCAAAAAGCCAACCCTGCGGCTGACTAGGTGGCGACCTCTGTGTCTTGTCATTCTGAATTTTAGATTTGGAAGCAGAGTGACCCCCCTGTTCTATTGTACTAAAACAAATTTTATTTTCTGATATACCGGGATTGATGCGCGCTAGACTATTATGATCATCCGACTGTACCAAAAAAAAATTGATATCTTCTTTTAAAGATATTCCATATCTTCTCCTGGTATTTCTTATGCTTCTCAGTTTTTCCATGCTCATAGATTTGTGATCGAGGATGATTCGATGACGGTTATTCGGTGGCTGAGAAAGGAGAATGTTTTTGAAGGCCCCACTAATCCTATACTCAAGGACATATGGTCTATTCTGTAGAGAGTTGGTATTGTCCATATTTGTCATATATACCATGAAGCCAACTCGACGGCCGATTGAGCGGTAGCTTCAGTGGTTTAGCATGCAGGTTATTGGATATGGAGGCTGAATGACCTCTGCCAGCAAATTTTATATTCTGATCTCCCGCTTGCACCAAAAAGAAAAAAAAATTTCAATATCTTCTCAACTATATTTTTGGAAACCTTTGATCCTAGAAAAATCTTCGACCCGTCTCGAATAAAACCTGGCGGTCCAAGAACTTGAACCGAACTGACCGGTCTAGGATTTCCCTTCGCGGGCCCAAACTGGCAAGGGCAAAAACGGGATTTCGCTTCCCCCTTCCGTAAACCCTAGCTCCGTCGATCCCTTCTTTATAATGCGTTCTTCTTCTCCGCTTCTCCTCCTCGACCCCGGGTTTTCGCGGCGACGTCTGGGAGCTGGGAGCTGTGAACTGAAGTCGAAACCCTAGCACCCGATCAAATTTCCACTTGCGCGATTCAATCATGGTACTCTGCTGTCATTGTTCAATCTATCTGTTTTTTTTTTAATTTTGTGTTTGTTTATTCACTCTCTCTTTCATCAAAAATTGACAGTATGAAATAAACGTTCCGATCGTTGAGATGTTAGTTCGGTTGAAACATGAATTTCTATAGATTCGTAGGTCAACAGATCAATCAACCTGCAAGATTTGGCCCTTTGCGAGGATTATGGATGGAGAAATGTTGATAGGGGTTTATATGGATCAGATTTGTTGGTGTCGGTGTGTTTTTTTTCCCACTTGGTTTGCTAGTTTTTATCTGGGTAACTTTAGGTTTTTAATGGTGTTGACAATGATAAAAAATTTTTGGTTCGAAGCCAAAATAGATGATTTAGTGCTCGAAGTAACATGGGTGTGGTTCAAGGGTCCTACTTTGTATGGTAGTTAGTCTTCGTGCAACCTTTCTAGATGTATGATCATGGACTTTGGTGGTGGTTGCCACTATTTTGGATTTTAATAGGTAACCGCTCGAACCACTTAAAGATACAAATATTTTCTGCTCTTAATAGAAACTTCTATAGCAATTGATATAAAATTTATAAGAAGAATGGTGGGAATCAATTGCATGATTCTGTTTCATCCCTTCACGGATATAAAGAGAGTACTCAATATTATGCCTCTTTTTCTCTGTAAGATATGGTGTAACAATTATCAATCATACACAATGTATGCATGATTTTGGTGGCCTAGCCCAGAAGTATCTTGGCTATAGCGTCAACATGTTTTACGTTTTCTCTTTTTCATGATACTCTCATTTGTTGTTGCAAGTGTTTCTTATGAATGGGGCAAAGTGATGCAGCTGTGTTGTCAAACTTGTTTCTCATAAATTTCTAGTAATCTGATACTTGGTCACTATATGGTGCATAGGTCTGATGTCCTGTCTAGAACACTTGTATAAATATTCGATGAGTCTTGCAATGAAGTCATGTTTTTCAAGCTAGAATTTATAATTTTGCATTGTGAATTTATGGGTTTGAGTGAACAAAATGTTCCCTAATTCAATGGAACTTGAATTTTCTACTTACCAAATATCATATTTTATGAAGTATGATCAGTCATTTTGACATCAGCTTCTCCCATTGTTGGCATAGTTTTTCCAACTTAAGGAACTCCTCTAATGAGAAACATAAACTTTAACAATGGATGTTTTTCCCTCAAGCAATTCATGACTTTTTTTGTGAATGTCCCCTAAAAAATTAGCCTTTTTTCTTATTTTTCTACATGATCATAAGCATTGCAATCTATTTAATCATCTAATTTTTCTAGGCTAGACACTTTTATAGAATAAAATTTGTTGAATGTTAATGTCATCACAGTAATTTATGCATACAATGCATATAATGTAGGTATGTTGACTTTCAGCATTTTCCTTTGCTTTTAATTTAGCTTTTGACAGAAGTTTTATAATTAGTAGGTCTCATACATAAAATCAATGATTCAGCAATTATGATTTGTGTTTTCTTTTTCATCTGAATGATCTTTGTGACTCAAATTAGATGGTATAATGACACTGCTCTGAGAATGCCAATTGACATTTAACTTTTTAGATGAATTCCAACAAAGGTGTGCATTCAGTAGTTATGATTATTGCATAATTTCATCTGAATGACCTTTGTGACTCAAATCACATGCTATAATGACACTGCTTTAAGAAGGCCAATTGACATCTACTTTTAGATGAACTTGAACAAAGGCATGTAAAATTGTTTTTGTAGAATGACACTACAATTTGTTAGGGTGCTTAAGATGACCTATAAAGTTTTCCAACTTATATGTCATTCAATCTTAAATTTGATCGCTACATTGTTTTTCTCTAGAAATTATCTTGAGTTTCAAGTCTCTCAACCTCATCAAGTTATCTTCCTGGACAAGTTAACAGTATAATGAATTAGTGTTGTCTCAAGTTCATAAAAATCAATCCTATATTCAATGTACCATATGATTGGGTTGAGTTGTGATCCGAGACAGATAAACTTTTACAAAACTCATGACCAGACTTGAAAGATTTTGTGGATCTATTTGTCTGGCTTATATCTGACCAATATGCATAGGGTTTGGAATGGATCTGGATAATGTGTTGGTCTGCAAGTAATTGTGGCATCCCTATTGATAGTTATTAATTAATGCTGTTGATCTAATTAAGGTTTTAAATCTTATGGGACAAAGGTGTTCCAGTTTTTCATAAAACGAGAGGCCACGCGTCTCGTCCTATCTTGCTTTTTGATTTGGCCAGGCATTTCAATACTTGTCTGGGATGGTTTTCTTAAAAAATATATATTTTGTGAAGTTTTGATGTTTTATTCGATTTTTAAGTATATTTGAATTTCAAAAATTATATCTTTATGATAATTAGAAGTACTTAAAATTAGCACTGTAATATATTGTAGCCGAGATGGGACGGGATAGGATGGGATGGTTGAGATTGGTCTTGGAATCTCTTTGAGATGAGACGTTTCATCCATCTTGGATTCCGTCTTACCAAGATTTGAATCACTAGATCTAACTATAATTTCTTAATTCTTACTAATGTAGGCGAAACATGGCTAAGGTAATTCCACAAAAAAAGCTTGATTGTATGCATGTTTTCTTTGAAGGAACTAGATGTTATTTGTTTTGATATTTTGTGCATTTTATTAATGAGAACTCTTAGTTCTTATATCGGGATTTTCTTAAACCCATAGACTAAGATTCTAGAGTACTTTGTAGATAAGGATTCTAGTGACTTGGTAAACTTTTCTTCTCTTCTGGTTGTAATGGAACTCTACAAAATTTAGTGATTAAGAAGTCCAGTTACAAAATTGTATGTGGTTCCAAACAAAGAGTCCAGTCAAAAAAGCTTCTCCCATTAAAATAGCAAGTAATTCTTAACTAATCTTGCATATGCCTTTATGGAAGCCGTTAATAGATTTTTCTTTCCTTATCCAATGATTTGTGTGGTGCTCTTGTATTAATCATTTGTTCCTTCTTATTTTGACTATAATACTTTATTTAATAGATCTTCTTGTTCTCGATCCTGTTCTCTCTTGAACAATGATTTTCCTCAATGGATTGGCTTGAAGAGCATTGCTGTAGTAAATGTTTTTCTCTTGCTAACTGATTGTGATTATAATTATGCCACTGGTGCCTGATTACAGTCAAGGAGGAAGACCAGGGAGCCTAAAGAGGAAAATGTAACATTGGGCCTACTGTACGAGAAGGAGAGCATGTTTTTGGTGTTGCCCACATATTTGCATCCTTTAATGATACGTTTATCGTAAGTAGCATTTCTCTTGGTTGACCTGTTTTTCCACTATATTGATGTGGTCATCTGACATGTTCAGATGTTGGATTGCAGCATGTCACTGATTTATCTGGGAGGGAAACCATTGTCCGGATTACTGGTAGGAAATATCTTATGTCATATAATCAATTGACCATGTTAGGCTTATGCATTGAGCACAATGTAGCTATGAAAATCATGAATATAAGAACTCAACTTATAAATTTCTGTCTGTATTTGTTATACTAGGTATAATTTTTTATGCAGCTTTTACACAGGGTTTTATGTTGTGGAGGCATTTTCTTATGTTCAATCTGAGTTACTATGAAATAATATTTTATGGTTATTGAATACTATTTTAATCCATTAGGTGGTATGAAAGTCAAAGCTGATCGTGATGAGTCATCTCCCTATGCGGCCATGCTTGCAGCTCAAGATGTTGCTCAGCGATGTAAGGTATGTACAGTATTCTATACAATTATATTGATCCCTCGCAGGTTGCAAGGTCTCTTGCTTGAAGTGTTATTATTACATCTTTCTATTCTTTCACCCTCCATAGTCTTGTAGAGTCTTGTGGAGTTGATATTCATCATTCAGCTTGTGTTTTGTTATTTGCCCTAGCTAGAGTCAGTTATTTGCCTCCTTATTTTCTGATATATTTGTTCTCTGATTTTTATCTTTCATTAGTAAGTTGTATTTTCTACCCTCTATAGGAGCTTGGCATTACTGCTTTGCATATAAAGCTCCGTGCAACTGGAGGGAACAAGACCAAGACACCTGGTCCTGGTGCTCAATCTGCTCTTAGGGCCCTTGCTCGATCTGGAATGAAAATTGGACGCATTGGTAAAGTTTAATCCCACTGAGATTAATCTTTTTGTTTTTGTATGTATAAATAACTTAGTGCTATTTAAATTACCAATTATATTTTCAGCTAGACCCGACCTGATTTTCTTCAGGCATATGACCATCAAATTGTTCTTTCCTTTGGGTCATCTTTGGTGGTTCTGTGAGCACGGTTTCCATTACTAGTACACTAGTTGCTTATTTGCTCACGACCATTGGGGAAGATGTAAGAAGCTGGAGGGAAATGATTGGGCAACAGCATTTAGATGCATTCACAAAGCATGGGGATGTGATCTAGGATCAAATTTTGACAATCCATTTAATTCCCTGCATCGGTCATATATTTTACAGCATTTCCAACTTTTGCTGAGATATTCCTTGTTCCCCAGATATGCATCCATATTTATGTAAATTTATATTGCACATGTATTTTGATTGCCCTCCCTGTACACATGTTCCCATTGCCTACCAAGATTGTGGATTTTAGAAGAGAATATAGAATGCAACAATACTGATATTCTGCTCTGAGAGATAGCGTGATCACTGGCTTTCATGGATTCAAATGAACAGTATCCTTTTGTCCACGCAGTCCTTTAAAATCTGAGGACTGCAAACTAAATTCTGAAATGCTTCCCACTTTCTACTTTGCTTTGCTGTCTCAAAAATATTTTGGCAACATTTCTAACATTTATTATTTGGTTGTTCCAGAGGATGTGACTCCAATCCCTACAGATAGTACCCGCAGAAAGGGTGGAAGAAGAGGGAGGAGGCTGTAGTTCTATTTTCATTTTCTACAATGCTTATGGTTCTCTGGGATGGTTATGGAGTTTTGAGTGATATTTTTTTGATGTGTGGTGACTCTTTGATCATGTTGCCTAATGGGTAGAAATTGAAATTTCTTTAAGAAGTTTATGAATCAATTCTCTTTTGGATAATGCTTGGTCCCTTTCTATTTTTTCCATACTCAAGAGATCGAGATGCCCAAGCAGGACCAGTCATCTCTATGGTTAGCCATGACCATAAACATCTATACACCACAAACATTGATGTCTTTCCAAGTTTTTGCAGCCGCCTTCTTGAAGACTCGGTTTCAATTTCTATGAAGAACTATCTCAAATATTAGTCAAATTAGATGCATGATCCAATTATATATTTAATTTAGATTATAGATCAACGTTGGGGAGGTTTCATAGATTGTTTATTTTGATTTGACGTTGGTCTGATCTAATTAAATATCAATATCAATATGAATTTTCTTATATTTATAGTTTCTCTGGTTAATTTTATGTCCATCTCTTTGGGTGTGTTTGATGTTGCTCGTGCAGCTCTTACGATAAAACTAGATCTTAAAAATACTTTTTGATTCATACAATAATGTTATCTAATTAAACTCGGTTTTTAAATATATTTTTACTTTAAAATTAATCAACTTGTCTTTTTTAAATCATCAGTGAAACCCTAAAGCTCTTGCAAAAATTATCTTGTATTTTGTGGTGTTGAATTTTCGCATCATTGCGGTTGAAGCGTTGTAGATTTTAATTCAGTTCCTAATCCTCATATTTTAATTTAAATTATAGATGGGATTGCTGGCAGTAAGCTCTGCATGTTGCCATGTCTAGATCTGGTGACATACGCCAGTAAATGTTAGTGCCGTATTGGGTTCGTCAGGGGAGCATTGGTTGAAGTCCATCAGGAAAAAATAAGGGAAAGTACGCGGGCGGGGATCTCGTTCCACCCATTATTATATGTGGCTCTTCCAAGTTGCTTTTACCGACTTCAATCGAAATAACATGGAAACCGGGTTCGCTTAAGACAACATGGAAGATGGTTCAAATGAAATGAATAGGAATATCTAGTTGAGAGAACGTGTATATATTTAAGCAATGAAGTAATTTGACCCGTTCATTTCGTCCAAACATTTTCGAAGTAGCTGCACGTTCTCTTCTGTGCGCCGCACGTTGTATGATTCATTCATTATCAACCAGCTATGGGAGAGAATCGGGGTGGAATTGAGACATAGGAATCAGGTAATGCCTTATTTGTGCACCGTGCAGTGCAGGTCGTGCGTAATTGCTTATGTTCAAAAACAATTTTATTCTTTATGTGCATATATGGTCAATCAGCACGTAGTGCATGCGATGTAGAAGAACTTTTTTCGAGACATAATGGGCTTGGGTTTGGCTAAAATTCTATGTGCCTCCGAAGGGAGTATTTCTAACTTTTTGACAATGATCACATGAATTAAAAATGTAAATACATATTTTAAAAATAGATGGTCAATAAAATTCAGATTGTAGAAATTTTGCCACTATTTTTGCACCATCAACGTGGCCATCAACTTTCAATGATTGACAATGTCTGATTGATTATGTTCTCCAAATGGATGAAAGTAGTGAGGCAGTAGCCTCACTAATGATGCGAGAGTTATGGTGAATTTTCTACAAAAGAACATCTTCTTTCGATTTGGCACTCCAAGGGCAATAATCAGTGATGATGGAAAGCATTTTTGCAATCGCCAATTTGAAGCACTATTGACTAAGTATGGTTATACATCATGAGGCGACACCATATTATCCTTAAAGGAGCGGACAAGTAGGTATCTAATAGAGAGTTGAAGCATATACTGGAAAAGACTGGGCGAGAAAATTAGATGATGCTTTATGGGCCTATAGAACAACATTCAAAACACCGATTGAGATGTCACCATATTGGCTTGTTTATGGAAAAGCATGTCATCTACCAGTGGAGTTAGAACACAGGGCTTATTGCGCGATAAAGATACTTAACTTTGATCTACAAGCAGTTGGCAAGAAGAGATTACTACAAATCAATGAGATTGATGAGTTTCACAATAATGCTTATGAGAATGCTCGAATTTACAAAGATAAAACAAGAGATGGCATGATAAGCATATTTTAAGTAGAGAATTCGAAGTTGGACAAAAAGTTCTATTATTTAACTCAAGACTTCGACTTTTTTCAGGAAAGTTGCGCTTTCGATGGTTTGTGGTAACTAAAGTCTATCTTTATAGAGCAGTTGAAGTATAACATGAAACCAAGGGAACATTTAAAGTAAATGGGCAGCGCCTTAAATCATACATCGATGGAGATTTTTATAAGCAAAAAGTCTCCATCGACCTTGACAATCCTAAATATTGGAGTCACTCCTAGTGGTGCACTTCAAGATGACATTCATTAACACTAGGAGAGTATCGCTTTACTTTTCTTGCTTTATTATTTTTTTAATTCTCTTTTCTTTCTCTTCCATTGAGGACAATGCAAGATTTAAGTTTGGGGATGGGTTGCATAATAGGTCTAGTTATTTGTTTGATTGCTTTGGTTAATTTATGTTAGTTTGCATGTCATAATTTATGTATTTTCTGTTTTAAATATATTTAATTTATTTATTTAGATTGTTTAAACAAATTATAAAAATAAAAAATTTATATGATGATTTATTTGTGCGCATGAGAAACTTAGCAAAAATTAACTTTTTGTGAACCGAAGCCCGTCGCATGCTGGGTTCATCGTGCATGTGGATGAATCACCGTATGTGGTACATACATTCTACATAGTGCATGATGCATAAAGCATGTTATATTAGTTGAACATATATCTAATAATTTTTAAAAATTTATAAAAATAACATCCGTAATGATGATAGCAATGAAAATAGACAAATTGTGGATAAATTTAGCATTGTATTGAATCCTCCTGATACAGCCACTGAAATGATTAAATGAAGAAAGCCTTTAAATGGATGGCCGAAGTTGAATACAGATGGTTCTACCGTCAAAGCTGGTATGGGTACTATTGTAAGTGATGAGAATGGAGACATGAAAGCTGCACGTTGCACTCATTGCCATTCAGCAGCTATTCATTATTTATAATTCTGGGATGATATGGAAAAGAGTTTAAGCTGGCAATTAAAAGAGAGTCAAGAAAGTTATGGACTGCCATTGATTCCTCTAAACGCATCATATTACTATTAGTTGGTGATTAAAAATAGAGATGAAAGGATGTCACAAAAGCTCTCTGAGTTAGAGGATTGGAAGATCGCTCTTATCAAACAATAAGGTAACGGAGGAGTAAACCTTTTTTTATTTTTATTTTTTTTGGCCACTTTTGAGGAAAAGAATCTGTCTGATACGATCCTAATCTAAAGAAGAGAACCCCACATCATCCCTTATTTTCTGTAGTTCTTTTAGTTTTCTAGCATTTGTGGGACTGGATGTCTTTTTTGTTCGCCATAGTAGCTGTGCCTGTTAACGCCAAAGGGAAGTAAAAAAAAAAACTGCACGCCCATTAAAAAAAATGTACGCCCGTTTAAAAAAAGAAAAAATGCATGATAATTTTTTTTTAAATGAACACCGGTTAAAAAAAATTTCCTATAAATAGGCCTCCATTCCAGCCTTTCAAAAGAGAAGTGGATGGGTTGATTAAGGGTTGACAGTTAAACCTTGAGTCATCTTGAGCATTACGAGGTCAAAGGGATGAATTATATGGTAATCATATGCCAGAGACTGTAATCTTCCGCATATCCGGACATCGGGTATCATTGCTAGATGACGACTTTGATTAGTACTAGAAATGTTCCGGTACTACCGGCTTAGTGTTCAAACCTATGGGTCACACATCTTAGGATTTTCTTTTTGATCTAAAAGCTGATCGATGATTGAGTCAAGCCAAATATGTTTTAGTTTGGGGTCCAATTAGATTAGACTTAATCATACACTCTTTCTTTCCTTTTATTGCATTTGAATTTGAATTTCAAATTCAAATTTGATTTTTTATTAAAATTAGTCTTGAGTTTAAATTTGAAATTCTTTTTTAAGTCTGAATTTAAAATTTAGATTTAATCTTATTACAGTTGGAATTCAAAATTTAAACCTAGAACTAATTTGAAACACCTAAAGCTAAATATGGTTTTCTCTTAAACCCTCTCCCCAAATTCCTCCACCTTTCAAACCTCTCCCAATCTCTATAAATCCTTCCATTTGGTAGAGGATTGATTTTAGGGTTTTCTACCTTAGTGTATGATATTGTGAGGATTAAGTTTTCGGGTGAGTAGAGAGTAATTTGGGAAAGGGTTCTCTCCTACATCTGTTAGTTCTCCTTCGGCTACAAGACCATCTTGTTGTCCAAAGGGGGAAGAAGAAGATCAGCCTTCGTGGATCCTAGCATTCCAAAGAATAAAAGAGCCCTGGTGTGAACTATCTATAGAGGCCATACGTGTGTGTGGCTTAAGGAGCTCTTCTCTTCAACCATCCAATAATTCGCAAAGGTAAAGTACCTTAGTGAAATTTGATATGATCGAATCATTAACATAAAATAATTTTATGTTTTGCTTTCTAATTTTTTATATCATTTACATGCACTATTATCGTATTAGATCCTAATGTAGTTAAATAGATAAATCGATTTGATTGATTCATCATTATTTTCGTTGTTTTATATATTAAAAAAAATTGGTCTGCCTGCATAGGTTTTCTTACAGTGCAAATAAATTATAATTAATTTGCCCAAATCTTCTTTAGATTGTTATTAGTCTGGTGTTGTTCAGTTAGATTGGCTTGGACACTTGGAATTCTACTTTGATGGGTTTTAGACCTATGTTGGTCTTCTATCCTGATTGAGTTTAGAAGTTGAGCTAAGGTTAGCTCTCCTTGCTTTTGAAGCTGACTTTTGATAAAGCCATTCCAAGGATGAGGCATTTTATTTTATCAAGAAGGATGAAAACTTTAAAATCTTCAGAGAATTTGCTTTCATTGGCCTGATGTTTCCTAAGGTATTCTTGAAATTTATAAATTTGATCATTAATATGTGTGTCATCTACCATATTGAATATAAGGAATGATGCGGTGTTAAATCGTTCTACTCCAGCATCATCGAGTCTATATTCAGACTCAAGGGTATCCCATAATTCCTTTGAATTCTTAGCCGATAGGTAAATATCGTAGAGCGAGTCGGATAGGGCACTAAGGATTCTATTTTTACCTAGGTAATCCTCTTAAGGGGTAGTGGTTGTCATTGACCTAGAGGAACTGATAGACTTATAGCGCAATGCCATAGAGACAAGTGATCGACTTAATAAACTTATCAAAAAACTGTTGGAGGCTCTGATTCCCTAGAAAGTTATCAAAATCTAATCTTCTGACCATTTTCCTTCTTCACTAAAATCATTGGTAGGAATTAGGTTCTATTAACGTGGTATCAGAGTGGCAATCTTATGTCATAATCAGTTAGGGGCACCATTGGTTTCAGTTGACCAACAAAACGCGCCGATGAAAGGATTAATTACTTCTATGTTTCTGCCAACAAATTGTGCCAATCAATATGACTATAAATAATGGATGAACTGGTTAAGCATCAGAATCAATTAACAATAGAGATCTTAGTGATCATGATGATGGCCATGATTGCAATAGAAGTGATGACAGTAATGACCGTGATAATCATCCAATTGCTTGAGTTATGGAACAATATAAATCACAATATTAAAATTGAAAAAATAGGAGATGATGAAAACTAATGATTCTACCATGGATACTTTAATAGAAAATATTGAAACTGAAATTGAGCTATCCCAAGTTCCCATTTATGATGATCGGCAATTCATAAAAATTGTTAACATGAAAGATGTAATCTTTCATTATGGAATCCTTAAAGATAAAAAAGTGATGGGTTATTAAAAATCCAATTATTGAAGGGGCTAAGCATATTCAAATCTCAGCAATAGGAAGCTCTCTTTCTTGTTGATTGTATGGATCCTACAACAGTTGCCATCTTTCAGTTATTTTTGTTAGCCAAATGGTTCTAGATTTGATCGAATATCTCTTCTTCTACCTGGTTTGATAAAACTGGGATCTCTCTCATCTGAACCTCTTAAAAACCTTTTCAGATTATTAGCAAAGATAAAATCGGTTATATCTGGTGCTAGAGAAAGCATTGTCATGGATTGTATGTCATCATCATTCTGCACAGTGTCTGTGAGGTTCACTTCCTGGATGGCATTCTTTCTTTTGTCTATTTTGTATACATTGGTAGGGGTCCATGTCCAACATGAATTTTGCCCACACTAATTGGAAGTTTGTTTTCAACTGGAGGATGATGGGGACCATTTTTTATCCGTATAGAATAGCCCAAAAGGATGGGAACCAGATCAAACAACATATCTTAGAGATTTGACATATTAAATAATTTTGGTGTCAAAATTAAATTTAAAAAAAATCAGAGAGAATAAGAGAACATATTGTTTAGCATTTTGGCAGTATCTGATATCATCATGAAAAATGATTTAGATCGCAATACGTTACCATTTAAACCAGTTCCATTCTCATGATCCTTTTCTTCCTCAAGAAACAGTTCTAAGCTGTAGCTAATTATTTTGGCGACCATTGGTGGTTTGGTATAGACTTAGATATTAGTGAAGACTCTAATGACAGGGCTACTAGAGTGGGGATCCTTTGTGCCATGTAGATCTCAAAGCGATCCGGCGCACAAGAACACAAAGATCCCACCTCATGCCAAGTCTGCACCAATTAGGGCGTAGTCCAGCCTACACATTAAATTAGGAGACAAGCAGAGTTGAAAGCAGAATACTTGCCCAGTCTGGACTGACCACAACATAGCAGAGCAGAGGGCCTTGAATGCATCGTGGTGCCTCAGGTGTTTAAAGGATATGGTCTGATGCTCTCCACAATACCATAAACAAGCTAAACATTTACCAAGATAAGATTATTCCATAGCCAATGATTTTACCGTGATTAGGAGCTACCTTACTTACAGTAATCACAACTTTAATTTTTCCACTGTCCTTGGTTGCAAGGGTATTCACCACCAAAAAGAAGAAAGATAATAATATAACATAATAAAGAAAACAAAGCAATGCTTCATGTTAGTTAACAAAGGTTCGTTTCAGACAGTTTCATCAAAGAATATAAAACAATGTTCCATATGATCATTTTCTATCTATCATCTAACACCAACTCTCCTTGGTGCATTATTTATGAGGCTCTACTGGTTTTCCTTTTGTGCCTTGTGTGGCATTCCAGTAAATATAAAGATCAGATAAATCCCCAAAGTTTTTGAAAGTTTTCCACTCTGCTAACATGTACTGAGCATAAAAAGAATAATCAATCCAATCCAAGCTAGGGGAGAAAACTGTTTATCCTTGGCAAAGTACTCAGTCGCTTCACGGTTTTTTATCCTCCTACCAAAATACGCGCGGCACACAACAAAAAGAAAAAGAAATACAGGAAAATTATGCAGGGAAAGATGACCAATATATATAATTTGCCTCACAGAACCAAACAATATCAATTAACTTTGGGCCATTGTTTCAAACTACATTCAGTTTGGGGCTCAAAAAAAACAAAAAAACAAAAAGGAGATTCAAGTATGATGACCATACTAATGATTTGAGGAAAAACTGCAAGGGTTATTCTATCTTTGATATAATAATTAACTATATCTAGACCGTATCTACAGCACTGCTGCTGATTCTTCCCAAAATTGAATTAGCCACTGCCGTTGCATCACAGCAGCCATGCATGCATAAAACCAAACTTATTACAGGATCCTCCAATTCCTTTGAACCTTACTGCTTTGCCTGCATCACAATTGCATGAACCGTTAGTGTTTCTGTCACCATCTACTGTTAGCACCAGTCATGTCTGTGATATCTAAATGGTACAAACCATAAGAACTGAAGCCTTTTACAAAATTAGCCAACCAACAGCATAAAGATATTATACAATAATATACAGTTCCCAATATATCACAAGCCACAATTTATAATTAAACTACAAATTATTGGTTCCTCATGAATTCTTTCAACCTACAATGTCTAACCTGCAATCATCCAAACAAATTTATTATATAGACACACACACACACAAAGACACCATGCTAAATTATCTTTATTCCCAGAGAATCACAAGCCATCATTGATAATTGTCACAAATTATTGTTCCTTCTGGATTCTTTGACCAGTGTATGGTGTCTGATTTGCATCATGACCATGATTTCCTGCTAGATCCTAAGGGCCTTAAGTCCTATTTGGGGCAACCATTGGCCCCAGCTATTGGAAAATGGTTACCTCACATGGTTGATAGGAAACAGTTGCTGGCACAAGGGTTGTTGGCAGCTGGTCGCAATATTGGCTACATGGTGACTAAATGAACGGGTGTGGGACACAGGATATAATGAATACCTGGAAAACATATTATTATGTGTGTGTGTATAAAATTCCTGAACAAGAGAAATGTTTCTCAAATAACATAATAACTTAGTGTTTTTTTCTTTTGCAATTTCCACAAAACAAGGTTCTTGGTATGTATTCATGAAGCTTAAAAACTTACCTTTCTAGTTGGCTGTTTTATAATGTAGATATGATGTTTTATAACATCCTGAAAGTAATTTTTTCCCAGAAAAAGGTTCGCCAAGTAATTTTCCACATTCCTTGATGGTGACTTATGAACAAAATTGTGAAAACAGCAAAACAATGATACAGTCCACCTCATTTATCTTAATGTTTTGTAGACACCTGCTTTCAGAATGCCTGCCAACCAAATGGGTCTATATAACTACAAGACATTGATAATATTGACTTGAGGACCAATTGTGTTTATCACTGCTTTTTCATTCAAGCATTAAATTAAAGATGCAACACTATGGCTTAATTCATGTAGATATTTCATAGATTTGTCCAATCTATATCCTGGTTCAAGCTACGACATGAGAAATCAGAAGTGGCTTAACTAAAACTTTCTTTTGAAAAATGGCATACAGACATTCAACAAACAAAGATGTACCCAATGCACCTTTTGTAGTTTGGACCATACAACACCATGCAAAATGGCCAATTATGATGCTCATGTCATACAAAACATATTCATAATAATTCCATTCAGGGTCCACTAGTAATCCAAGCAAGCATATTTCTATCATCTCAAGAAAATAGTGTTATCATTTTCTCTTTTCAATAAAATTAAAAAAAATACCTGAGAGTATATGAAAGTTCCAAGGATGGCGATGGCAGCTCCAACTGCATTGATGGGTTGGACAGGTGTGTGGAAGATTATGATGGAAGAGACAATGACAGATATCCGCTTCATGGTGTTACCAACACTAAATGTCAAGGGAGAGATTTCATCCAAGGACATGTAGGAAACCTGGTTGTACAAGTGGTAGAAGATGCTCTGGGCTGCAACCCACCTGCCATTTGTGGTTTCAAAGCCACAAAAGTTAAATGATTAGCCAAAATATAATAAAGGAAATGGGCAGCCAAGACATTACTTCTAATATAGTGGAAGCAAGTTCAAAATTGGCTTCTTTGAAGAATGTCCATAAGCAGCCAAAAAAGATCTATTATGTGTGTTCAACACGTTAAGTGCAATGACAAACAAAATTCCACCAGTATAACCAGAAATGTTGAAGAAAAAAATATAAATTGAAAGTTGGACAATGGTGTAATTTGATAAGAAGCTTGTAACTAAAAAATACGTGACAAATTAGTATAATACAGGTTGAAAGAATTAGCAATTAAATTAGACAACCAAAGAGTAATAAGAATCTTCACTTATAGAGCGAATATGTGAAGCATTTACTCAACTGAAAAAAAAAAAAAAATCTTCCAGTAACAATACATCACTGTGAATTGAGAAAAGGACTGCATGACAACCTACTAGTTTAATTCCCTTATCCTGATGGAGACAATTTAGAAAATAGAGCTCCTCTCAACTTCAAGTAACTATAGGACAGATATGACAAGTAAATGGTGGTAATAGGCATCTAAGTTACAGCTTAACAACAAAAGATAATTTGTAAAAGAGAGACCAAGAAATAGGTTTGTGCATACCAGACAAACTGGGGACCAATCTGTGAAAGTGCCTTCTCCCAGCCAGCAACCCACATCTGGGGGCCCTCAATTGCAACAGCAAAAGGTATGAGTATGAAGAGTGACAACAATGAGAGGCATGCATAATAGTTCATCCCGCTAACTGACTTTCCCTTCATCCCCCTCTTGGAGAAGATGTTCCGGAACACAAATGCTAGGTTGGATATCATCGCACCCATAAAACCTGAAATCACAACGAACATCAGCCGTCACTGCACCAACAAAATACACCTAACCAGACTACTGAGACAGAAGTTCCCATAATAGCCCTCAAATTTTAAAGTACTCAAATTGCCCATGAAGTCTGTCAATTCAACAACAGTGGTTTGAAGGGTAGGTAGAAATGGACACAGTTCAGCTGAGGTTGTTTGAAAGGAATAAAAGAGCTCTGAAAGCGAAAGGATGGCAAAAAAAGGGAGTGTATAAATCATCAATCAGACAAATTTTCAAACTTCCTGTTTTTCTTCCCCCAGAATTTTGACTATATATAAAAGGATGAGAACACCCAAAAACAAAAAAAGGAAGGAAAATAAAAATTCAAGTGCCCAGTTCAATTATTCACCACATCAAATCCCAAAAAAAAAAAAAAAAAAAAAAGTTTAACTAGGTTGCATTCTAGATTTAGGAACTTAAATTAGTGAATACTAATCCATATAGTCAATACCATCTCTTAACCTCATAATCTAATATGAAGTAATACTGCCAAGATTATTGGTGATATGTAAAAATACAGCAATTTCGAATCAAATAAACCCAAATAGCATAAGCTTTTCAAAGAAAAATCTTTCAATTCTTCTTCGTACCAGTCATGTTGAAATTGAGCTCTGTGACTGCGGCAAGAGCACAGCCCCCAATAATTGGCAGAAGAGACAGATAAACCGGCAATGGAAATGTCTCTCCCAGCAGAAGCCTCGACACCAACACACTGAACGCTGGCTCTCCGCTCTTAATTATGTGAGTAAATGACACCGCCACCTTCGACATGCTCACCGTCGCTGCCACATGCCCGATCGTATGAGCCACCGCAACCTGTGGTATCAAGCAAACCAATCTCTCAAAACACCAATAAACATTGATACAAACCCCGAAATCCAACCAAAGATTCGATTTTTATTACCGGGAGGAGGGCTTTCCAGAAGTCGAAGTCGGTCTTGGGGGCCTCAGCGATCCTGGTGGCCCAGGAGATCAGCATCATGAGAGAGCCGGTGGCGAGGGAGAGGGTGGAGGTGAACCATGGGTAGGGGAAGGCATTGAGGACCTTCTTGTTATAGATGTTGAACACCACGTTGAGAGCCCACCAGGTGGCGAAGTAGATCCCGATCTTTACCTTCTGGGCGGCGGCCGAGCGAGCCTCATCCTGGGAAATCTCCACGCTCTCCGACCTATCGGCCTCGTATGCCTCGCACTTGAAGCCAAGCCCACGGGGCTTCGCGGCCGTGAGGAACGCATCACGGGAACCAAAGCCAAAGCCGTCCAGAGAGGCGAGATGCAAAGGTTTCCGCAAAGAAAGGGAGAAACTAGGGTTTTTTGCCGCGGATATGGAAGGAAGGATCGCAAGCCGCAACCTTGGAGCCGGCGATGTGGACCGGACGAAATCGCCGAGGCCGAAGGGCACCGCAGGTTGCTTCAAAGAGGCGATCATGATTCCAAGCGATCCGACGACCGGAGGACGCAGAGATCAAGAGCGAACTTTACGGTAGGCGGAGAAATGAATAGATCGAAATGCCTTTACGCCCAAAAGGCTTGCGAGCGAGACGAAAAACTCTTGGACGAGGAAGGTCAGAGATCCGGTGGTAGATATATGTAGTAGTATACGTCTAACGCGAGAGAGACGGAGGTTCTCGAAGCAGAAGAAGGTGGTTGGCGAGCGCAAGGAAGAGAAAAGTCTAGCATGAGATGAGATTCCAAGAATAACCCATTTTCTTTGACCGCTACATTCCTTGAACGCCCCTCGATGACCTTTGTGGCAAATTAGGGCCGTGAACGACCCCGCGGCCTCCGCCAATCCACGGGGTCAGCCATGATCTATCTTCGGAATATACGCATGTAAATTGACTAGATTAGCAAAATAAAATATCTTATACAATTTTATATCATAATAACCTAATGCACTGTTGGAACGAAGAGAAAAGAAAAAAAAAAAATAAAAAAAAATGAAAAGAAAATATTTTTTTATTTTTCTGTTTAAATGAGTAAAAAAAAAATATATTTTTTAATAATAATAATGCTCTTATTTTATAAATAATTAAAAAATATATCAATTTTTTCATCGAAGAATCAATATCAGAATGAAAAAAATGTAAGAGCATCTTTGAGTTTTCTCTTCTCTTCAATTTCGTAAAGAAAACTTTTAGGCAAGGCCCATCATTTTTTTCTCCCTTTTTTTTTTTAGTTTTCTTTCTTCTCTTTATCTAAACAAGGTAAATTTCATTTTTCCTTATGTTTTCCTTCTAGTTTCTTTTCACTCTGATGGGGCCGGTTGACCCATGAGCAATAAAGACAGCAATTTTTTTGATGGCATCACCATCCTCGACAGCCTTTCCGAATGGCTTAATTCTTAGGCGGCCTCGCTGCTCTTCTCGCTTTCTTTTGAAAGACGCAATGGGCATTTAATTCCGTCCACGATATTGCTCGCATATTCGATCGTCGAGAACAAAAGGGAAAAAGGGCCACGTTGCGTGGGTTCTCCTAAGAGCCACCTTCCGTCATTAATTTCGATGGTCGAGTCAATAGGCTAAAGTATTTAATAGTACATAAACGAGAGAGCAATTAATGGAATAGAGTGTCAAAAACATCTCACCTCAGCATTCCAAGTCGCCTCATCCCGCCTCAGCAATGGCGTTGCTAAGGCCTCGGCGCGAGGCTGTCGCCAAAGCCTCGGTGACATGGCATTTATTACCTTAAGGCATTTATTGCCTTATTCCTTTCCGTATTAAAGCATTTATGACTTCATACCACGACATTTATTACCTTATTCTCTTTATATTAAAGTATTTATGGCTGCCACATTAGCCGGCAACGGCGGCAGAGGCCAACATGTATCCACTTGTCAAAGGCATTTATTGACTTATTCTTTCCCGCATTTATAGCCTCAAAGGCTACGAGCTTGCTCTAAAGCATTTATTGCTTTATTATCTCCCATGTATTAAGGCATTTATGGCTGCCACGTTAGCCCCTTCCGGTTTATTGACCTCGGCTTTTTCCTTGACTTGAATAGTGTCATGTACATGAACAATGCCTTGTACGTGAATAGTGCTATGATTCCATAATTAATGCTTTACAGGGACAACTGGCTTTAACTCCGAACGTATCTTCTGCCCCAATGGCTGCACCTTGGGCCTATGTGATTAACTTTATCACCTATTGCTGTTTACGCAGGATTTCTATGTGGCTTGCCAACCGTTTCTCTTTTGGCAAAGATCACGGGTGGTTACCGAAATACTATGAACCGTTGCCAATACTTATGGCACACGTTTAGCAGCTGTGCGCCTACCTATGAAGCCGATCTTAACGGAAGATATGATTCAGCTGTTGTCAACAAAGGGTAAGAGGGACCCCTGAATAGGATATAAAGACCCCGACTCACAACGAGGAGGAGGAGGAAATCTCTACTCTCTCATAAAAGAAAACTCCTGTTCCCGTCGGAATCACCGGTCCAGGACTTTTCTTGCAGGTTCCCGGCTGAAGGAGGCGGTCTTCCTTCCTCTGAAGGCCCACGAAGCTTTCCTCTCACCTGACGTTTCTCAACAGTGATTTGGCAGCAACAGATTGGCGCGCCAGAAAGGGGGGATTAGCGATGCTAGTTTGCAGATCCACATCCCCCTCTAATCAAAATGGTGGATCATAAAGATGGTGATAACCCCAGATCCAAAAAGCTTTCACGAGTTATGCTGGGGGGCACCTTCAACGAGCTGAGCAACAGGAGTGTGGGGGGCATTTGATGAGGCCACTTGACCCCTTGGGCAATAAAGACAACATATGGCCTTGGCCTCAACAATCGGCTTCTCCTCCTCGGGGACCAGCAAGCTTCTGCCTCCCGGCTATTCCAACTCCAAATCTTCAGCCTTAACTCCCACTTGGATTTAGACTGCTCCCCTCGGCAATCGGCTTCGGCTGCTTCCCTCGATCACGGATCAACTTCCACTCGGCCTCAGCACCGAGCCCCCCTCGGCCGCTCCCGCTCCTCGAACCGTTAGCAAATACCGAGGGGCCACTTTTCGAGAGAGTACCGCACTCTGATACCCTCTCTCCCCTCTAGCAACCTGGCACATGGTGATGTCCGTCCAAGGCCATGTCTTCCAATTCTTGGTTTTGCCAAACACCAGGACGTCTCCCAGCATAATGTCATTGACTCATCGGGCTTGACATTGTGGCATTAAGCCACAGGAGCAAGGAACATTCATGTCATCTGACATGAGGAAAACTATCCTTCTCTAGTCCACATCCCAACTCAAAAGGTTACCAAGGGAATCTGAGAAGGGGGTTGGGCCAGGTCAAGGCTGGTCCTAGTCCCATTGGGGAAAGCTTTTGTTTCCCTCCGTGTATCGACCCGACTTCTGGCGCCTTCGATGTCACCTGTAACATCGTCCTAGAAACCAGCTCTCAGTCTCATCTCTAACCAGTTTGTGTGGGACTCCCTCGATCTCTCTCCGATCCGGCACTGAGGGAGGGAGAGAGAGGAGCTCCAGTTTCATTCACTATGGAGGCTGCCTCTCGGCTCCTCCGCTACAGCCTCAGGCCCCTCCATCGTCTCTTAGAAAAAAGCAAGCAAAAGGCTGTCAGCACGAGGGGCACGACGACCCCATCCCAACTGTTCCACCTCCAAAGGTCCGTGAACCTGACTTCGTGCCGGCTGCTCCCAGCTCCTCACCTTCGGTCTCTCGCGACGGTCCCGGTCCTCTCCGCGGGCTCCAGCTTCCGGGTTTCTTCCCGGCTATTCCCAGTCGTCCAAGGCCAGCTCCACGTAACCAGCTCTCCGTTCCCGAATTCATAGGCATGCTGCCCCCCCTGGGAGATGGTCTCCCAAGGCATGGAGACCACGACGCTATTGGCTGAATGGGCCATAACAGAGCTGGTTCTCCACACAGATGTCCAGGCCAAGCTCCGCCACGAGGTCGACGCCATCATGGGGACTCTGGCTCCATCCCCGCCTCCTGCTCCCAGGTGCCTCGGATCCATCCCGACACCTGTCTGCTCCCAGGCGGCTGGACTCCCTTAGCCCCGTCTCCCAACTTCGTCACAGCCACCCGGCTTCCTCTCGGTCCCAACCGTGTCAGCCTCGGCTTATTCCATTCAGCCTCGGCTATCCCGCTTGTTCTCAACTCTCTCATCCATGCGAGCTCCGTCGGCTCCCCCCTCGGCCTCGGTCTCAGCCCCTTGGCCTATTTCCTGGGGAGCAGACCACTAGCGGACTGAAGTATCTAAATCAACAGAAGGAAACATGGGTGCTATAAGAGCTAAGTACACCATACTTAACAGTATTTCATTCATTGATACTTGAAAATGTCATACAGGGAAGACCGACTCTGCATCAACACTCAAAGCCCGGCTCCGCATCGGCACTCAAGCCCGAGTCTCCCCTCGGCACCCAAGCCCGAGTCTCCCCTCGGCACTCAAGCCCAGCTCCACATCGGCACTCAAGCCGAGTCTCCCCTCGGCACCCAAGCCCGAGTCTCCCCTCGGCACTCAAGCCCAGCTCCGCGTCGGTACTCAAGCCCGGCTCCGCGTCGGCACTCAAGCCGAGTCTCCCCTCGGCACCCAAGCCCGAGTCTCCCCTCGACACTCGAGCCCGGCTCCGTGTCGGCACTCAAGCCCGAGTCTCCCCTCGGCACCCAAGCCCGACTCCGCGTTGGCACTCAAGCCCGACTCAGCGTCAGCATCGGAAGCCCGATTCCGCGTCGGCACTCTAAGCCCGAGTCTCCCTTCGGCACTAAGCCGACTCCGCGTCGGCACTCAAGCGCGACTCTCGCGTCGGCACTCAAGCCCGAGCCCGGCTCGGCACCAAAGCCCGAGTTCACGTCGGCACCAAAGCTCGAGGCCAGCTCGGCACCAAAGCCCAAAGACTGACTCCAACGCCGACAGCAAAGATCGTTGGCGCAAAGAAAAAGGCTCCCGAGCATGGTCCCACCCCAGCGACTCTCGGGTCATCCTTTGGGGTTCAAAAGGCTCTCGACGGCCTCAACTCTGCTTCAGCAGCTTTATCACAGCCTCAACGGCTTCGCAGCGGCTCTAACTCTGCCTCAATGGCCAATGGCCAATCGAGTAAGACCTTTATCTAAATTATGTACCATCAATATATTACTGGTCAGCTTCAGCCATCAAGAAGCCCCAAGACAACTCATAGTTGGGAGAGGCCAACTCCCAGCTCACAGTTGACGGGCATCCACTTTCAAATTTTATGACAAGTAGAAGACCCAAAGTCAACTCACAGTTAGGAGAAACCGACTCCCCAACTCACAGTTGACGGGCATCCGCTTCCGGGCTTTGCATAGGGAGAGGATTACTGGCTGCCAGTCAAGGGTAACCCACTTACCCTCAAACTTTGCTTAAAAGTTTTTTGAACATGCAAAAAGCATGGCTCCAAAGAGCATGAAGACGTCTACATAAGGCAGCGCCAAAGGAAAAGGGTTTCCCCACCTGGGAAGAATCATAGTTGAAGTTGATAGGAAAGGGCAGATCAAAGGTAAAAGTCCTACACTCCTTTCCTTAGCTAACGCGGGGCATAATCTCAGGAGTGTGGGGGGCATTTGATGGGGCCGGTTGACCCATGGGTAATAAAGACAGCAATTTTTGGATGGCATCCTCTCGAGACGGCCATCCTCGGCAGCCTTCCCGAACGGCTTAATTCTTAGGCGGCCTCGTTGCTTTACTCGGCTTTCTTTTGAAGGACGCAATGGGCATTTAATTTCGTCCACCACATTGCTCGCTGCAACAAGGCGTCTCGTAATGATGAAAGAACAAAAGGAAAAAAGGGCCACGTTGCGTGTGAGTTCTCCAAGGGCCACCTTCCGTCATTAATGTCCGGTGGTTGAGTCAATAGGCTGAAACATTTAATGGAGCAATTAATGGAATAGAGTGTCGCCCAGGCCTCGCATCGGCCTCCGCACGTGTATCCACTTGCTATAAGGCAATTTATTGCTTTATTCCTTTATGTATTAAAGCATTTATGATTTCATAAAGGCCACGTGCATTATTCTCTCTTATATTAAAGTATTTATGGCCGCCACATTAGCCCCCAGCCGACGTGTATCTACTCGCTCAAAGGCATTTATTGTCTTATTCTTTCCCGCATTTATAGCATTTATGACCTCAAAGGCTACGAGCTTTTTAAAGCATTTATTGCCTCATTCTCTCCCATGTATTAAGGCATTTATGGCTGCCACATTAGCCCTTCGGCCTCGGTTTAGGCCATGAACAACTCTGACCTTGGCTTTTCCCTTGGCCGTGAACATTGTCATGCACATGAATAGTGCCTTGTACGTGAATAGTGCTATGACTCCATAATTAATGCTCTACGAGGGACAACTGGCTTCAACTCCGAGCATATCTTCTGCCCCAATGGCTGCACCTTGGGCCCCACATGACTAACTTTATCACCTATTGCTGTTTACGCAGGATTTCCATGTGGCTTGCTAACGTTTCTCTTTTGCCAAGATCACGGGTGGTTATCGAAATACTATGAACCGTTGCCGATACTTATGGCACACATTTAGCAGCTGTGCGCCTACCTACGAAGCCGATCATAACGGAAGATATGATTCGGCTGTTGTCAACGAAGGGTAAGAGGGACCCCTGAATAGGTATATAAAGACCCAGACTCACAACAGAAGGAGGAGGAAATCTCTACTCTCTCATAAAAGAAAACTCCTGTTCTATAAGTCACTGACTTGAGCGTCGAGGGTCCCCGCCAGAATCATCGGTCCGAGACTTTTCTTGCAGGTCCCGACTGAAGGAGGCGTCCTGTCCTTCCTCGAAGGCCCACAAAGCTTTTCTCTCACCTGACGCTTCTCAACAGTGATTTGGCAGCAACACTCTCCATCCAAACACAGGCTAAATGTTTGGTATCATTTGATGATTTGGTTCATTATTATTATGATGTGATTGATTTAAAATAGAATAATTATTGGGCAACATGGCTTGGATGTGATGCCCACACAGAGTTCCAAACAACGAGACTCTATCCAAAATCTGAAAGCGAAACTTTTTTCGTATCCCGCTCTTAGCCTTATTAGTCTTAGCCTTATCCCATTATATAAGAAGTCTCAAGGGGTTTTTTAAGATAAAAGCTAAGGACTATGGAAACGAAAAAGCCTCTCTTCCTCTTCTTCCTTATTGGCACCGTGGCTTAGGGATATGACGCACTGAAAACTCTAGTATAGCTTCCAACTATGACTTAGGACTTAGGGTATGGACACACTAAAAACTCTGATAGCATAGCTTTCGACTAACTTAGGAGTTAGGACTTAGGGAACCTTTGGTAGTAGATAATCTATCTATTTACCAGTAATTTTAAAGGGGCCCCATCGAATAATCTTGTTTGGTACGTATTTTGAATGGCAATCTATCCTGCAGTGGTAATCCAGATTACCTCATGGAGATGTGGTTATCCATATTACCGTGTAATATAATAATTTTTTAACAAAATTGCCCCTACCTTTTTTGTAAAAATAAATTATCTCTTCCTCCCAACAAATCATTCCCTTCTTTTCCATGGAAAAAAAAATATCGAATAGAAAAAAAATAAAAAAATATTGTTATAAGAAAACTCTAATTGAAAAAATAAAAAAATTTAATTACTATTTTTTAAAAAAAATAAATTTAAAAATAAATTAAAAATAAAAAATTAATAAAAAATTAATTAATTTAATTAATTAAAAATTAAATTAAAAATTAAATTAAAAATTAATTAATTTAAAAATTATTTTTTAAATTTATTTTTTAAAATATTAAATTAATTAATTAAATTAATTAGATTTTATTTTAAAAATAATTATTTTATGTTTTTATTATTTTATTTTTTATTTTTTTAAAATTATTTTTTAAAAGTTAATTTTTTAAATAAGTTAATTTTTTATTATTAACTAAATTAATTAAAATTTTTATTTTTTAATTAATTTAATTATTTAAAAAATTAATTTTTAAATTAATTTAATATTTTAAAATAAAATTAAAAAAATAATATATCAATTGTTCTATTAATCTTAATTAATTTTATACAACAAATATTAAAAATAAATTATTTTTAAAATATAATAAATAAATCATGATAATTGAAAGTTTAAGAATAAAAAAATTGAATAAATGTTTAAAGATTAAAAATATGTTTTAATCTTAAAAAAATAATATATCTTCTACTTTTATATATAAATACTTTGATTTAGGGATTTTTGGTGTATTTTAAATTTTTTTAATATATTTAATTTAGTATATGAATTTGATTTAGGGGTATTTTGGGAATTTGATATTATATGACTGGTACTCTATTTGTCATACCAAATACAGTAATCAATATTATTGTAACATTACTTGTGTATATCAAACACAAAGATCCATTGCTTTTGCCTTCAATAACTAATAGAAGAGACCTCAGGTGTGTAATAATAATATAATAATAATAATAATAATAATAATAATATAATAATAATAATAATAATAAAATGAATTCGTATGAGAACACCGAAATTTATACGTGATTGGTGGCCACGTTAGGTAATTAAGGGTCAAAATAGGCCTATATTTCAACCATTTTATTGTATCAAGCCATATATATTATGTGATATATATAGAAATTAAATTATTTATAAGCTTTCCTGATAGGGATGTCAAATAGATCAGCCAGTCTACGCAGAGACCAAAAACGAGCTGGTTGACCTACTTCACTTAGCTTGGACGAAACATGTGAGGCTCAATACGGCCTATAAGCTATAGCAAGCAGGAAAAGTCATCACGGTGAAAAACAAACGAGAATAAGAAGAAATAAACAGATCTACAATATTTATTTTCCTAACTATGAGAATGATACTTTAAATATTTGCTTTTCTTTCATGATGATTATAAGCCATATGAACAAGTGTGCTTTAAATTTAAAGCTAGTAATTCGACCGAACAAGATGAAGGTTTAGAGGTAGCATTAAATCATGCTGGGCTAATCAATCGGTTTAAGCTGTGTCGCATTTGAAAACCCTAAAAGTCAAGAAGTATGCTGTTTGTGTTTCCTTTTATTGGTCCACATGAATATATGATTGATTTATTATTTATTTATTTAAATAATAATTATATCATATGTTTTATCAGATATTTAAATTTAAATGATAATGATAGTTTACTAAAGCTAATTTCCTATTGATTTATTTTTAAAAAGTTGTTATCTCATAACTTCTCTTTCATGGAAAGAGAAATTTAATGTATTATCAGATTGGTCTTCTCTCTCCTATATATAGTCTGTTTGACTAGGGGTGAAACTTGGACCGGGTTCAATCCAAACCCGGCCTATTGAATCCGATTTACAGCAGTGTTTAAACTCATGTTTGCCCAACCCGAACTCACAAGACCCAGGTTTAACCCGGCCCGATTTGTAATTGACTTGAGTTCGAGTTGACCGCAACCCGAACCCGAGATAATCCGAACCCGAGGGTTACCAAAATGGGGGTAGCTTATTGACACCAGGGGCATTGAGGGCGCCCGTCGAGTTAAACGAGATGATCAACTTGAGGGCAAGAAGGGCAAGGCCGTCGTTGTAGGTGAGGAAAAGAAGGATAAACATAAAGGTGGACCATCCGCACATTTTGTTTCACTTCTCGCCTCCTCCTCTTCTTTGTTTACGGCACTATCATCCCTGCAACGAGGTGTTGCAGCGAGAGAGAGAGAGAGGCAGAGGTAGGCCGCACCTTCTGCGAACCGAGGAGGTTTTTAGTGTTTGAAATGATGAAAATGGACGTAGGTTGGTTCGATCAGACGGAAGTGAATGGACTAATGGAAGATGTGATGGAGGGTGTTTTGGTAAATATGGAGGGATGATTTTTAAAATGCTTCGGGTAGTGGGGGTGAGCATTGGAAGGCCAGCTTATGCGTTCGGCAAGGGATTTTATTTTTTCATCTCTGGGATCCATAATTCGGTGTTTATTTACTTTGAAAAAAATATTTTATTTTATTTTTTCCCCATCGACCCAAATTCCAACCCGAAACTCAACCCGAACCCGATTTTTAAAAATAGGGTTAGGGTTGAGGTTTTACAATAGGGTTAGGGTTGATATTTTACAAATAGGGTTAGGGTTAAGGCTGAGGAAAACCCGAGTTTCATGATCCCGAGTTACACCCGTATATTTGACCATCAAAATAGATATGGAAGAGAATTAGGAAAGGAAAGTTTAAGTTTTCAGGTAAAAATCATTTATTTTAAGATCTTGGCCATTATATTTATTAAAAAAATCTTTAATAAGGTTTAGGTATTAGAGCCTTGATCGAAGAATTTATGATTTTTCATTATGGATCGATTTTTGATTGTTTATATATATACCCTCTTGTCACCCAGCTAGGTATAGGCTATTTTTTTCTAAGTACAGAAGCGTCCTAGCTGGGGACCGGTCTTAGCACACCGAGCACTAAGTCAGCCTCTCCTCAGAGTAGTAGTACGCGTAAGAATAGGGCGAGGTTAGTCGCAGGCTTCCTCCTTCCCACAGTAGCAACCACTTACAAAACAAAACACCCAAACACAAGTTCGTTACAGATAAATATATCACAACCCCTTGATTAATAACAATCCCAAGAGGAATACAATGTGAAACCCGTGCCGAAGCACTTACAAGAAAGCTCTCAAAAATCTCTTCCGCTCACATCGCCTTAGGCTACAAGCTAACCCAACTCGAGCCCGTTGATCGCCGTAGGACGTTTCCTCGACGGTTGATCGATCTTTTCCTCACTTCCCACTCGCTAAAAGGTGGAAGGTTGAAGCTTATGGATTCATTCTCATGTAGACCCCACTGCCCTTTATTATAGGTGGGAGAACCGCCTTGCCTCCCATGTTAAATCCACGTAGACCACATCGCCTCAAATCACCACCTAAGAGTCTTCATCAAGTGTGCCTCGATCTCGGCCGTTGGATGCTTGAATGAATGGCTAAGATGCTCCCAAATCCACTGCCAAACGACTACATGGAAATACGGCATTTGCTGGCTGCTAGGCTGGCATGCCGTGTGGAGAGCGCATCTGGATAGGCTGGGCATGCGACCACATGCCTAGGCACATGCTTGGGTGTGCCCCTACCCGGGTGCCAACGGCCTGGCACCTGCCAGGCTGGCGGGCACCAGCCTAGGTGGGCGTGCTTGATGCAGGGCCGGCTTGCACGCCAGGCTAGCCACCTGCCAGCCTGGGTGTCGAGCTATTGGACCGC
Source organism: Calamus simplicifolius (assembly GCA_900491605.1). Taxonomy (NCBI): domain Eukaryota; kingdom Viridiplantae; phylum Streptophyta; class Magnoliopsida; order Arecales; family Arecaceae; genus Calamus; species Calamus simplicifolius. The sequence goes on from UESW01004260.1 coordinate 355,315, forward strand.
GCGCTAGGCTGGCGGGGGTGCCAGCCTGGGCGGGGGTTGGTGTGCCGGCCTAGTCGGTCTGGCCGTTCTAGCGCAACAGCCTGGTTGGGTGCCAATCTGGCGCCTGCCAAGCCGTTAGGCCGACAGCTTGTCTCGGTCAAGCCTGGGCGCGCCAGTCTGGCGCCCACCAGGCTAGCCGCCAACGGTCAGGGCGCACGCACGTGAGGGGCGCGCTTGCGCGTGCCTGCTGCGCACGGCCAGGCTGGCCTACGCGCGCTTGTGCATGCGGCTAGGTCAGCCTGCGCGCATGAGCTACTTATGTCTTCAGGGTCTTCTCCTCACGTGCGCGCCCCAACAGTGCCAGCCTGGCCTGGCATGCACGCCTGCGCATGCCTACCTGCGCGCATGGCCAGGCTGGCCTATGCACGCTTGTGCGTGCAGCTGGGTCAGCCTGCGCGCGTGAGCTACTTATGTCTTCAGGGTCTTCAGCTGCTATATATATATTCGTTATTAGGAATAAGATGATTAGAATAGCAGGTTCAAATCATTGTTTGCCCTTTATTTATTTATTTTTTATCTTGTGCACATACGATCTTTTAATCTCCTAAGGTAGTGTTTGATATGAGGGATAAGGAAGGATATCCCCTGGATATCCCTTCTTATTCCCAAATGCTATAGCTAGAAGGGATATATCTGAAAAAATTTAACTAGAGGGGATAACCCATGGTTAACCATGGTTAACCATGGGTTATCCCTTGAACTTATTCCTTGGGGAACCCAGGAACAACTAATGTTATCCCTTGATGGCAAACTTATAATTTTTTAAAAATGCTTATTCCCTCAGCTATCCTCTGAATAAATGCTATCCCGTACATTTATCCAGGGATAGCTTATGGGCTATCAAACACTACCTAAATGTTTCCTCTTTCTCAAGCCAATTCCGATCAGCGAAAGAGGTACGATTAAGGATGGATTAAGGATTAAAGAAAATGGAAGGGGTGTAAGGATGATTGGGATTCCACTTCGTGAAGAGTCGTCACAAATTTCAATTTTATTTTATTTTTTTATCCCTGAGTTCACGCTGGTAAGTGTCTTCCCTCACGAGTTCACGGAAGCTCTTCCCTCACGAATTCCTGGGCAGCGAGCCAGCCCTTCATGTTCCACGGACCTATCCGTGGTGGGGTTTCATGCACGGGTGGGGAGCGGAAGTTCCAACATTAAAAAAAAAATTATGTTTTACCTTTTATTATTTATAAGATCAATGCTTTAAAAAATATTACAGTAAAATTATGTGAATACTTTAAATCTTTTGTATTCATGCATGATATTATCATTAATTAAATTTGATATTTATATGTAATTTATCAGTCACCAAAATGGTCAAATTTAAAAGTTTATAGATATCAAATTAAATTAAATAAATTAATTACTCATAATTATGTGATGCTTATAAATGAATGGCATAATTGTTTAATTGTTATGAGTATATTGAAGTTCATTGATTATAAATATTTAAGGGTTACCCAAAGATTGACTAGTCATTTTATAATCTATGAACATGATATGGTTAATTAATATGCTTGGTTAGGTATGTTTAACATATCCAAAGATAGATATCTAATTTGAGTATATATAATTGCCAAGTATGAAAAATTAAAATATAGCATCAATTATGTTTATTATTGTATATGTTATATCGCCCAAAAGAGAACTTCAATATGCACTTATTGTTTACTTGATGGAATATAAATAATATTACTCAAAGCATTAATGTGTGAGCATATTTTCTATATTTACAGCAAATGTTCCTGTTTCCTTCATTCGCAAGCTATGTATGTTCAAACTTTTAATAGGCTTAATTTCTTTGAATGGCACGAATAAGTTTAGTTTACCTTGGTGTTTTGGATCTTGATTTGTCACTCATAAATGAGAAACCACTGCTCTTACTGACTCTAGTAGTGCTGAATAGAGGTCTTTTCATAAGTCTTAAGAAAGATCAAATAGACTTAGCCTAATGTTCATGCGAATGACTGTAGGAAACAATATCAAGTCCATAATTTCTGCTACTTAAAGTGCTAAGAAATTTATAAAGTTTATGGAAGCACGTTTGCAATCTGACTCTACTGATAAGTCACTTGTTGGGACATTGATGAGTACTTTAACCAACATTAAGTTTGATGGTTCTCGTACTATACATGAGTATGTTATTGTAATGACAAACATAGTAGCAAGACTAAAGACTATGGAATTGAAAGTAAATAAGAATTTTCTTGTGCAATTCATTATCAATTCCTTGCCTCTTGAGTATGGTCCATTTCACATGAGTTATAACACTATGAGAGATAAGTGGAATGTGAATGAACCGCAAAGTATACTCATTCAAGAGGAAGCAAGACTTAAGAAATAAAAAAATTATTCTATTAATCTCATGGGTCAGCAAGGAGCTGGAAAGAAATCAAAGAAAGATAAGAAAGGAAAGAGTAAGCAACGACAACTAAAGATAAATGGGTCATCTAATCAAATCCACAAGAAGAAACAAAAAGCATGAACACTATCAGAAAGATTGCCTGAAACGTAAGACATGGTTCGAAAAGAAAGGTAAGCCTAAGGCTTTTGTATGTTTCGAATCAAGTTTCCTATAATACTTGGTGGATTGATACTGGTTGTACCACTTATGTTTCTAATACGATACAGGATTCCTTACGATCCAAACCATAAACCCAAATAAAAAGTTTGTCTCAATGGAAAATAGAGTCAAAACTCCAGTTAAAGCTGTTGGAACTTGTCGTTTGATTCTAGATACTCGACATCATTTAAACCTTTTCCAAACACTTTATGTCCCTTCTATTTCTTGTAATTTAGTTTCTTTATCCAAACTTGACTCAGTTAGATATTCTTTTAAATTTGGAAATGGATGTTTCAGTTTGTTTAAACACAATCATCTCATTGGTTTTGATATTCTTTCTGATGGTTTGTACAAATTTAAGCTTGATAGTCTTTTTGCTGAGACATTGTTGATCTTGCATCATAATATTAGTATTAAACGTGGCTTAGTGAATAAATAATCAGCTTACTTGTAGCATAAATGTTTGGGTCATATATCCAAAGAAAGAATTGAGAGATTAGTAAAGAATGAAATCCTTCCTGATTTAGATTTTACTAAACTTAGGATTTGTGTGGATTGTATTAAAGGAAAACACACAAACACACAATCAAGAAAAGTGCCACAAGAAGTACATAGCTCCTTAAAATTATACACACCGATATATATGGGCCTTTTGATGTTCCATCTTTTGGTGGAGAAAAGTATTTTATCACATTTATTGATGATTTTTCACGTTATGGCTATGCCTATTTGTTGCATGAAAAATCTCAATCGGTAAATACTCTAGAAGTATTTATCAATGAGGTTGAAAGACAAACTAGACAGAAAAGTAAAAATTATTAGGTCTGATAGAGGTGATGAATATTATAGAAAGTATGATGAATCTATATAATGCCCTGGTCCATTTGCCAAATTCTTAAAAGCATGGCATATGGCTCAATACACAGTGCTTGGAACACCATAACAAAATGGTATTGTAGAAAGGTGTAATCGAACTCTAATGGACATAGTTAGGAGTATGTTAAGTGATTCATCATTACCCTTATTATTATGGATGCATGCTTTAAAGACCGTTATGTATTTGCTAAATAGGGTTCCTAGTAAGGTAGTTCCAAAGACTCTTTTTGAACAGTAGACAGAAAGGAAACCCATTTTGAGGCATTTACATATTTGGGGTTGCCCGGCAGAAGTAAGGATTACAATCTATATGAAAAAAATTGGACTCAAGAACAACCAGTGGTTTCTTCATTGGTTATCCAGAAAGATCAAAAGGGTATCAATTTTATTATCCTAACCATAGTACAAGAATTGTTGAATCTAAAAATGTAAGGTTTATTGAGAATAGTGAAGTTAGTGGAAGTTTGGAACCATGTAAAGTAAAAATCCAAGAAGTTAAGGTACAAGTTTCTTTACCTATAACTTTTCTTAAGTTGTTGTTCCTAGAGTTGTTGAACCTTTTAACAACTTTTAAGAACAACAAATTAATGATCAAACACCACAGAATGATGATATTACTAATGAAAATGCAATAAATGAACCCAATGAAGAGCATTAAGAATGTCTCAACGATAAAGAAGAACTGATATTTCTGATGATTATGTAGTTTATCTACAAGAATCAGATTTTGATTTGGGTATTAATGATGATCTAGTTTCTTTTTCATAAGCCATGCAAAGTGCTAATTCATCTAAATGATTAGATGCCATGAAGATGAGTTAAAATTAATGGATTACAATAAAGTCTGGGATCTTATTGAATTGCCTGAAGGTTGTAAAAGAGTTGGGTGTAAATGGGTCTTCAAGACCAAATACGACTCAAATGACAATATTGAACGTTGTAAAGCCAAACTTGTTGCCAAAGGTTTTACTCAAAAATATGGCATTGATTACAAATAGAATTTTTCTCAGTTCTAAGAAGGACTCATTTAGAATTATTATGGCACTGGTAGCTCATTATGATTTGGAGTTGCATCAAATGGATGTGAAAACTGCCTTTCTAAATGAGAGTTTGAATAAAGAGGTTTATATGGACCAACCTGAGGGCTTTTTATTTGAAAGAAAGGAACATATGGTGTAAACTAAAGAAGTCAATATATGGATTTAAGCAAGCTTTCCGACAATGGTATCTTAAGTTCAACGATACCATTACATCCTTTATATTTATAGAAAACACCGTTGATCGGTATATATATCTGAAGGTCAATAGGAGCAAAATCATATTTTTAATTATATGTTGATGACATCTTGCTAGCTACTAATGACCTTGGCCTATTGTATGAGACCAAGAATTTTCTCTCTAAGAACTTTGAAATGAAAGATATGGGTGAAGCATCTTATGTGATTGATATCAAAATATTTTATGATAGATCATAAGGATTGTTAGGTTTGTCTCAGAAGGCATATATTAATAAAGTTCTTAAGAAATTCAGCATGAATAAATGCTCTGCAAGTGTTGTTCCAATTCAGAATGGAGAAAAATTTAGCCTTATACAATGTCCAAAGAATGAATTGGAACGTAAACGAATGGAAGAAATTCCTTATGCATCAATTGTTGGAAGCTTGATGTATGCTCAGACATGTACTAGGCCAGACATCAGCTTTGTTGTCGGGATGCTAGGTAGATATCAAAGTAATCCAAGAATGGATCATTGGAAAGCTGCAAAGAAGGTGCTAAGGTATTTGTAAGGAACAAAGGATCACATACTCACCTACAGAAGAGACCTAATGATCTTGAGGTCAAGGGATATTCAGACTCAGATTTTGCTGGATGTATTGATACTAGAAAGTCCATATTTGTCTATTTGTTACTTTTAGTTGAAGGAGCGATCTCATGGAAAAGTGCGAAGCAGTCTGTCATTGCTGCATCCACTATAGAAGCTGAGTTTGTGGCATGCTTTGAGGCCATAATTCATGGTTTATGGCTGTAGAACTTTATTTCAGGACTTGGGGTTATCGACAGTATTGCCAAGCTGCTGAAAATTTATTGTGATAACTCCGTAGCAGCCTTCTTTTCTAAAAACGACAAGTATTCAAAAGGTGCTAAACATATGGAATTGAAATACTTTACCGTTAAAGAAGAAGTTCAGAAATAAAGAGTATCAATTGAACATATTAGCACCAGTTTCATGATTGCAGATCCGCTGACTAAAGGGTTTCCACCAAAGACATTTCATGAACATGTTGAAAGAATGGGCATTATTGAAAACCATTAGTGATGTTATGTTTAAAGCTTTATGTTCCTTATGTATTTGACACTCTGAGCTCAATTAATTATTGTTTCTGATTCACTTATGGATCCTATTTAATTATGCTGGTATATATATATATATATATATGAATTATGAGAATGTTAACAGGATTTGTCTTTAATAAACACATTATTGTTAGACCTTACTGCAATTTCCATTACATGTCATGTTAACTATAGAACTAGTAATGTGATACATGGAAGGGAGTACGTCAAAATAATAGCATACAATCATCATGATCCTTATTAGTTTTTGCTTAATGATGATTTCATGTATGACCAATATTATGAAGGATTTTAGCTTCTGTTACGCATATTGTGATTGATTATTAAATCAGTATGTTTAATATCTCACATGGACTAAGTGGGTGAATTTAGCGTTTTCTTTTATGTGGCCCAAGTGGATATAGATTGATTTATCATTTATTTATTCTAAATGATAATTATGGCATCTAATTTATCATATATTTAAATTTAAGTGATAATGATGGTTTAATAAAGCTAATTTTCATTTTTTTGGCTGTTTAATGGAAAGAAAAATTTAACTTATTATCAGATTGATCTCTCTCTCCTATATATATGTCTGTTTGACCATCAACACAGATATAAAAGAGAATTAGAAAAGGAGGAGAAAATCTGTCGTTAACCCATACGCAGCCTCTCATCTTTAAGAAATATTAATGAATCAAGATACGCTTTTTGATTTAAATTTTTAGATAAAAATTATTTATTCTAAAATATTGGCCATTATGTTTATTAAATAAAATCCTTTAATAAAGCTTACACATACTGCTCCAAGGTGATTAATGTAGGTAAATCATGAAATGGGGTTTATAAAAGGAGATATTCATGGAATTAACAATATATATTTGACTGATTCATGGAGTAGAAATGTCATGGAGATGATGTTCAAATAGAATACGTGGTTCATGAAATCATATACACATTCAGAATGGTTAAGGGTATGATTATGATTTGATTTTATAAATATTACTCAACACTACTTATAAAGAAGTTTAAAGATATCAATCAAACTTATCTTTTATCTAGTTTAACTTAATTTATTCTTAGAAATATATAATTTAACTTTTATCAATCCAATCCTCATCACTCTTCTTTTGGTCGGTAGTATGCAGTGAAAGTCCTTAATTTTAAAAACAAAATTCTTTGTTTAGTTACTCCTTAGAAGGAATTTCTAAAATTTCTTAAAATTTATAAAATTTTCAAACTAATCATTTATAAATTTCACTGATAGACATGCCATTTGTAAATCTCTCCTAAAAATCTCCTTTGAAATAGTCAAAATATTTAATTTCATTTACATATCAAAACATTTACATAAATATTATTTGCATGCATATATAGATAATTTATTTTATTTCACAATTAAATATTATTTAAAATATTTATTCAATTTTTATTATCTATTTCACATATTTATTAAATTTATTTATTAAATATGCATTACGTGGTTATTTATTTTATTTAAAATATTAATATTTAAATAAATAAATATCAATGTTACATAAATATTTATAATTAGTAACACTACATAAATATTTTTATATATTAATAAATGAAGCTTACATAACTATAGTAATATTTATTAAACATAGTTAATATTATTAGTTATATATGTATTAAATATAATATTAATGATATTAATTATTAATATAAATATTATTAAATCGATCTATTTATGTAATTATATTTTATTTTATGCATTTTATAATAATAAATTTTATAAATATCTTACTTTATGTATTTTTAATCATATAATAATAAATTTAAATATCATTAAATATACTATTAATAACCACTTAAAATAATAATTAATAATTTTTAATAATATAGAAAGATAATTATCAATGTTACATAAATTTTATTAACATGTATAATAATATTAATAATAAATATTATAATATTTTTTAGTAATAATAAAATATTAATGTTTAATATAATAAATATTAAAATATTGATGAGTATTGTTAACATAAATATTAAATATTTATTACATAAATATTTGATATTAACATAAATATTAAATATTTGAGCAATTGTTGTATAAAATATTTTCAAAAAATCTAATAATCCTTAGATAAAATTTTATTTTCATCCAAATATGGAATTTATGAAATTTTGAAACTCTAAAAAAATTAAATTTTGAATGTTGCATTTTAAATTTTTATAAATTTTTAAAATGCCTCATCAAAGCATAATATGAAAGTCTAGATAGCAGTGCAGACCTGGCCTTTGAATCAGCTAATTAGGCTAGTCCACTTGACTGCTCAAATGAAGCCAAATAAAAAAAATGAAAGAAATAATCAAATTATTATCTTGAGAACTCATTGAAGAAGAAACGTTGAAGAGATAAAAGACGTATCCTCCTTGAGATCCTCCTTTATTTCAATGACTTAGGATGAAGCCTCATCCCCAATCGATTTAACCCCTCAAATTTTCTTATTCGATCAAGAAATTTTAGCATCGAGAGTTGGAAGTGTTGGAAATTGTATCCTAAAGCCAATCATTTGATGATTGTGCTAATATAAATTATATAAATTGATATATTAATAAAAGTTATTTGGTAGTTTATTTATTACAAGAACATCTTCTTAAAACTCCTAATAGTAATGAAGCCCTCAGATCTTCCTTCACGATAAAGGAGGATTTATCTTTGAAGGTCCTTAAAAGAGTTCGCGACCAAATGATATACTATGACAGGGTCATAGTACTATCAATTATAGGACGTTGTATATCATATTTGTTGGTTGTCCTCTTAACCAAGGAGTGTAGAGACACTGGTATGACATACAGGTGAAAGTGTAGGAGTACATTTCACCGAACGTGACTCATTTCCGGATACTCTACTGTCAAGAATTAATCAAGAAGATATAGGTATAAGTATCCTTCAGACCTGAAAATCATAACTAGTGGCTTACAAAAAACTCATTGTACTTAGGTGCCGGACCACTGGATTTCTAATCCAGCTACGAAAGGTTACTGGTGCAGTCAAGTACTTGTGGTAGTCAGTTGTGGATCAAGATGGAATTTAACCTATCCCGTTAAAAGGAGAAATGCTTGTGTTTCAATTTAGCAAGACCTTGGCCAAGGCACTTCATGTGAAAGTTACATGATCACTAAAATTGAAATCACTTTATGAATTTACTGTTTAGAGTTGACAGGATCTTAAGCCATCCTTAGCATTTGTGGTCAAGAGGATGAATTATACGGTAACTGTTTCTTAGGGTTCTTGGAGTTTGCTCGGCAACTCTTCGACCTATCCGGACGTCGGGTTCCATTGCTAGATGGGCACATCGATTAGTATAGAAAATTATTTCTATGCTACCGGCTTAGGTTCGAACCTAGAGAGTCACACGCATAGAAGTTTCCTAGGATGATCTATTTGCTGATCAATGATTGAAAATCGTATATGATTTAATTAATCAATTTGATTGATTGAAATTATCTCAATTGGATTAAGTATAAGTGAATAAGATTCAATTTGGTTTAAGTCTACTAGAAGGACTAATCAATTTCAAATATTGATTTGAAATTAGATTTGATTGGATTTAAATAGATTCAGATTAGCCAAATTTGATTTGGGCTAGGACCATGATTTATATTGGTTTAATCAATAAATTCAAATTAGCTTAAAACCAAAAATCCAAACCCCATGTGTGAAAAAGGTTTTCTCGCATGATGAGATAACTAAAATCTCATCATGAGAAATTAAATTCTCATGCAGAATTTAATTTATAACTTTTAGTCTTCTTCAAATGATTCCTAAGTTGAAGAAAAATAAATTTTGCTAAAAGGTGCCTCTTTGGAAGAGCACTCCACACAACTCTTTGTGCATTGACAAGTGTGTGAATTAATGTGCCTCTTTGAAGAGCACTCCACACAACTCTCCGTGCATTGACAAGTGTGTGAATTAATGTGCCTCTTTGGAAGAGCACTCCACACAACTCTCGTGCATTGACAAGCGTGTGAATTAATGTGCCTCTTTGAAGAGCACTCACACAACTCTTCATGCATTGATAAGTGTGTGAATTTAATATGTCTCTTTGGTTTTCACAAAAATAGCGGAATTCTAAATGTTAGAATTCAATAGGCTGGCTAATATGAAACTATAAATAGAGGACATCCCTCACCAGATAACATAACACAAGATCAAAAGAGATCAAAAATTCTAAACAGTTAGAACCAACTGTTACAGTTCTAAGAGTTAGAACAGAAAATTCTGTGATTTTAGTGTTAGCAAAAGCTTGGTGGATCTTGGAGAAGATTCAAGTGGAAGAATTCAAGATCAGCAAAATTATTTTTCCGCGAGCTAGCACTCCCGGGAATCCGATCATTTGGGGCTTCGCGTGGACAATACTAGAGGTCGAACGATTGAACGGCTGCAGAGCACAAAGGATTTACCTACTGTTCTTAAGGTGAGTGATTTGATCCTTAGATCTTAAGGCAGGCTTCAAGATGAGTAGTATACTTCTCATCTTGAAGATTAGATATGATCTTAATTATTTAATTTATATGCAATACTTAGATCAAACGATCTTATAATATAAGGCAAAGATATGATCTTGATGCATGTTAGAAAGATTAATATGTAATCTTTAAATTTCAGCATTGATAATTGTTATCAAATTTTAAAATATGCATGCCTCGGGGATTAACTCTCCCAACAAGTGGTATCAGAGCTAGTTGACCTGCACGGGTTAAATGCAGGCAGAGCATCAATGGGAACTCTCGCTGGTGACCGTGTCACCGAAGCCAGACTCTCCGCCATTGGTGTTGGTGTACCGGCCGAGACGGTAGCCGGCTAGTCTGATAGGTACATTTGTTAGATGACATGGGAGGTACCCATGACCGAGTAACAAATGGTATCAAAGAATGGTTTCTTATTGATCTAATTTATTGCATGTAAATTAATGTTCTTATTAATTGTATAATTATGGCTAAAACTAATCGCAAGGCTATATAGTCACAGATGGATTGAAAATCCAAATTACCCATTCAATGAGGTATTCGTGACATATTGCCGTGCATTGTTTTATCATTGATGCTCAATCCAAAGATAATTTAAATTGAGCTTATGCATCAAAATATAGATTACACACACTCTCAAAAGATGTTTTATATTTGATACATATTGATGTTGTATAAAACATGATATTTGCATGTTTAGTATAAAATATAGATCTGATATATGATGGCATGATGTCTATGTTATGAAACATACAAATATTTATGAGAGTCTAATTTGAATGTCAAATGTTAATTCATAATCTCTTTAGATATGATCTAAATATAGGAATTATGAGTAGTAACATAATACATGTGATGCTTGATTGAAATATATGACATGTAAACATGAAATATATTTAATCTTTTGGGTTAGCTAAATCGGGTCCATAAAGGGTTAGACCTAAGGTTTAAATCAACTGGACTAAAAGAGTATTTGAACAAATCTAATTAGATTAGGTTAAGAATGCTCTAAATCAAATAATAGTTGTAGTTGATCATGTCCTTCTCTTTGATTAAACCAAATGGAAGTAGATTAGGCTCCGTGGTTGAGCATGAATCTCTTAGATGGTCAAATCAGAATTGGTTAACCATATGATGTCAAGATGAGTTGGCAAGTTGCTCTAGGATCAACGATCGAATGGTTTTTAATTGGGAGCTACTCGTATTGATGCGTCTTTAACGAGTTAATGGCATATCCCTCCCATCGATCTCACTCACCTGGTCAATATGGTGAACCATTTATGATTCAGATCATTTACTGATTCGGATTGACCCATGCCTATAAGAAAATCAGTCTGACTGATTTAGGTGCCACTTAACCTGACTTAATCTTGTTTCATTCTACCCATTTCATACATTCAGTGGGAGAACTTGATTAGTCAATTTGTCTTCAAACTATAAAACCTCTAAAATTATTAGGTCCTTAAAATGAAATAGTTATATGATAACTAGATCATAGCCTCCCATTAAAGTGGGTGATAATGAGTCCGATGTCTTGATAATCATTGGAGGCACTCCATGCCTGGTGCTTGTCAACCATCGAAATTATCATTCATTATATGATAAGTCAGCGTAACTATTAAATAGACAGTCAGGTGAGCCGAGCTTCACTCGGGCTTGGTTGTCTATTGATAGGTTACACTGATTATATCATTTAATGGTTGACCTAACCAGAACTTTCAGTGGAGGCACTCCATGCTGCTGAAGAGGTACATGGGGCAAAACTGAACACTAAGAATTGTTTTGGGAAACAATTGGTTTTGAACCTATTCTTAGATGCATATGGGTTGGCCAAGCTTCACTTGGGCCTGTATGTAGTCTATGTAATCTTAGTGCCCGCTAAAGAATTAAGAATAATTATTCGAATTGGGGTGTAGAGGCTGCTAATTTAAACAAAATAGTGGAAGAATCTTTAGACTAAAGTCCAAGTCTTTAGACTGAATCAATTTATATACTAATAAACTTTAGTTTTTCCTTATGCAGAAAATGGCCACTAATTTATCATTAAGGTCCCTATTGGATAGTGATAAGTTGAATGGTTCAAATTTCAATAGCTGGTTTAGAAAACTTAAGATCGTCCTTGAGCATGAGAGGATTCTATATATTCTTAATAATCCTGCACCAAAGATACCTGATGCAAACACACAAAGTTCTGAGAAAGACACTTATCAGAAGTGGCTCAATGATAGAACTAGCATACGTTGCATCATGCTAGCAGCAATGAACGATGAATTCGATCGCCGGTTCGAGAATGCTCAGCCAAAAGAAATCATTCAAGCGTTGAATGAATCTTTCGGCACACCTGACGACGTTGAAAGGCACAAGACTAGTTGTGCTATTTTTAATGCTCGAATAAAGGATGGATCTCATGTCACTGATCATGTATTGTACATGATCGAGAAGATAGAACTGCTAAGCAAGCTCGGCTTTCCCCTACATGAGCAGTTGAGAAAAGATGCGATCCTGAATTCTTGCCTCCATCCTTCCGACCTTTCCTTACTCATTTTCGAATGACAAAGCCTGCAGTCAACTACCACGGTTGTTGGGATTGTTACAGAACTTTGAGAAGGATAACCAGCTCTCTAAGGTTTGGTTAATGTGGTTGAAGGATCTAAGGTAGGGCATCAACCCTTTGGGAAAGGGAAGAAGAAAAAGAATAAGAAAAAGGTGCAACATGCTAGGACATCTATAAGGGGTCAGATGCAAAAGAAGAAAGTTGATAAAAGTCAAGCTGAATGCTTTCATTGCAAGATGCAAGGGCACTGGAAGAGGAACTGTCCTCTTTACATTGCCACACTTGATCCAAACAGGCCGAAGAAGAAAAAGGGGCAAGATGTTGCTCAACAAGGTATTTATATGATAATACCTTGTAATTTTTATGTATATATAATCAGACCTGGGTATTGGATACCGGGAGTCCTTCTTAACATTTGCAATTCATTGCAGGGACTACAGGTCACTAAAAGATTTGAGGACAATGAAAGATTCCTTAATGTCGGCAATGGAAGATTAGTTCCAGTTCTGGTATTAGGAGTTCTTGAAATAGTTTTCAATAGAAATGTCATTATACTAAATGATTATCATTTTTGCCCAACGTTCTCGTTAAACGTAATTTCTGTAGGCCTTCTGGCCAAAAGTCATTATGAAATTTCAATAAAGGATGTTACTTTGAATATCATTATGAATGGAGTCACTGTAATGACTGGGCATTTATCTAATGGCATTTATATATTATCACAGCCTGTGAATGTAGTGTACAAATCAAGTAAGCGCCCTAGAACAACTGATGTCACAGACATTTATCTTTGGCACCATCGGTTGGGTCATATCAATAAGAACAGATTAAACAGGTTAACTCAGGAGGGCATCCTTCGAGTTGATGATTGTGAATTATTAACTACCTGTGAATCCTGTCTTCTTGGTAAAATACCAAGTCATCTTTTACTGGAAAAGGTAAAAGAGCTAAAGAGCTATTAAGTCTAGTACATACTCATATATGTGGACCAATGAGCACTTGTGCCAAAGGTGGATATTACTACTTCATTACTTTTACAGATGACCTTTCTAGGTTCGGTTATGTCTATCTTATGCGATATAAATCTGAATCATTTGAAATGTTCAAACAATATCATAAAGAAGTAGAAAAACAAACAGGAAAATGTATTAAGATCCTTCGATCAGATCGAGGAGGCGAATACCTTTCCAATGAATTTGTGACATATTTAAGGGAGAATGAGATTCTCTTCCAATGGACTCCTTCAGGAACACCACAATATAACGGTGTGTCGGAAAGGAGGAATCGAACTCTGTTAGACATGGTTCGGTCCATGATGGGTTTTGCAAGCTTGCCAATATCCTTTTGGGATATGCATTAGAATCAGCTTGTAATATTCTCAATAAGGTTCCAAGTAAGTCTGTTTCAAAAACTCCACATGAGATGTGGTATGGACATAAATCGGTAATCACCTATCTGAGAGTCTGGGGGTGTCCAGCTTATATGAAACGTGCAAAATCAGACAAACTTGAACCCAAATCTGACAAATATTTTTTCATCGGCTATCCGAAAGAAACCAAAGGATATTACTTCTACAATACTGAAGAACAAAAGTTGTTCATTAGTAATAGAGCAGTTTTTCTTGAAAAGGAGTTCCTTAGTAAGGAATAAATAGCTCTAATGTTGAACTTGAGGAAGTTCATCAAGTAGAAGGAACAACACAAACCAGTGAACCCTTAGAATCTGAGTTGATTAGATCAAACTCAAAACCCATTTTAGATGCACCATTAAGGTGATCTGGTAGAGTACCACATCAACCGGACATATACTTAGGTTTCTTGGTCCAGAACGATGATCTTATTGAACTTGATGAGAATAATGAGGATCCGATCACCTATATGGATGCTATGCAAAAGACTAACTCTAATAAATGGCTTGATGCCATGAAATCCGAACTTGATTCCATGAAGGACAATAATGTATGGACATTAGTTGACCCACTCGAAGGGATAAAATCCATAGGGTGTAAGTGGGTTTTCAAGAGGAAAAGAGGCGCAAACGAAAGGTTGAGACCTATAAAGCACGTCTGGTTGCCAAGGGGTATCGTCAACGTTATGGTATTGACTATGACAAAACGTTTTCTCCTGTGGCAATGCTGAATTCCATTCGGATTATGCTAGCTATAGCAGCACACTTAGATTATGAGATTTGGCAAATGGATGTTAAAACCGCTTTTCTAAATGGTGATTTAGAAGAACAGGTGTATATGATACAGCCTGAAGGTTTTATATCTAAAGATGAGTCTAAAGTGTGCATGCTACATAAGTCTATTTATGGACTTAAGCAAGCATCTAGGAGTTGGAACATACGATTTGATAAAGTGATCAAATCTTATGCTTTATTAAGAATAAAGAAGAACCTTGCATTTATAAATGGGCTAACGGTTCCGTTATTATATTTCTTGTATTATATGTGGATGACATTCTCTTAATCGGTAATGATGTCCCTGCATTACAAGGAATAAAGACATGGTTATCATCACAATTCTCCATAAAAGATCTGGGAGAAGCATCATACATCCTCGGGATGAAGATCTATAGAGATAGATCTAAGAGGATGCTTGGTTTATCCCAATCTACGTACATTGACACAGTGCTAAAGAGGTTTAGCATGGAGAATTCCAAGAAAGGCTATCTTCCGATAGGCATGGAATTCATCTTTCTAAGAAGGATTGTCCGACAACTCCTAATGAAAGAGAACGTATGAGTCGAATTCCATATGCTTCGGCAGTAGGATCGATTATGTACACCATGACATGTACAAGACCAGATGTGGCATACTTACTAGAGTAGTGAGTATATACCAATCTGATCCAGAGAAAAACACTGGCAAGTTATTAAGACAATCCTTAAGTATTTGAGAAATACTAAGGACCAGTGGTTAGTCTATGGAGAGTCTGATTTAAAATTGTTGGATATACTGATTCCAGTTTCCAATCAGATCATGATGATAGCAAAAGTGTATCGGGTTTCGTATTTATCCTAAATGGTGGAGCTGTTTGCTGGAAAAGTTTCAAGCAACATACAGTGGCAGATTCGTGTGCGAGGTAGTGTACATTGCTGCATCAGATGCTGCGAAAGAAGCTGTGTGGCTGCAAAAGTTTATCTCCGAGCTTGGAATGATACCTTCCATAGATGGACCAGTCCTGTTATACAGTGACAGTACTGGCAATAGCTCAAGGAAAGGAACCGCGAGCACATCAGCGCACCAAGCACATACTGCGTCAGTTTCATCTTATACGAGAGATTGTAGACCGAGGTGACATAAATCTTCAGAAGATTAATGGAAAGGAAAACCTATGTGACACATTTACTAAAGCACTCAGCATCAAGGAGTTTGATGACTATAAATTGAAGATGGGTATTAGATATGTAATGAGTGGCTTTAGGCTAAGTGGGAGTTTGTTGGGAATTGTATCCTAAAGCCAATCATTTGATATTGTGCTGATGTAAATTGTATATAAATTGATATATTAATAAAAGTTATTTGGCAGTTTATTCATTACAAGAACATCTTCTTAAAACTCCTAATAGTAATGAAGCCCTCAGGATCTTCCTTCACAATAAAGGAGGATTTATCTTTGAAGGTCCTTAAAAGAGTTCGCGACCAAATGATATACTATGACAGGGCCATAGTACTATCAATTATAGGATGTTGTATATCATATTTGTTGGTTGTCCTCTTAACCAAGGAGTGTAGAGACACTGGTATGACATACAGGTAAAGTGTAGGAGTACATTTCACCGAACGTGACTCATTTCCGGATACTCTACTGTCAAGAGTTAATCCGAGAAGATATAGGTATAAGTATCCTTCAGACCTGAAGATCACAACTAGTGGCTTACAAGAAACTCATTGTACTTAGGTGCCGACCACTTGGATTTCTAATCCAGCTACGAAAGGTTACTGGGTGCAGTCAAGTACTTGTGGTAGTCAGTTGTGGATCAAGATGGAATTTGACCTATCCCGTTAAAAGGAGAAATGCTTGTGTTTCAATTTAGCAAGACCTTGGCCAAGGCACTTCATGTGAAAGTCACATGATCACTAAAATTGAAATCACTTTATGGATTTGCTGTTTAGAGTTGACAGGCTCTTAAGCCATCCTTAGCATTTGTGGTCAAGAGGATAATTATATGGTAACTGTTTCTTAGGTTCTTGAGTTTGCTCGGCAACTCTTCGACCTATCCGGACGTCGGGTTCCATTGCTAGATGGGCACATCGATTAGTATAGAAAATTGTTTCTATGCTACCGCTTAGGTTTGAACCTAGAGAGTTACACGCATAGAAGTTTCTAGGATGATCTATTTGCTGATCAACGATTGAGAATCGTATATGATTTAATTAATCAATTTGATTGATTGAATTATCTCAATTGGATTAAGTACAAGTGAATAAGATTCAATTTGGTTTAAGTCTACTAGAAGGACTAATTAATTTTAAATATTGATTTAAAATTAGATTTGATTTGATTTAAATAGATTCAGGATTAGCCAAATTTGATTTGGGCTAGGACCATGATCTATATTGGTTTAATCCAATAAATTCAAATTAGCTTAAAACCAAAAAGCCAAACCCCATGTGTGAAAAAGGTTTTCTCGCATGATGAGATAACTAAAATCTCATATCATGAGAAATTAAATTCTCATGCAGAATTTAATTTATAACTTTTAGTCTTCTTCAAATGATTCCCAAGTTGAAGAAAAATAAATTTTGCTAAAAGGTGCCTCTTTGGAAGAGCACTCCACACAACTCTTTGTGCATTGACAAGTGTGTGAATTAATGTGCCTCTTTGAAGAGCACTCCACACAACTCTCCGTGCATTGACAAGTGTGTGAATTAATGTGCCTCTTTGGAAGAGCACTCCATACAACTCTCCGTGCATTGACAAGCGTGTGAATTAATGTGCCTCTTTGGAAGAGCACTCCACACAACTCTTCATGCATTGATAAGTGTATGAATTTAATATGTCTCTTTGGTTTTCACAAAAAAAGCGGAATTCTAAATGTTAGAATTCAATAGGCTGGCTAATATGAAACTATAAATAGAGGACATCCCTCACCAGATAACATAACACAAGATCAAAAGAGATCAAAAATTCTAAACAGTTAGAACCAACTGTTACAGTTCTAAGAGTTAGAACAGAAAATTCTAATGTGATTTTAGTGTTAGCAAAAGCTTGGTGGATCTTGGAGAAAGATTCAAGTGGAAGAATTCAAATCAGCAAAATTATTTTTCCGCGAGCTAGCACTCCCGGAATCCGATCATTCGAGGGCTTTGCGTGGACAATACTAGAGCCGAAACGATTGAACGGCTGCAGAGCACAAAGGATTTACCTATTGTTCTTAAGGTGAGTGATTTGATCCTTAGATCTTAAGGCAGACTTCAAGATGAGTAGTATGACTTCTCATCTTGAAGATTAAGATATGATCTTAATTATTTAATTTATATGCAATACTTAGATCAAACGATCTTATAATATAAGGCAAAGATATGATCTTGATGCATGTTAGAAAGATTAATATGTAATCTTTAAATTTCGCATTGATAATTGTTATCAAATTTTAAAATATGCATGCCTCGGGGATTAACTCTCCCAATAGGAAGAACATGAAAGATGATGTCATCTTCTCCCTTGGTTTAGCAGTGAATCCCCTAGTTTAATCAAGTCAGTAAGTCGCTATTCTAGTCTACTTTTGCTTTCTTTCCATTATCATCCTTGATTCCTCTGTTAAAGAATAACATTGGCTACAAAAATTTAAGGTCTTAAAAAGAGAATTTCGCGCTTTACCTTACGATGAACCAAAGTAAGGGAAGAAGCCATAAATCATTGCATTTTCCTCAAGCTTGACAACCAATAAGCATCAGTAAGCCTTCCTTCCCTCCCTTCCCATGTTTTTCCTCTATTAATCATGGTCATCTAGCTATTAGAAATTTTGGTATTTGTCCAGTTTTGTTTGGGTCCTTGGGAAATAGGGTTCACTCGATCTACATCCCTATTTCATGAGAGTTCCAACCAAATTTAAGGCTAATTAGGAAGGTTGTGAGCAACTATAATTAGGGGCATGTGAGGATCGACAATGAAGACCATTTCCAGAAGATGAAAATTCCTTTGATGGCACTGATTTCTTATCCCTCTTAATTGGTTTTTCCCTATTTCTCGACTTCATTTTGGTAGTGATCCATAGCTGATTGTAAGTCACATTGAAAATTTGTTAACTAGCCACCTAAAGGTCGGGTCGGATCGAAGGCACTGTTTCGAACTAGTGAGCTTCAAATATAACCGCTATAATTGGCTACTCTTAGTAATCAGCAAAGATGAAGTTATTTCATCCTAGCTTGTTTTTTTTTTCTTTTGTTTTCTTATGCAAATGGTTGTGAATCTAGATTTATTGTAATTTAATTAGATTAGATCAAAACCTGGTACCACCTCTCCTGAATTCATTTGAACCTATACTAATCTAGAACTATTATGGGCACATTGTAAATTTGTATTTGCTAAAAGATATAAAACTATTTTTATTCGACACTTAAATATATAATTTTTTTATTAGTATTTTTTAAGCAATTGTATGTTAATGTTAGTTTAAATATTTATTGCATTATTTACGTATTTTAATTGGCTTTTTTTTTTTCAAATATTAAGAAATAAGTAAGATTTTGGATAGAAATAGATCAAAGAATAGTTATATATATAAATATTCTAGTTTTGATTTAAGAATGTTAGAAATTTTAATACCAAAAATTTGTGTTTACTTATAGTTTTTGGCGTTGTTTTAAATTTGAATAGCTGGATTTATTGAATATTTAATTTGTTAGCATTGGTTAAATTTATTTTTATGAAGTCAAGCTGCCATCAAGCTTAAAAGGATAAACTATAAAATTTGGCAAGAGGTTAGGGATGAAAAAAAGTCTTAAAAAGTATAGGGATGCAAAGAAATAAGCTAAAAAAATGGTAAGTAATGCCAAACTTAAAGCCTGTGATGATTTATATAATAGACTAGATATGAACGAAGATGAAAAGACTATATATAAATTAGCAAAATCAAGAGAAAAGAAAATAAAAGATCTTGACTATATTAAATATATTAAGGATGAAGATGAAAGAGTCTTAATAAAAGATGAAGAGATAAAAAAAATGATGAAAAAGTTATTTTAAAAATTATTAAATAAAAATAATTTAGTAAATTTAATGTTAGAATAATGTGATAACCTAGAACTAACAAATGAACATAAATTTTTTCGTAGATTTAGTATGCTTGAGGTTAAAAGGCTTTAAGTAAAATAAAAAAATGTAAAGGCTTTAGGACTAGATGCCCTATTGAGATTTGAAAAGGCTTAGAAGAAATTAGAGTAATCAATTTAATTAACAGGATTGTAGCAACTAAAAGAATGCTATAATTGAAGAAAAACATATTAATACCTATATATAAAAATAAAGAAGATATTCAAAACTGTGTAAATTATAGAGGGATTAAGCTAATGAGTCATACAATGAAATTATAGAGAGAGTAATAGAAAATCAAATAAGAGCTAAAACTTTGGTGTCAAATAATTAATTTGGATTTATGCCTAAAGATTGATCATGAAAGCTGTTTATTTATTAAGAAGATTGATGAAAAGATATAGAGAAAAGAAAAAACCTTCATATGATTTTATTGATTTAGAGAAAGCATATGATAGAATACCTAGAAAAATAATATGATGGGTTTTAGAAAAAAAATAGGAGTTATTAAAAGGTATATAGAATTGATAAAAGATATGTATGATAAAGCAATAACTATTGTTAAAACAATAATAGGAGAAACTAGTGAGTTTTTAATTAATATAGGTTTACATCAAGGATCCGCCTTAAGTCCATATCTTTTTGTATTAGTTATGGATGAATTAACCAAACATATTCAAAATGATATTCCATGGTGTATGTTATTTGCAGATGATATAATGTTGATTGATAAAACTAAATCCGAAGTAAATGTTAAGCTAGAGATTTGAAGAGAGGCTTTAGAATATAAAAGTTTTAAGATTAGTAGAACTAAAATTGAATACATGAAATGCAATTTTAGTAAGAGTAGAAATACAAAATGAAGAAACGATAAAAATTGCAAGCCAAGAGATATCAAGGAGTGAAAGATTTAGGTATTCTGGACCAATTATCTAATAAGAAGGTAAAATATGTGAAGATATGAATCATAGAGTTAAAGCAAGATGGATTAAGTGGATGAGTGCTTCGGGAGTATTGTATGATCGATGCATCCATTAAAATTGAAAAGAAAATTCTATCAAACTGTTATTAGGCCAGCTATGCTATATGAAATAGAGTATTGAGCAATATTGAAATAACATGTTATTAAATTAAGCGTAATATAAATGCGTATGTTAAGATGGATATGTGGTAAAACTTTAAAAGATAGAATTAGAAATAAATATACAAGAGAAAGAATAGGAGTAGCCCCGATTGAAGATAAAATGAGAGAAAATCAATTACGATGGTTTGGACATATATAATGTAAACCTTTAGATGCTCCAGTTAGAAAGAATGATTTTGTAACAATCCATGGTAAAGATAGAGATAGAGGTAGACCTAAACTAATATGGACAGAAATAATTAAAAAATATAACTATTTGTAATTTGAATATTGACCTGATCCTAAATAGAGCAGAGTGGAGAAAACATATTCATGTAGCCAACCCCATGTAGTTGGGAAAAGGCTTAGATGAGTTGAGTTGGTTAAATTTATTTTGTGATGGTACTTAGAATAAGATGCTTTAGAAATTTTATTTCTAAGTATGCAATGAATTAATATGCCTGAAATTCACTTTGGGGTATAACAAGTAGTGCTGTCCTCATTTTTTGTTTATCCTATTTAGGCTAGTCCACTTGATCACCTAAATGAAGCCAAATTAAAAAAAATGAAAGAAGTAATCACATGATTACCTTGAGAACTCAATGAAGAAGAAACTTGGAAGAGATAAAGACATATCCTCCTTTAATTCAACCACTTAGGATGGGGCTTATCCAACCCTCATCTCCTATCGATTTAACCAATTCGATCAAGAAATTCATTATTTGAGAGTTGGAAGAGCATGAAAGATGATGTCATCTTCTTCCTTGGTCTAGCAGTGAATTTCCTAGTTTAATCAAGTTAGTAAGCCCCTACTCTAGTCCACTTTTGCTTCCTTCCTATTATGATCCTTGATTCCTCCATTAGACAACAACATTGGCTACAAGAATTTAAGGTTTGAAAGAGAGAATTTCGTGCTCTACTTCACGATGAAGCAAAGCAAGGGAGGAAGCCATAAATCATTGCATTTTCCTCAAGCTTGACAATCAATAAGCATCGGTAAGCCTTCCTTCCCTCCCTTCCTGTCACATCCTAGACCCAAAATTTTGAGCTAGGATGACAACCCGCCGCATGCCGGGCATACAAGGCATCCGAAATTTACACATTGCTTAATATAAGGCAATAATTATAATTAGACCATTCAAATCCATAACTTAACACAAACCATAAATATAAGTTTGGGCTACAAGCCCTACACACAATTAATATAGTTCTGGGCTACAACCCTACACACAAGTAATACTAGGGTTACAATGATATCAAGAAACTGATTATATAGAAGCTCCATCTACCCCATAAATCCATCTTTAATCCTGAGGCTCTGAAAAATATTATGAGATTTACATGAGCTCACACTCAATAAGTAAGCCTATAATAATAATATAAAATAGTTGTATATCATCATATCTTATCAAGATATTATCAAGTCATAATTTCATAAACTTTCAATTTTAAATGCATTTATCATGCTATCAGAACAAGCATATCACTACTCAAATTAATTTGGAAGCTTATACAATAAATACCAGAAAATGCATTGTAAACAACCCACTATTTATATGCTCTTTTTTATATTATATTTTATGTGTCCCACGGCCTTGCTACACCTCAATCAGCGCACATCCTTCAGATATGTGTGGCCTCCACATGCCACCTCATCGTCAATCATAGCACATCCTCTAGATGTGTGGCCTCCACATACCATATCATCATCAGTCAGAGCACATCCTCTAAATGCGTGGCCTCCACATACCATATCATCATCAGTCATAGCGCATTCTCTAGATGCGTGTGGCCTCCACATGCCACCTCATAATCAATCAGCATACATCCTCTAGATGTGTGTGGCCTTCACATGCCATATCATCGTCAATCAGAGCACATCCTCTAGATGTATGGCCTCCACATGCCATATCATCATCAAACAGAGCACATCCTCTAGATGTGTGTGGCCTCCACATGCCACATCATAGGAGAACCGCGGCGACACATATAATATAATTCAAGGTCATCATTATATGCATATCACACATCATGCATCATCATAAGCATAATCTTTCATATCACATAAACAGTGGTTTGTACATTCTTAATCATTGCATGTAACTAATTTACTTTGCAAAGTTAAAAATAAACATATACATCATATTTGGCATAAGCATAATAAACCATTACTTTGCAAATTAATACCAGCTATTGTAGCAAATATTCAATTAATACTCATGGTACAGTTTACCAATTTCCAAATTAATCAATAAAACTTCATTTCATAAGCATGCATAAAACTATAAATACAACAATTCATAATTTATAAAATTATTATATTTGGCTTACTTACCTCAATACGCAACTCCAAAATGATAAACCAGCTACTTGGACAACTAGGCACCTACAAAATTATTTTTCATAATTAGATCTCTAAAATCTGAATAATAAAAAGAATCCTACAACTCTACCCAAACTAATCCACGGGCCCGACTTTGGGCTTGAATATCTCCCAATAAAAGCGTCCAAATGGGGAAATAAAATTACTCCAAGAAACTAGAATTCATCCTGAATCTGGTCATAATTTTATTTTCCATTTCCTGGCCCATTATAGGGTCCAAAACCCTGCCCAAAAAGGGCTCCAGGAAGGGCCCAACATGCCCATGGAATTTCAGCCCAGTCGGCCCGATACAACGCCTTCCTCCCAGCTCCCCTGTTTCAACCGAAACAAGGGCTGAGATGAGCCGGCAGCCAGGGCCGCCGCCGGCCAAATCGAAGGCGGCCCGGCCATCGTTGGTCGGACCGAAGCCGGCCGCCGCCGCGGCCGGCCACCCCCCTTCTCTCACTCATCTATTTCTCTCCCTTTCTCTTTCTCTCTCTCGTCTCCCGTGCGACGCAGATTGTGCCGACGTCTACTCCGGCCAGATTGGAGTCGGTCCGGCCACCGTTGGCCAGACCAGAGCCGGCCGCCGCCGCGGCCGGCCTCCCTTCCTTCACTCTCTCTCCAATTTCTCTCCCTCTCACTCTTTCTCTGTTTCGATTCCCGGATGGAATTTACCGTGCCGGCAGCATGACCGGCCAATTGGAGGCGGCCCGGCCACCGTTGGCCGGACCGAAGCCGGCTGCCGCCGCGGCCAGTCCCTCTCTCTCCCTCTTTTCCTCCAATTTCGCCCTTATCTCCCTCTAACAGCCGTGGCCTATTACAGTGCCAGCGGCACGGTCACCACCTTGGCCGGCCGGACTTTCCTCTCTCTCATTTTCTCTCTCCCGATCTAGCATGGCCAGGAGGTTTACCTGAAGAAGACGCACGCAGGGATGGAGGAAAGAGTCACTCTCCATCACCTTTTAAACTCCCACGTGACGCTTCGGATCAGGTAAAAATCGAGAACCCAGACGTCTTGCCACTAGCGTAAGCGACAACAGACTCTCTAGATGCCAGGTGTCCATAATTAAAGCTGGGGGTTACACTTCTCATATTTTTCCTCCATTAATCATCGTCATCTAGCCATTATAAATTTTGGAATTAGTCAATTTTTGTTTGGGTCCTTGGGAAATAGGGTTCACTCGATTTACATCCATGTTTCATGGAAGTTTCAGCCAAATATGAGGCTAATTAGGAAGGTTATGAGTGACCAGAATTAGGGGCTTATGAGGACCGACAATGAGGACCATTTCCAAAAGATTCCTTTGATGGCACTGATTTCTTGTCCCTCTTAATTGGTTCCTCTCCTATTTCTTGACTTCATTTTGGTAGTGATTCATAGCTGATTGTAAGTTACGTTGAAGATTTGTTAACTAGTCACTTGAAGGTCGATATCAAGGCATTGTTTTAAGCTGATGAGCTTTAAACATGATCGCTATAATCGGCTATTCTTAGTAATAAGCAAAGATGAAGCTATTTCATCCTAGCTTTTTTTTTTTTTCTTTTATTTTTCTTTGCAAATGCTTGT
Source organism: Calamus simplicifolius (assembly GCA_900491605.1). NCBI lineage: Eukaryota > Viridiplantae > Streptophyta > Magnoliopsida > Arecales > Arecaceae > Calamus > Calamus simplicifolius. The sequence continues at coordinate 380,503 of UESW01004260.1, forward strand.
GAATCTAGATATATTATAATTTAATTAGATTAGATCTAAAGTTGGTACCACCTCTCTAGGGTTCATTTGAACCTATACTAATTTAGAACTATTATGAGCAGATTATAAATTTGTATTTGTTAAAATATATAAAACTATTTTTATTCGATACTTAAATAATATATATTTTTTATAAGTAATTTTATTTTGAACACATGTATATCAATGTTAGTTTAAATATTTATTGTATTATTTATGTATTTTAATTGGTTTTTTTTCAAAAGAATAAGAAATAAGTAAGATAAGATTTTGTATAGAAGTAGACCAAGGATTAGATATATATTATGAATATTCTAGTTTTGTTTTAAGAATGGTATAAATTTTAAGACGAAGAATTTATGTTTACTTATAGTTTTTGGCGTTGTTTTAATTTTGATTAGTTGGATTTAATGAATATTTGATTTGTTAGCATTAGTTAAATTTATTTTATGATGGTACTTGGAATAAGATGCTTTAGAAATTTTATTTCTAAGCATGGGACAGATTGTCATGTTTCAAATTCATTTTAACTAAAATTGGGTTATGACAAGTAGTACCATTCTCATTTTTAGTATATCGTAATAGCATATCGACACAACAAACTAACCTGATCCCAAGTTATTCTATCACTTTACCACGCTTTAACCACCAGTTGTTTGAGAACGGATTAAAAAAAGAAAAAAAAAGGCAATATAGATATTTTCTATATTTTACATTATGATAGGATGTTTTAGGAAGAAAGAGAGGATAAACTTAGAATTAAAAAATAATAAATGGAACTGGAGAAACTTTTAGAATTCAAAGTTAGTACTTTTAATATGGTAAAGATGCATGCATGTTTAATTGATTCTCCTACATGGCTACAAGCATGTTTTATAATAAAGATACGTATATCTTGTTGAAACTTAAAGGCTGTGTTTGGATGTCAAAAAGTTATTTCGAGAATAGGGATATGAATTCCATAGGAATAGCTTATTCCCTTTGTTATTCTAGATTTCTGTTTGGATGAAAATCTGGTATTCCATGTTATTCCAGTGTAATTAATGCAGTGTTATTCCAAATGATATTTGAATGACATGGGAATAAACATGTATTCCAGTAGGAATAGATGAAGAATTTTTTGAAATTTAAAGATACCCCTTCCAATAAAAATGGTTTATCAATTTTTATTTTTTTAAATGTCATAATAAATTATTATTTATTAATAAATAAGGTAATAAATTAATTATTTTAAATAATATAAGAACATACTTAATAAATTATTTTATATTAATAAGAAAAAAATAACATACTTAATTTATTATTTTCTATTAATAAATTTATTTAATTTTAAATTATATTATAAATAAATTTTATTTAATTTATTTAATTGAATAAATTATTATTTATTAATAAATAAGGTAATAAATTAATTATTATTAATAATATAAGAACATACTTAATAAATTATTTTTATTAATAAAGAAAAATAACATACTTAATTTATTATTTTCTATTAATAAATTTATTTTTTTTATTTGAATAAATTTATTTATTTATTTATTGAATGATTTTTTTTTAAGAAATAAGGTAATAAATTAATTATCATTAGCATAATAAGAACATACTTAATAAATTATTTTATATTAATAAAGAAAAAATAACATACTTAATTTATTATTTTCTATTAATATTTTTTTTTTTAAATTATATTATAAATAAATTTATTTAATTAATTTAATTGAATAAATTATTATTTATTAATAAATAATGTAATAAATTATTATTATTAAATAATATAAGAACATACTTAATAAATTTATTTCATTTTAAATTATATTATAAATATTTATTTTTTATTTAAATGATATTATAAATTTTATTTATTTAATTTGCCATCGGTGCCCTTGGAATAGCTACAATGGGAATATGAGCTATTCCATCTAGTACATGGAATAAGAAATTGGAATAAAAAGGTTGACTGGAATAGCTAATCTAGTGGGGCCACACACCTTTTTCCTTTTGTTTGAAGGAATAAGGGGGAATAAGGGCCTATTTCAGACCTTATTCCCCATCCAAACACTGCCAAAGGATATATATACAAAACTAATATCATATTATGTTATAATATAATATAATAGCGGCAAGAATTTTATATACATATAAAAAGCAAGATCTCGATGCGGCATCGCTTTTCTGTACACTAAATTTATGCGGTTCGTGTTCATGGACTCTGTTAGGCCTAGCGACCGCTGCACTTCCACAAAAAGCCCAGAACGATGGACCACGCGGAGGTTTACGATGAAAGGAAAACACTTTGTATATTTATTAACAAAATTATTAAAATAGCTTTATATATTTTTTTTAAAAAAATAATATTTAATTTTAAATTTACGATCCTATATTTATAAAAACATTCATTCATAAAGCAAAATTAAGACACTTTAGTTGTAAACATAAATACCATAGCTATAAAATTACAACACCTATTCTAATATAAATTACAAAAAAAAAAAGCTGAACAAATATTAATGCACTTCACATCAAAATTTAAAATGATACCTCAGTTTTAAACTTACGACACTATAGTTATAAAATTAAGATACTCATTAAAGAAATCAAAAAAAATTATGATATCCTAGTTATAAATTTACGATACCGTAGTTATAAAATTATGATACCCACTAAAAAACGTGTCTATACATAAATTTCAAAAAAAAAAGCTAAACAGTTTTTTTTTAAAAAATTATGTATAGACATATTTTCTAAGTGGGTGTCATAATTTTATAACCATCGTAAATTTATAACTGAGATGTTGTAATTTTTTTTTTTAATAAGTGTCTTGATTTTATAATATAGTGTTGTAAATTTAAAACTAGAGTATCGTAATTTTTTTTAATGGTATCGTATATTTAAAACTGAAATATTATAATTTTTTAAGATAATTTAAAATTATTTTAATATGTTTTAATAAGTATTATACGGATCAATAAGAAGTGATGACGTAGTTCGCGTAGGACTTGATACAGTACACGAAATCATCGCGATTTTTTCAAATAGGAAATCTTATAACCTACGCACATCCTTTTTCTCTCTCCCTCCGATCCACTGCCAGTGAACCAAAGCAAGCGTGGCGAAGTACACCATGAAAAAACCAGGTGTAGCAATATAATCCACAATAAAGAAATATCCCGAAATAGGAAACTCGCCCAATGGCCTGATGCCGCGTTTCCCGTTCGCCCTCCTGCCCTCCCACCCGGCGCCTCTCGATCCAATCTCTAACGCCAACCCTAACCCTAACCCTAACCCCACAATCCCAATTAAAGGGGGCCAAGAGAGGCGAGAGAGACAGAGAGAAAGAGAGAGAGAGCGATTTGGGCGTCGATGGAAGAGGAGAGGCTCCCCTTGGCGCGGGAAAACTCTAGATTCCCGCCGGGGGAGCGCCCCCCGCGCCCGCCGGCGGCGTTGGAGCCGCAGCCCCAGTCGGCCGCGCGGCAGGCCCCGCCGATCCTCGACCGGTTCCGCGCCATGCTCCGGGAGAGGGAGGAGGAGCTGCGGGAGGCCACCGGCGAGGACCCGCCCGCGCCCCCTACCGCCGTCGAGATCGTGCGGCTCTACGAGGAGCTCCTCTCGGAGCTTACCTTCAACTCGAAGCCCATCATCACCGAGCTTACCATCATAGCCGGGCAGCATCTCCAATTCGCGGACGGGATTGCCGACGCATCTGTGCTCGGGTTCTTGAGGTCCGCCTTTTGAATTCCTGGTTGTTTTGATTCGGATTTTTTTCCTGTTCTTATGGTCTCTCTTACTATTCGATGCCGGTATTTTGTCCGGATTCGTCAATATGGATTGTGCATAAGGTCTCGATTTTTGATTTATCGCAAAACTTGTTTGTTTGATGGAACACTTTGGAGAGGTTTATTCTCGGCGTTTGATTCTTGTGAACCATATATCTTGTTCTTTTTAACTATTTTGGCGATGACTTTTTTATAATTTTCGATCGGTACTACGATTGGTACGGTGCTCTTTCAGTGCACATACACGATATAATTGCAATGCTAAACACTTAGCTTTTCAGCTTTATGCATGATTTAATCAAATATAATGAGGAAACTCAAGTGCAAACTTCGTGCGTATCTTTTTTGTGGGAACCATAACACGCTTAGATATCATGTAGATATCTTTTCAGAGTATGAGTACAATTATGCTGCCATCCCCCCCCAAACAAAACCTTTTTTTTCTAATCACTAACATGCAATGGGGTTCTTACATTGTTATATTTGCAGGTTCCTGTAGATCAAAAATTACCCTCCTTATATCTTCTGGATAGTATTGTGAAGAACATAGGTCGTGAATATGTGAGGTTTTTTGCAGCTCGACTCCCCACGGTGAGCATTCTATTTTATCATTCTGAAATTTGAAATTTTTTCCCCTGGCCATTGAGCTCCTGTGGCAAAAGTTTGAATCTTTTAGTTAGTTACTAATAGGAATCCAGTTCATGCTTCTAATTTTTGCATGGTGGTTATTTTCGTAGCATTCTTTATGCTCCTTTAACTTTTAAGCCTGCATATTTAAGCAAATCCCCTTTAAATTCAATATCCACAAAATCCTGAAACCTACTGAGTGTTAAACTTTTGTATTGCCTAAACCATAAGTTTATGAGCCTTTGCTTTTCCTGTATTACTTTTCTGATTTTTATTATTTGTTCTTGCAATTAGGAGAGTATCATGATGTAATTTTGGGGTCTTGTTTTTTGTGTATTGCAAGGTGTTTTGTGAGGCATACAATCAAGTCCATCCTAGCCAGTATCCTGCCATGCGTCACCTTTTTGGGACTTGGTTCCAAGTCTTCCCTATATCGGTGCTTCGCAGGATAGAGGATGAACTGCAGTTTTCTCCTACTGAGAGCAAACGATCATCAGGAATCACAAGTACAAGTCACTCTGAATCTCCATCTCCTCGTCCATCACACGGCATTCACATAAATCCCAAGTACCTGGAAGCACGGCATCAGTTCAAACAGTCAACTGCGGTAAGATCTAATTTTTCTTATGTCAGCATTTACTAATATGTGTTTTAGAAATATCAACTTAATCTAGTAATAGTTAAAGATGTTTAAAATGCTCTATTTTTTTTGATTGTCAGAAGTGACGTTCTATCAATGAGATAAGGAGCTAATTAGCAAGTAATTGTGCATCTCTTTATGCAAATAGGTTAAGATTCTTCAATCATTGTTTAACAGTAACTAATATAGGTAAGGGACCACATGTATGGTGAATTATGTTAGGTCTCAACACTCATGGTGATAAGGGTCTGCTACAATCCTGAGAGAGGAACTTATTTGTTCTTTTGTTTCTCATTTCTCTTGAGTAGTACATAACACTTAGGCATCTTCGTTTCAAGATTGGCTTGGTAATACTTGCAATTTTCTATAAAACTAAGATTAGTTGAGTAAAAGTTGGGACAAAGGCTTATAAGTGATATGATAATGTTATTACATGTGAAGTTGTAGATACTATCAAAAATTGTAGGAGGGGTTGAGAGACAGGAAAAAAGTAGGGATTTGAAAACTATGCACTAGAGCCCGACCTTCAAATAGAAGATGGTGAAGTGGGACTAATTATTATGGATGAAGTGACACTCATTATTATGCTAACCTGGACATTTCCAAATCAAACTTGTTGTCCAAGCCTGTCATATATCCTGTATTTATGATTATTTAAAAGAGAAATGTAAACTTCATTGCTGCATTCCTGACTGCTGATGGGCCAGTTAATGCTGATGTGGTGCTCTGGAAGTGGCCCAATGGCAACTGATGCTCAGCTATCCCTTGTGTATTGCACTGATGCCTGGTTCTCACATGGGACGGGGGAACTCAGGGAATAGAGTGATGCATAGGAGTAGCCTGAAAAAATTATCCTTTGTGTTCATCTATTGCTTGGTTCAAAAATTTTATACACCTGAGAACGCAGCTTTCTCATGTAAGGGCAAGAAATATCTGATCTCTCTCTCTCTCTCTCTGTGTGTGTGTGTGTGATCAGCATCCATTATATTCAATTTTTTGTTAATTGACCGAGTATCAGCTATCGTGATGCAGATGCGTGCAGTAGACAGTCTTGATAAGGTGCATATGACTGATATGGATGGGGAGCGAATGGAGGGGCGTGCATCCGAGGGCCTGAAAGGATGGTCTGGAGCTTCTCAAAAATTTCATGTGCAGTTCCATGCCTTGTCTTCCTAATTGTTCTTATATCTCTTAACAAATTGTTGAAGCTTTTTGATGTTCATCATTTTAAGCTTGAGGTGTAAAATGATAATGGCAAGCATGCAGCTGATGATGACTTGTTGTCATTGGCTGTACATGCACGTAATAGTTGTTTTTGCCTTTTTGCCTTGCACATGTTTTTTTTACCTAATGTGTTTTCTCAACATCTTCAAGGAACTGAAGCAATAGAAGAACCCCTATTTTAAGGAAGTGGATCCCCCTAAAAGAATAGTAGGAAGTGGTTGAAGAATGAAGACTTGTGTTGAATGGTTATTGTCTTTCATGCCAGGTTTCATGAACCACTTTTAAAGTTTAATTGAGAAAAGAGTCATGTTGTAAGTTACCTCCTTGTGTGGAAATAGCATAATGGATTCATGATTCATATTATAAATATCAATCTAATGGATGGTTGAATCGTATCCGGCAAGTACAGTGAATTATTGAAGGAAGTCTTTTTACTTGACATTGTTGCTTTATCTTGTTGATACCACATGATATGTAATTTACTAGAAGAATGAGGGAATTGCATAGAAGAGGTGAAGTTAAGTTTTAAATGAAAACAAGCGTGGTGGTTATTCTGTGATACTTCTTGTACCAACCACATAAATTTGTATGAAATGATAAGGTTAAATAGGCCTCATGATAAAATTTTCAAAATAATTGACATTTGAAGACTGTTTTGCAACTTAATTTTTCCTTTGTCATTACATTTTAATTCTTTTTTTTTGGTTCCTTTTGCGATTGCATTCACTTCATCAAGATACTTGTTTACTTGTGATGCATCGTACTGTATGAGAGTGGTTTGATAAATGGTGTAAATTAAATAAAAAGAAAAAAAAGCCTACAGAAAGTTGGGCTGAAAATAGGGAGGAGAGATAGAGAGGTCCAACTGTGAGGGAAGAATACGAAGTGGAGTCTGCATGAATGGCAGGTGTTTACAAATGTAACATTATAAGAGGGGAGAAGTTTCAGCTTTGGCATTAAACTTTGAAATTTTGTGAAGTTCTTACTTTGATTTTTTTTTTTCACTGTGAAAACTATTTCCGGATATGTTCTTTTCGATTACTTGGAAATTTCCTCATTCTGGAATTCATAATCCATGAATATTTCATAGTTGAACTCCTAAAAGTCTTTCATAGAAATGCATTGAAGAAAGGGGTCTTTGTTGTTTTCTTCTTTGGTCCGTTGCAATTGTAATATAGTTGGATGGCATTGTTATCTTCACAGTTGGACTTTGACCTACTTGGAAATTTCCTTATTCTGGAATTCATAATCCATGAATATTTCATGGTTGGACTCCTAAAAAGGCTTGCATAGAAATGCATTGAAGAAAAGGGTCTTTGTTGTTTTCTTCTTTGACCCATTGCAACTGTAATATAGTTTGATGGCATTGTTATCTTCACAGGACATTGAACATACAAGAAAAGTTTCTTCTGGTTTACAAGTTTATGGTCAGAAATCTTCCATGCAATGCAGTGAGTATGATATGATCATCCTGAGGTGCTTCCTCAACAAATAGGGGTAGCAAGAACAGGATCACCACAAATTGCACCCACATGTGCATCTTCTATGGTTGAAATGGAAGGTTCAACCCGCCATTCAAGGATCAAGATTTCAAGGCCTTCGCCACCTCCAATAATCGGACCACGAAAGTCTGTATCACCACCCATTGACAGTTTCTCCATGGATGCTTCTCCCAGGAGGATGCTTGGAAGGGGTTCTCCATCTCATCCAGGGTTTGGATATGGACCTGGCAGAGGGACTAATAATCAGAATGGTTGGTTTGAGAGGAGACGGTCTTTTGATGATGGTGCCCAGCAAGGACAACCTTCCATGGTGAATAATGGATATGCCAAGCAGCGCTCAAGAGAACTAATTGATGCATATGGAAATTATAGAGGGAAAAGTGCTTCTCTTGAAAAGCTTCCAAAGGTACAACGGCTTGATGTGAATGGCATAGCCAGTGAGGCAGCCACAAGAAAATGGAAGAATTCTGAGGAAGAAGAGTATGATTGGGAGGATATGAGCCCAACTTTATCTGACCGAAGCAGAAGAAACAGCCTACCACCCTTTGGGCCCAGTAGTGGAAGCTTAAGCACAAGGGCTGGTTTAATGAGACCAGATGCTTCACTGCTGGAACAAGATTATGGAAGGCACAGTTGGCCTGGCCAAGCTCAGCTGCCTGCAATGGATGATCCTGCTTATACTGTTGAAGATAAGATGCCTGTCTTTGGTGTATGGTTCTTTGCCTTATATTCTGTATCTTTGCTTTAGTATTCTTGCCGTAATAAATAAGTATTTAGGCCTTTAGTTGTAACTACATACTCAAGCTTGCTTTATCATTAAAAATTCTGGATCCAATAATCATAGCTAAATTGCTGTTAATGCACATGCTCAATATGGTCAGATTGCATGGCTTATTGGAATACCTGCAGCGCATAAATATTTTTCTTTAGATTGGGAAGGATCCCTTTACACAATTTATATCCATGTGATAGAGTCTTTTTTAATGCTTTAATTTAGGCCCATTTTATTTGAACATGGTTAAATTGCTAATTTTCCTTGTTGACAAATTCTGTGAACATCAGCAGAATCATATGTTTATGTGTCTTTTAGAATCAGGCATGTGTTATTGGTGGTGTTCATGTACCATCATTTTCAAGCATTCTATGGTTTTTTGATCTCATCCTAATCACCTATTTTCATAATTTTATGATGGTATTTTATACCTTTTCTTTCTTTTCCCCCCTCTTCGGGCATCAAATTGGTTGCATGTTCAAACTTACTGAGTTCTTTTGTAACGTTGTTGTCTAATTTAGCTATATTAATAAATGACCATCCTGAATGGTTGGACTGATGGTTTTGGAGGTGATGTTTTCTTGCAGCCTGCTCGTGGATCCATGAATAGAAAGTATCTGGATGGCACAGTAAATCGGAACGAGTTGTTGCCACACTATCAGGGTTCTAACCTCACTCATGATCCATGGAAGTTGCCTTACATGTTTCAACAATCTTCACAACAGAGCCTTAGTCCACGATCACAAGGGAGGGCTCATCAGATGCCTGTTGCAGCAAGTGGAATAACACCTCCAATTGGCAATAAATTGCCCAATCCATATGAAAATGCACCAGATGTGGAGGTGCCATTTCAGAGGCTATCAAGCTCTCGTTCCGATACTTTCAATGTGGATGCACCCATGTCAGAGAGGCATTTGGCACAAAGACCGCGTTCGCCTCTTTCTGCTCCGATTATATTGCCTGCTGTTCATAAATCTCAGCAGCTACCACAACTACCTATTCCTTCAAATCGAAAACAGTTTAAAAGTCCTTTTGATCATGTAGAAGCTAACAGCCTATGCTAAACCAAGGGCCAGAATCGTCTTTGTATTTGGCTCAGCATCAGAATGACACTGCTGATAGAAAAACTTTGATCCCAAATAAGTGCTTCAAGTACCATTTCAACAGCCTGGCTTAGCTCATGCAAATCAACAGAGTCAAGAACAAGGCACTACCATTCAAATTCAATCTCAGGAGGCTCATGGAAGCTTTATTCCGCATGCACCAGCTCAACTTTCATCTCAAATGATGGCTCAGACCTTAAATCATGTACAAACGTTAGGACAGGGTGTTGCCTTGGGTTCAGTTTTGCCTCATCCTTTTCCTGGATTACCTTCTTCTGTAGCAAGGAACAACATGCCTGATACCTCTTTACATGTACATGCTAGTGTTTTACCTCCTTTACCTCCAGGACCACCTCCTGCCTCATCACATATGGGACCTGTTTCTGAAAATACTGGCTCTGTTATATCTAACTCACCTGCGAGTTCATTTTCAGGCCTGATCAGTACTCTTATGGCACAGGGTTTGATTTCATTGTCACCACCAGCTCAATCTCAGGTGCCTCAATTTGTGACTTAACTTTCTTTATTTCGTGCGTGTGCATAATTTTGACTGATCTTCGGTTGGTAATTGCTATTTTTTTGACCATACAATCTAATTGTACAGGATTCCGTTGGGGTTGAATTTAATGCCGAACTTCTTAAGATGCGGCATGAATCTGCAATTAATGCTTTGTATACTGATCTTCCAAGGCAATGCACAACATGTGGCTTGCGGTTCAAGTGCCAAGAAGAGCACAGTAGTCACATGGATTGGCATGTGACTAAAAACCGAATATCTAAGAATCGCAAGCAAAAGCCATCTCGCAAATGGTTTGTAAGTGCAAAGGAATGGCTCAGTGGGGCTGAAACACTGGAAATGATGTTGTTCCTGGCTTTTTACCTACTGAAGCTGTTACAGAGAAGAAGGAAGATAAAGAAATGGCAGTCCCCGCAGATGAAAATCAGAACGTGTGCGCATTATGTGGGGAGCCTTTTGAGGATTTTTATAGTGATGAGACTGAAGAATGGATGTACAGAGGGGCGGTATATTTGAATGCTCCAGATGGATATAGTGAAGGTTTAGACAGGTCTCAATTGGGCCCCATTGTCCATGCCAAGTGCAGATCAGAGTCCACAGAGGGATCTGGACAAGCTTAAGGGGTAAATCCACAGAATGATTATTATTGTTATTATTATTATTATTAGTATAAAACTGGCACTGCTAGAATTCCCTGGCAGATATAAATAATGAGTATGGATTTTTAAAAGTGACTTTGATTTGGCTTGTTTTATTTATGCTTATTGCATATTTCCTTGTTGAATCAATATGGACTTGTAGGAAACTTCTATCTCATTGGTTAAATTTAACAAAACTAAAGAGTCAGTGTTTATAAAATTACCGGTTTGAGAGATGAAAATGACTATTTAAAATGCTGAAGAGTCATTGCTTTATGGACATCTTTTCTTTGATTTTGGATGAAATGAAATGGGAATTCACCATCTATAAATGTGAAGAAAGTTATCCTTTATTTTCCTTGGGCCAAACTAACATTCATGATAATCTATTAGAGCTATAAATAGTATTTTTAACTGGCTATAAATTTTTATTGTTTTGTTGAGTTTTGGCTATGCTCTTTGAACTGTAATCTCTCTTTACTCTATATTGGCACAACCTTTCAGTGTGATTGGCAATGTTACCTAGATACTCATGTCTACCTTGTAAAATCCATGTCCAAACATATTGGCAAGTTGGACACGCATTAGACAATTTCAACACGTATCAGATTCTTGACCTGCGGCTATTTAAGTATGAAGTGATTTTTTGACAGTGAGTCCAATGTAACTCTCACACACATCTCATGATAATTAGAATTGGGCTTTAATTATTCTTGGAGTCATGGAAGGTTGTGGAAGGATGGAGGTTAAGAAGTTTGTTAAATATTATACAACTTTTGTGCTAAGCTAGCTTCGGATTTTCTATTATGAAGATTTTTTTTTCCACGCAAGATTAAATAAAGATAGCAAATGATCAATCCTGTAATTCATGACTTATATAAGTGATCACTATTTAAAGTCTGTGAATCATTACCATATCTACTAGCATCATTACCAAATTTTCTAGCACTAAACCTTCTTTACCTGGACATAGAAGAATTGACGTCCACCATAGTAGCTTAGATTTGAGGTCCACCTGAGTGGCTAGTTCTTTCTTTCTATGGTGATGCACCTACTTTGGAATCTTCCTAGAATTTGAACTTGTACCTGCTTAGTAAGTGCTTGGTGTTCCTAAATTGTTTGCTTCCTTGAACTGATATTCGTTCTAGATTTGGGCAACCAATGCCCCCATCTGGACACAACTCAACACATGGGTGATGGGTGTGACAAACCACGGACACATTTGAATAATGGTTCCCATGTCTTGCCCCAATAAAAAAAAGGAGAAAAAAGAGAAAAGTAAAGGATATCCTCTCTTCTAGCCAGGAAAGGTGAGGAAAAAAGAACTATTTTCCTTGATCTGAATCTTGTGTTCCTTTTGGTTTAGGAGTGAAGGGGAAAGTTGTAGTAAAAGCTCTGACATAAGCCTTGAATCCTCTCTCCTTATCATCTCTGATTCTATTGAGGCATTCATTCTTGCAATCAGTTGAACCCATGATCTCTGGTTGCTAACTAGAGGGGTATTACCACTGAGGCAAGCTCCAGTTCACCTCTTTGATGCTTCAATGTAAGCATATCTACGTAACAATGCTTTTAACATTTCAGCTACTACTTTTATGTGTTGTCAAGAGTGACATTGTAGTATTTATATGAGATGAAACATATGAGATGAAAGAACACTTAAGATAAACTTTTCACATATTCTGTTCTAAAATATTAATAATTAATTAAGTACTTGTAAAACTGTTTTTTTTCTCCCATGAATCCCTTTATCTTATAGTTTTGCTCTTGCTGAGTAAGATGCTCAGACACATTTCTAAATCTAGCTTTTGTTCTATGTCCATGTCACAATAGTTGTTATTTTGATCTGGATATTGTATACATTCTATAGATTAGAACCATTTAATGACCTAAGGATGTTGTGGTTAATGATGCTAGGATTGGCTTTAAGTAGTTCGGAAATGTAGTTGTTTTGGTGTTTAGTGGTGACAGGACCCCTGCATTACCTCAAATCGGCCTTGTATTGGAAAGGCTAGTTAGCGAGTCTGTTTTCGGGAAAAGGTGTGATTAAGTTCAGATGATAACAAATTAGTGTCTTAGATGGTGACTTGTTGATGAGATCAGGTGGCAGGTTTTCTGGTGGTAGGGGGTGGTTAGAAGGAAATATAAAATGAAGCTAGGAGTCCAAATATTAAAAGCGTTCATGTATTGCAGATTGTTCTTGCATCATGTATAGACTGATTGATGCAGTCAAGATAGCACATATTAACAGAAAAGAGTGGGAGATTTAGGTGTAAGAAAAGACTTGAGCCGTTTTTATTTGCTGATTTTAGAAATTTGGAGTTTGTATGAAGCCATTTGAGTAGTGGTTAGGTAATCAGTATCAAAGCTTGAAAAATATCATGGTATGGGTCCATACTGGTCAAATATTGGATGATGTTACATGTAGATGCTGGCATTAGAAGCATGCTTTTTTGGTAAATGTGGTACCAGCTGTGATGAGAGCCAGAATGAGTTGTATGTACTAGCGGTGTGCCCCATACTGTGCCACCTCTGGATTCCTGAAACTGTGTTTATGTTCTTATAATTCCACCAATTAACCTTTTGAGCTATTCATGTGAAGCAGCAATTCTACAGGCATGCATATGCTTTGCAAATGGGCATGACAGTGCATGAGGGGCAGTATGAGATGACGCCTCCAACTGCCATGTCAGTGCATAAAGCGTGTGGACAAGTTTTCATATTTTAAATTGGATTATTGTCCATAGATCCTTCTTTAGGTGCAAATTCAAATAGGAAAGGTTTAGTTTTTAAACTTGCCTTCTGAAATGATTTTGGTGGCTTACAGTGTGGATTCCTGGGTAAATATGAGCTTGCTGCTTGTAGAAATTCTTCTTTGTCAAGTGCTCTATTACAATCCTTATAATTATTTTATTAAAGTTTAAAGTTATAAAAAGGAGAGGCCTTGTTCTCTTAAGTTCTATTTGGAATTATCAACACAATCTGCTGTAACTGAGGTCACTTTTGTGAATCGAAAATTGAGTCTTGTCCTATTCTTTAACATCTTAACTCTTGGTTTGTTTTTGCTTCATTCTAGGCTCAGAATTCTTGCCTCACACTCATGATTTGAACCTAGACCTGATCATGGGCCAGGTGGCCCACTCAGCCATCTGTGTCTGTGTGTGTGTGTGTCTCTCTCTCTATATATATATTATTTGTGCGAATCATGGGCCAATGCCAGCCTAGAGAAAATTTTGCAGGCTTAGGCATTAGAAAAACCCTAAATGATTGATTGATTGATTTATTTATTTATTTATTTTTTTGCGGGGGGGGGGGGGGGGGGGGGGCGGGTCTAGGCGTGTACGAGGCCTAGCTATCAGTTTGTAGCCTGGCCTTTTGTTCGATCAGCTTTATTTCAACCCTATAAGCTGACTGTCAATAAATAACTATAAATATTTTATGTCTAGTATCTTTCTCAAGATTTGAAACAATGAGATCTTAATTTGTAGTTTGGAAAGAAAAAAAGCACTTCTTGGATATATTTTGAATGGCTAATTAGTTGCCTTTGGAAAACTCAATATCTAAAACTAGATTTTTATTTTTTCATTTCTTTTGTAGGGACAAGTTGACTTGGTCTGAGATGTCAAATAAAAATTTTAATCTCTAATCATTAGTTGTCTTAGATATGTTTTCTTTTTCAATGGACCAAAAATTGCTGCAATAGTTGTTTCACTGCTTTAAAAAAATTAATGGGATTCTAAGGACAAGCTCCACGAGTAAATAAAAACATGACCAAAAATTGCTTAATGTCAATCATGTAAACATGTGATTAATGCAAATTCTGAAAAGGAAAATTGCTTAGTGTCTTTGGACAGAGGGTATCTGATTGTGCCTTCTGTTGATATTTTGTTGAGAAGTGAAGTACTGAATCCATAAATGTCAAGATATTAATATTTCTCCTTGGTTGCCATGGTTTCTGCAGTACCTTTCTCTCCAAGTGAGATCTTGAGCAGTGGTGGTGAATAACCATCATATTCTCAAGGAAGAAAAAGAAGAGAAACTATTTTGTGATGGCTAGGTTATTATATTATTTTAATGAAACCATGTGAGAGTTCATTTTTAATGCGATAGTATAATGAAGTGCGACAATGGAGTCAGCATGTTGTTGCTGTTGTGATTGAACATGCAACGTTGTGGTTCTCCCATCCTTTTAAGGTATATGCGAATTTCCAAGGCAAACTATACTCCAGGAAAAGTACCCATATATGGATCATGTTTTTTCCTTTTTGCTTTCTTTCTTTTAATGTCAACAGGTTTCTACATTGTTTCCAGTTACATTTATCTCTAATGGATTCTTGTTGACACAATTTCTCATTGCACCTGAATGATTCTTCAGTAATCTGTGTACTTAATGCGTTGTCGATCATTTGGTGGTCACTCTGGAATTATCCAAGTGCTAAAAATGTTTTTATTTCTGTCTGCAGGGAAGCTAATGACAAATGTGATTGGCATAAAGGACCGCGGCTTAAATTAACTTAACCTGTAAATTACTAAGAGCATTGCAGGCCATTATGGTACGCACAGCTTTATCTTTATCCTCTAATGGTCAAGCCTGTGTACCATAACTTCATGTCAAGTATTGTACATGTAAAGTTGGCCTTCTGCAACTTAATCTGTTACCATAGTCTATACATTTCATGCATTTCCTTTTTTTCTCCATTGTACATTTTACTTTTGCAGCAGGGATCCAGCAAGTGTTGGTCATCACTACAGTGATTTGATTTTTCAGCTGTGGGGATTAGAGAAATATATGATGCATCCTAGAATGTCTTGTTATGACCTGGGCTCTTTTCTGCTATATCCGTCTTCTCTGGGAGGTTTCCTGCTTCTCTGTCTACCACCCCACCGTCGTACTTTTTTCCCTTTTATCAGATTCATTTGTAGGGGAATCCATAATTTTCTGAGCGGGTAGCCTTTCAGTGCCCTGTCGGTCATTGATTTGGTAAGAACAGATGCTTGAAGAACAGGCAATGCATCAGCAGCTATACTAGCAGTAGCAGCAAATGGAACTTCACTACTGTGCCTTTTATTCTTCTTGTTTTTTTTTAATCGTTTGCTCTCTCTCTCTCTCTATTAGGAGACTGCTGTTAGTGTGACGTCCTTTAGCGTGGGCGGTCGGTGAGAGGAACTTTTATGTTCGCATTAACTGCATGTATTCTTCCCCATGTGCTATCTTGACGTGTGTTAAAAAACGAATGTTTATTTTTTTATTGTCAGTTAACATTGAATGCAAGGGATTTTGGGTCCAAACGGATCATGTATTGTGTTATAGGGCACTGCTGTTTGAACATGATCTGCCGATGCTGGTGTCTGTTTTTAAATTTTGATGTTAAGAGGGATCTCTCTCCAGGTTATGGCTCATGGCCTGTGTCTCCCAGATTGCAATCGTAAGCTTGGTGTCCGTCGTTTGAACTTGGCCAATTCAGATTGTGTCTGATCCATACACTTGGAGGCACTACCTTTGGTGATGCCGTTATGCTGGCTGTGGTTCATGTTGAAAGGTCTTCTATCTCGTATCCATATCGTTTTTTTTTTAAAAACGATTTTGTATGATGACATGGAGTGGTGTGTGAGAAAATTTGGCCAGAACCCTGAAATGTTTAGTCATCCTACAGCCTCCAGAGGAGATGAGTTGTTGATGGGGGTGGAACTGGAGCTGTGTTTAATCCTAATTCGGTCCGTCGAACTTGATTTACAGTCGTGTTTAAACTCATTTGTCCAACTTGAACTGAAAAGATTTGGGTTTAACCCGAGTCAATTGTAGCAATCCTAATTTGGCCTATCGAACTTGATTTACAGTAGTGTTTAAACTCATTTGTCCAACCTGAACTGGAAAGATTTGGGTTTAATTCGATCCAATTTATAATTGATCCGGGTTTTGGTTGCGGTCAATCCGAATCGAGATAACCTGAATCTGAGTGTTACCTGAAAGGATGGTAGCTTATGGGTACCATATTATTGGGGGTGTTGAGGACGCTAGTCGGATCGAACGAGATGATCAACTTGAGAGCAAAGAGGATAAGGCCGTTGATCGTAGGCGAGAAAAAGAACAAATATAAAGGCGGATCATTCGCACATTTTGTCTCACTTCTCATCTTCTCTTCTTTGTTTACGATACTGCCATCCTGCAATGAGTGCGCCTTCTATGAACCGGTGTTTGAAATGATGAAAATAGACGTAGGTTGGTTCGATCAGATGGAAGTGAATGGACTAATGGAAGATGTGATGGAGGGTGTTTTGGTAAATATGAAGGGATGGTTTTCAAAATGCTTCAGGTTATGGTGGTGAGCATCGGAAGGCGAGCTGGAATTGGAGCTTTTTCCGGCTTTTGTCGCAGGAAAGCCTGCAAAATAAAATAATCATCAATTTTTTTAAAAAATATACCTTCCATGATCGGTGCGCCCGAGTCGAAAGCAAGCTGCATAGCATAGGGGCTCAGATGTCGTGAATCTCAGTGTTCCCTTTGATCCGTGAACGGTGAAGACATCAAGTCAAGCAATGGTTAGTCCCACATCTTCGACTACTGCAATTTCTCACCGCAGGGTGAAGTATTGGCTCATTCGCTTTTTTGCTCTTTTATTATGTCTATCTTGTAGGCAAGCTTATCATTCTCTTCACAAGAGTAGGGTATGAGCTCGGCATGGTGTATTACTTGATCCCTTTCTCATTTGCCTTATTGTTTTCTACTTCAGAAGTGGGATGTGCAATGATGAAGCGAAAGAAAAAAAAGAGAGGATCCGATGTAAAGTGGCTTCCGAGAGTGTGTCTTTCTCTGCACCGTCCTGTGCCTTGGCTGTCGAAGTTGTTTTTCTATTTGGCAAGCAGTTGTTTCCTTGCTTATGGAAAGCTAAACATGGTCAATTTTTTTACATCTATACCTTTTTAAATGCCTATGTGTGAAGACCATCTAGCGTTTTTTAGGTGAAATAAAACTGTAGTAGGAAAGTAGCCGTGCCCATGGCCCATTCATTTTTTTCTTCAACTCAAGTAAGACTTTTTTTTTAATACAATGTTAAATCCCCGAGTCCAACTTATGCGTTCGGCAAGGGATTTGTTTTTTTCCGTTTCTAGGATTCATAATTCGGTGTTTATTTACTTTTAAAAAAGCATTTTATTTTATTTTTTTCCCATCAACCCGAATTCCAACCCGAAACTCAATCCGAACCCGATTTTTAAAAATAGGGTTAAGGTTAAGATTTTACAAATAGGGTTAGGGTTAGGGTTAGGGTTGAGGTTTTACAAATAGGGTTAGGCTAGGGTTGAGAGAAACCCAAGTTTCATGAGCCTGAGTTACACGCCTAGATGTTGATGCTTATTGTTGGAAATTACTAGGAGGGAATGAGGTGCTGCATTGGGTTAGGGGTATGATAGTCTGATTGTTCTTTGAGGTCGCTATGGTATAAAAAAGTATGGCCCGTGGCCCTCAAGCTGTCTTCTGCCCTTAAAGGAGCAAGTTTTAACACTTAAGCTTGGTAATATGGGAAAATCCAGAGCTCTTGTGAAAAGGAAAAGAAAGGTAATATCAATTATCTTGTTTGGATCTGAGGAAAAGAAAAAGAAAATAAAAGTGGAAAGAAAGGTAATATCAATTATCTTGTTTGGATAGAAAGGAAAGAAAGAGAAGAGGAAGAGTTATGTAATAATTATATCCCACATAATTAAAGAAGAGAAGAAGATGATGATGATAGAGCAAAGAAAGAAGAGAAAAAGAAGACAGTAAAATGAGAAGAAAGAAAGTAAATGAGAAGAAAGAAGAGAAGAAGAAGAGACAGTAAATGGGTTTGCTTATCTTTTGAGCTTGATTTACTATATAGAGTTTCAGCACAATCAAAAGACAATTATTTTTAGTCTTTTAACAAGCTGAAAAGATTTGTTTAAATTTGTTTTAAGCAAAAAAAATTGTAGAAATGATTGTTAACATGTAACAGTAGAAAATGTTTTCACCTTCTTCTCCTGCGTTCCTCCTCCTCTTGTCTGCGTTCCTCTGTGTCTGTGTTCCTCTGCAGATGTAAAGAATAAAAAGATATTTTCCTCTGCACATGTAAAGAATGAAAAGATATTTTGTTTTCAAAAAAATAATTTAAATATTTTCCCCTTCCATGTTACCCCCGATTTGCTTCTCCTGCGTTCCTCCTCTTCTTGTTTGCGCTCCTCTGTGTCTGCATTCCTTTGCAGATGTAAAGAATGAAAAGATATTTCCTCTGCAGATGTAAAGAATGAAAAGATATTTTGTTTTCAAAAAAATAATTTAAACATTTTCCCCCTTCCATGTTACCACCGATTTGGGGTTAATAAATTTATAGGGGTTACTCTCATTTTCTTCCTTTTTTTTTCAAACAAAATAACTTATGATATACACAATATCTTGGCTGATTCAGATACATGGATTCAAGGATTTTTCTTGAGATAATGGGAAGGAGAACTATTTTTGGGATGCATCATCCAAGAATCAGAGAGAATGGGAAGGAGAACTATTTTTGTGATGCATCATTGATCAGATCTTGAATGTTTTAGCTGTTGAGAGATGTGATCACATGTTAAGCAATAGTTCAACGTATTTATGAGCTACAACGGTAGAAGAATAACAGTCGGTTAAAATTTAAAGCATACAATTCTTGTAAAATAATAAATATTATCTTTTTCATCAAATTACTAGGTGGATATTTTTATACAAAATCACGAATGAGAAAAATTAATTGGAGGAAGGCCATATGGCTCTGGTGAGGTATAGCGCTTAACACTAGAGCCGAGTATCACTGAAATAACTACCTTGCATCAAACATGGAGTGTATGGTACTAGCATACTCGAAGAAGCAAGGATGAATTTACGATATAACAATTTATTGCATATGCAGAATTAGATTTCATAAATATGCAAGGCATCATACTCAAATCAAAATCATGTAATCAAATGAATTTAACCAATATTATTAAGCTAATCAATTTTAAATAATATGTCATCGATTGAATAGTCTCAATGACTAAAAATTGATACAAGATCAAAATGAAAAACACTAAAATATTCAGGAACAAGACTCAATCATTTCTTGCCAATTAAATTAAAGGACACTTGGCTAGCTTTTACCCAAATCCTATTTATATCTTGGTCTCTAAAACAAAAAAATAAAGATATTTTATGAGTTAACAAATGATAATAAATAACCCTAATATGCTTAGAGGGTTCAAGTAAGCACCACAACACAATTTAAATACATGTATGATAAATGCTTCAAATAACATTATTATAAGAATTTCAATAGTAATTTAATACGTAAATATAAGGTACTAATATTAGTTTTTGATATGATAAAACTTACATCTTTTATTTCAAAGCTGCAACAATAACTCTACAAACATTAACTATGATAATATTTAAACCCTATGGTAAATCATAAAATGAAAACTGCATGTAACCTAGGCAATATGGGTTACTAGCATGAATTATCCCTCATGAAAATAGTCCAATATTATAACCTTCATATAAACCCTAAAAGGTAGGGATAATATAATGTGAGAGGTAGTTGGCTGAAAGTTTGTAACATATACTTGAATGTGGCTTATCCTGTTTTGTATGTAAGTAGATTGCAATTTACTTAAATTTGTATAATTTTCATATAACATCATGATCATATTTGCATGTAAATAGATTAAAATAAATTGCATTATGGAACAATAACTCATTGTAAAGCTTGGCAAGGCATGCAATACAACGTAAATCAACATGCTAATTATTTGATCCAATTTCAATAATCATATATACCAGGCTTCACAAAACCAATAATTTAGCTTTTTTCATATGTTAAAATCCTATTGCATATCATATTGAAGGCTTAGAGGGCAACCCAAGAGTGGAGCGAATTATGTTTTAACAAATTATAACTAATTTAGGCGCAATTTAAAGAAAAATAAAAGCAAGAAAGTAAATGAGGCAAAAAAAATTATAGTGCTTTGATAATCTTTACTTACATCCAATTTCCTACTCTCCTACTTGGGTATTCCACTATTCAATCCTCTTTTGAATAAAGATCAAACCCTTCTAAAATATTTTCTTTTCTCTGGGCTAAGGAGTAATCCTCACAAACAATTTATAATCTTTTAACTCTTTTCTCTTGAAGAGAATACTCAAGAACAAACACCTAAAGATATGGATTTTTCAATGAAGCTCTAAACTTAGGTTGGATTGGTAAGTATACTAAAGGCTAAAAAAAAACTTAAGGAAGGATTTTTCAATAGTTTCAAACCCAAAAACATATATTAAACCAACAATTAACACCTCAATTTATAGCCTTGAAAAAGTATGGCTATTGAGGCTCGTAGGTAACTCTAACGGTCAGTCATATGAAAATATAAAAAGCCCTATTGATTGACCACCTAAGCTAAAGCCAATCGACCGCCCTAGCCTATATTGGTCGATCGTTAGGTCAAGGGAGAGAGTGGTTGGTTTGGGCTTTTGAGGATTTTTTTAAATCTCGATTGATCATTTTAGGGTCCGATCAATTGCATATGCCCAGTTTTAGATTTTTAAGTTAATTTCACATTAATTATAATCCAAACGTAACTAAACTATTTTTTTATGATTTTAGAGCCTTGTGTACTTAATGTCCTACTCAATTTTGAATATGGTTCTTAAGAAAATTAAAATATATAAATAGCCTTCATTCCTTTGAACCTTGACACATCAGAGAAATCTTCAATTTCTTTTTTTTTACATTACTTTTAACTCATGTGCTAGTGTAAGGCAAAACTTTTGTAGGATCACTTGTGTTCCGAATGAGTACACACCTATGTAAACCATCACAACTCAATAATGAGTCAATGTCTTATTATCATCAAAATATGAACCCTAAGGTTTAACAATCTTGATGACAACCCATGGATCTTCAAATTAAAACATAGCATGGGATGAGCTAATTAAAATTTACTTAATACTGTTATCATATAAGTTAGTATTGGTGCAAGTATCAAGTGCTAAAATTTTGTGCCTAGCTCCCTCTCAACCCTTATTCTTCCCCCTATCTAGGTGTTTTATTTCAAAACGAGGCTTTTAATTAAAACATAAGTCATATTAAAACATCATATTAAAAGTCTATTAAAAAATAACATAGAAAACTAGAGTATCGAAAGAGTATTAATAAAATATGAAAAATTCAGCAAAACATTAGCTAAAATTCAGATTTGTAATATTAAGCCTCATAAACTAGATTCTCACACATATCACTCCCCTTTTTGGCATAATTAAATGGAGAAATATAACACATGAATAAAAGATAAAACAAAGATCATCATATATATCAAGTAATGTCTGGATACATGACAACATAAAAAAGAGACATCCATAATAGAGATACAACCTATCATCAATACAACAAATAGGGGCCAAGACTACAAAACATTCGGCCAAAAAAGACAACCAGTCAACCATTATAAGGATATGTCTAGAAAAAGCTCAAGAAAAATGCTGTTGAATAAGATCCATGATGAAGTAAGGATGTGCATCAAGTGCCTAATGCACCTTAGACATGCCCTATTGAAAAAGACTAGATGTCCTATTGAATCATCTAAAAATCTTTCCGCAAATCAAAGTTATCCTGAGTCGATGCAGTGTCCATCGGTGCCAATGAAGAGCCTAGTGTAGAATGAGTACCTTATTGGGGTGCAAGAGCAGGCTGATCATCATTACCAATAAAGTCATCATCCTTCTCCTTCTCCTCAACATCACTCCTCAACATCACTCCTAGTTGTTTTCCCAAAGTGGTCAAGTAAAGCTTAATCCTCCAAAATGTAAAGTCTTAAGTAGTAATAAAAAAGCTACCTCAATCTTTTACCCTCCTAACTAATCAACTCATTCCCAAAATATAAAAAAATCTTAGTAAAATCTAAGTCGTAGAGTAAGAAGGTCATCTTTCTAAAGGCATCATCTATGATATGTTAGATCATCAAGTGTGGAAGGTTGAAGGGAACTTGAGATATCAGATGAAAAAGACATACATATCAGTGAAGGTCACATGGTCTCTATGCCCATCCTTAGGAATGATGTTGTAAGTAATGATACGATGTATGATCCTATAGTGAACTAAGAGATTCTGAGTAGATGGTCTGAATGTAGCATCTATAACTAATCATCTGATGTAGTATGGGTTTGCTGAAGCTCAATAAAGGTTCTAGTGTTCTGGAAACTCTCGATATCATAGACACCACCTCCAAAAATGTCTAGAATGAGCAATAATATGGGTGGGTCCAGCATAATTTATGTTTCTTTGATAAAGGAATAGATTTTAGGTTAGCATCATCTATTTGTAAGTTAGCAAAAAATAACTAGATCAGCTTAGGATAAATGGCATGATTCATAGTTAACAGGGATCCTCATCCTTGCTATTCAAAAGAGGTAATGAGGCTATGTTCCTTATAATGGGCTAGGTCTACCATACACTAACTAGAAATGATATTCCTCTTCTCAAAGGTTTATCTAAATAATATTTTTGTATCTATAGACCTGAATAGGGGGTTCTCAAATTGGGATTCTTTCTTAGTTCAACTTAAGAGGATTCTTCTTTCTTTCTTTGGAGGCCTCATCTTTGAAGGCTTTCCTAGTTTTAGAGGTCATTTTAGTTTCAAGATTTTGGGAGATTTTAAACTTTAGGCTTAGGATTTTGGTTTAGGTTTGACAATAGGTAATGAAATCCTAGCTAAAAATATGCAAAATCCTAATGGGGAAGAGTAATGGGTGTACCTACAAGGTTATTATGCTTTCTATCCTAGGATTAACCAAGAAGACCTAACCCCTAGGTTTAGGTTAACAAAACTAAAAATAGAAAATAAACTAAAAAAGCTTTGATAAAATTAAAACTAACCTAAATGAAGGATTTGGAAGAGGTTTTAGATCAATTACCTTACGATTTTAGAGGATTTGGGAAGGAGAGGAGGGGGTAAGAGCTTTCTTCAGTTGGTGGAGACCCTTTGGTTGGACAAAGGCTAACGCTTCTTTTTGACCTCAAATACTTTGTAGATCCTTAATAGATTCGTTTATTTTAACAACTTCACTTTGCTAAGGGGTCCTAGGTGTTGAGAATTAATATCAATTTATTTTCATTACAATAATACTCAAAGAAATAATTATCAAATTTACTACAATGATCACTCATAATGCATGCAATGTTTGAATCTTTTTATTTTAAATTCCTTTTAAAATTTTGTAAAGGTATGAAGCTTCATCTTTACCGTTAAAATAATATCCATATGAATTTAGAGCAATCATTTATAACTAAAGTATAATGCCTATCCCCCTAAATTAGCATTTTTATTGGTTCAAATAAATTCATATGAAGTAATTGGAGAGGCTTAGAAGTTGCAACTATATTTTTAGAATGGAGGAGGATTTAGTTTGCTTATCGTTTTGACAAGCTTATAAATTTTATTTTTAAAATTTTATTTTAAATAAGCTTCTTAGATAATTTTAAATCAAATCCATACTTGTATGTCCTAGCCTTTTATGCTATGACCAACTACCATCATATAATGCAGATAGATATGAAAATGAAGAAGAAAAAAATTTATCTAAATTAAAAATATAAATATTTTCATGCTATGACCAATAAATAAGGTTCTCTTATATTTAATATTTTCTATCAAGCAATAAGTAGGTTCAAAAATAACTCTGTTACCAGTTTATCATATAATTAGCTTATGCTAAGAAATTATTCTTTAAAATTTTAACTAGTAAAACATTTTTCTACCTAGCCTATGGCTTGGGAAAAAGAATCAAATTTTCTGTTTTGGTAGGTAAACTTGTAGCTGACTCCTATTCAGGATTTATGCTTTTAGTTTTGTTTCTTTCCTAAATCAAAAAGAAAAAAAAATTGAAGCACATGCTGTTGATTATCATACTTAATAGCTATAAATAACTTTAATTCATCTTACAGCAATGATAGTGGCTTATATTTTTTTTATAGTTTTTTTTTCAAAAAATTAGTAATGTAATAGGTTTTTTTATAATAAACTTTAACTTTTAATTTTATGTTTAATAATAGACAGTATATTTATAATTTAATAAATTTTTATTTTTATTTTCTAAATAATGAGCGCAACAACCTGTCTCCCCCTTTTCCTTACCTTTAATTTTCCAAGCATATTCTAAACCAGAATATTGCAAGGGTCATGTCTAACTTTGCCGCCTTAGAATTCTATTAATATAAATATAAATAAATAAATATATATATATATATATATATATATATATATATATATATATATATATATATATATATATATATTTATTTATTTATTTATATAAAGCCGCCGAAAGACCCGATGGATGCGATAAAACGGAAAACTGACACTCAAACCCAAACCAACGAGCCGAACCTTTCCAAGCTGAGGCCAAGCGAAGCGAAGCGTCTCGGCGCTGCAACGGCCTCTCGCCACTTTCACAGCGAGCGGGAGGGAGAGCAACACATGGCGACGACCGGCGATAGGGAAGGAGTCTGGGATTTCCACCTGAGATCCCTCTCGGCCAACGCCAGAGATTCCTCCGCCGCCAGCGATCCCGCCTCCGACCCTTATCTCCTCCAATCGGTACGTCCCGATCCCCCTCTCCCTATTTCTGTGGTCTTTTTTTCCCTCCGAAATTTTTATTTTTCTGTTTCTTTTTTTTTTGATGCGGTGAAGGTTAGGAAGATTTATGAGATTTGTAAGGAGGGAGGAACGGAAGAATTGGTGGCTCGGGCGTACCCGCAGATCAACAAGCTATTCCAGCGATGCATCGCGGCCTTGCCGCAGTCCCAGACCTCCAATGGCCTTCTACTGCTGGTGGGTTCCAATGGATTTGCTTAAATTTCTATTTTGAAGAAGATTCCTGATTTTATTATTTTCATTTGGCATTTAATCATCTGCTAGAATGTTGAGATATTGGTTCGTCGCTTCCATATTATGGTTGATCCCGATTCAATAAATTATTTTAGGATACGTGATTCTGCCTAATTTCCATCTTGTAGCGTGTTAACATGTACCTATGCGATTGTTGATGCACATATTGGTGCTTTCGTTTCACATTATTGGATCTTGAAATTTAAAACCGTTGTTGCTGAGTTATTTGAGTTTAGGGCTCGTTGCCTTTCTGATATATCATTAAAATTTGATTTAGGAATGTGAAAATTCTTTCTCTAATTCTCTCATTTGTTAGTGTTGGATGATGAAAGAAAATACTGCAACCAGATTTGAACTAAAGAAATTATGAAAGGAAAAAGTGGAGTTTGGATATCTATAGGGAAAAAAGAGAAGGAGAAAAGATGATAAGATGAAAGAGAGCAGGAAGGGGAACAAAAGAGGTGCAATTGGGAGGTGCATCAGTGTGACTACATATCTGAGTACTATTAATATTCTGTTTTGGAGGAGTGCTAGGGTCACGCATTCTGGTAGGCTGAGGATACTTACTTGCATTGTACTTCTGCTACATCACTTGATAATTTTGTTTACCTCTAACTGATAACCTATCACCTATGAACGTTGGGATGTTTCTTTCTTTCTGCTCATCTTTGTCTACATTCTCTTTAATTACCTTCCTTGCCTATCATCCAGCTCCACCTTAGGTAGTGTTTGATAGAAAAATAGTTATCCCTGGATAAGTGTACAGGATAGAGTTTATTCAGGAGATAGCTGAGGAAATAATCAGCTTTTTTTAATAATAGTTTTGCCCTTAAGAGATAAGTTCAGAGAAAAATAGCTATTCCTTCAGTCCCTAAGGAATAAGTTCAGAGGATAACATGGGTTATCCCCTTGGTTAACTTTTTTTCAGCTATCCTTCGTAGTTATGGCTTTTAGGTATAAGAAGGGATATCCCCCTTATTCCCTATTTCAAACACACCCTTAAAGTTTCATGTTTTTCTTCTAACCACCAAACCTCTCATGCCCCCAAGAACTATTAGAACTGTGCTGCCCAAGTCCTCAAAGGAGGTCTTTTTGGAAGAAAAGGATTGATGTTTTCTTCCACTCTTCTACACTTGTTTTGTAATCTTGCTCTACTTTTCTATCCATCTACAACGTGTTTTGATTTAGCAATGCTTGGATCCATCTAATTTGCGGTGTGCTTGCAGATTTCATTGCTTTAAGCCTAACCAGATCACCTACTTTCCGAATTACTAAAGAATTACGAAAAATTGGCAGATGGAGAATTGCCTTACTACCATGAGTACTGGATGGTAGAAGAGTAGAAATGATCCCCACGCCAAAGCATGCTGCACCATTGACTTTATCCTTATGCCAAGCATATCCCTGTTCTCAAAGTCTTGACTAGGTTATTTGGCTCCCTGTGCTCAAAGTCTTGATGGATGTATTTGGTTACCTCACCTTGTTCCTAGTTATTTATGGCATTGGATCTTTTATCTATTCTTGCAAAAAACTTACGTCCATATAGCAAGATATTCCTGAGATGTGGCTGATGGATTTTGGGTTTGATATGCATATCTTCCATTTTGGGTTTGTTAACTTCCTCTTACATCCTCTTCAATCAAAAAATAAAAGACGTGTATATATTCCTTTTGTCTTGTGCTTATTTAATTGGAGTTTAGTGTGACCTTTCATCCATGTTCTTGTCTCTACATAATACTGGAACATTTCAAATTGCACATTGCCTGCTATGGGCCTTGCTCTGATAAGGGTTGGTTTCAGAGAGGTAGAGATATTAATTAGATACACCCAAAAGGCTAGTTCAACCAATTACCTATTTCATAAAGGGTGTGTTGGGAAGTTCCTGCTGGATCAAAGGGAGTGGAATAGAGGTAGCAAGACCTGGATGGAATAGAGGGAGCAAGACCTGGATAGAGAGTGTGGGGCTCAATCCACATGAAATTTAAGAAAAGACTTTTTGAGGTCCTTTTTTTAACCTCTTGTGTATTGTGCACTGCAACCTGCTTCCCTCTCTTGATCCTGCTCCTCCCTCTTGCCCACCCCCAGGCTCTCTTCTGTGGTGATCTCATTGGATCTGGCAGATGCTTCCCAAATAGACTATAACAAAAACTCTAATCAGCGACAGTTTGTTGATAGAATGAGTAAAATATGTTATTAGGCAATGTGGCAAAGGTATAGTGGGAATACTTTTTTTTGGCCTACTTGTCCGTGTACATCTAGTGTTCACTTGTGTGATCCTTCTATCATCATAAATGACTTAAATGCTCTGGTGGCTCAAGCTAAACACTGATTATCTTTTTTGGTCATCATTCTTAGGATCAATGAATTCTTCAACATTTTGCTTAATACTTCTTGTAGCCATTACTTAGTTATGTTCCCAAGAATTTGTTGTCTTGGGAGGCTGAAATGGAAAGACTTAACTTTTGGCATTTTTGGTGCAAAGTGGCTGTCCCAAGACTTGAACCTGTGCCACTGCGCCTGTCAGCCCAAGCCTTTGCCATTGCACCAACCAATGGCCCCTTTTGTTTAATACGTATTGTCAATCCCAAAATTGAAACCCTCATTTTTATGAAAATATTCTGCTTTCTTAAGCTTCTTCAATATCATTTTACATTACATTTGCTACTCTATATTGCAAAAATCTATATTGTTTGCTTATGATTTTAAACAAATGACAGCAAGTTTATCGGTTCAATCATTTTCTTTGATGCAGACTATCCTTCAATTTTTCTTGATTTTGGAGAAGTGGTTCTACATGATGCTGATCCTAGTTTGAGGACCTTTTTCCGTTCATGCTTAAGTAGGTAATGATATTCTTATGTTATCTAAAAGGATTGTACATTTGTTATTTTAGGCCTGTGGCTTCTTGAAAAAGTAATGTCTGCGATTGCTGTTTTAATAGTCATATGAAGGAGTTATGTATTTGGTTCCTGCACTTCTCATAATATGCATTTTTTGGATTGTGTTACTGATACTTCTCTTGGCTCCATAGAGAGGAATGCAATTCCCTGCATCACAATTTGTGCTGTTTTCTGCTACTTTGATTCTACCCAAGTTTAAAATAAACCTCAAAGTACTGGTTCTTGGTTGTATGAGCTTAATTGTATAACCAATAAGGTAGGTTATCTTTAATCCCAAATGTTGGGTTCATGGCATGCGCTTCTCTGCCCAAAGCTGTGTTAGTCGACAATGTGACCCCCTTGCATGCAGGGTTAACATCAAACCAAAAAATTGCTCATAAAATCCTCTTGAGCTGTTGTTGCGCATGCATGGATCTGCTGCCTCAGCCATTATGGATTAGTTGAGGCTTGTTAATTAAGGGTATCTTTTATGAGGAACAATACAGAGAAATGACTACTCTAGGATCTCACAGTTATGGGTCATGAAACATCATTGTATCTTTTGAAAACAATATGTCAAGTAATATATTCTGTAATCTTACTTTCAAGAGTAAATAAATTTGGCAGACAAGAAACAGCAATATTGATAAGTACACAAATTCACCTTCCTCTAGGAGGAGATCTAGTGATTTCCACTAAGTCTTCAACTAGCTTTGGAGGAATCAGCAGGGCTAAGAGCTGAGGTATAATAGTGAAATCAATGCCAACATCCAAGAGAAAACTTAGTATTTATTCATGGTTAAGCTTTGATTGCTTAGGATTCTATGGCTTCAAGGGCTTCCCTAATACTTGGGTATTTAGGACACATTAGAACCCTAAATACATACTATATATAAAAATTATAGTTTTAAAATCAGGGAATATTCTCTTGACTCTGTTTGTCATTTTTTTAATACATTGATAATACCTACATTAGTTATCCACTTTCTTACTTGTGTTAACTACTTCGTATGCTCTCTTTCCTTCTTTCTCAATCAAATTTGATCCTTTCATAAAACTCCTAAACAAATTGGACTCTATACCTTTCTCTTATTTGACTCTCTGATAGATTGGACTGTTTAAGTCAACTCATACATAGATTGAACTCCTTGATTTGACTTCTAAATGGTTTGAACTCTATCCAAGATTCCAAATATTGGTGGGAGCGTGGGGTGTCCCACCACTTAAGCGTTTCAATTGGGCACTGTCTTAAGTGTTAATATGGGATAAGTTGGAAAATAAGTTGGGATGGGATGAGACATCCGTCGTCCGAAGTGTAGGTAAGTGAGATACCCCTTTCCATGGGAAAATCAAGTCATCCTTACCTCATGGTGTTTAAAACCTTGGTTCTGTCATTTGCTCTCTCTTCTTCTTCCTACATTACATATGCCTGGTTGCTTATTAGAATTCTAAGCAATTCAAACTCCAAGTTTCATTCAACTTTTTGAAAAAAATAGTTGGATTGCTGTGTTAATGGCGTTACTGAATATAATGCTGTTCCTTCATCTATTGAATCTTGTTAATACTCCTATATTGTGGCTTTTTAGAAATGCTAGAATCATGCTCTATATAATTGTGATTTGGTCTAAAGGACAAGACCACTTCTAAAATACTCAAATTAAGATGCAACATGAATGTCAAGTGCTTCATAGGGGAGTTTGGTGCAGTGTTTGAGATTGTCCAAAAAAAAAGAAAGGAAGAGAAGTAAGAAGAATCCATCATTAAAGCCATAGCCAAGTGTCATACCACATGGCAACATGAGGGGCATGCTATAATATCTGAGGTTTACTTGGTAATAGATATAGTGACAATAGAAATGTATATTGTAACTTTCCTTTGTTAGTAATACATTTATTTATAAGACTCTCCTTTCCCTTTTATGGAGTTTGTATTTCTATTGATTTCAAAATTCAAAGATCCCTACTTTTGTCATTCATCAATTTTGATTTATTTATAGGAAGCTAGCTTCATATCATCCATAGTAATAGAGACCAGAGATTCGAGCCTCAACGGGATGGAGGCTGAGATAGCCGAGAAGTCAAGTCCCAAAGAGATTTCAAACCAATCCTGGCTGTCCTGCCCCATCTTATCTTGGCCATAATACATTATAGTGTTAATTTTAAATGGATCTAATTCATAAAAAATATATATAGCTTTTGAAGTACAAATATATTTAAAAATCAAATAAAATACTAACTTTTTTTTAAGAAAAAAGCATTCCAAGCAATTATCTGGTCACCTAATGGTGTCGAAGATCTACACAGGATGGGACATGGGGCATCTTGTTCCGTAAAAAAATTGGGACATCTCTGTCCCACGAGATTTAAAACCTTGATAGAGACATGTCTTGAACCACCATAAGAGGCCTATCTCTTTTATGCAATTGTGTTCTCATGGGCTCTTGATTATGTAATATAACCTGTATCTTACATGACATGAGTTAACTATTGCTTACCAGTGAATCAAAGAGGACTATGGAACTTGAGTTGTGTGCATGCATGCCATGTCCATTGCAACATCCCTACCACTAGATCCATCATCTCTCAAACTATCATTATCATCATTGATAATACCATGAAAAATAATAAATTAATTTTAAATAATAAATCAATAGTTAATTATAGAAGCTTTAAAGATTTTTTTTAATTTAGATTAATGTAGGACCTTACTAGGGGTTTTGTGTATGT
This sequence comes from Calamus simplicifolius, assembly GCA_900491605.1. Taxonomy (NCBI): domain Eukaryota; kingdom Viridiplantae; phylum Streptophyta; class Magnoliopsida; order Arecales; family Arecaceae; genus Calamus; species Calamus simplicifolius. The sequence goes on from UESW01004260.1 coordinate 411,826, forward strand.
TCTTTAAGCACATGGATATGCACTAATTACTACTTATTTTTCAAATTTATTTAAGTTTGGATTTAGGTTTAGATAGAATAAAAGTTTGTTGTATCAAAAATCGGCACCATTTTGGTACGATTTGGTATGGGGTGTATCATATTAAATTGGTGGTGAGCTAGTTAGGTGGACCAGGGGTCCCAGGACATGAATGGCCTCAAATTAGGTTGAACTAGGTGTTTTGGTATATCGGTACGAGGTCGATTTGCCCTCCATACCAAACCAAAAGACTGAAATGTTTTGATTTGAGGATGGTTATGTTTGGTTATCCTGAATCGTCCGATTCAGAACATTTTGACATACAATGGATAGAATTAATCATGTCCAATTTTAATAGATTGCCATGAAATTAAGTGAACAAATAGCACGCATACCCCCAAATAACCTACTAATTCTATAGATTTTTAGATATTATTTTATCTTTTATTTTTTAGTTGAAAATATATTTTTAATATAAAAAATTATAATATGATCAAAAATATTCTTTGTTCTCTTTTGTATAAATCATCCTTAGATTTACAACATATAATGAAATCATATCAAAATACAAAAATTTGGTATGATCTCTCATTTTATCATTTTTTGCCTATTTTAGGCATGGAAAAGCAAAAAAGGAGATGGAGAGGAGGTAGTGTATTGCTTGATTTGAAGATCAAATCCACCAATTTTTTGCCTTTTTTGCCTTGTTGTTGGGCTGAGAATGCGGAGAAAGAAATGGAAGAGGGGGTTGAGAAAGCTCATGGGGGGCTTTCTATGCTTCCTATATCAAGATCGGTGTTGTTAAAAGCACTCGGCATACGTAAGTGCAAAGGGCTCTTAAAGTTCAACCGCAAGAAGCAAGACGCAGGCGCATGCTTGAGCAAAATGAAATGCATATTTTTGAAATAAATAGTAGAATAATTTATGTAAGCAAGATTTATAACATATAATAGAAAAAAATTCTTCCTCCTTTTTAACAATCGAAATCATCTAAGTTATTTAAAAAACTTTCAAACTATTTTTAAATTTTTTCTTTCTTTAAAGGATAAATGACTAGTTCGATTTTAAAATTCTTTCCAAAATATTATTGATTTTTGCACTGAATCCAGAATATAATCTATAAATATGGAAAAGTGGATAACTAATTGAGATAATTCAGGTATTCTTTTTTAGCAGTTAAATTGATGATTGGTTTCAAAAAGTCATTGTAAAATATCATAATTTTGGAAAGTGGAGATTGATTGGATATTGTTACTAGACCTGTAAGAGGAATTCTTATTTCTTTTTAACAACCTGATCACCTAAATTATTTTAGAAAAACTTAATTCAAACTTTTTTAAGAATCTTTCCTCATTAATAGATCCATGACTAATTTAATTTTAAAATTCTTTTTAAAATATCATTGATTTTTGCATTAATTTGAGAATGTAATCTACAAATATGGAAATGTAGACAACTGATTGAGATAGTTCAGATAGTTTATACAAAATGGGAGTGCATTTTTAGTTAAAAAAAATGAAAGATGGAATATAGGAGTTATTATCAAGAAAGGTACTCTTTTTTGTGTCTCAAATTAAATTTAAAAGCACGCACCTTTTCACCTCATGTGTGCTTAGATGAAGGCATCTCGCCTAGGGTATTAAATGTGCTTTAATCCTTAGTGCCTTGCATAGTGTCTGGTGCGTTTTTGACTTAGGATGTAGCCAAATCATCTCATATCAAACCAAACTGGGCGGCTTGGCTCCGTACGAATTGATATAGGCTGGTTCAGGGTCTGTATTGAATCTAAGCTGGAACCATGTTGATTCTAGATTAAATTGGCATAGTTCAGGCTGAATCGATTGGTTTGGCATTGTTCGACATTTCCATGATAGGGAGGCTCAAGAGTGATACCACATTATCTTACACTTGAGGTGAAATTTTTGAATACTAATAGTATAAGAGACTAGCTAAAAGAGAATGATAAAGGAATAGTGTGCATTGCTATTCATGATGTTTGGATTCCATTGTCTGATGAGAAGCTAGTGAATCAAGTTGCATTTTGAGTGAAAAAATGTACACTAGTTGCTGGCTATCTTTGTGCCTATAATCATGAAAATCAGTCCTCGCTATTGAATGCCGAACTGTGTTGAATTGGCTGGATAGGTTCGAATCATATCGAATTAGTTCAGAACCAACATGATTCTAGCTTACGGTTTGTTGCAACTCCCGAACTGGCTTGTACCATTAGTACTGAGCTGAACTGCTCAGTTCAACTCGATATGGGATGGTTTGGCTTCACCTCGACTTAAGAATAGAAGAGGCAAAGAAGGCCTCCTTTGAGCTTTCTTTGCCCCCTCTGTTTTTCTCTCCATTTTCAATTCAAAAATAAAGAAAAAATGGTCAGAAATAGATGGATTTGATCTTCAAATCAAGTAATACACCTCCCCTTCTCCTCCTCCCTTTTGTCTTTTTATGCCTAAAACAGGAAAAAAATGACAAAATGGGGGAATATTATGTCAAATTTTTGTATTTTGAAATGATTTCATGCTATGTTGTACATCTAAGGATATCTAGACATAGGAGGAAGGAAGGATAATTTTTGATCATGTAAGACCCTACCAAGTACATTTGGCAACTCACTCATAAAAACCCTTTTCTCCCTCTCTTAGTTTAGGTATTTGTCCAAAACTGGATGGTACAGCCTGAGACATCTTGTAGTCAATTATACAGTAAAAAGTTGATGTTCTTTTGCTGGTAGGATATTCATGCATCACATCACAGTGGGAGGAGCATAGGTTCTTTCTTAGAAGCCTTGATTCAGTTTAAACTAAACAAAAAAAAGTACTAATAGTTGATTAGTAATTGCTAGTATATAACTGACCTTTTACATGATCAACTTTCTATCTGACTCATTCTACTGTACATAACAGGAAAACCGTAGAACTGACTGGGATGATGGGTCAAAACACCATTTTCATAGAATTGTACTCTTTTCGTGTCCTCATTTCTGATGTAGGAGAGTGTATTTTATATATTAGTTTGTCAAAGAGGTACTCCCCACTGTCTTGTTGAGGCTGGTTTGTCATCAAGTTTTTCCAATATCCAGCCATGTATTTCTATGTCAAGAAAATAGCTTAATCTCTATCTAATTTACACATTTTCCATTGATTTTTGTGCATCCAGTAGATACTCTATGTTAACATATATGTGTGCCTAACTTCATTCTCCCTCCCCCAAAAGCAGGAGTGCACCATACAATTTAGATAAACCCCCAAAAAAATATAATTCCAGGTAATTAATTCATTATAAGATGGGTTTGGTGTCAACCCTCAAATTGTCATCAATTAAAAACTCCTTTCCTCAAGCCAGAAACATGCACTGGTAGGTGTCATATGCATTGCATCTGCATGTGATACGCGAAAGTATATACTAGTATTTGGTGTAAATGGATGCATGTGGTACTTCCGTCTAAGTGTTAAGTGGCTAACTGATGCACTGATTTACTGGAATTTGTCTTGGAAATAGGGTATCCTTAGATTTTATATTACAAACTTTTCATGCTTATGCTTTCTCTTTAATGTCACTGGGAGATAAATTAAGGAAGTGCAACTTGTCAACGGTCCGGGTGCAGGAGGTCCCGCTATTGTGGGGCTTGGGGAGGGTTAGATGAATATAGTCTCACCCTTGCATGTGGAGTGTGTTCCGAACTAGTGACCTCCTGGTCATAAAGGATTATCCTTACCATTGTGCCAAAGCTCACCCTCGGGTGTGGCTTGTCAAATAAGAATGTTTAATTTGGCTTCTAGCTTCATTTTCTAATTTGGAGATTTTTTCCCCACAACTATATGTTGTTATCCCTGAGTTAGGTTGTGTGTAATATAATGCAACTTTCTGGTCATGGGTAGGGTCCTTGCATGCATGCATGTATGCATACAATTATGCATCTTTATATACATATGTGCCCAATTGACATATTTCTGCCTGGTGAGGAAATTTATGATGGGCTGTCCAAAATGTACGCTTATTGTTGTAATTTATAAATGGTTAGACACTCATGTGCCACCATGTACTGCTATTTTGTGACTACTTGATGTGTAGGCAAGATATCTCCAGATAAGTTGATTTTTTGGTTTTTATGCTTTTTAGATATGTAGATTGTTGTGGACAGTGTGGATCATCATTTGGATGGATCACTATCCATTTTAGTTTCCGAAATGACCATGTTAGTTATGCCACATTAGAACTGGTCTACATTTGTTGACATAGAACTTTAGGAGGATTTGAGCACAATCTCCGTCTAGATCACATGATCATCTAAATTGAGATTCCACATCATCAGTCATGACTGCATCATCTACGGTGGCAAAAAGTGAAAGGGCAAAGGTTCTAAGGTTTCTAGTCTATGCATTAAGGGGGTACAAGGTGGATAGACTTTGACTGAAAGATACTATGTTTTGAACTGATTTCTGGACTAAATCACGCAAACCTTTCATGTGTGTTCGACAATAAGATCACGATGCATGTTCTTGACGGTTGTTTGAAGTGGGCATTCCCCTAAAATTTCTGGGTAAATTAGCTGACATCTGAAATTGCTACGTTTGAAGTGCCAGAAATTTTTCCTAGGAATCTTAATGGCACCTAATTTTGAGAATATGCGATTAACAGGAGGAGGGGTGTCAATCTTTGATTCCTAGGCATCTTTTTTTTTTCTCCAGAAATAAAGGATCATTACGAGAATTGACCCTACTAACTTCAAATGGCCTCTTAGTTTATACAAGCCATGATGAATTTTCCACCATTGTTCCATTGTTGCCATCCATTTTGGCATTTCATGGCTATTTAATTCTTAGGTGAGAAATCTTGAAAACCTTTGAACTCGAGTTTTAGGCATTTACATGCATGGCATTATGATTAGTCTTCAGAATTTTATCTATGTATGCATGTATTCATGTATAAATGAATGTTATGTATGAGTTGGCTTATCTAATCATTATTTAATTTTTAAATCTGAATATTTTTAACATTTGGTTTTGCATGGTTTTGTGGTTGACTCTGACCTGATCTACATGATTCATCAGTTTCATCTGGCTTGTTTGCATATTTATATGTATATATCTATATGTACATATATAAACATTTGTATTCATGTATATTCATCTACTTATATATATACATATATTACAAATTGCATATATGCATATTGTAGACGCGTTGTATCTGCCTCCGGATGTTTGTCGACTTGGTCCTGAATAGAGCAGAGTGGAGGAAGCATATTCATGTAGCCAACCCCATGTAGTTGGGAAAAGGCTTAGATGAGTTGAGTTGAGTTGAGTTGTTGAGTTGCATATATGCATATTGCATATATGCAAGATATGCATATGTACATATGGCTATTAGAGACACTAGCATGCATGCATGAACATGAGCATAGTAGAATGCACTTTATATATGGCTGATTGATAGTGGACAACTTATATCACTCTGTCCAATTGACTACCAAAAATATGAACTTGTTCAGAACATCTTCTCTAGTTCTGCACAAGATTTACATTGGTTTGGTGTTGGACTTAATATTTTATCTAGATTATTTGACCAAGCAACTGAAAAAACACATCACTTAGAATTTTAAATACTACATGTGCCGTACATATTGCCCAAAATTTATTCGTTGCAATTCGGTACATACTTAGTCATTTTTCTTTTCAACTTGGGTTAAGTATACCTTTGAGTTTAATGAGCTAGACCAAGTGACATATATTGCAGGAAAGCAGTACTGATGCAAACACATTTCAGATTCAGTTATGGCGGTGGCACATTTAAGTCAGTTGGAAATTAGATCTTGATCTTGATTTTGTACCTGTACATAGCTGATAGGTCTAAAATACCTTATGAATTAGCTCCAGATTGCTTGCTGATTAATCATCTCTCTCTCTCTCTCTCTCTCTCTCTCTCTCTCACACACACACATGCTCGTGCACCTGCACAAAAGCACTGCAACTTATTCCTGTAAATTAGACAGGCATTTGGCTGTTTTAGTTGTTTCTCACACCCTATTTTGCTTTCTCCATTGTTGCAGAGAGTTTTCAGACCCTGTTGTTGCAGAAGCGACCATTGACTTCATTAACTTGAACAAGAAAAAACTTCTCATTTCGTTTCCCACTTTACTCCCACAGGTATAATTTTGTAGGCTGAAGTTACTGAACATTAAAAAAATGTATATTTTTACAATCCTGAATGAAGTTGTATTCCAATATTTGGTGTATAATTGGCAGTTCACTGTATTATGGCGGCATTTAAAATATGGTTAGTTTAGTATTAGATCTGTTTAAAGGGTAATCACTTACATTGTATTGTTGGGTATGGTTTAAGTCTTTGTGGACTCAAACCAGGATTGACCCTATACCTGGTGCCAACCATTGCTACCCCTGCTAGCATGGCTTTTGAATAAATGGAGAAATATATAAAGAAAAATACTGTAGGTTGGAAATTCTTATTCTATTTTGTTTTTAGTCTGGCAAGTCTTTAGAGGAATGACTAAGGTAGTGTTTGATATGTTATCCATGGATAAGTGTACGGGATAGAATTTATCCCCTGGCTATCAGGGATATCCCTTGGCTATCCCATTGATCATATCAAATGCAAAAAGGTAAATCCATGGGATAACCTTTTTTTACTCTTATTTGGAGGGATAACCAGCTATTCCTGCATTCTCTAGGGAATAAATTGAGGGGATATCCCATGGTTAACCATGGTTAACCATGAATTATCCCTTTGGTTAACTTTATTCCCTGCTATCCCTTATAGTTATGGCTTTTGGGAATAAGAGGGGATATCCTCTGGATATCCCCTCTTATCCCCTATTTCAAACACTACCTAAATGAATATCCCTGGCCACCTGCAGTTCTTCCCATTGCTGTTAAAGTTGATTGCATGGAATGGAGAGAGGTATGTTCTCCCCTTATTTGATGTTTGTGTGACTTATTGTCTTTTCTGTTTGTCTTCAACCATACCCATTTGTTTAACAAAGAACATTTCAGTATATATCCAATAGTAGATTATTCTTTGTTACTTTGCTATGTCTTCGACTACCTTCCATTTGTATTTCCATAATCATCTGGTCGTGCCCATTATGACTTGCACAGTTAGTCCCTACTCCATAGCAAATATTGATACCTGTTTAATATTGCATTTCCAGATTGGAGAAATCATTTTTAATGATTCTTCCAGCAATGATGTCTGCTGGGTCATTTCTTCCCCTTTTTCTGTCACTCCTGGATCTGCCAAGTAAATTCTTTTTCACTCTGAAGATAAACACTTTTCAGTCATTGTTTTGTAATATGAATTGACATCAACTAGGTTTTGAAAGGAATTATACTAGTGTACTGCAAAAAATATAGTAGTTGAACCATGTTTTAACAGTTTACCTGACATGTGCATTGAATTTGTGCTTTTGTATACTATGTTAGTATTGCAATGCCTGTTTTTTTTGTAATTAATGATAATTTGTGCATATTTGATATTATATCTCAACACTTTTATCCATCTGGATTTCTTACCATATATCAGCCATGTATTCTTTTGATCCTGGTAACAACATATATATTGATTCTTCTTACAAAAACCATGATGCTGTTAGTAGTAGTTTGATAAAATTGTTGAAACATTTGCTGGTAATATGGTTTTACAATAACCTCAGTGTAACTATCTCATGTTTTCTAGACAACTTGACCACTGACAAATTGTGTCGTGATTTATGAAGCTTGTAGGAATTGAAAAATAATATATTAGAATGATAATAAAAATGAGAGAAATATAACAATAGTAACTATCAATTTTTCATTGAAAAATAATCATTACTAACATTTTGTTATGTGCGCATAGGTGTAGATGATATATGTTGTTTGTTTGGTGGAGGTTTTAACCAGGATTTAAGACAAGTGTAGTGCTAGACTAGTATTGTATTGGCTTGTCCCTAGTGTAATAATGAATCAGTCCTATATTTCACTGTGTCAAGAGTACTTCCTCTTTTTCTCTCCCTTTTTCACTTGTTTGCTCATTTGTAGCAAGGCATACAAACCATATGGCACCTTTATCATTGTAATGCATTGGTTCATGACTAGCATAAGTCCATGATTTGTTATCTAAATACTTTTTTGAAGTATTGATGGGTGCCTTTTCATATTGTATGATACATTTTTTGCCAAGGTGTCATCAACATATTACATTCTCTTCATATATAGGGGTGGTTTAACCTTGCACTAATTGGCGCTACTCTGTAATATATTGTTTCAACCACAATACTATGATATAATGATTCTTTTAGAGCTTAGATGGAAGCTTGATGATAGATGTGTTCATTGGAATACAATTCTAGTTATGATCATTTTCTTATTTATGATTTTAATCATAAATCATAATTGTAGCTTTGAAGGTCCACAAGCAAGGTTCGCAATGTTGAAAACCTTGTGCAGGTATTGTGTTGGTATGCTTGGTACGGGTTTGGTTTGGTATACCGATACTTGGTATGCCCCTCGTATCGAGCATTGGTTTGGTGCCGGTATGGTACATATGCTCGATATAGGATAGAATGCACTGATGTTGTGAACCTTGGCTGTAAGTTAAAACTTAAAATCTTGGCATCCATTTTAGCTATTATCTTTTCTAACTTTTGATGCCTTGGATGAGACCTCATTTTTATCCTAACAACTATGGAAATGTGCCTATGTTCCATGTTATAACTTTCCTATTCTCAAAAGTATCCTCATATTTCTAAGTCTCCCTCTCAAAATGCTCTTATGAAAAATAAGTTTTCTCCCAAAATATCCTTCTCTAATCTATCTAACCTTTTTAGGCTCTAAATCAACTTGAATTCTTGAAGCGATTGGTGCAATGTAAGGGTCTCTTCTAGGCTATAGAGCTTTAGCATGATCCTGACAACTAAGATAAACATAGCTTTGGAGTGTGGAGTTGCCAAGGTCTTTAATTTTCATTATTTTATGAGAACTTCTCAAACATGATCTCGATAGTCAAAATCTATCACTAAGATTTCTAGTGGGGCTGCCAAGATATATATGATCTAACAGTTCTTATGGGCTAAATTAGGTTTAAGTGAGAGAGTGTTGGAATTTGTTTTCTTCTACACCCATGTTACCAATGATAGGATTAATATATGTAAAGAGAGCCCTTTTTTATGCTGTCCAACATGATTTCAACACCTGGGATTGGAAAAATCATGGTTCTTAAGATCTAAGGATTTTAAGGGTTCCCCAACATGAACTCCATCTGTGATGCACTCAAACTCCTTATTTGACCCAACCCACAGTGCTTGACCATCAAAATTAATATTTTAATCTAGTTGTAGTCTTCCGTTGTCCCTTTTTCATCGAGAGAAGGCAATTCACAAACCTGTTATTGACCTTGCAGAAGAACATATATAAATGTCTAAAAAAGAGTAAGTAATATCTGCTTAAAAAAGGTTGGATGGCACACATCTAGCATTCTAGATAATAAAGGGTGCTTCTTCTAGTTAAAGGGTATGCTTGTTAACAGAGTACAAGAATCACATAGAAAGATTTTGTTGGGGGGGGGGGGGGGGAGGGGATGTGGCAGAAACCAGGCCAACCATCATGTGGATGAGATGATGAGTGAAAAGGAGAGTATGAGATATGCTAGTTGGTTATAATTGGATTAAATTTGAAACTAGAATTGCTTTAGTCATTCCAATCTGGGTTGTTGTGTGATTTTAAATTAAATACCAAGGGAAGAGAAGAGTTAAAGATTATTGGTTTTAAAGGTGGGGCATTGCACAGTTTGTGGAATCTTGTAGGATGCCACTGCACCCAACCCTCCTCCCCCCACCCCTACTAAAAATCTGTTGATGACCTTTTTAAGTATGACGAAAAGTAGTTTTAATTGAGAGCTAATAATTTTATTTTATTCCTCATTAGTTCACAGAATTAAAGTTGATATATTGTTGTAGAGGACCATGTTAATTTCATGTATCTTTCTTATAGTTAAAGATCTTTAGCTCTTATACGAAATTTTTAAATTTTTATTTGTATCTATATTCATTGCATGTTAATTGTTCCCACTATCTAGAAGCATAGCCCTCAAGAATTGCTGTAACCAGTGAAGCTTTCAGATAAGGAATCTAGACTTGTGCTTATCTAACTGAAAGCTTCTTAATTTAACATTATTTCGTCCTGTACCTTTAGGTCACTGTTCTTTAGGGCAACTTTCCTCCAAGTAGTCATTATGTAGAGCACTTGGACTCTGTTGTAGAAGTGCCTCTTGTTTTCATTGGTCAACAAATCTGTCAGCCCCGTTAACCACCAATGCTTCAGTACTTGTTGCTAATCATTTGACAAATTTGGTGATTACAGACTTATCATAGATTTAGGGAGTGGCCTTCATTATTTGCAGGAAATGCTGTTTTGTATCTTTTTGCCAAAAGGACCATTCTCCAAGTTTCCTAATTCAAATGCCCCTTGCCATGTCACTATACAATACGATGCATGCAGAGAGAAAAATAGAGATGAGGACATACGCTGGCATCAGCACATATGATTATTATGCAAAATAGAATTTTTGAAATGATATGAAACTTTCAGACAATTGCTCTCTAATTACTAAGATGGTTGCCACTGCGATGGGACAATTATATTATCAAAATATGGAAAAAGAAGAACACAATGTTGCGGTCACAAAATTTTGTTTTGATCAATCACTTTGTTAACATGTTGTGCATCTCTTTTAAACACCCAAGCACAAACATTTGTCCATGAAACTAGGGATGTTTTTAGTATTGTCTTATTTTTGTCATTCTTATGAATCACTTCCATTTAAGATCTTGAATACAAAGCACTTTTTTGTGTATTTGATATTTGGTAATCATATATTATAGAACTTTTTTTTATGAATCGTCTTTCCAAATTTGAAAGATATGGAGCAAGATCATAACAGCAGAAGCTAGAAACTGGTTTCTCTAACTTCTCCTAAAAGCCACATTTGGACTCATGTTTCTTCGAGAAGCACTTGTTAAATGATGTTACCAAATACTAACATTTTTAGACAGCCTTTTATTCTCCTTTAATGCCTTAAAAAGGACTTTAACAAAGCAACATCAAATGTGCCCTTAACTTCTCTGCTAAAAGGGCAGTTATTCAACAAGGCCACTGGGTCAGTTGTCTAGGGACAGGACAAATTGGTTCTAAATGTCCATACGATATTTCAGGAAGCTTTGTTGCCTAGGATGTTTGGATGAATTCACTTGTCTTTGCTTCACCTTTTTGTAGGAAAACATTGATCAAATCACTAATTTAAGGCCATTTGTATCTTTTGTTTTCTGTTTTTGTTTTACAAAATTGAAGAAGAATGTTGAACCAGACTGAACAACATGTATGATGAAACACTTTTGCTTTTTGAAATTATTTATAAATTCTTCAGAGCTCTTAGCAGAAAAGATTTATTGCCTTCAGAAAAGAGTGTAAATAAAAGCAAGGTATGGCAGAAGTTTTGTGCAAATTCTAACTTCACATCGGTATTCATGTGTATTTGACTAATTTGTTGAGAAAACAGCAACATAATAATGATGCCAAGCGGGCCTTTTGTTTTTGTATTCTGAGATATGTATATTTCTTAATATACTTTACTTTCTAATACATTTTTAGCTTCCTCAAAACAGTACTAGTAGTGGCATTGGAAAAGGTGGAAAAAAGCTCAGGGACTCTCGTTGGCAGTAGCATAGCTTCTATCCAGAAGAGTGCAGCTCCTGAGGTTATATTTGAAATTCTTAAAGTTTATGCGATGAAAGGTACCCTCACTTTTATGTATCAGGATTATTTGATATATTTATAATTTATTTACAGATGCTACTTGCACTGATGGATGAAGCTTATACTGGATCAGCCATAGAAGATCGAGGGGATGGTTCTGGTTCTGATGATAATAATACTATAGATGTCGCTGACCCGGTGTTTCTTGACCTTCTAAAAGACGAGAATGATGGGCTTGCTGTAAGTCTATCCATGTACACTAATGACTAAATTTAGCAGTTTATGTGCAACAAGGACTCAATATTTTGAATGCTGAGCTTTGTTATGGTATGGCTATTAAAAAACTCCTATACCCAAGCGTCCAATATATGTCTAACTCAGATAATTATCTTATATGGATTTTGGGAGTGGGTTGTGACTGCCTATGCAACACAGCCATTAGACCCTTGGATAAATTTGGCGTTGGATAATATTAACAAATTTTAGAGAACATTGGAAAACATTGAGCTATGTAGTTGTTAGACCAAAATAAAAAGGTAAAAAAAAAAACACTGTTTATATATATATATATATATGGCTGAAACTGATGAATGTGTGTGAATTTGCTTAATTTGTCCGAAATTGCTTGAAACTGACTAGAACTGACTGAAACTGAATATCTCAATCAGTTTCTGGCCAGTCTCGGCTGAAATGGATCTGTTTTCACTGAAAGTTCAGGCCTCTGTATTTTGTCTACTTTATAAAATTGCTGATAGATGTTGTGTTACCCTTGATGTTGCTGAATCTGCTTGTCCAATGAAGCTAAAACTATTTTCATCCGATGGTTGATCTGACATTCACAGCTTTTGATATGCTTCCAAATTTCCAACACTATAAATGCCTTGTTAGCTTAACTTTATATATAGATGGCACTGCTAGCATAAATTTAAATGTATGGTATGTAAACTGTTAAACATTGCATTTTTATTCTATTCTATGTCAACATGTGCTAGGTGTCATATTTCCCTTGACATAACAACGCTCAAAATATGACACATGGAGACACATGTTTCCAGGACATCAAGAGGGAATAGCTTTGGTAGAAGGTGCAATTTTTGCATTTGATACTGATAAAGTGCTCTATACAATTTGAGATGCTATCATGTTTGAAGTGTTTTCCGCAATTGTTAATTCTTGGATAAGTAATGGTACATTGGAATCTTTAAAGAGACTGGGCAGAAGAATTTCTGCCATGTCTGTCACTTGAATATCTCCTTATTTTTATAAATTGATACTGTAGTGCTCTTCTTCAATTCATTAAGCATCTTTTTGATTTCAAAATTCTTATTAAACAAATTTGTCAACAAAATTACTCTTGTATTATATAAATATTTCCAAAACCTTGATACGAATTTTATCGGATCTTACTGATCTTCCTATTTTCATATTTTCATAACCTCGTTACCTTGAATATCCCTATTCTATGAGTAAACATAACATTTTCATCCTTAATGGAACTAATAAGTCATTTTAAACTATCTCTATGATTTTCATTTAATAATTTATTAAAATTACTTCTCCATCTTTTTTTAATCTTGTCTTAACCAAACCAAAAGATGAAAACATGTGGATATTAATCACTGGAAAACATGTGTATGCGTCATGTATTAGCAAAGACAAAACAAGAGCATTGCCATAATTGTTATGGAAATTACATGTTTGTTCTTATTTTCTCAATGAATTTAAGATTATTAAGGTAAAAATATTCTCATTTGAGATCTCATTGTCAAAGGCTACATGAATAGGTTACAGTTTTTAGAGCCGCATTCCAGTGGTTTGTTGGCCTGGCATTAGCATGATACATGAACTGCTCTGCATGCACTGTGTCAATATGCGGCCATGTGCAACTGGAACAGATGGAACTGCAATCCTCGAAGATGTGTTCTTTGATTCTCTTTCATCGGATAAGCAGCTAACTCTTCATTTATGACCAACCTTAAGTTTGAGTGGGGTAACCAAGATTGGTTACATAGCTAAAATCTTTGCTTGAATATCATAAACTTTCTTCAAGGAGGTTGCCTTATTGCAGTCCGCCACCCAACCTTCTATCACTGAACATGTAATTAACATAAAAAAATCATTTTTAAATTTATATCATTGAAGGATTAAAAACTTTTTGTGAATCCATTTTTCCCCATATCAATAAATCTCCTCTCCCATCCACCTGCAAAGCTAATCATGGAAAACTGTCCATAATCTTGCCTTCGAAGGATAAAGTGCTAATTGCTGATTTTTTTTTTCCTTTTTTAATTTGTTGCATTTCAGTTACGCCATTGGACATCTCCTTCTATGGCTTCATTATTGCAAGCTGCTATTAATACTCCTCAGTCTGATAGGCTAAGACAAGCACTTCGTATGACACCTCGGTTTCTCGCTCTGTATTTTTCAACAGCATTGAAAGATGTCAACGACTGTGGTTGCTTTCTTATTTCCTCCTCATGTTGTTTCAGCTTAAATAGTCCTTATGATACGAATTGACTTTTGTGAATGAATATTGCAGCAATGTTATGTGCATTACTTCCACTTCTCATGTCGAGATATTCTACAATGTTCCCTGACAAGGTTTCTCTTTTGAGGTAGGTAAATGGCAAGCACAAATTGCAAAATTTCTTTGCTTTTATGACTTGATATCATTAATCAATAATGGAAAGGGTATTCTTTCATGCATGCTTGTGGACATGTACTCAAATATGAGCACCACTAAACTGCAAGAAATTGATTTAAGAAGTTGTAATATGGAATTTTGGAGTTTTCAATCGTTTGGCTGAATGAGGTGGAGAATTGATATCCGATTGATTTTCAGTCTTAAAAGAAGCAACTGATCTTAAATTAAGAAATAGTGAAACAGAATTCAAAATTTAATTAGATGTATATTCCATGTTTTTGTTATACTTGCTTTTACAATATCTTGATAGTTGATACCAGACCATACATACCTGGTTCCGGTCTGTTGCCACATCATTAAGGTCTACAAATATTTCCTTCTTAGTTTTATTTATAGATTTGGTTATTCCTTGAAATTTGCCTTGCATTCCTCTAATATAGTTAGGTTTGAAGTGCTGAACAGAAAACCTGCGATTTTAACTGAATCTGGATTTCCAGAAGAACTTCAGATGTATCAGCAACCCCAAACCTTAATAGCTGAATTCCTCAACCCAGTGTACCCCAACTATTTTTAAAATCCTTTTAAGGTTCCCCACTCGTTTACATTCTGCAAATCCTTCAAACCACTCCTTGGCTTTTTGATGATTATCGAATCAGGAACAGATGTTTAATAGTTTCAAAGTAAATCATTTTTCACAGTAAGCAGTCAAAATACATTGACTCTCTCTTGTCTGTTAATTTATGCATTGTAGGTTCAAAAGAAGCTTTCAGATTTTATGCTAGCTGCATTTCAACGGTCACCTGATTTTATTGCACTGCTGAAGGTACGCTATTTACTAGTTTTTACATAACAGATTGAAGATAGCTTTGCAAATCTTTAGAAGATTATGACAATTAGTTATGGTTACATTTCTTGGGCTGAACTTTATATACTTTCAAGATTTTATTTTAATTGTAGATACACTTTATATGACAGGTGACAACCTTAGAGTCCTCTTTTTTGTTTCAACTAAGGGCATCTTTGGAAAGGCTGGGATTCATTCAAGTCCCATTAGATTTTCCAAATCTAAAAATCCTTAGTGGAGGATTGACTGTTTGGGAAGTTAAATGTGAGGATCAAGAACCTTGCAGAAAAATGCAGACCTGACAGAAAAGTCCTAGGGCAGACTGTTTTGGTATCTTTCATTCATCAGGATGGGGACCTATTTCCCCTTTGTTTCTTGTCCTTGTCTAGCTCAGCAGGAAGGCAGTGGATGCCATCTGCAAGCAAAGTTTTAAATTCTATGGGATGGGACCATCCTGGTTTTTTATGGAATGGGACGTGCCACTGCCTTTGCCTTGTCCCAACACTAGGGATAGGTGATGTTTTGGTACGGGTCGATACTGTCCCAAAAAATAAGATGATAACCTATCTCAACATTCCATGGGACATCAGGATCTGAAACCATGTCTATAAGGTCATCTTGGAAACCATTCCCTTTGCACCCGAGATATAATTCACCACGGACACATGTTCCTATAACTTGGAGATATTGTCAAGGCGACCACCTTGGTATTGATGGAGCAAGGATGGTGTGCAACAGCATGGTAAGAGTGGTAGGATGAATGAGAAGGCCGCCAAAATGATTTTCAAAATGTCATGAGTAGAGATACTTTGTCTAGTCACTGTGAGTTTGATCAGATTTCAATGTGGTATTTGGGGCAGTAATTTAATAGAACTAGGGTACGCTAAACTGTATTGAACTGCCCGGTATGGGCGTATGAACCATATCGATGCAAAACCATTATGATTCACCATTTTAAAATGGTAAGAGGTTAATGCTGTTTCGAACCACCCTATATAGCTCAGAACCGCCCTACAGCAATCTCATATTTAGGTCATACTATATCGAATCACCTTGTACCTTGCTGAACCGCTTGGTTCAGCTCAATATCATATGGTTTATGAGTTGAAACGTTTTAGTTCACCTTCCTGGTACGTCGTTGGTTCAATATGGAATGAATGGTATGTCATGGTTCAGTACGGGATGAACGACGCATTATTGGTTTAGTACGGAATGAATGGTATGCCATCAGTTTGATACGGTATGCTTCATACCGAATCATACCAGTCTGATATCGAAATGATATTGGTTCTCATTATGGTGAACTTTGAACAGAACAATCAACAATATGCATCTCCAAGTTGGAATTTTATAAGGTTTTTAATTAACTACTGGATTTAATAGTTAGATTTTTTCATTCAATTGTTGAAATTTTGGTTATGCAGGACTTGTTTGATGTCCTTGTGTTGTACAAAGAATGATGCAAAATTGGATAGGCATGACTAGTTAGCTTAGCTTAAGATACAGAGTTTGAAACAAGTATTAAGAAGATAGCTGTTAGAGGCTGAGTGGAAAAACCTATGCCTGCTGTGAGCCTTTATTTAAGTTTCTCCTACTCGACTT
This sequence comes from Calamus simplicifolius, assembly GCA_900491605.1. Lineage (NCBI taxonomy): Eukaryota > Viridiplantae > Streptophyta > Magnoliopsida > Arecales > Arecaceae > Calamus > Calamus simplicifolius. Next base: position 428,690 of record UESW01004260.1, read on the forward strand.
AGAGATATTTTTCTTTTTGTGGGAGATTCTTGGGCATTATTTGTTTGCATTTCTGAATCTATGTTTACTAAACTATGTAACATTGAAATTGCTGGACCCTCAAAGTGTGTTGTGAGTGGGTTTTGGATGCAGCTTGTCTGACCAAAATCATTGTTTTTGAAAATGAAGTTATACTTCATATCAAAAACCTTATTTCATGTTTTATGTTTTTAACTGTTATTTTGTATTTCCTTGAGTAGTTTTTTTTTTCCCCTTCCTTTAAGGTTTTGTATGGTTGCTACTGTTCTTAATGTCTATGCAGTTCCTTTATAGAAAGATCCTCCTTCTGTCACTTAGCAGTCTTAAATTCACCTTTCTTTGCTAGAGTATCCCATATAAGGAAAACTCAAAATAAAGAACTTGTCCTCTTCTTCAATTTTATATGTTTTAAATGATCATACAGGCAATTACAGGCTGTCTATTAGAAGCATAACCAACCTTTATTCATGCATGGAAGGCAGGTCCATGGCTGGATATAGATGTATTTCATGAATTGATTAGTATCTGAATCCTGTGCACAAGGGGCTCAATCTACTTCATGGAAAGTGCTGCAGAAATGCCTCCAATACCCGAGCCACACCTGAACCATTTTTTCTGTTATATATTCATTTACTTCCTGAACTGTTTTAATTATGAAGAATCCTATGAGATCCCTGACATGAGTCTTTCTTCCCAACAAAATATGGTGTTTTGCTCTCATTTGCTTCAGTGAAAAGTAGAAGGGAAGATGCTTTCATGTTGGCACTCTTTTAAAGGGCGAAGCATGTTTACTTAAAAAAAAAAAAACCAAAATATTGGAACTTAGATTTATTCTCCTCTCTATATCCTCACAGTAGAAGATTAGGTGTCTATAGGATTTTCTGCCCACGGGAAAGCTGGTCATTTCCTACGGGATGAAAATATAATACATAAATTCCTATCCTTAGTGTAAACATTCTGACACCCAAATATGCCCTCAATGTGGTATCTAACTGAGAGTTCTTAAAACATGTGATTGTCATTGTAATCTTCAAAGCTAGCCTTCAAAATACCATAATCCTGTGATAGCTTACGTAAATGAGGTTGATCATAGTTCCAAGTTGAAATTTACATTAGTGAGTTAACCTCTACAAAAGAAAAGTATGATTTTAACCTCTACCAAAGAAAAGTATGATTTTCTAAAAACTCTAGTGTCAGATTTGTTCTGATAGTGTCTAAAAAAATGTTTTTTCATTTGTACGTTTGGAGTGTTCTTTGTGTGTAAAATTATTCACTATATTTTCCTGATCAATTGGGAATGTCATTGCAGAAGCCTATCACGGACAGACTTGGGGAAGCATATGACAGTCCAGCAAAGGTAAGAACATCCTCTCTGTCCATGTATGCCCTTTATGTTCCTTTATTTAAAAGATATTGGAGTTCATAATGGGAGATTAATCTCTTAGTTTCTTCTTCTCTGATTTCATTTTGCTATTTATTATGTTCTAAGACCTTGACAAGTGAGATAGTAATCCTGCAGTTCTGTGCTGAGCTTATTATTCCTATTAGTCTATAAATGTTAACATAAATGCTCTGCAGACACTTTTTGTCTTGATCTTGCCAAACCATGCAATGATGTGTTTTCTTTTTTAAAAAAACTCTTATATGTTTTCTTTGATCCAGTATGTTTGGTATGCATAAAAGTAATAAACTCCAATTCTTTGCTCTCTCATTATATTTGTATTCCTTTATATATACTCAGGTGTTAAATAATGATCATGGGCGTTCTTCATTTTAACAGTTGATGACATGCAATGATCTTATTTTGTGTCCTTTCCTCTTTAACCAGATCTAACTTTTGGATAGTATATCATTAGTTTTGGGCAATACTTGAATGCAAAACTGCCTTCACTATATCAGTAGTTTTCATGGTCAATAATACTGCAAAGATGTAACATCCAAATGTATCAATCAAGTGTTGGGTGTATATCGGATGTATGAGATTATATCAGACAAGACTTTGGCTTTGTTTCGGTTGTTTCTGTTTATTTTATCAAACTTTTCCCTTGTTTGTGACAAATGAAAGCGATACCCATGGGCAAGGGTTGGGTTTGCAGATAACTTCATTTAGATTTGGAAGTAGAAATAATTGTTCTAAATGGGGATTGGGTGAAGGGCTAGAATTCGATGCACTCATTGTCATGACCAATAATTCAAATTTGATCAAATCCCAAGATGCCACCTTCATGATTGATTAAAACTTTATTAGAATTTAAAATCCTCAAAGAAACCATCAATAAAATTATGGGAGAGAGTATTAGAAAATTGAATAAGAGCTAAAACTTTGGTGTCAAATAATCAATTTGGATTTATGCCTGGAAGATCGACCATGGAAGCTATTTATTTATTAAGAAGATTGATGGAAAGATATAGGAAAAAGAAAAAAGATCTTCATGTGGTCTTTATTGATTTAGAGAAAGCATATGATAGAGTACCTAGAGAAATAATATGGTGAATTTTAGAGAAAAAAGGAGTTACCAAAAGGTACATAGAATTGATAAAAGGTATGTATGATAGAGCAATAACTATTGTTAAAACAATAATAGGAGAAACTATTAAACAACAATAGGAAAAACTAGTGAGTTTTCAATTACTGTATGTTTACATCAAGGATCTGCCTTAAGTCCGTATTTTTTGTATTAGTTATAGATGAATTAACCAAACATATTCAAAATGATTCCATGGTGTATGTTATTTGCAGATGATATAGTATTGATAGATGAAACTAAATCTGAAGTAAATGCTAAGCTAGAGATTTGGAGAGAGGCTTTAGAATCTAAAGGTTTTAAAATTAGTAGAACTAAAACTGAATACATAAAATATATTTTAGTGGGAGTAGAAATACAATGAAGAAACAGTGAAGATTGCAAGCCAAGAGATATCAAGGAGTAAAAAAATTTAGGTATTTGAGATCAATTATTCAGCAAGAAGGTGAAATAGGTGAAGATGTGAATCATAGAGGTAAAGCAGGATGGATCAAGTGAAGGAGTGTTTCAGGAGTATTACATGATCGACGCATCCCATTAAAATTAAAAGACAAATTTATAAAACCACTATTAAGCCAGCTATGCTATATAGAACATAGTGTTGGGCAATATTGAAATAACATGTGAATAAATTAAGTGTAACAGAAATGCGTATGTTAAGTTGGATATGTGGTAAAACTTTAAAAGATAGAATTAGAAATAAACATATAAGAGAAATGATAGTAGACCAAATTGAAGATAAAATGAGAGAAAATTGATTGCGGTGGTTTGGACATATACAACGTGGACCTTTAGATGCTCCAGTTAGAAAGAGTGATATTTTAACAATTTATGGTAAGGATAGAGGTAGAGGTAGACCTAAACTAATATGGACAAAATAATTAAAAAGATATAACTATTTAATTTGAATGCCAACTTGGTTCTGAATAGAGCAGAGTGGAGGAAACAGATTCATGTAGCCGACACCATGTAGTTGGAAAAAGGCTTAGATGAGTTGAGTTGAGTAAAAGAAACCATGACTTGCATCGATGTATGAAGAGAAATTTAATGAGTGAAAATCTTTAAGATGAAATCCCTTGTAAAATTTTAAGATATCCTCTAATACACAGTACTACACCTTCAATGATATCAACATGGCATGAAAGCCAATTTTCCATTATTGCTTCGATAATCACTTGATTTGAGGTGAGCTTTGGCACCAAGGTTTAAAATCCTGTGAGATGGGGCCTTTCGATTTATCAATGGAACAGGATAAACCGCTGTTCCATCTTATCTTGAGACTTAGGACGGGGGAATGTCCCAATACACACTGATTAGGATGCTAGGACAATCGGGGATGATCCCACTCCAACACTTGAAGTGCTAACTTGTTTTGACATCCTACAGGACATCCAACTAGAATTTAGAATGATGATTAATATAATAGTAAGGCTGCTCCATTATGACCTAGAGGTCATAGATGCAAAATATGGAAATAGACTCTCAGCATGCAGGGGTAAAGCTGCATATATCTGATCCTTCTAGTCCTTGCAATAGTGGAAGCCTTGTGCATTGGATTGTCCTCTCTTCAAATATTAACTTGCGAATATCAAGTCCACTAAAGACTTTGAAAATTTTATATATAAGACAAGGTGAGTTACAAAGCTTAGTAGGAAAACTTATACCATTGCAAAGAATTTGAGTTTTCATTGAGAAAAACTTGACTCTTAAATCATAACATGGATTGAATTATCACTGTAAATCCATGTATCAGTTTGTTGACAAAAAAGTGAAATCAAATGTTTCAATAAGGGAACACAGCTATGGTGAAAGAATCGAAGCATACTAAAAAGAGTTTAGATAATTCACACTAGATCAAAGTCATATTGTTGTTCCAAAGTTCAGTGAAAGTTATGGAATAACTTTGATACTATAAAATTCAAAAATTAAAATTCCACTAATAAGAAAGAAATGATGAAACAACCAGAACACATTTACATCAAATTCTGATGTTTCATATAGTTTTACATGATCTTATTGAATTTCACTTAAACCGTTGAGGCTATTCATTATCCTTGTTGATGGTGTAAATGAGGCCACTCATATCTTTAGGATTCACTCATACCACCTGGTTGAGGGTTCGCATATGCCACCTTGTCAGCGATTCCTTATCGATAATTCAAGTTGGATCACTCATACACCACCTAGCTGCGGTCCTTTTAAATCCTCATTGGCAATCCAAATGACTCTTCAAATACCTCTAAATTGAGGTTCCTCAAATAAACTCGAGTGAGGCCAATCATATGCCATCTGCTTAGGAGTTGACTCACTTTATTCAATTATGACTCATGCTCATATATCATCATGTTAGGAGCCCACTCATGTTCTTCAATTATGATACTTATTTTATATTTGAAAATGCTCAAAATATCTAATGAAATATTTATTAGAAGCTCCAAAAATAAAACCATCTGAAAGAATTCTAGTGAGAAGAGAATCTGAAGTTAATCATGAGCTTAACATATCAATTAGGGATTCATACATTTTCATAATTTCACATAGAGGCTTGAACATGATTCTAGGGTAGTATAGGACCATGAAGATTTTCAAAATCAACAAAATAGAATACAGCTTTAGAAACTACATCAATTGTAGTGTTCAAAACTCAAGAAAACCCTAGGTTTGAAAAGTGGCTAGTGGTCTAGGGTATCAAAATAATACTTGATCTGAAAGGATTTAATGGAAATTTTTCTCAAAATTCAAATGCAAATTATATGAAGCCTCCTTCAAAGAAGTTCGAAACAATTCAGAAGCTTAAAACTGATATGGGATTCAAAGACACCAATCAAAGCAGAACTTAAATAAAACCATTGTGGAAGTTACAAGGAAAATCGTGTATTTGGAAAGAACCATGCATCTTAGAATTTCAAGACCACATATGAGCTTTAAATTGACTGAGAGCTTTGAAAGAAATACTAGTGTACAAAAACTTAAAATCGAATACCATGAAGAGAGTTAATTAATTACCTAATGAAGAAAACGAAATGCATCATACAAAAGCTTCATCATCATCATCCTCTCCTCCTCCTCCTTTCTAGAAACCCCATCCATTCTTTTCCTCCTCCCCTAGCTGTCCCCTATGACCCCCTATGTATAAGTTGGAAGGGCAGTCGGAAGGTGGGGCTTACTAGGTTGGTTCCCCCAGCAGGTCAATTTCTCTTTGTGGGTGGATAGGCTAGGTTGATTGACAGGGAAAGTAGGTTAGATGTGTCTCAATAGACAAGACACTAAGGACAGGAAGGCAGGCAAAAAGGCATTCTTATTGACATATAACATTTTTAGTAACTTAAGACATTACATGAAAATAAGGAGGTACCCTTATTTGAATTTGATAAAAATACTTAAAAATTCTACTTCTTCGAAAATAAAAAAAACTAATTTCTCAACTTAAAAATTCTACTTCTTCAAAAATAAAAATAAAAAACTAATTTCTCAACTTTAGTTCAAAACTCTGATTTTTGGCTGAGTCAAAATTGTGTCTTTTAGATGCAATGGCATTTCTCAAACCTTAAAGTTTCATAAATTCTTTACCTAAACATTACTAAAACTCAAATGTCTGGTTAGAAAGTCTTATGAATTAGTCTCCAAAGCATATAACCTAAAATTATGTTTGGCAGCGCTAAGCGCATTCTATAAAAGGTTACACACATAAGATGCTTATGTATATTTCTAGTTACAAATTGGGTTGTTACATGCACATATGTAAATGCATTTTATATTTGAAGTATATAATATGAAATATAATTTATACTATTCTGACGAAACATCTTCTTGCACAGACAGAGTTGGCATTGCATTTGTGTTGGGCCATTGGGGAGCATGGAGCTGGTGGCATATCTCACAAGGATGTGGCTCGTGAGCTATTTGAGAGCTTAGAATTGCTTTTATATGAGAATCTTTCATCTAGGTTGGTCTAAAGAGTAGCAAAAAGGATTAAGCTTTCTGAAACTGAATCATGGTATCAGTTTTTAATGTTGTTTTATCTTCTCTTGGGAAGTCGTTTGGGCTTGGTCCAGGAGTCTGCTGTTGACTCAAATATTGCAGCTTTTAGGAAATCTTTGCAATCTAGGCTTCTTTGCTTTGTGGTGACAGCAATTGCAAAGCTTGCAACGTGCCATAACGAGCTACTTCCAAGGGCTCGAGTGTCATTAGCTAAGGTCTGTATATATTCTAGACCCATTTAGGAATTCTACATGGCTACTTCATAAGCTTATCATGAGTTTAATAAAGCAATGTATTGGAAGAACTTTTGTATGTTGTGTATGTCAGGTGGCTCGTTCTCAAAACTCAGACAGGAGGGTCTGGAGACGTGCTTGTGATTTTTTGGGACTAATGAGTGAACCAGCAATCAGCTTGTCTGTTTTGGGTTCCTCAACAAGGCACGTCAATGGCCCAGGCATTGTCAATTGGAGTGATGGAGGATCAAAGATGATTGCTCATATGCCATTCTACATTCTTAATGAACAAGAAGGTAAGCAAATTTATAAGTTATTTCAGTTATTTGATAATGCTTTTTAAGAGGTATACAAGAACACATGCCACCTGAATTAGCGATTAGGTATCTTGTTGAAAGCAGGTGTTATACATGTAAACATTATCTTTTAATATTTCTTAAGTTTAATTACAAACAGGGAAAATCAAGTTGCCTGAATATTAAAATGTCTTCCATATGGATACTTAGTGAATGTACAAAGGGTTATAGTCAAACTTATGCAATTTTCCTTGTGTTTGTTATATTGTAGTTTTATTTCTCTAAGCCACTCTGAGGTTGTTCAAGTTATAGTTAATTTGAAGTAAATGGTAATAATTTATGTCATACCTCCATTTCCAAAAGCATGACCCATTATGGTCCTAATTGCCAAAAAGGGTCACAAAGCCTTATATTATCTTGGAGATTAATATGCACCATAATTTGGAAGCAGGTGAATTTTAAGTTTGTACATGTATCTGGGCAAATTAATTTCGTTAATAATGTCACCTGTCTTTATACCTTTGTTATATGATTTTTACATTCTATATTTATCAACCTTTTGACATATATATGTACAATTCTGCTGCAAATTTTTGCACCTATGATATGAGAATCATAACAAGACCTGATATCATTTATGCATTTAAATACATTCCCTAGATAATCATTATATCTGATTTGATCAGAGTACATGAAGAAACATTTAGATTTTTACAGCAACTTGAATAAAAGTTAACTACAATTTATACAACTTAAGGTATACAAACTTGTTTGCATAGTTTAGGAAATTTTACAAGATGTGTTTATCAATAAATACACACTTTGGATGAAAGTTACAAAATATACCATCATCACACAATATACAAGGATTATATACAAAAGCCTTCTCATGAGCAAAAGTAGCCAGTGTAGCACTTCAATATAAGCAGTTTGTGGCATTGGACAGAAATTTCAGAAAGTTAAAACCATGTAGAATATGGACCAGGTCTAGGAAACCTGAGACCTCTTAGATGATATAGATGAACTTATAACTTGCATATCATGACTAATTTTATTTGGTCATAAGTGCAATGCATACGGAATAATATGCACTTCAGAATCATGCACTTCTTCTCAATCCTTTGCTGTGTTCTTGTTCTAACATTTGAATAAAATAAATATCAATGGGTATTTTATCAAAGAAACTCAATGGGCATATAAAGCGTACATCTGCACAGCCTTCTTTCGTGTATCATGGTGATGAAACTTGTTTCTGGCAAGAAACAAGGTGTTTAAATTTCCTCCAAAGTTACATTTTAAGTTCTGTCAATTTTAAACAGTTTAAACATGTGTCTGGCATATTGGACTAGAACTTTCCACAGACCATTCCAGTGATCCTCAGGACATGAAGTCTAATGTTCAGCTCCATTGGCATAATAAACAATCACATTTTTAACTGAGAACAATGTTTATGGACATTATTGATGTACAATTTGAATTCCTTGTTAACTTTGATGCCATTGATAATGATGTCAATTTGATCATCTTTTTATTCTCTATCTTTTGACATAGCATAAAGCAATTGTCTTCTAAATTGTATACATTTCTCAGGTCCACCCTTTCATGACTTTTCCTTCTTAGATGTCTTTCCAAGAGTATGAGATATAATGATCTGGAAAGGTGTCAGTAAATATGTCTATGACCTTGAGTTGGTAAGTGGTTCGAATTGACAGTGGATTGATCTGCAAATTATGATAGCAGAAACAATGCTGGTACTTTCCTGGATATCTTTGTTCCCTGATCTGGTTCTTTTATGGTGTTTGTAGGAGATCAGAACGAAGAAAGCAAAAAAAAATGACAAAGATCCCTCTCCAATCTTATGGAGACAATTTTGATCCACAAGAAATTGAGTAAGCTCCTCTAAATAACTAAATGCATGCTTCACTCTTTTTTGAATGGCAATCTTTAGGTCATCCCATCAGCTGCGAGGTGGTTGAGAGGACCTTGTATCTGCCCATAAATTATGTTTATTGAAGCAATCAAAGCATGGTTGCTGAATGAGAAAGAAGCTCTGAAAACTGTACAAAAGGTTCAATAAGTCAAAATGGCCTTGGTTAATAGATCTTTGAATAGAAAAAAATGCATGACATGTAAAACAGATTTCAATACTGTTTCTGAAAATCAAGTTTGGAAGATTGAAGTAAAACATAAGCATAAGATTTGTATTCTTATCATAGTAGCATATTATGGTTTTTGGTGTCATCTTTCGGGTAGACACATATATGATTGCAGGGTCACTAGTGGCTATTATTGATTTAAATGTTAAAGCCTCGGTGCTTGACATTTGTTCCCTTGAATGAAAAGTTTAGTTGGAGGATGAACATTAAATTTTCTGTTCTATAATATTCCTTGATTCACTTGAACGGCAAGTGTAGCTTGTCAAACAAGTTTTTGTATACTGTAATGTGATGTTGTGGGAAATGCAGCACGGTTTGATATTTTACCTTGTGGGACATTCTGAAATGTGATGTTGCAATTAACTCATCTAGATTCATGTAAGATTCTCTGACCTTTGGTAGTAAAGCTGTTTAGAGGGTACAATTCACAAAATATTTAATGTACTGTTTGAATGTGATCATTGTGCTAGCAGGAATCCCTGTTGGGAAATAAGGTTTTCGATAGAAAAATAAATAAGCAAATGGTAGCTTAAGATGAGGCAGAGCGGTAGAGAAGGATCCCATCATTCATAGAATGTTGGAGCATGAAAAGACATTTTTTATGCATATTATGTTTTTCAAAACTACTAAAGAGAAAGAAATGGGAAGCGCCAAAGCCACACGCACCCTCTATCCCGCCTAAACCTACCTAGGCTGGAACTAGGCTCCTAGGTGGTTTAAGCTTGAGCTCAAGGAACTATGTCTTATGTTAAATCGAGACCAAAGTGAGGGCCAATGCTACCTGAAATCAAATCACTGAACTTTCTTTCACAAGGTGGGAGGTAAGACAATCCCATGTCATGCTCTTCCTGTACAAGAATGATTTTGATGGGAAACTCCAACTGCACCCCTCTCAGTTTGGAAGAGGATCCTTGCGCGAACCATGGTAAGTCTTTCGCAAATGTCACCTCATGAAACTGCTGTATTCTCAAAAATGATTTGAAACTGCATTTACTTAATAGTTTTCCACTCTTGTTAGTCTTGATTGCTTGTTTGTCAATGTTCTGTTTGGTTTGCAAATTCACATTATTCCAACTTGAAAAAATAGAGGGATTGTGACAAAGTTAAACTAAAATCATCATAGTTGCATTGTACTATAGGTTAGTGGAGCTAGAACTCTGAATGCAACAAGTGATATTGTAAAGTGGTTTTGTTCTAATTCCAACTAAGCAATTGGCTGCTACCAACTAATTAATCCCTTAGTTGCATGGTGCTAGGTTACTTTAACGATAGTCTTATTGCAAGTGATCTGCTCTTTGGGGGATTATATCCCTGTATACTGTAGAGAGGTAGACAGAACACTGAAGATGGGCATTGGATGCAAACGCGCAGGCTTGGAATGTGCTTTGAGAATCGTGCATCCTAGTGCTCTGATTCTTCGTCTTCTTCCTGCTTTAAGATTCGTGCATCCGTGTTCTTCCTTGATCGCTGCGTGATCTTCGTCTCTGCTTCTTCGCCGTCTCTCTGGTTTTTCTCTTCGCCCTTCCCTCCCTTCCTATGACTCTTGATTCGGCTGATGGTAGCCGGAATCCTGGGAGGAGGATGACGACAACGGATTTCACTGGGTTACCCAGTCTCCTTCGCCTGCTGCTGTGGAGAGGTTGCAGGCTTCGTTCCTGAAGGTGATACATGTCCCGGTGGCGGAGCTTGAAGCAGAGGTGTCGGGCTGGCAGCAGAAGGCTGTGATCGTCCGCTCGTTCCACAGATGGATTCCGGTTGAAGCCTTCATTAGGGAATTCAGACGAGCTGGAATTTCTGGTGACATCGTTCCAATTAGCCTGGCATTCAGATGCCATGTTTTCCGTTTCGATTCCAAGGAAGCTTGTGACCTGGTTCTGCAGTGTCCTTGGGTGATCAACGGCCAGGTGATTGGCACAGAGTCATGGAAACCGGAGTTTACACCGGCGGAGGACTCCGTCTCGTCTGCTTTGATCTGGGTGAGATTGCCGCTTCTGCCTCTCGAGTTCTGGAAGGAGGAGTTCCTCAGAGCCATTCTTGAGCCAGCGGGCGATTTCGTCTGTGTTGATGCAGCCACTGTGGCGAAATCAAGGGGGGGTTTTGCGAGGGTCTGTCTGCGGGTTGACCTTCATCGCCCTCTCCGGCCAGGTACCCGGATTCAAGGATGCTTTCAACCGTTCTGGCAGAACTTCGTCTATGAGAACTTGGAGGGAGTATGCTTGAGCTGTGCCTCTCTGCACTTGGACGGCCCCTGCTCTCAGCCGAGTTGTCCTGATGGGGTTGGCTCCGATTCCGGTTCTTTGTTTGGGCCGTGGCTCGTTGCTATCCGGAAGAGGTCGTTTGCTTCTAACCCTCAGTTGGTGGAGAAGGTGAAGGCTTCGTCGCTGGCTTCGTCTTCAATCCCGGGCTCTGCTTCAGCGTCCCAGCTGTGAAGAAAGGGCTTCCATCGGGCTCTGGTGAATCAGCTGAAGGGTGGGCAGCTCCGGTGAAGGTTGCTCGCCGGAGACCCTCCTCGTCTTCAAGTATGCATTCAAGGCCTGTTGCTATGGTGGCGCTCCCTGGGAAGGAAGAGGGCTTGTTGGTCAACGGGATGGTTCCCGTGCCGGTTCAGAGAGAGCGTGCCGTTTCTAAGGCATCATCTCTGAACTCTAATTCAATTGATAAGATTGGTTCCCTGGATCCTGTTCTGAACCTCTCAACTTTGATCCATAACCCCTTCTCCTCTCTTGCTTCAGTGGTTAGTTATGATGCTCCATTGGGTAGCAGGGAAGCCAGTCCAGGTCCCCTTAAGCGAGCTAGACCGGAGGTTTCTCAGGCTCCTAGGATTTTATCCAAATCAGATAAGAAAAAGGGAAAAGGAAAGGTTTCTTTCACCAAAAAGGGTGAGGTGAGTTGCGGCTCTCCGATTCAGTTGGATCAGGTCCCTTGTTTTCAGGTTGGTGCTCTGGAGGCGGTGAGGGACCAATCTGTTGGAGGGGCTGATCTTCCTTTGGCTGATTCTTCTGGCGAACCTATGGGATTGGTCCCTGGTTCCCTAACTCAGGCACAGTCTTCCTGTTCAGGTGAGTCTGATCCTGGTTGGATGGACTGCTGATCAATCCATTACTGAAGCCTGTCGACGGCTCTCTGTTGAATGGTGGTCTGATCGATAGTGATATGTTAGAGGATCAAGGTTGGGTCCCATCCTCCGCCATCCTGTAAATGAATATCTTACTATGGAATGTTAGAGGAGCTCGAAAGCCTTCTTTTCGATCCTCCTTCAGTAGATTATTGCAATTACACCACTTTGATATATGTGTCCTCTTGGAGACCAGGCTTTCGGGGGATAGTCTTCTCCGTTTTCGTAGACAGATTGCCCGTACTTGGTCTTCTTATGCTGTGGAGGCTGAAGGTCTGTCGGGGGATATGTTGGCTATATGGCGCACCTCTGCAGTCATAATTGATGCTTTCCATCAGTGCAATCAGCAAATTGGTCTCATGATCTCTGAGGGGTCTTCTGACCCCTAGCTTCTTTCGGAGGTCTACGCCAGCACGGACTACCGGGAGAGAAGGGTTCTTTGGTCTGAACTGCTTTCCCTCCTTGCTCTGGGTATTCCGTCTATCATTGCGGGGGACTTCAATTGTATCACTGAGGCCAATGAAAAACGTGGAGGCAGACGGGTTTCAGGCTCAGCTGATATCAATGAATTCAGATCTTTTATTGGTTCTTCAGGGCTTTTGGATTTGGGGTATTCGGGATCCCAATTCACTTGGTGCAATAATCGTCAGGGGTCTGCTCGAGTCTGGGAGAGACTTGATCGTGCCATGGCTTCACCCCAGTGGCTCCAAAGATACCCTATGGTTACTGTCACTCATCTTCCTAGGATTGCTTCTGACCATTGCCCTATATTGATTTCTACGGAGGCTGATCAGCTTATGCGGAAGCAGTTCAGATTTGAGCAGTTTTGGACTGGCCTTCAGCTGCTCGTTCTATTATCTCTCAGATCTGGCATATTCTTGTTAGGGGCAATGCTGTCTATCGGTTATCTCGTCATTTTAAGATGGCCAGACACAGACTATCCAGATGGAACAGGAATGAGGTGGGGGATCTGGTCAGACAAGTTGAGCAGGTTGAAGCTGATATTAATATCCTGCAGGCTAAGGAGGATCAGGAAGGATTTTTGGCGGACTCGGACCTCTCTTTCCTTAGGGAGTTGTTGGCTCGGCACCACTCCCTTTTACGGCAGCAGGAGATGTATTGGTGGCAGAGATCTCGGGCTCAGTGGATTTGTGATGGGGATCGTAACACCAGATTCTTCCATCAGGCCACTCTGAAGCGGAGAGCTGCTAATCGGATTCGGAGATTAGTGGATGAAGAGGGGCATATTAGGGAGGATTTCCAATCTATCAGTGACCTTCTTCTCCATTTTTCCGGGCCAGATGGGCTGACTCTACTGGTGATGGGGACCCGGTTGTTCAGGTTCCGTCTACTAGGAAGGTCTCCTCCCTGGACAACGATATGCTTATCAGGCCGATCTCGGCGGACGAGATTAGGGCGGCCCTGTGGGAGCTTGGTCCGAATAAGGCCCCTGGGCCTGATGGGTTTCCGCCTTTTTTCTTTCGGCACTATTGGGACATTGTTGGTCAGGAGGTTGTTCAAGCTATTCAGGATGTTTTCCGAGCTAGACACATTCCTTCTGAATGGAATCAGACTTTCATTACCTTGGTGCCCAAGAGAGTGGATGCTTCTCTCCCGCAGCACTTTCGGCCCATTAGCCTCTGTACTACCTTGTATAAAGTCTGTGCTCGCCTTTTAGCTCGCCGCCTTTGTCTGGTGATTCCTCGCCTCATATCGGAGGAGCAGGGGCTTTCATTAGAGGGAGGTCTATTTCTGATAATGTTCTTATTGCTCAGGAGTTTATGCATGTTCTTCATAGAGCTCCGGTCAGACGATGTCTTATGGCTGTTAAGCTCGATATGGAGCGTGCTTATGATAGATTGAGCTGGGCTTTTTTGTACCGCTCTCTTCTGGAGTTTGGGTTTATGAATTATTTATAGAATGGATTATGGCTTGCATCCATAAGCCCTCTTTTTCTCTAATTATCAATGGAAACCCGACTGATTTTTTCCACTCTAGTGTTGGTCTCCGTCAGGGTTGCCCCTTATCTCCTTTGCTGTTCATCCTGGCTGCTGATGATCTTTCTCGTGCTTTACGCCAGGCTCAGCAGGACAGGCGGATTGCCCCAGTTATGGCTGGTCCTGAGGGCCCTTTTGTCTCCCACCTCCTCTTTGCTGATGACTGTATCCTCCTAGGCCATGCTTCTATTGAGAATGCGGCTTCTTTTCATTCTATTATTCAGAGCTACTGCCAGGCTTTTGGTCAGAAGGTCAATTTTCTGAAGTCTTTCTATTTGTTTTAGCCCGAAGACCTCTAGATCCACTAGAGAAGCCATCATCAGATTGTCGGGTATCACCACTTAGACTGATAGATTTATTTATTTGGGGATCCCTATAACGGGGTGAAGCCCCCGCTGCTCTGATTTCTCTGAGATTGAGAGGCGGGTGCGCCAGCGCATTGAGGGATGGCAGGTGACTGATCTTTCGATGATGGCTAGGGTTATCATTATTCGATCAGTTCTTTCCCCTCTTCCCCTGCATATCCTGTCGAATGTAGCCATTCCAATTACTTGCCTGAGAAGGATCGAGAGATGCTTTCGTGATTTCCTATGGGCTTCTGTGCAGGATGGTCATGGGATTCACCTCTTATCCTGGGATTTGGTCTGTATGCCTATCGCTGAGGGTGGTCTCGGTATCTAGTCTTTGATTGTTAGAAGAAAAGCCCTTATTGCCAGACATGCTTCGAGATTTCTTCTTGAGCCACATTGTCTTTGGAGCTCTCTGATGCGCATTAGGTATGGAGAATGGTCATCTGCCATGCATATTTCTCCACCTCGGGGATGCTCCTCCTATTGGAAGGAGATATGTCGCTATGGTCAGGCTATCTTGGACAATCTCTCTTGGATGATCGATGATGGTTCTTCGGTCAGTGTTATTCAGGATACCTGGATTTCAGAGCTTCCTCTCTCTCGATGGCCCTCCTTTATTAGTATTGAGACCCCTTCCAGTCTAAGGGTCAAGGACTTGATCTCCTCTGACCCTCCAGCTTGGCATATCCCCTCGGTGACCAGATTGTTCGGTGCGGAGGTTGCCCGGCGGATTTTATCGATGCCTCTTCTTCCTGGTCGATCTTCTGATGTTAGACTCTGGCAGAGTTCCTGTCTCTCTAAGGCTCCGACTAGGGATCTGATGATGATGTTCAGACCTCAGCCTCAGCGCCTGGAGGATGCTGCGTGGATTTGGAAGCTTCCTACTATCCCCAGAGTTCAGTTATTTATCTGGAAACTTCTGTGGGGCTCTCTTCCTACCTATGCTCTCCTATCTCGGAGGGGTCTCCCTATTCAGTCGATCTGCCCGTTATGTAGCTTAGAGGAGAATCTATAGATCATGCTATTTTCATCTGCCCCAGAGCTAGACGGGTCTGGCTTATGATGGGTTATCCGTTCAGACAGAATGACTCGGGCTCCCTGTACTCTTCTTTCCTTCTGGACCTTCGGAGGTGCCCTCAGCATAAGAAAGGTCTCTAGGCGGTCACTGCTTATCAGATTTGGCTAACTAGGAACCAGCTTATTTTCTCTGATGACACTATCTCTCTTCATAAGATTGCTAGGAAGATCAGATTATTGGCGGCAGACTGTGCTCGTATTGGGTTTGATATCTCTGGCCACTGGGGATCCCCTGCTGCTTCGGCAGCGAACCGGCATACGGTTCTTATCTCTTGGGAGCCCCCCCTTCAGGGTTTGTCAAAGTCAATTTTGACGGGAGTGTCCGTGGAAGAATTGCTGGGTCAGCGTTCATTATCCGAGGACCTCATGGTGACCTTTTGGCGGCGGGAGGTTTTGGTTCTCTCGACTCCTCTGTCCCCATGACCGAACTTCGCGCGGCTTGGGCGGGTATTTCTTATGTTGCTCGGGTTCTTCATGCTCAGAGGATTTGTATTGAGGGCGACTCCATGTCGGTCATTGCTTGGATTCAGATGCAGAATTGCCCTCCTGCTCATTCTAATCCGATTTTGTTGGACATTTGGGCTATTCTGCGGGAGATTGATTGCGTCCAGACCCGTTATATATATCGCGAAGCCAACTCGGCGGCGGACTGGATTGCTGCTTCAGTGGCTCTGCTTTCTGGTCCATGGATTTTGACGCCGGGTGACCCCTGCCCTGCTCCTTTGCAGCAAATTTTGTACTCTGATCTATCTGGGCTGACTCGCGCTAGACTAGTGTGATCGCCCGTTTGTACCAAAAAAAAAAAAAAAAGATGGGCATTAAACATGTCAAGGGATATGATATTAATGCTTGGTCACAGGATATCTATCATAAAAATAGTTGTTCAAAGGATTGGAGGTGCAAATTGATTGGCAGGACCCTACTGATCCAAGTTGGACCAAATCCACTTCAAAACCTAAGATCCATGGAAATAGCTGGGCAGATCCCAGGTGGTGGTCAGACCACAGAAAAAGGACCCACCTGAACGGACGCGAAGACAGCATGGTCACAATGGGCTTGCAGATTTGATGAATTGGAAGTCGGCCTGCATTATTGATCTGTCCCTCCCCTGTTTGAGGGATCAGCAACCGTAATGGTTCTCCTGTTCAACTGGCCTCAGAGAGGTAGACGTGTTCTCTGTCTCCCTATTATTTTATCATTGGATCGGATGTTCTCACCAAATTGCCTGGCTTGAAGATGGTGTATGGCCAAAATAGCCTCTATGGATTTCAAACATTTATTGCTTGCCAGGGATTGTCTACTGTTTTGTCTGCATGGTCACTATGCAGGTGTGAAAGTATGCTCCAAACTGTTAGTTTCTACTTCGCCTTGTTTCGATAGGAGATCAATGGCATTCATGTCAGGGAAAACAGTCAAGTTTGTCTCATCTCTTTGAAGTTTGAAGTTGGGAGTTTATCAACCTTGATGGTCAAGTTATCTTGGTGCAGTCTGATTTGCTATACCAATTCACAAGCTTATATCTGTCGAACTCTTTCTTAATCCATCCGCCACCCAGAATGAAGCTTTAGAAAATTGCTTCATAAATTGGGATAATCACTGCCAAATTATGCTGGTGGACCTAATGCCGATGAACTTCAAAGCTTGATTTTTCATCATAAAAGTGATATAGCAAAGGTCTGTCGCTGTGGCTTTCCTTCGTAGAAAAGACTTTGTGCACCGGTGCACAAAGTCCATTAGGCTGTGGCGTGCCCTATATTTGCACATGCATCAGTACGTAGCCAATGCGCACATCTAGTGCATGCCTTTGTGCATCGGAGACAGTGCACAGAGACTTTTCCTTCCCTTCATTGTCTTGGTTAAACTTAAAATTACAATTATGCCCTTAAAAAACGAAAACAGGCCCAAAACTCCTATCAGACGAGCCCGGATGGCCAAAATCCACAGCAGCTCATCGCCAAAGACGATGACTTTGAATCAGTAGTCCGTTTTCATGTGACCAGCCAAGTTTGGGCCCAATCCGACACAGTAGCTAACCGGATTCGATTGACCCAAAGTGTCAAAACGAAGTCGGATCAATTCCGTACACTCGGTCCAAACATGAAATTTCAAGCCCGTTTGTTCTGCAACATCTTGGACCTTCGTAGACTACCTAGCGTGGGCTTCCCTGACGTGGCCTGCTGACTCTGGGTTGCTGGAATAGGAACATCAAGGACTGGTTCGACTGACCCGAACTCTGGTCCGAACTGATGTCCTCATCAGTTTGCCCCTCATTTAATTATGTAGTGCCATCAGTCTGAAGAAATGTTCAAAACAACTCCTGCTCCTATGCCACTAGATTTTGGTCCCTCCATAGAATTAAAACATCATCCTCTAAGCAACAATTATTCTCCTGCCTAACATCCTACAAGGAAGCAATCTGGGCTCCAGTCTCAGTACCAATTATCGGACTGCAAGCTACACTACAGAGTATAGTATTTGGAAGACTAGGAATGAACTCGTTTCTGGCAGACACTTTGACTAGCTTATTGTCTGCACATCATGGATCTAAGCTGTTGCTGAACGTTTAATTTTCACCAAGACTCAAAATACTTTAATTAACATGCCGGTCGCTAGATGGAACCTCCACCATGCTAATTTGTGCAAGTTATTCCAAGTCTACATAGTCCGCACCATGTCATTAGGAGACGTGTCGAGGGATGCACTTCAAGGGTCTTATTTCGTATCACCATGCGAGTACTAGGCTAGTCAATGCCAGCCGTGGCCTTCTATGGTATATACCTCATGTTATAATGCAGGTGTCAATGCTCATGATATTTAGCACCATTCATCAAGGTCCAACTCAATGTTCGCAACTTGATTAAATGACTTCAACCTGGTCTTAAAAGATGGCCTCACAGAATATAAAAAAACCATGTATATCCGGAAGTTCTCTCTCTATATACACAGAGTGCTTATTAGGATGCACTCAAGAAAATCTGCACTTAAACACTATCAAGTCTAGAGTTACATATTAAAGATTCGAAGTTGATGATTTGAGCCATTGAATATAATCTATCATTTCTAACATATTTGAACACCAAAATTATATGATTTGAAAAGTTCTAATCCCATACATCAAATGGTTAAAAGAAGTCATACATTATTTCATTCTTTTACACTATCAATTTTTTTATTACTTGATGCATGGGCTAAGCGTTCTCAAATCATATGATTTTTATTATGTAAATATTTTTAGAGATACATAATAATGTTCAATGATTTAGATTATCAATACAAGACCTTCATGGTCTAATTTAGACTAGATTATATTTGAATACATAGTCTACTCAAGTGTAGTTAAGTCAATCTTTCTTTGTCCCACTCAATCTACAAACATATACATAGTTTTGAAAGTAGATTTCTATTTAAATCTAATTTAGTCAAGTATAGATCAGATGATAAGTATTTCATAATATTGATAATCTACGTTAATATGGTCCACTACTTTTAAAATGCTTCAATATCAAAAATTATGTGATTTGAAGATCTTTAACTTACAAATTAGATAGTAAAAAAAAAGTGAAAAATTTAAAAAATATAAAATAAATGCTTTTTGACCAATTAATGCATGAGCACGAGATCTTCAAATTATATGATTATTTTTGTTTAAGTGTTTTGAAGGACATGAAATACATTTAATGGCTCTAATCATTAATATGAGATCTCCATCCAATCTAAATCTTTAAGTCAATATTTAAGATGATTTTAGTTACACATTAAAGTATTAGCAGACCGCTAACATTTAAAACATGTTAAATCCTAATATTTTCTATACTTAACCTATGACAAAAAAGATAAGTAAGGCTTATATTGTAACTTTGGAGTATCATCTCTAAAAAAACTATAAAATGAATAAACTCAGGTACTAACTCTAGAGTTTCAATAATTGGAATATGACAAAATAGACAGAATAAAGCCTGTAATCTAAACAATAAGTGTGTTGCTATTGAGAAAACCTATAGTGATTGCGGTCTTGATTTTTTTGTTGCCCTTTGTGCACAAATCTAATTTTTTGTTTTTATTTTTTAGCTAAGGTAGGAGATGCAGAGAAGAAAATTTTTAAAAAACTATTTTACAGATTTGGTTGAATTTTATACAACTTAGTTTATTATTTTATATATTCATTATTTCATAGACCCTTTTCTTAGGTGATCATTTACTTTAACCCGCTATTTGAAAATAAAAAGATCTTCTCAAAAGGAGGAAAAATTAAACTCAATGGGATAGATTGATAGCTAGTAGGGTTACGAATAAGTTAGGTGGTCCTATTATTTGATCTGATTATATCCAACCAAATTCAACTTTTAAGAAACTATAAGTTAGGTCGAAAGTAAAAAAATTAACTATATTTGAAAATTAGGTCAGGCCTAGATTTATAGTTTCCAACCAACCATAACTCAATTAGGTTTATATTATTAATTTTGACCTATATTGGATCAATAATATATATATATATATATGCCCAACTCAACTCAGACCTAATCCAACCTAACATGAAACTCTAATCATATAAATCCCTACTTCTTCCCCCTTAAATGTACTCCTTTTTCCTTGACCATCTTTCCTAATTTGTTATAAAGATTCAGCTTGGTTTTGGCCCTAATTTAAATATTTTAGGCTCGGTTCGGATCACGCTTGACCCGACCAAAATATTGCGAGTGTAGTTTAACACCAAGTAAGAGATGATGACTAAAACCACTCACGATTTTTAATCAAACTTATTTGTTAAAAGATCAAAAAAATGAGATGGCACACCTTCGAATTAGATGCAAAAATGTTCAAGGGGAATGCAAATGCGAACCGATGAGTGATAATAGCGGAGAGGCTGAAAGCGAATTTGCCATTTTCCCATGCCGTATTCTGATATACATGACATTAAAGGATGCCATCTCTTGTTAGATTTATACAATTAATATTAAGGGATGAACGAAGTCACGGCATGATCGGCTTCAGTTCAATGATTATATCCGCCCCCCGTAGCCAACAATAACGAGGGCTGTATATGTGCAAGAACAATGCAGCAAATCTCCAGAGACATTTTGATGACACCAAATCGCATGGTACTATGATCATATCATTTATGTCGTTGTTATTTTCTAAGAGATCGAGAGGACAGGAAACAACACACATCTGAGGCTTCATTATAAGGGGATAATTAAGAGACAAATTAAAAGAGACAAAGTTATCATACAACATGGTCTACCACAAACTCTCTACAATAAAAGATGAAACAAAGTCACTTGGTGGATTAGCCAGTTCATTAAACTAAAAGTGTCACCAACACAACATAGAGGAATGAAGATGAATGAAGAAAGTAGTGACAGAGAATGCGAGAAATGTATCAAGTTTTGTTCACAAAGGGAGAGGAAAACACTTGCAAAGAGAGCATTACAAAGAAAACTGTCGCAAAACTGAGAGAGGTACTGGGTATAAACCAAGGGAAAGTCAATACCCGAACCAACCCCCCTTGCATAGTGGTGGTGGTGGGAGAGTACTTGCAACTGAATTGACCAACAAACAAGCCAACACCACATGGCAAGGAGAGTCTGAGGTGCGTTCTTGACTTGCCACAAATAAAGCTTCAAACTCTTCCCCCTCTTCTCCTGTTCATCAAGAAACAAGGAAAAAAGAACATGGTTAGAGGCTGGTTAGACTAAATTATTTTACTGATTGAGATGTAAATTACCAGGAGATCGAGCACTGAAAAACATCAAACAAAGGAAGAAATTGAATGGAAAATTAAGTATATATAATCAGCAAAACCATATAGCACACATGGTTTTATTCACATAAATGCAAACTTAAAAGAAAAGGTTTACTCATCAATCTGTCTTTTCTAGGCAGTAAAATTTTCGAAAAGGAAAAACCAAGCAAGTCTTGACATGATAAATCTTAAAATTTCACCATCGTGAGAAAAGCAAGAGCTCCCTTAAAAACCAAGTAAATTTGGCAAAGGCAGAAGATCAGATTAAGAAACAGAAGATCTTCAGGTCCCGATCGATGCCACTACGTAAAGTCCAGAACCATATATAATTTTTAAAATATCCTAGCTAGTCATATTCCCCAAGTACATGAGTTTCTTTAACTTTTCTTTTAGACCACACAATAAAGATTCATCAGGAACATAATAATTTCAATCCAAAAGCCCATACGTACGACATTAGAACCGTTGAGCTTCTACAGCCCTTCATGCACTTCCTCTTGTATCCTAAAAAACTAAGCTATATATATATCCTTAAAATTCTGATGTTATGAACTCCCTATTAGAGCCCATTGGTCCCATCTTCAGTACTATTATATAAAAGAACCTTGACTCTAGAAGTAGCGTTATTTTGAGGAGGGAGATCATAAATACATAAATAGACCACTTAGTTCTGAAAATGTTGTCTTACCTTTATATTGATAGACTTTAGGTCTACTGGGGATTTTCACCCGAGACCGCAGCCTTGATTCTTTCAACAGTACAGGCAATGAGGCTGTTAACCGTGGCCACTGACCCAAGTGAGAGTTTGGCAGTTGGGACCGAGTCGACCAGGATTTGGAACGCAACAGTCAGGAGGGATCCACCAGAACCAACCTCCCCTATGCCCCCACCTTGCATCACAGTAGGACCATCAGGAAGGATGGCAAAGCCTGATGGCAGAAGTGCAACATAGTCTGGGTCACCGCCATTTAGAACCACATTCATGGCAACAACATCCACTGGAGCATAGATCACGTAGGAGCCCGTGGGGTCAGTGCAGCTTTCTTGTAGTATCAGCATGTTGCTCTGGTTTGAGTTTGCGCTCTAAAGACCATTTCATTGAGTGAGTTGTGCTTAATTAGTACATTCAATTAAGTAGTAAAAAATAAGCAAGTGTTTAATTACATACAGGTTAGAAAAGCAAATATTTGATCACAAATATGAACTAAAACTAAATTCGATCATGACTAAAACACGCTCACAACACACATGAAACTGCATGCAGTTTAGTTAATTACGATACTAATTAAGCAAAACTGAATATTGAACAAATTTTTGATGGTTATGAGCTTACATTGACACGAAGGAGAGAGACACAGTTGCCGTGATCTCGGCCATTGGCGATGTGAGCCATCTCCTGAACTACACCACCATTGGAGAGGATATCCCACTATCAAGAAAGCGAGCAACTTAGTGTTTCTTATCTCCACTTTTCATAGAGATATCTCACTTCAAAGAATAAATAAAGAAGATAACGGGTCCTAGCTAGCTAGTAACATGAGCAAATGATTTATTACTTGATTTGAGAGTTTTATAGCATTGGAAAAGTACAACTGGATGAATCATATAACATGATCCGGTATGATAAATAAAGGAGATGAGTGCCATTTCAGTGAAAAGTATGCAAACTTCTCAAAAGAAGAATGGATCAATTGGAATATTGTAACATGAAATATTGTCTATAGAAAACTAGCAGGATCAGAAATACAAAACCGTCAAGAGATTGTGTAATTGTTTCTATTAAAGAGAATAAACTTAAGTCTTCTAATATAATTAATCAGTTAATAAACATCGATCTGGTGTTCATAATGATAGATGCCATAATGCAATGCCACCACCATACAGTGGCGGAAGAACATATGAATAACAAGTAGACTACTGAAACAAACGAGGCAATTTTACTCGTTAGCGGCACTTAAATAGAATATGTGCTAGGTTGTATATAGTTAACTTACAAAATCCTTCATGAGAAAATTTTATCCCAGCACTTAAAATTCAGAAAATATACTAGTGATGGAATTTATCAAAATACTATGACAGTTTACTATGCTACTAATGACTCTAAAAAGGTTTAACGAACCGAATAATAACATTAATTAGCAGCTTTGAAAGACTCTGCAAAGGTAGTAATTTCCATCGCATCAATTAAAAAAATAAAAACATGGTAATAATGAGTATTATTCTGCAACAAATTATGCCACTCTAATAAAGATGTGACAGTACTACAATGATAAATAGGTTCCTAAATATCAGTAACAACGGTTATTCTTCGGCAATTTTGAAATAAAATCCAAGCATATGTCTGCCTCATGTGGAAGGAGAAAAGGATATATTCAGTTATTCTGATTGGAATACCTCACTACGAGAGCTCTCATCGCGAAGGAAATCAAAGACCCTCTTCGGTGAAACCGGAATCCAGAAGGAAGTGGCAGCGTTGAGGACGATACCAGGTGGCCTGCCAGGATCATCAACGCTCTTTCTTGTCATCACCCTTACATCCTCTGCACCGCTGCCAGATAAAGTAGTCCACTGATGCGTAGTTGAGGCAGTCACGCCACCACAAAAGCTTATAACCATCCTCTCAGCTAGCTTCAACATGCTCTTCCTCCCTTCTGAAGTAGTTATTACTATGATACCAAATCATCAAATAAGGAATACATAATTATTCATTGGACCTAAGGGGGGAAAAACCATATTATATGTTCACTATATATATTTCACATCATAAATGAATTCATTTTGGAACAAAAGAATGGATCATTACCGCCAATGTCCCCGGAGGGGATGTTGCTAGCCATTACACTTGCCAGGCGTTCGCACTGTCGATCCAAAGTACTGACCCACCGTTTGGCACCAAATGCTAGGCCTGAGTTAACCAAAGGCTTGTATATGTTGTGGACAGACCTATCATCTACTTCAACATGTTCAACCCAAGTCACCTGATCATGATGAGAAATATGTAAGAAAAAGTATGTTATAAGATAGAGATCGATGAAAGAGAGCCAGCTGAGGCAACTTTGATATGATTAATTAGGTGGCAAATAAAAACAAGAACACTAACTGATTGCAGATATAGGTGGGATGGGACTTGAGCGATTGACTAATTAATTAACTATTTCTATATATGCGATTGTTTACCTTGGAGTAACCATTTGGCATTTCTTGAATTAAGCAGCCTGATGGCCTTCTTCGGCATCTCAGTACAGGGCTTGGGCGTAAGCTGTCCAAGGAAACATCAACTACTGCCCAGGTTCCATCAGCATGCTGCTTGCAATACCTCACAAATAAACTCTCGCGAGTCGGAACCAGTGGAGATGGTACTTGGAATTCTGCTGACATCTGGCAGTTCAAAGATGGTAAGGTCTTCGTTCTTGTTAAACTGGAACAAAAACTTATTAGAAGATTGAGGACGAGTCATTTTGCTTTCAAGAAAATAGCTAGAAATCTGTACATAAGTTTCAGACTTCTTTGGGAATACTTGTAGCTACACCACCCGTTCGAAATGCCTACATTTTATACTTGGGACATGTAACCCAGATTCGAATTTAAAACATCCTTCCTTGTGAAGGAGGGTGCAACAACAACTGGACAATGCACGAGTTTTTTGTCAGTCAGGATTCCATCTACTTGGAAGTAGTACTACATAAAAAGTTGCTTTCACCATTGGTCTCTATCGTGGCTTGCATCTTCATGGATGCAAGCTCCAATATGTGTTCACCACCAAGCATCCTCTAGATCTTCATCGATGACCATCACTAAAATCCCTCATCAGCTGCAATTACTAATGTCTTAATCACAAAAAAAAAATACGATTTAATTCAACGAAATGTAAATCCAGACATATAATCGCAACTTATTACGTACACATTTATATATGCAATCCATTGGAAAATTAATTTATAACAAAATATCTTAAGATAACATATATCACATATAATTGCTGTTACAAACACTGATTACTAGACAACAATGGAATAACTAACCATCAAATTTATTGTATAAATCATTCCAGTCAAACACCTTTAGTATATTGCCATAAGTATGCCTTAATGATGGGGCCTGCATACATAAAAGCTTATGAATATGAACATGTTGGAAAATCAACTATTTAAAGAAGTGCTTGCTTTCAAAAATTTTGTCATTGATATGCAATCAAGGCAAATTAATAAAAGCTCTGTGACGTCAGAACCTGTAACATTATATAATTATTACAATTTAACTTGCAATTATTACATTTAAAGCGTTAATGTTGTCATGAATTAATTATCAACAACCCACTGTAGAAGAATTCAGCTTCAAATACTTATTGACACGTAGAACAGTACAAAGAATAATAACTAAGGATAAAAAAAAGGATGTGTTTTCTAGACCAGCTATATTATTGAAAGGTTATGAAGCTGTTAATATTCCTATTGCTCCAAGAAAAGAGAGAGAGAGAGTTATACCACTTGCAAAGCTCCATTGTAGTTTCCTGCTACTCCCGTTGATAGCACTTCCAAAGTTACAGCTCTTGACACAATGCTAGAAAACACCGTGGACCATTGATTCTATAAAACATCAAGTGGTTAAATGATAAAGTACTGCAGAATACTATAATCGAAGAGCAAACAAACAAATCCTCGTACGTACCACATCCATAAGCATCTCAAGGAGATTGATGTGATTCATGATGACCACTGCAGTCTCCCGAGAGGCCTCTGACTTCAATCCAAATGGTTTGGGACCAATACCCTTGGGAAAGTCCTGACATATCCTCTTCATTTAGAGTCTCAGTTGAGTTATCGAGCCCCGGGGTCCAAAGTGGCTCACCAAGCTGTGCCATTCGAATGAGCTCCTCTATTGCAGCCACCGCGAGCTCGATAACCATTGACTTCTCGATCTCGGGCTGTCCTGAAACAGTCCTAAGGAGCTCCCCAGCTCCAAACATTTCACTTCCAATGCCTGGCTGAATCCCGAATCCCCCACTCACACCAAGATCCAGCGGTGAGCGTGCAGCTATTGGAGGAGACAGCAGCGGGTACGACACCAATGGCTTCCCAACATACTTCGCGCTATTCCAGATATCCGATCGATCTATTAAACATAACATAACAAGAGGGGTACGCTTTAAAATGATTCAATTCACCGGAGCTCTTTAAGCTTTTATTGAGACGAATCACTTAATTACCTCCTCCCTTAACCGAGCATTCTCAATCCGTAGGTGGTGTTCATCAAAGGACATCTCCCCAAGGGCAGCCGGACCACCACAGTTGGGGCATGAGGCATTGCTAGGGCTTCCTTGTACCTCAAGTTGTCTGCCCGGAGCTTCTCATTCTCGGCCCTTAGTTGAGTGTTCTCATGCCGCTCATGCTGTGTCTATTAAGGACAGGAAATTAAGAAAGTGGGAAGGAGAGATTAGAGGATGACATGAAAGAAGGTAGAGTGGTTTGTGCAGTAGAACTTGCAGATCAAGCTAAGAGTGGTTACCATAAATGCCTAGCCATGCACAACATGGACTAATACAGTGCCATTGAGGCACGGTATAACGCATATAGTGCGTCCAAAAATATATATATTTAGCAAAGAAACATGGTCAGTGGCTGATATGCGGTGCAGTGAGCTAAAAAGGCAGTGTTCCTTTTATTTCTCCATCTTTTGCAATTTTTTTTTTTTTTTTCCCTTCCTGTGTGTGGATGGTGGAGGTTTTTAAACCTTCATCTGCGTGCGCTTGTTTTGGAACCAGAACTTGACTTGTAGGGGCTCTAACCCAAGCTCCCGGCTCAGCTCCTTTCGCTGCTTGTCATCAGGGTGGGGGCATTCCTTGAAGAACTGAGAAGAAATAAAGAATTAGAAGGTAAGCCTTTTGTCTTAGTTTTGTCACGATCTGAAAACTAGTGAATTCACAAGACAAGCAGATATAGTGTGTAGCAGCGCAAAAATCCAAGTAAAACTGAAATCGGAATTCTCTTTTTTTTTCATCCAGAAAAAATAGGAATTTATAGGGTAGAAAAAGGAAAAGAAAAATAACAAAGGTTCTATTTTCTTGGTAGTTCTATGTATCACGAACACTGAAAAAATATGAGTAAGAGAGTAAGAATAAATAAGATGTCTCCTTTTTTAAGAAAACTATAGAACGAACGAAAAGAAAAAAATGAGATTTATAGAGAATAGCGACGAGAAATTATAATTAATATTTATTTCTTCTCCCTGATTTCTTTAGTAATGTGACAAGGAATCGAAAAAAATTACGCCTCCATCTCTTGGATCTGATGCTGGGTATGGCGGTGGTAGCGCTTCTTTCGTGGCCGCTGGTTGGCATCCTGGTCGTCCCCGGAGGCCCCCTCGATATTCTCACTTCCCGACTTGCTCTCAAAGTCTTCTTCCCGACTCCTTACCATCTCGCTCTCGGCCGTGGTCGTCTGCGGGATCTCAAAAAGCTGATTCTGGTGTTGAAGTGGGAGTTGCTGCCCCTCCAGAATGTTTGGCTGCAAAGACTTGCAAACAGAAACATATAAACTCTCTTCAGTCTTTTTTTATTATTATTTTACAAAAAAAAAGAAATAAAACACATATAAAAGCACATATTTAGAATCATGCAATGAAAAAAAAAAAAAAAAAACCTTATGATGATACTTGAATTTTTTTTTATAGATTTGTCTTAGCTGTTCTAATATTAGATTTTTTTTTTTTGATTTGTCTTAGCTGTTGTACTATTAGCAAATGTTCACTTCCCAAAAAAATAGCTAAGACAGTAAGTAGATTTTAGATTGCTTTAGCTGTTGTAACCAAGGTTTTGCATAAGGGTGTCGGGCCATGTAAAGTATCATCATAATGAAAAATAATAATCCACACTTCCCAAATAAAGTACCATCATGATGAAACTTTACATGGCTATCATCATGCAAAACCTTGGTTACAACAGCTAAGACAATCTAAAATCTTCCTATTGTCTTAGCTATTTTTTTTTGGGAAACTGAACATTTGCTAATAGTACAATAGCTAAGACAAATCAAAAAAAAAATCTAATATTACAACAGCTAAGACAAATCTTAAAAAAAAAAAAATTTAAAGAACATTTGCTAGCCATTTCTAATTGTCTTTTAATTCCCACCTCTTGTAGTAAGGTGTCAATTTGAAATAGAAGTTAAAGAAGAAAGACAAATTCCTTACTAGAACAGCCTAGATCTACCAAGAATGATCCAGAAGATTGGCGGTTTCAAAAGTAATTTTGAAAGCAGAGCAAGAACATGAGATCTATGTCTTTTAAATTAGTACATGAGATCTGTCTTGAGAAATGGAAGATGTACCGAGATAGCTAAAATCCCTTCCCCCCGCCCCCAGCGCTGACCCTCTTCTCTCTCTATCTCAAGAGATCGAGAGGAAAAGAGAAAGATAATAGAAGTTTAGGCCTTTTCCTTGGCTTTCTCACAATCTCTAATGCGTAGAAGGTATGAAAGGACTCACCTCTTGCTCTCTAATGTATGAAGAGTAGTGAGGAGGATGAAGAGGACTGTCCTTTGTGTACTAACTGAGATCTGTGTCTGGAGGAATGGAAAATATAATATAAAATATCGTCCCCCGTCCGACCCCCCCTCTCTTTCTAACGAGATCAAGAGGAAAATAGAGGAAGAGTGTAAGTCTCTCTCTCTCTCTCTCTCTCTCTCTCTCTCTCTCTCTCTTTGTGCGTGTGTATGAACAGTATGAAAGGAATCACTTCTTGCCCAGTAAAAGAGGAGTACTGGACGATTCACATCTCATTTTGCTTCTCAGAAACCGAAGAGGATTTAGCCTCAAATGGGTCAAAACACCCATCTAATGACAACGCGTTCCCCTTAGAAAGGCCCCCTAAAACCCAAACCACAAATAGAAAAAGTCCAACGAGCCAAGACAAGCAACGAGAAGTTGCAGTCCAGATTACAGGCACCATCGATATCAGCCTCACACTCATTGCGTAACTACGAAACATAGAGACCATCTATATACCACTTTCAGAGGAAAAAAAGAAAAACGAAGCAAAAAAAAGGGCAGAAGAATTCAGATTTTTTTCTTTTTTTTTTTTGTTGCAGACCTGACCAAGGGACAGCGTTGATGAGGACCCGAAGCTTGCACCGGTGTTCCTCCCGACCATGGACGGCACATGTCTCGCTGGAATCATGATACCTGCAGGCATATTTCTCTCTACCAAACCCTAATTCTCTTCCCCCTCCCCTTTTCTTTCTATATCTCTACCTTTTTTTCTCTTCTCTGACCTGTCTTCCTTTCAAATGGGTTGAGTTCGTGGGCAGGTCTAGTGGGTAGCTTACATGTTGAGATCGAAGAAGAGAGGCGAAACGAGGCTTTGGTTTCCAAGGTATTCACTGGGCATACAAAGAGAGAGGAGAGAGGGATAGCGATATAGACTTTGATACCAGATAACCAGATCACACCAACCAAGTTGAATCTCGCTGAGCTCTAGGACAGTCTCTCTCTCTCTCTCTCTCTCTCTCCTCACTCTCTCCTTTCTTACTTTGTTTTTGGGAAAAAATCGGAAAAAAAAATTGGGCTTTAGCGCATGCAAGGAAGAGAATGGATAGGCTTTTGAGGCGAAGGTAGCACAAGAGAAGTCGTTTAGACGGGTGGAAGAAGGCGAGGAGAAGAGGAGAAAGGGAAAGGAAGGAGGAAGACGGAAAGGAGAAACAGGTGGAGAGGATGTGGTGAGGAGTTATTGCAGAGCGCATTGAGAGGGTGCAATTGCATTTATTGATAGAGGGTGGTGTAATTGCGAGAGAGAGAGAGAGAGAGAGAGAGCGTATTTGCTTTAAATTTTTCCACAAGACGGTATATGGTGAAAGGGATGACGGCTACCAAACTCCAAATGTTACTAAGTTTGCAAGGAGCGCTACTTTACTGGGTCTCACTTGTTAGGAGGTATTCACGTGGTTGGAGGAAAAATACTAACCGCATACACATAAATAAGCTAGTGGTTACAGGTGAAGTACTTATTTACGCACCCTATTGTCTTATCGAATACACGAAAAAAAACTAAAAAAAAGAAACACTTTTATATTCATTTATATTATGTTTTATTTGTTAATGTTATCTTCAACTATGTTTTATGTTCAAGTATATTTCATGACAATAACATAGTTGATTGAACGAGAAATAAAATTTGGATGCCATATCTGAGATGAAAACGATAAATATTTTACTGGATGAGATTTCGATCAGTGAAAACCAAAATATGGGATGTGGGGGAAGAATTATATAAAGAGATAAGACAACATGATTCCCGCATATGACTAATTGTGCTTTGGATGAACCACGTTTGAGTTTTCTGGCATCTTTGGCCTAATTAATAGCTAACAATTAAAAATTCATTCATAAATTTTATAATGATGAAACACTTAATTAATGTTTTAGAGTACTACTTTACATCAATTTGTTACTAAATATATCATTCAATTTTGTCTATGTCGTATTAAAACCAAAATGTTATTCCGAGTTAGTTCGCTTCTAAGAGAATTAATTACTAATAACATCATAAGGCTCGGAATGAAGTTGACCATATTTGGAATGGTCAACTTTTTTACCATGTTACCGTGCCTCTTTCACATACAACTCCCATCTCATAAATAAAATTAAATATGAACTGTGATCATCAATTCTGATGCTGAAATAAGCATCACAGATAATAGAAAAATCTAAACTTAATGGTTCAGTTATTTCTCTCTCTCTCTCTCTCTCTCTATATATATATATATCTTTGACAATCAATTGCATGAAAAATGGATGAGTTATTCAGTAAATAGGCTTGAACTAAGTTGCTGGTGAAATGACAAGTCACAACAATTATTACCACGTCCGGGGGAGGATAGAAAAGCTTCACCAGGAGTGATAGTGTGTTAAATAACGTTGCTAGCATTATCATGGTATCTCCACTGTCCAAAAACTTATATATATGGTCCTT
This sequence comes from Calamus simplicifolius, assembly GCA_900491605.1. Lineage (NCBI taxonomy): Eukaryota > Viridiplantae > Streptophyta > Magnoliopsida > Arecales > Arecaceae > Calamus > Calamus simplicifolius. The sequence continues at coordinate 460,145 of UESW01004260.1, forward strand.
TGTATAGTTATAACAGACATGATTTGCCAAAATATATTCCTACTTCCTTAAGTGCTATGTTATAATATCAGTCATTAATTAGAACCATAGATAGCAAGTGATAAAAGTAAAGTAATGACATCATCATTTTACAGTGATCGTTTTAATAAATAATGGCCCTATAATTGTTAAGTGATGTCTTGTTACAAAAATCACAATTTATGTGCAGTAACCAATCTTGGTATTCAGTGCTATATGAGTACGAGGTGCAGAGATGCAGTGAGATTGTTGTAGTTGTCAGTTTCTCAATATTATCATTGTTATTGTAGGTTTTCTAAAATATTATCACTTGTTATAACAACATAATAAAATCGCATTACCTAAGCCATTGTCCATATTTACATTCCTTTGATTTTGATGTTGATCAGATAGAACTTAATTTTCGTAATATATGTTCCTATATATCTATTAAAGCCCATATTGATAAGCATTTATTCTCACATCTATTGTATGATGCAAGAAAAAGGGTCCCAAATAATATGTTCCAACCAAACTTTTTGAATAAGATCCTAGGTTATGACAATTAGTTTCAGAGCGAATCCATTTCATAGCTCATATGGACTAAAAGATAGTGTACATGAATTCTACATGTTTGTTGACATTGGATTTAGATATGAATTTTTGATATCAACTATTACTTTGATGAGAATGACGGGGTTTAAACTTTAAATGAAAGAAGCGTGCAAAAATTTATACTAATGAGTATTTAGTTGCATATCGATTATATAATAAATTTTTTTTAGGTATTTGGATAAAAGTAAAAAGTTTAAATAATATTTTGATTAATTTTTTAGATGAGATTCTGATTATGATAATCTTTCTGTAAATCAAATTGACGGAATCATCCTTATCAACTCTAACTTGGCTTTAGTATACGAAGTAGGGCTGTTAACATTAGGATTTGATTTGATTTTATTTTGGGAAGCCATTAATTAATGGAGGGAGGGGAGAGTGACGGACCCCCTTCAAGCGCATATTCACACAGATCAAGAAGCAAGAGTGTCACAGCAAATCCAAAAGAAAATAAATAAATAAATAAACGAAAACTACTCCAGCTACTGCATGCCGGAGAGAAAAACATGAAGCAAACTGCATGCAACAATGGATATATATATATATATATACTGAATAAAATTAAACAGTTATCATATCCATCCATTAACAGGTCAGGACTCAGAATTAATACCACCACTAACAAATAAGAGAAGGCTCTTATGAACCGGCGATGCTTTGGGTTATTGTTTTCCTCTTGAGAACCACCAACCCCCCTATTAAATGAGCCTGAGCGGCTGAGCCCCATTCCTGCGTTCCATTTTTCTATAAGGAGCCCCCCCAACTCCCCTCATTTAATGGCTCTGGGCGCCACTTCATGGGGGAAGAAGGGAGCAAGAAATCTCTCTCTCTCTCTCTCTCTCTCTCTCTCTCTCGTCCATTAACTACGTTCATGCCTCCCTCGCACGGCCATACGATTATAACCATTCTATTTTTTTCTTCTTCTTTTAAATATTTTTTTTCATCTAGAGAGAGAGAGCGTGTGAAATCGGTTAGCCTGAGGAGCTTGTTTTTCAAAATAACTGTATAAGTTTTTCCAAATAAAAAACCAAAAAAAAACATTGTTTTATTTGTATTCTGAATTTTGGAGGGCGCATATCGATCATTATTTTTGGTTGTGCATGAATTTTTAATGGCATCACTCTTTATATTTTTTATTTTTAAGGATGAAAATATAAAATTTGATATTTGTGTTCTTTTTTTTATCTTAAAGAGTAACTTTCAAATTTTTTGAAAAAAATTTAATCCTTACTTCTACTCTCCCTAGCTAGCTTTTATTTTTTAAGCCACAAAACTAACTAACTCCATCCCAACATTATATATAATATATTTTTCTCCTTTTCCTTTTTTTTTTTCTTCTTTATATATAGCACCATCGTTGTTAGTAATCTTAATTACGCTAGCTTCTCTTTGTTCAGTTCCTTTTTTTCCCTAGCTAAAGCCTTCTCTACCCACTATTGATGGCTCTACTTGGATTTCAACTGACTCCAAATGAATATTGACCTTTTCCCATAATCTTCAAAAAAAAAAAAAAAAAATCAAAATAATGAGAAGGAGCTCTCAATATACCTCCTTTGAGGAAACACACGTTGGCTACAGTCATCATGTCGCTGGGTAAGAGTAAGGTCAGCAATGATTCATTTTATTTTTTTTAATTTCAACTTCCCAAATATATTTTATTATTTTTATTTCAATAATAAAAAATAACAGTGATGATCAATTCGGTTAAAAATATAAAACAACATTCAATTTTTTTATAAAAAAAAAAACAGTGACATTAATAGTACGAAACACAGCTTATCTTATACATTTTCTTTCTAATTTGTAGATTTTCCTCAACAGTAATCTAGCCCTATTGTACTAATAATGATAAACAGTACAGATTAAGAAACTAACTATTAGGTTCCTTTCTGATTTGATGATTTTCTAATTTGAATTGACAATTTAAATTCTCAACAGTAATCTTATACATTTTCTTGCAAAAGATTCCAACGAAAACAGCAAGAATGCTAATTAAGTGAAAACATCTTGTAGTAGTTATTTTAATCAATCATCAGCTGCGACTCAATTTTAATTGTATTTTCTTATGATGACATTTTAATTAATTAATTAATTAATGAAAATTTGAAAGGGACCTTCTGGTTATTTCATGACTGTGGCACACCAAATTAAAGGTGTTGGACACTGGACGCGAGTCTGGCCTTGAGCTGAATCTTGGGGATGTGGCACTAAATTGACGGCAAGAAAACGATATTTTCATCGCATCATAAATTAAACATTAATCAAATATTCCCACATGAAAATATTTCAATTAACAGCAGATTGAAAGGTTCTTCAAAAATATAACAATAAGGTTTCCTGGGGCTTGATATAAATAAATTATTTAACAAACAAAAATTAGAGATTTAAAGGCCATTTTTGAGCGTGATGGAGCATGGGATTTGCCAAGATCTAGTACGAACGTATCCACCGGCACATGAGGAGGGCAAGCCAAAAGGCCCCACGGGAGGGTGGTCCCAGATGGTCCAACCGTCGAAGAGATGGTTGACGGCTGTGATTTGAGCAGGGGGCCAATTTATTGCCGTGGCAGACAAAAGAGGGAAGGACCATCGAGGCCACATCTCCTGCCACAACCGTAGGAAGGGGTGATTTGCAAAAAAAAAAAAAAAAAGGGCGATCGAGGGCGTTAAGATGATTGAATAATCGATACTAGGGACTTGTTCGAAAAAGTGCAGTTTGACTTTGCCTCCCGCCTGGTTGATTCTTTTTTCTCCACTGAAGTAAAACGCGTTATCCGTACCGTCCAAATTCAACTCCCCCGATCGGACGGACTCTAAATATTTTCTTGTCTTCAAGCGTTCAAATGGCACGTCTCCTTTACCTTTTGAAAGGGAAAAATCCTATAAACCCCCCATACAATTGCTGAAATAGCAACCGTGTCCTACTACTACGCCCCCAGTGGACAGCTGTTGTGGGTCTAAATGAGCTTTTATGCCGTTTAAAGGTTTCTACTCACGAGAATAATATCAGCATTTGTTTTGTTGCGAACGCATTGGTGCTGGGTGGACCGGCTGAATTGAATGAATGGGAGAGAGAGGAGAGAGGAGAGAGGAGAGAGGAGAGAGGAGAGAATAGGACCCAAAAATAAAAAATAAAATCTATCTTGACTTTATTTTTTCCGCTCGTGCCAGAAATTTAATTTTTTTTTTTTTTTTTTTTGACAATATGCAATGCCTACGGAAGACCATTCTTAGCTCTTTATTGCACCTTTTAATTTCCTCAGGCCTGAAATTTAAATCATTATTATTATTGACATTATCAGAAGATCATGCTAAGTTCTTTATTGCACATGATGCCTAAGACACTTGAAATAATCAGATATGATACGTTATGATTCATGAATGAAAAAAAAAATTTGTAAGAGAAATTAAGAATGCACTTATTTTTTTGAGAATTATCTTTTTTTATTTTTATTTATAAAAATATGTTCAATGAATAAAATGAGTATAATTTTCTATAAAATGCAACCCCAATATAAGAGAAAATTAAAGCAGTTTAAAAATGTTTCTACTATTTTCTATTAAGAAAGAAAATAAAAAAATAAACATACTATTTTTACTTTTTATTTTCAAAAATGAGTATAATTCATGGTAAGAATAGAGGTTAGGATGCAACTCGGGCTTATGAAACTCGGGTTTCCTTCAATCCTAACCTTAACCCTATTTATAAAATATCAACCATAACCCTAACCCTATTTGTAAAACTTCAACCCTAACCCTATTTTTAAAAATTGGGTTCGGATTGAGTTTCGGGTTGGAATTCGGGTTGACGAAAAAAAAAATTATGACAATATGAAACAAACAAGCTTAACATTGCACAAATAAGCTAATGTTTGAAACAAACAAGCTTCGCATTATATAAACAAGCTGAAATTTGAAACAAACAAGCTTCATATTTCAAATTGTACGTCTAAAAATATACATCTTTTACATAAGACTAAAAAAAAAAAGTACATTCTTAAACCAAAACATATCCAAAGTAATCCAGATGTTGCATAACATTTCAATAGCCATCATATGCATTGATGAAGTCACCTTTATCCTTCGAAAGCAGAAATATTGAGACGATATAAAGAGCCAGCTAGAAGACCACATAAGTCTGGTATGAGAGATCTTTTCCAAGTAGCGAGACTGTATTCGCCATCCAAAACTCTCTGATTTTTACTCATCACCCCTTTCCCAAATGTTTTAGTTTATGCTCATCACCTCTTTCCATATGCTTTCATAAAATTTTGGCAAACTTCATATTAGAAGTTACAAATGTCTCAAAGAAGATAATTAAAAAAATAAAGATACTAGTTTGATCCACCAACATTACATAATAAAATGCAATGGTTAAAGGTATATTGCTCATTTTAAAAGGTAATGAAGGTTCTGATGGAATGTTCATACCAAGAATCATCACTTTCACAACATCATTGTCAACTCTACATATCTTTAAACCTAACAAACAAGCCTAAATCATCACTTTCATAACACCAGTGGGCATGCCGCCTGCGGCTTTGCGGGTTTGGGTTTTCTCGGGTTCGGGTTGACTGCAACCCGAACCCGGCCCAAGTTACAAATCGATCTGGATTCAACTCGGATCCTTTGGGTTCAGGTTAAGTAAATTAGAGTTTGAGTACTGCTGCAAATCAGATTCGATGGACCAGGTTCGGGTTGAATCCGGTCCAAGTTGCATCCCTAATAGTGGTAGAGGTAGACCTAAATTAATATGAACAGAAAAATTAAAAAAATATAACTATTTATAATTTAAATATCGATTTGGTCCTGAATAAAGTAGAGTGAAGGAAGCAGATTCATGTAGCCGACCCCATATAGTTGGGAAAAGGCTTAGATGAATTGAGTTGAGTATTTTCAAAAACATCTTTTTTAGGAACCTAAGGTAACTTTTTAGAAAAATAATATATATTACCAATATATAATTATAAATATTAATATAATAATATATAATATAATTATTTTCATATATAATATATTATTCACATCATATTAATAATTATATTATTATTTATATTATTATAATTATTAATCATAAATATATATATTATACTATTATTTATTATAATAATATACTATTAATGTGTTATATATTATAATATTATAATATATATAATTATTATATATTATTTATATTTATTTATTTATTAAATATTTAATTTCTATAAAATACATTGTAAGAATATTCTTATATTATATACTAATAATTTATTATAAGATTGTAATATATTATACTATGATATTATGATGGCTAACACTACAAGAAATTCATGAAATAGCGACGCAACTTAGCGATGCAAATATTCATCATAAAATAATGATAGAATTGCTATGCAATTGCGACTCACGAAATCTGCGATGCAATTTAGTGACGCATTAAATCAGTCGCTAAATAGCGACGGATTTAGCGACTTTAAAAATTCTTATTGCTAAATAGCGACTCATTTAGTGATGCATTTTAATGCATCACTGTTTAGCGTCGCTGAATTGCGACGCTAAATAGCGACGCATTTAAATGCGTCGCTATTTATCAACTCATTTAAATGCATCGCTAAATAGCGACGCATTTAGATGCGTCGCAAAACATCGATACAAAATTGCGTCACTAAAAGTGATGCACTTAGCGATGCATTAGGAAATCATGGTTCAAGATTAAGGGTTTCAGGGGTTTGGGATTTTGGTTTAGGGTTTTATGGTTTGATGGTTTTAGGGTTCTAGGGGTTTTAGGGTTCCAGGTGTTTTAGGTGTTTTAGGGATCTAGGGGTTTTAGGGTCTTAAAGTTTTAGGATTTAATTAGGGGTTTAGGGTTTTAGAGTTTAGAGTTTTAAGATTAGGGTTTTAGGTTTTAGGGTTTTGGGTCTTAATTAGGGGTTATCATTGGTTTAGGGCATTTAGGGTTTAGGCTGCATTCTCGGCACAAAGGCGTGGATTGGACTGAAGGCAGTATCAGTCCTGGATAGGACCTTATAGTTGGTCATTCGGGCACACTGTGGCACCACCGGTACACACCGTTTCATTGGGCGGACCGGCCAGCCTAGCCCAATGTACAACTATGCATTAGCTTTTGTCGCAAAATAGTGATGCATTTTTGGCGTCGCAATGTCGTCGCTAAATAGCGACGAAATTGCGACGGATTACTATTTGCGACGAAATTTACAGCGATGATCAAAATGCGTCACTAAATGGATTTAGTGATTTATTAACGATGCATTTTGGCATCGCTAAAATAAATTTTTCTTGTAGTGCAATAAGTATAGTGGATGGTTGTTATAATAAGATAATTTTTATAATAGGATAAAACCTGTCATGGCTGACCCTATCAAAATCAAGATCATGATAGACACATTCTAAAAATATACTCCGATGATTTTATGTAAAATATAATTAGAAATAAAATAAAAGGGTATCACTGATACATTTTACTATTACTATACTCATGTATATTCCTAAAACAAAGTTTAACTTATATTTATAAACCAATTGACATATATGTATATAAGAGACCGTCCTTGCCTCTAACTACTCATTCGGATCTTTCATCAAATCTTTCCTTTTGAATATGAGAAAAATAGATGAATAGCAATAATGAGCTTGCAGTTCAATGAGTAACATCCCATTTTAATATAAATCAATCAAGCAGTATTCAATATTTAAATTTAATAAATCCAAAAATCACACAAGTTCAAAATATAGAATGAATGTTATAAATTATAAATATATGTCTTAAAATTTCAAGTATGAAATAATATATTGCATCGCCCTTTCGATAATATATGCAAAATATTATACTATGCCTTTATTAAAATAAATATAATTCATAAGTTCTATATGCTTAAGAATAGAATGAAATATCAAATTCAAATCTTAATAAGACTATCCAATATCAAATCGATTCTCAATTCTTAATTTTCTTACGTCTCTTCAGCCAAAGTATGGCTACATTTAAACCTTGTGACATGGGTTCATAACCATATTTAGCCTGCTGGAATAGGTTCGATGTCACATTTAGCCCTATTAGTATGCCCATATAAAATACTAACACTATAATGTAGCTTTTCATTGTATCACACTTATAATGCAAATATCATATCATAGGTAATTTGGCTAAAAGTCTATATGCATTAATATCCAAACATTTATAAAATAAATAAAATTCAAATATCCATAATTAATGATGCCAAAAAGGTGTGCAATGATTTTACAATAATATTTGCAATAAACACCACTCCTACTTGATCCAAGAGTCATGAATAAATTATAACATAAATTAACAGATGAAATCAAGGAGCCAAAACTCAAACAAAGTATGACAATTTATGAATCCCAAATTATAATTTAATACAATGAACATACAAATCTAGGATATTCATAAATTCATAAAAAAATTGATTCTCATGTGATATAGCATCACTATAAATATTTTTGAATACACAAATCTTGAATTTGGAAATAAAATTGCAATGGTATATTTTCTTCAAAATAATTTTTTTTATAAAAATTAGAAGTACTACTTATCTTTGGCACTAATAAAATACATTACAAATATTTTTTATTTATTTTAAAATTCTATCTCAATCACAACACTATGTAAAAAAAAAATCTAACTCAAATTTTTGTTCCTGCTTCAACTAGTAGGCCTCTACACAATAAGGGGCAAGGTTCTGTATATTTTGTTTCATGTTGTATTCAAAGAGAGAGAAAGAGTGAAAAGGTGAAAGAAGAGAAGAGATGAAAGATAGAGAGGACGAGATGAGAGAATGAGAGAGAGAGAGGATAAAGGAGTGTGAAGCAAGGTCTTAGGTCTTATCTGCTAAGCAAATAGAAAACAAGGAATATGCCCCATTTTAGTCATCGACTCATGTAGTGGCTACACTTACCTAGGTTGTGAAACATCACAAAACTAGGCAAAAGCCTAGAGAAGTCAATTAGGTCGGTCAATTTGGCCCTAGCATGGCCCAATATGAGATAGGTCGGGCCCAGCCACTATCAGAAATTAACCTTTCAGTGAAGGACAAAATCCCTTCGTAAAAGTCAAAAATCCCTGGTGAAGAGTTTCACCAAGGGATTTTTAAGGAAAATTCATTCCTTGAAATATATGATGCTGGTGAAAGTCTCCCTCAAAAATTCCTTGATAATTACTATGGAAAATTACTACGGGATCAATCAATTTTTGGTAAAAAAATTCCTCGATGATTACCAAGGGATTCATCGAGGGAATTTCCCTTGTTAAAAAGTATAGTCTATTTTAAGGAATTTATGATCACTATGATTTGAACTTATTACCAACTAATTATGAACTAATTACGGAATGAGCACCTTACCATTGCACCAGATATTTCTCCTAATAAAGAGTGGAAGTGGTGGTTGAAACCTAGTGCTGCGCCAATCTGATCGTTAGTAACAAAAAGTGTAAGCTCAGGATTTTGATAAGATTTGAATGAGTTAGAGAGAGAGGAATAAAGAAATTTTTTTGTTTAATTAATGGTATTAAAAATCAGTACATAATATTAATTTTACTTATGACTTTTATTTTTATGCTAGTAAGAGAAAGACATATACTAGGTACAAGATTTTAAAATCACTAAGAGGGTTTGGTAGCAAGTAATCTATCCAAATTATCGGTAATTTAAATGGGACCCATCAGATAGCTATGTTTGGTATATTTTTGAATGGCAATCTATCTTTCAGTGATTACCTCATAAGAGGTAATCCAGATTATCTAAGGAAGGGATGGTTATCATGTCACCAAAGATATGATAATATGATAAATTACTTTTTGATAAAATTGCTTTTTTTTTTGATCGCTCTCTACTCTTATCCTTCTTTACCAACCTCGCTGGAACCTCTATGTCGAAGGTCCCGAGCCACACCGTCTTTTGTGAGTCGGACTACAGATCTTCGCCACCCAGCGGCCCCATAGCACACCGCGAAACTTCTTTCGATCGGTGTCCTCCAGCATCCTCACCGGTTGCTTCGAATATCATTTATAAATATAGTTTTTTTAAAATATTATTATTTATAAATATAATTTTTTAAAATCAAATATATAATAATATATAATTTTTTAATAAATTTAATTTAGAGTATTTTAGAAATTTGATGTTATATGACAGGTAATCTGTTTGTCATACCAAACACAGTAATCAATATTACTGTTGCATTACCTATGTATACCAAACACAGTAATCAACATTACTAGTAATCTATCAAGTGGTAATCTATCTTATTGGTAATTCATATTACCATTCAATTATTGGCGATATACCAAACACAACCTAAGCGATTTCTAAGAAAAAATCCCTTTCTGATATCATTTTTTTATTTTTAAAATATCTTACCAGCACCAAAGGATTTATCCCTTAGTAAATCTCTAAAGGACTGAACTTTCCTTACAAATTCCTTACTAAAAATTATTTAAATAATCACTCACTGATCCCTTGCATATTACTAAGGGATTTTTAAGAAATTTATCAAGAAAATATATCCCTAGCAAATCCCTTAGAGATTCCTTACTGAAACTAGATTTTGAATGTAATTTAAAATCCATTGAAAATCCCTTTCTAATCCCTTGGTAATTTTATGAGGGACATATCCTTTGATAATGTCCGTTGGTGAAAGGCTGATTTCTGATAGTGAACCCTATATGGCACGACTGCTATAGTAGTTTTACTATGCCTGGCATGTTTACCTAGCAGATTATGTTGGGTCACCTTCCAGGCTAGCGGATCATGTCAGTATGATGGCTCATAGCCCACATATGGGCACAACTGATACTAATGGGTTTGCACTCGATACGATATATTAAGTTAATCCATTAGACGTTGGGTCAGGCATGTCGAGCCTGGCATGCATGCCCAGCATGCCAGGCAAGACAGCCTAGACCCGAAGGATATTTTCCTAAAATAGCCCCTAATAAGGCCAAAAATTGCTAGTTTAAGGGTCTTTTTTTCAAAAAATTCTTTCTAACTGCTATAAACGACGAGGGTATTTTAGTTTTTTTGGTTATGAAGACCTATTTGCCTTTTTTTAATGATTATAAATGGCTAGTTTTCAAGGTTATTTATACTATTTGGAAGCCCTTTAACCTCCATAAATAGGCTTTAACCTTCTTTCTCATCCCACACTAAATCATAAGCTCTCTTAAGCCTTTCTCATCTTCTTACAAGCCATCCTAATCCTTCAAGTTATCTTAAACCCTTTCTAGTTTCTAATTAGTTGTCCTAATAGATTGAACCTGATATCCTCAAGCCTATCATTCATCGGTATCACATTAACCATTAGGCCCAGCTTTTCAGAGCTAAACCCAAGACCTATAAAGTCTTACTATACTTCTACATTAAGGAAATCGCCGATAAAAAGCTTTGTATAGTTTGTAAATTTCATAAAACTAAATATAACTACGATACTTTCGAGGAAACTGATCACTTGGCTTGAGCTTTGCCCGATAAAAGATAAAGATGAAAATTAAAGACTAGAAGGCAAAGAAAAAGACTGAACAAGAGAACAATAAGATGATACGACCATAACAACAAGCCACTTACTCACCTATAAACAAAGGTACATATATAATTTATTTATTTAAAAAATATTAAAAGAATCAGATAGATTGGCACACAAGTTGACACATGTAGGCTGATACATGGACCGATATATGGGCCGGCACGTGGCTCGGCATATGAGCCAGCATGCAAGCCTAACTCGTGAGCCTGTGGAGCGTGCAAGCCAACCCCCGGTGTGATGAGCCATGCAAGCCGACCTGTTTAACATCTCAACAGAAGCCCTTGTTTTAATATGTTTTAAAGCTGTCACGCATGACTTGAACCTAATGCTCCTATTATTTATATGTATAATTTGAACATAAACTAACACATATACCTCATGTTGAACTCGAATTCCACTTCTATTCCAGTGTTGGATTGTAATGGCTTGCTGTTGAATGCTAATGTATATCAAGCTTCAAGGCTGACTACTCCCTTCAGTGAGATTCAACTCGAGGATAAAGAAGAGAAGCGGAGGTGAGGTGGAAATTAATTGAACAAGGATAGATTATTTTCATGGTTCTCAGATTAATTTGTTGGTTTATTTCTCCTTTAGGTTCTCGTAGTTGCAAGTTCAGTTTGTCTCAAGAAGTTGCGGATAAATTGCGCAAGGATCGATGTTGGATTGCACTAATTAACTTTTTATCCACTCTATAATAGAAATCTTGAGATTAGTGTTCACTTCTATTAAAGCCCAACCGAAAATTTAGCTAGCAAGTAAATGGACCTGATGAGGCCGGCCAACCGTTCCTTTGCCTAAACAATTGCCTTCACTCCTACTTAATCCGCGTTTTCATCCGTCTTTTCAAGTTAAGAGTTCCTTAACTTTCAAACTTTGCATGGACCTATTAGAGCTATATATTAAGGATTAATCAAACACCAGTTAAATCGGTAACTCAAGTACTCAACGTCGCATAATTATATTCTAGACCCCATGTACTGATCGACCAATTTTTTTTGGATTGAATTCTGATAAAAACTCTTTGTTTATTTGCCTTCATGAGTTTCTCTTGATTACTGGTTTTGTAGCTTGGGTCGTAGGCCAATTAAGTTTTTCTGTCTTTTATCTTCTAATTAATAACACTGCATGTTACTCTTGAGAGAGAGAGAGAGAGAGAGAGGAGACTGATTCGCGTTAATAACAAGATTATGGCATCATTGTGTTGACTGTATTAATATTTTCTATATAATCGAATTTGAATATGTCATGAGGTGGACTCATTAATTTTGATATGTTCAACGAAAGCTACATATTTTTTTATGTTTGGACCACGTCCAGTCAGTTCGAGAGTAAGGTTTAATTACTACGTACCCGCAGTGGTCTCCTCAACCCACCCACTTGCATGCGTGATCATCGTCAGCATTTACCTATTAATCAACTTGTTTAGCTGAGATAAACGACCTTCTTACTGACTCTTGATCATGTTACTTTCAGGCTGCTGGGCATACATTCTTAAGAAAAAGGAAAGGTACAGCTCCTTTCGTCGACAATATTCAATCACATGATGCTGATATCGATCGATATTCTCTTTCAAAGTGACAACTAATTCCAACTGATCAAAATAAAAATAAGAAGAACGGGAAATGCTAGCAGAACCGGTTCAATGGCCTACCTTTCCATCGTCCTTGAAGGTTTTGACCTGGAGGCCAAAACCAAGCAAGTGGAGACCTGGCCTTTTCCAATCTAATGGAGTATCATGGAAGATTTCCAAGAACGCATGGATGGAGTCCAGCCCAAGAAATCTCATGGGTCCCATCTATATATGGAACTTTTTCAAAATAGAGAGCAAGGTCATGGGATAAGATGTGGACGTCCTGACTTATTCCACCTTGTGGGGCTCAAAAGCACAGGACTCTTGATCGATCGGAACCATGCATGCATGCATGCTTTTGAGTACCAATGAATAGTAGTGTGCATGGTGCAATTCATAGTTAGCTAGCTAGCTAGCTAACTGGAGGTGTGAACAGCTTTAGCAAACCTTTCGCCCTCAAACCAGTTGATATATATTTAAGCCAAGCCAATCAGGATCGATTTGGGTCAAAAGGACGAATGGTAGTATATTTGATATATAAACAGTTGGCACCTAATTGAAGGTAGGCCCTTTGTACGTACGTACGCTTGTTTTGTCTTCCCAAGATTTTGACACGGATCTATCACAAGGAACATGGTCTTGATCTGTTATTTATTCCAGCCAAGAAATTGAAACCGAGCCATGAATAATTAAACATTGACATCTTTTGCGAGTTGATCGTATAATTTGATTCCGGATAACACATATTAGAATAGCAAGCATATGTTGGGAGTGAAAAATGATATAGAAAACACAAATCCATGAGGGATATTAGCTTAATTAGTTTTATACTTCAATATCATTTTAGAATAGTTTCAATAAGCTGCCATTATAAGTTATGTTTGTATATAATATGTCACGTTAACTTAAAATAAGCACGTACGTGAATGCATGGCTCCCCGTGTGCTAGACTAATTAATTAAGAACACAAAATCTATAGTTCCTTTTTGTATTCTCTTCTTAGTGGCCCATTGATCTCATGGAGATCGAATTCAGTGTCGGCTCAAGATGAACACGGGAAGCATGCTATTTAACTCGAGCAACTTCGACTGGACTAGCTAATTGATCAGCAGGAGCCAAAAGGAAGAATTCATCGAGAGAAACCCGCATCTAATTAATTAGCTTGTTGGTGAGGCAATTACTTTATCAAAACAATGATCAATAATTAATTCAAGAAGCTAGATAATCAGCCGCTATAATAAAAGGTAATCCTTATTCCAATACGCTAGCTAGCAAAGATGAGGTAGTTCAGATTTTGTATAGCCTACAAACCACTTGTCACCATCAAAATTGGCATTGTTGTAATTTGCTATACATATATATATATATTCCATTTACAATTGTTCGAAGTTGTGTTTTTTGTTAAAAATTTAAGAAAAGAAAATGATAGTTGGATGATGACCCAACATAGGATCCTTCAAAATTTCATTAAAAGGATGAAATCATGATAAGAATTTTGGTCATAATTAAGATTGTTGAAATTGGTCCAAGGGCTTAGGAAATTTGGAACACACAACCAAAGCTGAAGAGCTAAAAGTCATGTCTTAGCCTAGAAAAGGCCAAATGACCACCAAAGTCATAGCTGATCGATCCCAACATTAGGTGTGAACAAGCCAGATCAAGCAAACCAGCCAACACGCTAGGTGTGAACAAGTCAGGTCAAGCAAACCGGCCAACACTCAAACAACTAATCATGCTTTTAGGTGATCTCTGTCCTATTATACTTAAATAGTTTCTATTTTCTAATCTATCCAGACTGACTCGCACTAGACTGTGCAATCATCCATTTTTTTTAAAAAAAAAAAAATCTAATCTATCATGGTCTTGAGTTATTGCATCAATAGGCCGAAGCATGATGTTTTAGCTACCAAAAGGCCAAGGGCCGTGCAATAATAATATTCGTTCCATTAGATCATCCCCGCATGGACCACTACGTAGAAAGACACGCATGGTCTTTTCCTTTTCATATTAACGCATCGATCGCTAGGATCATCAATCATGGCCTCTTGACATCGACATCAAGGCCGAATTCATGTGCAAGTCTTGTTGTATTGTTATTTATGTCGGTGGGGATATGACATTCATTTATGTGATAAAACCTTTTTTCCCCAAAGAAGCATGGACTACTTGCACATCAATTTAGTTGCAATTATTGTAGTGCGCCCCAGAGGAAGAGATGGTTGAGAAATTGAAATGTGCCCTAGTAGTCTCAGCAGCACACCTCTTATCCCATATTTATTTATGCCTCACCTCATTAACTTTGGAATTTAAGTGGCGGGTCGTGGATAATTCTTCCACCATTACTTCTTTTGGGGGAAAAAGTAATGAGGGGGAAGGGGGGAATAATTAAGCATCCAGATGATGGATGGTAGCCTCAAGCATTGTGTGATTAAATGCTTTCACTAATACATATGTATTTATGATGGCCAATATGCTAAGATATTAAAGAGAACACCAGCTACTGATGAATACTGATAGAACAAC
Source organism: Calamus simplicifolius (assembly GCA_900491605.1). Taxonomy (NCBI): domain Eukaryota; kingdom Viridiplantae; phylum Streptophyta; class Magnoliopsida; order Arecales; family Arecaceae; genus Calamus; species Calamus simplicifolius. The sequence goes on from UESW01004260.1 coordinate 475,388, forward strand.
CTGAAGTTGTATTAACTCGTACTTAACAAGGCGTTGGACCCCTCCAGTCCAAACATGAAGCATTAACCTCTTAGCATCCCTTTCAAGAGGTCGAGATGCGTTTAATGACAACAAATAGTTTTTTTTTTCTTTTTTTTTTTTCTCTCTTGGGACATGTCCCCTCTTTTTTTTTTACTTGTAGAAAGAAAAATGAAATGCATCTTTTGTAGAGATGGCGATGAGCATGAGAAAATTTGATCGGTGGGTTTGAAGAGATTAAATATGAATAGGGATGGAGATGAATTTTTTTTTTTTTTTTTTGAAAATCTATTGAATTCAAGAACCCATATGCTGGTTCAATTAACCTATTAACGGATTGAAACTATATGGCCCTAACAACTTGAGTGAAAGTTAATTGATAGGAGTTGTAAGTTTTTCAAACTTTTTTTTCCTATTCGATGTAAGATTATTTTTGCGATATTATAATTTTTCTCTTTATCAAATGATGTCCTCATTGCAATACGCAAGTTAGCCAGAATCTACTCGATATCTTCATTGCAAACCATAAGCCAGCTAGAATCTATCCCGAGCCAGATCGTTGGTGGCTGCAATAGTGGCTTCATATCATGGCGAGAGTCAATCAACATCCCATAGGTTATAAGCATTTCTTCCTTCTCACCAACTTCTAGATATTCCGATTGGCTTTAATATTATTTGTAATGTCCAAAGACCATCTGCTGGGTCAATTAATTGGTTAACAAGTCAAAACCCGTGAACTTGAGTTATAAGCTCTTCAAACTTTCTTTCTTATATATTAAACTTTTTTTAGGATATTATACTTATATATTAGATTTATGATTTAAATTTAGACTTTTTAATTATTTAAATCTTCATCGATTTATAATAAATTTTGGGCTTCAAATAATTTTTTTTAAATATATAATAGAATTAGGCTCAAAGTTGACAACTCATTTCTATAAATAAAATAAATGAGAAATAAGAATTTCTTGTGAGGAATGAGAAATTGTGGGGATGGGGATGGAAGAAAAAATCAGTTCATGTTCAAAGATTGGAGTGGGGTTGGAGAGTGGGGTCAGAGACAAAGAATGCACCCTTCACATCAAATTCATTCTATTGCCATTCCTAATGTTTGATTTCATTTTCTAGCAGCCTATCAAGATGCTATCTTGCTATTAACAAAGTATAGTGCACATCTTCCTTCTTCTATATTGATGAGTGATGGTTCTTTACTCATTATGGACTTCATCAATCATCATAGAACAAGGACAAAAGAAATCACTATTTATCCATGAATAAGTGATGGCGATCAAGATGTTGTCTTATTAGTTGCAAGGTGAAGACTAAGATTGTTTGACCAGTGTTGTAAGTAAGTTAGGCATTAATAGTCTCTCCTTAAGTTTATCTACTGATCTAATTAACTCTATTAGTAGGTCGAAACCGCATGGTTCAAATTAAAACTCAAGTGAAAGTTAATGGATAGCAAGTGGACTTGAGTTATAAGCATATAATACATTTCTTTTTTATTAATATGGGACTAAATTTGGGATACTATAATTTTCTTCCTTATAATGCGCGATCAACTTTTGTACACTCAGTTCAGTTCTCACACTATTTGTGTCAAAAATATGCGGTCCAAAAACTCGAATAAAAGTTAATGAGTAGCAAGTGAACTTAAGTTATAAGCACAATATATATTTCTTTTTCATCCAATAAAAGATTAAATTTGAGATATCATAACTTTTGTAAGAAATTTAGGCATTAATAGCCTCTCCAAATGGAAAGACCGAGATTTTTGACCACCAGAATAACTGAAGAGGATAAAATTATCATCCAATGCTTACCTTTGTTTATTTCCTACGAGACAAGAGGTAATGTTAGGATGCTTGCATAGCTTAATATCTAAAATATCTGATCAAATTAAAAGGTTTGACTAAAAAAAGGTCACATCAATTCAAGTCAGATCAAGCAATATATGATGCAAGTGGTCAATTCCTCCGTCATCCATTGGGATCCCCTGGCGGCCTCCTGTAAAATGAACTACAAAGTCAGCGCAGATGTCTTCTGTGACACATGAAGATGTTCAAGAGATGGATGGAAGACTTGAATTAGGATTTTATTCCAAGTTAATTAGAGATTACCCCTACATTATTCTAGCTGGAATAGTAATCTTAGACTTAAATGGGAGCTGTATTTTACCAAGTGTTCTATATGGGCCTAAATAAACTAAGCATTACTGGTTGTTAGAAAGTAGGACGTGCTTGCTTAGTTTTCTTATTATTTCTGGGTGTTAGTTTAGTACCTCATGTGTTAAAATAATTAGTTTTCTTTTTATTTTTGGCTGAATCCTGCTTGAATATCGAGAGAATATATATTGTGCGATTGCCACTTCATTCGCAGCGTGGACAAAGATTGAATACATCTGGGTACAATCTAGCAACCATTTCAACTTATTTATTATCCACAAAATTATAACATGATTGGCTAAATATGCTTTTGGCCCTCAGACTTTCACTTGAAATTCATTTTGATTCTTAAACCTTTTGGTGTTACAATTTAATTTCTTTTATTTTAAGAATATTACTGTTCTAATATTTCATTATATAGGATCAAGGATAGAATAGCTAATACGCTATCTTAATGATCGATTAATAGGATGATATGCCAGTTATTCCATTAATTTTAACTGATCTTACGTAATGAAACAAAAAATGAAACATTTTTAAAACTTAAAATATGAGAGACTATGCTGCAAAAGCTGAAAGTTTGGGTGTCAAAATTATTGATGATGTAGATGCCACCATCAAGATGGATTTGAACTATTCAACATCTTGCTTGTTAATTAAAGCTTGAATTTGATTTTCGTGCAATATTATCATATGTTTAATATGATTCAAAACTTACATAATTAGATGGTGTCAATAATCTATGACTATATATAGTAAAATAAATAGTAGTGCGAACTCTTTTGAGGACCTTAATAGATAAATCCCTCTCTATCATGAAGGAAGATCTTGAGGACTTCATTACTATTAGAAGTTTTAAGAAGATATTCTTGTAATGAATAAACTATCAAATAACTTTTATTAATATATCAATTTATATGTAATTTACATTAGCATAATCATCAAATGATTGGCTTTAGGATACAATTCCCAACATGAGCTTCATCCAATACTACAAGACTTATTTCTTAATGAATTTTGCTAATTGAGTTCCTTTTCTAATTTTAAAAGTTGAATTACTATCAAGATTTGAAAATATCTTAAACCCTAAGTGAGTTGTATAACCAATAAGCAAAAGCAATGATACTATTTCAGAAGAAGCAATAGACTGCTCATATATCATGTTATATTACTATCTTTTCACCACCACAAATTGTTTTAAAATAGTATAATGCTTGACCTAGCTACACCATCTAGATTGATCAACACATTTGGCCTATCAAGCACTACAATCAACTTTTATCCAATTAAGTTCTAAACCTAGCATAACAACTTTTAAGTATGGATCACATTAGACTAATTGGCTTATTCAAATATAACGTATGGCATACACTCATAATACTATTGATTCATGTGATCATCTATCAAGATATGGTATAATTAAAAATATTTTATTAAAAGTATATTTTTTTAAAAGAATTGACATATATGTGATTTATGAATGGCTTTGATGTTTCTGAATCATTGGCTCTCAACTTGGCTAGGTTTTAGACCCCCTAGTGAGGTTTATATATTAGCAATCATGACTATTTTGGAACCTATATTATTCTAGCCCTGTTGTAAGATATAAATATAGTACCCTAACCTACTCTACAAAGTATGATTAAAGTATTTTGGCCCACTCTGAAGAGTAAGCATTGTATTTTGGCCCATTCCAAAAGACATAAGCAAGTATTTCAACCCACTTCGCATGCGCAAGTGTGATTTCTAACCTACTCTACAAAGAATAACATAGTTCTCTAGCCTTACCATAGTCCATAGACAATTAAATTGAAAGATAATATTTTAAATTATTTTTATGAATATAAATACCTAGGAAATATTAATATTATTAACATGAATATTATCTTATTAAAATGAATGATTTATCTTATGTATTTAATATTAGTAAGAAAATTTTATTACACTTTTATCTAAAAAATATTAAGGTATTTATGCTTACTAGACAATGCTCACTACTTGATTTTTTTTTTTCTTTTTATAGATGCTGAGAGCTAGTTGCTAACAGGGACCCTTGTTAGAATGTGACCAGATAGGAGAGCAAAAGCCTTAGCATAGTTTCGAATTAGTACAATCGATGGAAATCTTTTACAGATTTTCTTTCTTTGATTAAACATTTGTAGAATACTTGAAGTTTCTTTGTGTTCTTATATTAGTTTTTGAACTTTGTAATTATTAATTTAAAAATTAAGTTGCTCTAATTTTATTGCGCTGTCTTTATTAAATTTATTATATTATGGTTGTTGTCCTGCTTCTAACTCATGATATTGGGTTGAGGACATGACAACTTCTGTCAGGTTTTCTTATTAGGCAAATTTGATCATCTATGATCAAAATAAACATTTGGTTATCGTTTTTGCAGAAAATGTATTTAGGAGTAAATTCTCTTTTAATCAAAGAGAAATCATTCAGCACATGGTGAGCCTCTGGATGGTGAGTCTGGGCATCTAAAAGTTTATTGATGCCAATCCTTGGATAATATTGCGTTAATAGTTAAAGATTTAAGAGCACAGGATTTTTGAAGTGAATTTATGTGTGCTCATTAGGATAGCTAATAAGGTTGCTGTCATGATCATTAGGATAGCTAATAAGGTTATTGTCATAATCATTTGGATAGCTAATAAGGTTGCTGTCAGATCATTAGGATAGCTTGGATAATATTGCTTTAATAGTAAAGATTTAAAGCACATGACTTTTTGAAGTGAATTTATGTGTGCTCATTAGGATAGCTAATAAGGTTGATGTCATGATCATTAGGATAGCTAATAAGGTTGCTATCAGATCATTAGGATAGCTAATAAGGTTGCTGAAAGGATGCTAACATCCGTTCAATAGCTAATAAGGTTGTTGTCAGGATAGCTAATAAGGTTGCTGATGAAATTTTTGATGCAATGTATCCTACCATCCACCTCCCTCAGAAGGTTAACCTTTCCTCCCTCAACAAAGGTTCTCTTTTGGCACGTGGCAGGGCTGGGCCTTAAAAGAAAATAAAAAATAACAACCAAAGGCCTTATGATTGAATGATATAAGATAATGAACAAGGAATTATGGGAGTCTCATGCAAAATATTGTACAAAGTCTCTCCCAGGCTGCTTGAAGCACTGCATTTGGAGTGAAGTGTTCTAAATATTGCATGTATAAAATGGCCAATGTTGAACTTAAATATTCGATAGTATATGTTTTGATGATAACAAAATATTGATTAAAGAATTAATATCATTCTTAAATTCATATGATGAAAGGCTAGTACTATACTCATATTTGAGCTTAAATATAATTATAAAATTCATTCAATATATATTTGGGTCATGAGGAGTGTAACAAAATATTAATAAGTTTAAATGGCACACCAATATTGGAAGTCGGCAAAAGTTCGAAGCAATTTAACACGAATGTGAAGCTTGTTTGATGTGGAGCTTTGAGAATTTTTTTAGGGGGAATAATACTTGTAAAACCTATTTAAAAGGATATTTCATGAAGCTTAAGATCCATTTCAAGAACTTAAGAATTAATTAGGAATAGTTTGGATCAAAAAAAAAAAAGGAAAAAGATTCGAAACATTCAAAACTACTTTAAAAACAATAGATCAAGATGTTCAGCTCACATAGAAATTTCAAATCCAGTATTAAGGTGGCAGTCAACCAACTAAGGTAAATCGATTGATTGTTTTATAAGGATTGATTGATCATTTGGTGCTCTATAATTCAACGGTCAAAATGCAGTCAATCATTACACTATTGATAGGGCCTTCTATGGTCAAAATTTTCAAAAATCTACAAGCTGGTAACTTATCTTCAGTTTTTGAAAGAAATAAAGGTGAAAATCATTGTGTTTGTATGGAATACACTTAAAAAAGCCTTGTTCTTAAGCCATCTCTCGCAATTCTCTCACTCAAGAGATTTATTAAAATATTTTCATTCTTTGAGAATGATTTAAAGTCCTCTTATTCTTTCAAATTATATTGTCGGATTACCAAGCTTGAGACTCTTGATTGTGAGGTTCCATCCTTTAACTTGAAAAAAAAGAAAAGTACAAGGGGCTTGATCTTCACTATTGGAAACATATCAATCTAGTAAAATTTTCAAGGTCTTCAAAATTGAATCTAAAATAGAAGCACTGAACCACTATAAAAAAAATCTTTTGCCTTATTTATTTTTGCGTTTAGTATTTGCTAATACACAGCTCATTCGTACTTTAAGTTTCTTGTATAACTTTTAATTTGATATACTTAATACATTAGTTCTAATTATAACTTTTTTTAATCCTAGGTATTTGAATACAAATCACTCGTGAGCTACCTTTAGGCCCCAGCAAGTCTCGGACTACAAAACCTACCAGCACTTGAATCTTCCACTGATTTAGAGGTCGCTTTCAAACTCCAAAGGGAAAAGCAAAGCCAAAAAACTATAATAGGAGCAGTTGAGTGGTCAGCAGGACTCGAATCTTCTCGATTCCTTATTGTTCTAATAAAATTTTCTTTGAGTTTAACGGTAAGAAGCTCTTTAGTGAGGATTTTAATTTTATCAAGGACCATCTATGCAGTGTAGAACTTTCCTTGATTTTTTTTTCTTTTTTCTAAAGTGCTACTATACCAAAGTAACCACCATCTATAGATGAACAGTACCTTGATTTTTCAAAGTAGATCGTGAAATATTATAAGAAAGGACTCCCATGAGAAATTTTTTACTGAGGATTAGCTTTTGCCTTTAAATGTACCTAAAATTATTAGGGTGACTACTAGTGATCCATTAAATAATGTTATTGCAATTTTTCTTAATATTTCTCATGATGCAACAAAAAAGAATTGACATTAACTTCCAAGCTATCCCATATAGAGCTAGATCAACTAAACAATAATCTAATACTAACCAATATATTACGTAGTAGGTTTCATTGCTACTAAGAGTCCATCAACTAATGTCGTTTTAGCATGCCAAAACAAAGGAGCCCAAAACCGGCATCACTACCATTCCACAACATCCATCAAGTCTTGGCAAAACCTACCAAGCAAAATATTTTGAGCAAATATAAATTAGCATGCACTCAAGAGAAAGTAATCTTCGTTGATTCATGAAAAGGAGGTTATATAGGGGTATTTATACATTCTAATATGCCTTAAAATTGATTAGATCAACTAAGTATCCTCAAAATTTGAATATAAATCAAAAACAAATTCTAAAACTTACGAACTATAGTTTAAGGTGAAGGGCAGAGAGAAGTCAACTGTAGCTATTCTTATCAGCTGCTAGCCAACTGTAGCTATTCCTATCAGCTGCTTTCAATGGTTGTTTCAATAGCTTTTATTGGAAGGGCCTAACTGCTATCTCAAACCAACATGAACTCGTAGAAGAGACCTCTTTCTGAATTAGCAGTGATAAGAGAGACTGAGATGGTGGTTAAGTTACTGCCAAATGTCTTATGATGGTAACAACTCTTTTGATGGTGACAACTTTCATCAAATAACTTGGTATATATCGGATGAATAGTGGAATAGCGTGACATAAGATTATAGATTAGCTTTCGATGATTGTTGCAACATCATTCATATGGTATTGGTGAGATTTATATTGGAGCACCTAAAGTTTCTTTTTGATTTATATATATAATAAAAAAATAATACATAAAATTAAAAAATAATCATGAGACACTAAGATTTGATATGAAAACTTCAACTTGAAAAAAAAAACCATAAAAGCTAGATCAAGAAAATCTTCCATTATTTAGATTAATAATGAGGTTTGAAAAAAAATCTAGCAATGTTAAAGATTACTAAAAAATTATTTACTCATCAAACTAGGGCCAACCAAATTAGTATCAGACCATTGGTTACAAAGAACACCTCTTAAACATTTATCTTCTAACATTCTACCTTGATCGGAGATTGTATGACTTTCCAATTAAAGAAACAAATTGATGGTAAAAACCTTTTATTTTGGAGATTGTATGACTTTCCAATTAAAGAAACAAATTGGTGGTAAAAAACCTTTTATTTTTCTTCTCTCCCGTTCTCTCTTTTTTAAGGGTTACTTAACCCTATTACTTTATTATATCATGGGCACAACATGAAAGCAAGACCCATACCAACACATCTCCCCCTCCTGTTGATACGAGGGGCTTTACCATGCCTGCTAACTTCTTTTGTAACCCTTTGGTATAATTTTTATCCTCATGTCTGATGTATTCTTTTTTGTATGAATCTTCTTGATTTTTATCAAATCCTTTTCTAACACATCTCAAATCCAATAATATATGACGTCAACATGCTTTATTTTAAAATGATACATGACATTTTTGCTTAAGTTGATGATACTTTGGCTATCACAATATATCACAAAGTTATCATGTTTTAAGCCTAACTCTTCAAAATTACTTCATCTATAGTATCTCCTTTCCTGCTTATGTAGCTACAATATATTCTACTTCAGTAGTTATGAGAGCTATGCACCTTTGTAACTTAGACTGCCATGAAATTACTCCCCCTGCATATATGAATAAGTACAAATAGACTTTCTTTCATTTAGTTATTTTGCCCAATCTGCATCTGTGAAGCCTTCTAAAATAGGCTTTGAACCATGAAAATAAAAAAAAAAAAATCTTTGATGAGCCTTTGAAAACCTTAGTATCTATTTTATACTTTCTAATGTTGTTTTCATGGATTGCATCACAATATTGCATGTGCTATGTCGGGCCCGTACATATCATGGCGTACATCAAACTTCCTATTGCATATGCATAGTAGATTTTTTCTATTACCTTCTCCTCATAACTTGAAGGGCACTGCTGAGAATTCAATTTAAAGTGGCTAGCAGTAGATATACTACTGATTTGATATCTTTCATATTAAATCTTTTTAAGTACATATTTAATAAGTTTTTTTATGACAACCATAGCTTCTTAGCTTTTCTATCGTATAAAATTTTCATCCTTGATTTTATTAGCTAGTCTCAAATTTTTTATATTAAAATATTTATTAAGATTTTTCTTTAATCTATTGATCAAGCCAGCATCTTACCCAACAATTAGTATATCATCAACATACATTAGTAAAATAATGAAACCATAATTAAAAAATTTCTGAAATAGATACAATAATCTACATATGTACTCATGTAGCCTTGATCTATCATAAATGAATCAACCTTTTTATCTTGGAGCCTATTTCAAACCATATAAGCTTTTTTTTAACTTGCAAACTAAGTGCTCTTTATCTCTTACCTTGAATCTTTCTAGCTGCTCCATATATATCTTCTCCTGTAGATCATTATGTGGGAAAATTTTTTTGATATTTAATTATTTCACTTCTATGTCCAGGTTAGCAGCTAGATCTAGGACAACTCTGATTGAAGGCATCTTTACTATATGAGAAAATATTTCATCAAAATCAACTCATTTTTTTGCCCAAATCTTTTGACCACCAATCTAGCCTTATAACTAATATGCTTTGTGTTGCCCTTAATTTATAGAGCCAGTTGTTTTTCAAAACTTTCCTCTCCTTAGGTAGCTTTATTAATCATTTGTATAATTCTTATGCAGTGAATCTTTCTTTTTTTCATAGTTTTTCTTTATATATTCTAATTCTTAATTGCTTGAGTTTCTTGATAATTCTCTAGCTCTCCAGCATATGTGAGCATCACATAATATCTATCATACAACTTTAAAGATGTTCTTATCCTTTTAAATCTTCTCAGGTAAGTTTCAGTAGCTTCTCCCTTCTGAGATTCTTAGGTAAATTGATCAATTTACCTAGCATCAACATAAATTGGTGCATCATCTCTTCATAACTTCCTTCTCTGTCTTCAACATTTGTCATTGGAAAAGAGAGTAGAATAAAATATTTAATATACTATCCAGCACTCTATTTCTTCTTGGTCTTCTTAAAATCTTCTATAGTTAGTTTCTCATGAAAACAACATTTCTGCTTCTATATATTTTCTTCGTTCAGATCTCATAGCCTATATCCAAACTCGTTATCAGTGTAACCAAGAGAAATACACAGGATGGCTTTGTGATCAAGCTTTGACCTATTCTCTTTAAGTACATGCATAAAAGCTTTACAATAAAAAACATGTAAATAAAAATAAGAGACATTTTTACCGATCCAAATTCTTTGAAGAATATCACCTTCCAAAAAAATGGAGACAAATTATTTAGGTAGATAGTAGTTTTCATATCCTCACCGGTTTATAAATCCAGAAAGATGGTTAAAGAATTTAGTCAATAAAATGATAAGAGCAATACTATTACTTTGAGAAAGAAAGAAAAGATTATTGTTCCTTCTCATCAAAAATCCATTTTATAAAATGTTCTTCCCTTTTTTTTAGAAAACTAGGGTCCCCTAGTATTTCATAAAACTTTTAACTTAGTAAATTTATTATGCATTTTATTATTTCGACCGGGTCATCTCACTCTGTATACCATGTTAGAGTACTAACTCTCGTAGGTCTACACAAAATACCATCTCAAAAAAGATTACCATCTGCACATTAAATCAAAATGCTCATTATGTTACCTATCCGTTCAATCATAATACAATCGTCCTCCATGTGAAAGACTGATGAGGTTGCACTTCGTAATCTAGTTCTATCCTATGAATATATATTAGTTGGTATAAGTGTCTTGCAATTGAAGAAAGATGCAGGTATGTATAATAGTGTTAGCTCAGTGACAACCATCTGAAACTTCACTGCATTCAATGCTAGTCATGCCCATCTATGCTTCGTCCCCTCCATGTTGGTTTCTTAACATGAGTTGAAGTAGGACGCTAGTACATGCATTAAGAAACTAGAAGGTGCATGCTATTGCATCTCAACTTCTTAAATTCCCTTTAGAGGCAGCAAAGATTTGTAGCTTCTGCAAGGAGGTTTAATCCAGAGCAACTCTAACCTTTGTTTAGGATCATAGAGGCACAACTTTTTAAACTTTAGGGTAGGGCAAATAGAATGTTGCAAATAAAAAATTATTTCAAACCCAAAAGAACCCACCCCAACTCAATTTAAACGTAAAGTGAGGTGTTGCCTCAAGATAAATGATGTGGAATAAACTAGATATTTGACTAAAAAGTGACATGTGTTCACTAATCAAAATTTAATTTGTGATAGCTGACCAAAAGATAATAAAAGTCTATTTCAAAAAAAAAAATAGTGCATAAAATGAATTCTACTAAGACCACTGCATCCTTCGAAATTTGAACACATCCAACCGTCTATCACTAAATAAAACAAATCACTAAATAAAATAAAATCAGGAGAACTATTCATGTCACCATAAAAAGCCCACTACACAAGTACGAGAGAAGTTAAAGAGAGCGAGATCTTCTCTTTCATTTATTCTTCTCTTTGATCTCTGAGTTGATGTTCAAGGGTTTTCTCAGAGAAAATCTTCAAAGTTCTATCATCCATCTTGCAGGAAGCCGATCTCAAATAAGCTAGTCATGCTCTATCAAAAGATTTCCCATCTTCACATCGGTTGACATTTAGAAATTGATTTTGGACATCAATAAATTAATTTCATTTGTGAAAATGAGCAAAAGCCTTTACTCATACTGCTTAAGAGAAGAGATAAGGGGACAAGCAATGCCCAAATCAACTCTCAAAATTCAAGGGAAGATCCCACCAATCTAGACTCTCCACTAGTAACAATCACCTAGGATCAATTTAATGTATTTTATAACGTGTCAAAGCCTTGATGAATCTAGATAAAAACTTGATTCCCCAAGGGTCAAGTTCTAGAAATCCATAGGGATCCATAAAGAGCTTATCAGGCCTAAGGAATGGCCATACTCAACAATGGCCTCATAAGAGTACTCATGAACCCTTGTAACAAGTAGTGGCAATCATCAAGATGGGTAACCTTTGAAAAACCTCATCATCAGCTATCATAATCAGATGAGCAATTGAGCTCAAGTCCCCTTTGGCTATAACAGACCAAAAGAACAAATAGATCAACAATTAGAAAAGATTAATTAGAAATTGATGCAATCATGGAGCAAGTTCAAGGTAAAAACAAACTTAACAGATGAACTTAAGCTCCTAAAGGAGACACTATTTACCAAGATATAATGGTTAAGCCATTACCTTTGAAGTTTAAGATGCTATTGCTAGATCCATACACCTTTGATTCCATCAATTACCTAAAGAGCTTCAAAGCCTTGATACTACACCATAATGTGTTTTTTTCGATCATGTTGAATTGAAGAAGGCAACTCAATCTTGGTACTTAAGCCTCCAACCTATTTCAATTAGTTCTTTTAAGCAATTGAGCCAATAATTTATCAACCAATTTACTAGTAGTAAAAAATGTCAAAAAACTCTACAAGCCTAATGGTAATCAAGCATAAGAAAGATGAGCCATTGAGAGATTGTATTTGAAGTTTAAATAAAAGCCCTCCATAACCTAAATTCCTCAATGGTCAAGGTAGCTCTTATAAATGGTTTGAGGAATGCTTGCTTCAGCTTCTCCCTTGCTAAGTGCCCTTAAAAAGACCTAATCAAGCTATTAGCCCAAGTAGAGAAATACATATGAAGAAGTGATTGAAGCTTAGAAGACATGAGCAAATTGGAAAGAAGTGGCATGTAAGGGATAAACAATGGACCAAAGATATTAAGAAAAGGTCTTGTAGAGCTCAGAAGACATTGTGCCAACTTAATTCTCCTCTACAAAATTTTAGAAGGTATATGCCTTTCAACACATCAAGGACTCGGACCTTGATGTGGAGTAGTAACGAAAACTAGTTCCATGGCTAATTAGGCTTAAGTCCAATTTAGGTAGAAAAGATTACTAAAAGTACTATAGTTTCTATAGGAATCACAATCATGATACGATAGAGTATAAATACCTAAAGAATGGAATCCTTATACAAAGTAGGTGCCTTACCTTATGTTCAAAGTTGCTAATGACTAGAAGAGGTGAGCCAAGAAGGCTTTACACTAGAAGAAAGACCCGACAACTGTCCTATGGCCAAGGCATCATTGCAATCATCCATAGAGGATCAACTATGAGGGTTGAAAGCTTATTAGCTCAAAAAGGCTTTGCACAATAAATATGAGTCGAGAAGTTATTCATAAAAAGGATGAAAATTAAATAGAGCATCTCTTTCTCTAAAAAAGATTTGAAAAAGGTACATATCCCATATGATAATGCTTTAGTCATCTAGCAATCATCACCAACTATCTGATGAAAAAATCTTAGTAAATAATGAAAGCTCACCTTCGGTCCAATAGAGCTCATCTTGAATTACTATCTGAATTACTATAAAATAAAAGATTTTTAACAGTGCAATTTGATTATCAACATATAATAAGAGTAATCTCAATTGAAGATAAAATGAAAAAAAAAATCAATTTTGATGGTTTGGACATATTCAACAAAGAACTTTAGATGCTCCACTTAGAAAGATTGATCTTTTAACAGTTTATGGTAATGATAGAGGTAGAGATAGACCTAAACTAATATGGATGAAAATAATTAAGAAATATATAGCTATTTGTAATTGAGTGTTGACTTAGTCCTGAATAGAGCACAATGGAGGAATTAGATTCTTGTAGCCAACTCCATGTAATTGGGAAAAGACTTAGATGAGTTGAGTTGAATTGAGTTGAGTTGAGTTTGATTATCAACATAAGCTGTAGAGAAAAGGAAGGAAAATCTCTCTATGTCAATTATATTTGACCTTGTTTTCAAACTTGTTATGGATTCATATGAATATATAATATCTCAGACATGTTTATAGTGAATTCCTTACTTAAAAGTCCTCAAAAGTAGTTTTTATTGACGATATATAATATCTAGCTATTACATTATAGTTTCGAGTTATAAAATGCCCCAAATAAATTCAAGTTAAGAAATTTAGAGTGACAATGGAAGCCACTATTTGGAAAGAATCCGATCGTATTGCTCCACTAAACTTGATTCATCACCTCACTTAAAAGTCCATTAAAAATGATTAATAAGCATCTTTACATAACACACTAATGTCAAGTTCTTTCAACCTAAAAATCATACTGAATATCAGCCTTGCCTCAAATAAATGGGTTGATGGACTATGATACAATGAGACTTTGTTAACATAAAATATAGCCACACATAAAACATCCATCGTTCTTTTCATTGCACAATGCAACTTATCTTAAGGAGCTATAGATTTTCAAAAATTATTGAATTTTGACATTTTAAATCATTGATTTTTTAAAAAAATTAATAGTTATAAATTTATTTGCTAAGTTGCCAGAATACTCTCGAAACATATAACTATTGAAAAAGGCATTTTGATTAAAAGAACTTCTCTAGCAATTATTAGGTCATGCCATGTAAGCCCACGGGCCTTGAACCTTTATTTCAGCAGAGCCGAAAGACCGAGATGTTTTGTACCATAGAAAAGTCTTGCTACATCGTCCTTCGATGCGATTAGTTGTCCGCGCATGCCGACGCGCATACGACTAGTGTATACTTATTGTATCAAAGGATGTACAGCAAGCCTTTTACTTTGCATGACTATGGCAGGCAGTAAAACCCAAAAAAAAGGGGCAAAAATCCAACATTTATAGGGTGACAATAAACATGACCCTCAAGGTACATCCTCAGGGCAATTAGATATAAAATGACCCCACTATGCTTATGGTTCCAAAATTAGAATTGCTACCATCCCTCGTTTTACATGCTTCTGGAACACGTGCGCACAAATATGCACACATATAGGACTTGATCAAAAAACATCACAAAAATAAAGCAACTTGCTTTTTTTTTTCCTGATTTATCAATTTGTTTATTTGTTTACCACAATTACCGTACAACAGAAATACCGCCCATCCTCAGTAATAATACTTAGTAGAACACTTCCAAAGTTTACAACAATATATTTAGACAACTATATAATTCACTTAACCAGTATTCTAACAACAAGAGATGACCTGTGCTAGCATACTTTCTAGCACAAAAAAACCTTTTTCTGAAATCTAACAAGCTTCAAACAATATGGGCAGTAATCAGTAATTTCATAATGGCAGAGGAAACAACGCCCAACTTGCACAACAAAACTGTTTATGAGATACATGTAAAATTAAATATATAAATGACCAAATAACATTATGAGTTGTGAGTTATGCTAATATCAATGGACCAGATCAACTAAGGTTTTCCTCCTTGGGAATCTTTGAGGGAGCCTCAGATACATCGCATCCTCAATCTCAATTGGTTGGTGAGTTGCCACAAAAACAATTCCACCTTTCTTCCGATGCTCTGCTATTATAAACTCCAACAGCCGGACCCCTTCAGCATCCAAGGCGACTGAAGGCTCATCAAGCAACCAAATTGGCCTCTCTAGAGCCAGCAATCTAGCCAACTGCAACCGCTTCCTCTGCCCCATAGAAAGCATCCTCGCCTTTTCATCTGCAAGCCCACCCAACCCCATGAGCTCGAGAGCCCCCATTGCTTTCCCATCTTTTCCTTCTAAGAATTCAAACCACTCAATATTGTCTAACACAGTAAGCTTGTCATTTATGGCATGTTTTAATGATACCCAGTTAAGTTGCAGCTTGTATTGTTGGAACACTCCAGGAGATTGGATGTCATGCCCCTCCCAGAGGATCTCGCCAGCAGAAGGGCGAGAAAATCCAGCTAACATGCGAAGGAAGGTTGTCTTCCCAGAGCCATTAGCACCAGTCAGTACAAGAGCAGAGCCATCATGCACGGAGACATTAATATTGCGGAGGACAGTCTGAGCATTACGCATGCAGGAGACATTGTTCACGAGGATGCGCGGAAATGGAGGCTTGAGAAGGGGCATTATATTTTTACTGCCACAAGGTTAATTCTGGACTAGCTGCAATTTAAGATATTCTCACAAAGAACCTACAGCAGCATATGAGAGATATTAAGTCAAGCACTTGAAGTAAAATTAACAGTTCGATAAGAAAAGAAAAAAAAAGCAACACCAAATGAATGTCTCTTAAATTAATGAAAAATAGGGATAAAAAATTGAACATGGTAACACTTCCATAAAGCAAGTGCAATATTCAATATCAGCGAATTCTATAGAATTTAGCGGTATAAAGAAATAAAATAAAATAAAATCAGTATTAGAAAGGCCTATTTGACTTGCATGATATTTATATTGCTGAACCAGCCCCATGGCTCACCAAAGAAAAGAAATAAAACAGAAAAGTTAGAAGCAAAGTGGTGATGATGAAAACAAAACAAAAGCCCCAGGTCAAAGAAATAAGAGTAGAAGAAATGAACAGGTTAGGGCTTCAAGATCAGAGTACCTTCTCTACATCATTCATGTACACCATCTTGAAGCAATCTTCTCACCTTCATTTATCCTCATCTCCACCTCCTCTCAAGTCATTTTCTTCTTTTTTCGCCCTTTTTAACTTGATCTGAATGGGAAAAAGGGCATGATCATAAGCCCTCTGAGAAACCAGCCACAGATTTAATCCTAAACAGAATAGGCCAGTCTAATTCCAGACTACTTTTATTTTTTTAATCCACCAAGTTCTTTAGTTTATTCTCTACAAAATTGGTGTTTCTCCTAAGCTTTCTCATGTTCAGGATAGGATTGAGATGGTAGACTATTGTATCACCCATTTGTTGGTTGCAAGATGGATATTTTGGGATATTTGTCAAAGTCCAAATGTTTGGATTAGCCCTTTTAGTTCACCATAAATATGATCAGTAACACAACTTTTTCATTTTTTTAGAGGTAGAGTACATAACTTCAATTCATTTAAGCCTCTACTTTTTAACTGTCTTTTTCTTGGCAAAAAGCTTTCTCTTTGGTGATTCTCCATGATTCCAATCAGCCAGCAGTAAGAGTTCTGAAGGAATCAAGTAACATGGAGACTAGATACGAACGAATATACAAGAAACATTTGGTTCGGGCAGTTGACAAGAAGCATCATTATAAATGAGAGACATCTAAAGTCTCATAAGAGATTGCTCTATTGCAACAGAAGCTCGCCAACACCATTATTTTCTCCAATGATAAGATTGATGGTACTTGCTAGCAATGGAAATTTTCTCTCTTAGGGAAATTCCAGAGGTGTGAGTTCACACTGGATTTCTTGATGTGAGGCCTTCAAATGCCTTGAAAACTCTCTAGTAATTCTAGAGTCATCCCCCTTTCTGAAGCTCATCTCATCTTCAAGTCTGATAATTCTGCTTGCCGAAGATAGAAATCAGATTTTGCTTTGATGGGCCTTGGGTTATTCTAAGGCAAATCCATGTCCTAGAAGCCGCGTGTCCTAACTTTCAACCTTAACCCAAAGTTATATCCCACATAACTATTTGGATTTCTACCAGACTTGTTGATGGAGCTCTGGGATGACCAGGAAACCTCTCTTCATTGATAACCAGATAGCAAAGGTGATGCTAGAAGATTTTGCAAGGGTGCGAGTCTATGATAACATCACAAAACCCTTAAGGCCAGGATTCCACGTCTCTGCAAAAGGTCAATAGATTTGGCAGCAATTTTCTTGTGAACATATCTCAAATCTTTATTTTCCTTACAGAAGATTGGCATATCTTAAGAAGTCATGTACATTCTAGTAGGTAAGGTAACTAGGGAGGAGAGCATTAATCATTGGAGGTGCTTGTACAGCTGTATGGGCCAGGGTTAGCTGCTACTAGGTCCCAATCAAGAATGAAGAACAAAGGGATTGGGTCAACCCAACACAAGTCATCTGATTCAACCAATTTAGAGGTCATTTGGAATCTTGTAATTGAAGTTACACCACATGTTGAGTTGCAATGCAGCTCATCTTACCTATTTGGAGTGTTGCGATTTAATTATGTGTTGTAAGTCAAGTTATACTTCAACTATAAGCAGGACCTAAAAATATATAAGTTGACTTGCAATCAAATTGACCGCAAATCCACATGCAAGGAGTTGACTGAAATTCAAACACAAGAACCATCGCAATTAATATTCTATCATACTAGCATTAAAATATGATTATAATAATATAGCATAACTAGTACAACAACAAAAAAATGTAATAGTGTTATATCAAAGTATACCATATTTAAATATCATTATAATATAATATGATTTTGTGTGAAAATATAAATATAATTATAATACAATATGCAGTACAAAATAAGATAATATTATATTATTATATTATTAAAATAATAATATACTTTTAAATAGTATATTATAATATAATTATTAATAATAATTATATAAACAATAACAATAATAAAGCGTTATTGCCAAGCTAGCTAAGATTGGCTACATGAATATTTTTAGAATCGTACTTATCGTGAGCTACAAAGATATTAAATCTTTTTTATTAATTTTTAAAATAATTTTTGATCTACCTTTATCTTTTTTTCTTCTACATGTATCAAATCACTCTTTTACACAAGTACATTCATAAGCCTATGTTGTAAATGTCCTGATCATCTAAGTTTTTTTTTTCTTAATTTATCCTCAATTGATACAATTTTCATCTTTTTATGAATGACTTTATTTCTTATTCTATTATTTTATTACCACGCATCTATTTTAACATTCTCATTTCAACCACATTAATCTTATGTAAGTATAATTTTCTAACCACCTAATATTTTATATAATAAAGAATAATCAATCTTATAACTATCCTAAAGAAAAATTATTATATGATCATATAATATTTTAATTGTACTTTCCATTTTACCCAAGTTGCCTTAATCTTATAGAAAACATCATCCTTGATCTTTCCTTTTTATGAATAATTAATCCCAAGGAATGATAAAGAAAACTTTAAAAACTTTGTGATCCTCAATTTTTATTATATTTTCATTTCAATTTATAATTATACTCCATGTATTTTGTCTTTATTCAACTTAACCTAAAGCCTTTAGATTCTAATAAACTTTTTTATAATTCCAACTTATAGTTAATCCCAACTTTAGTTTTATCCTCTATTACTAGGATATGGATAAGCCACAAAAGAACAAAGCTAACAAGCTTGCAATTCAATTCTATTTTGGTTTTGCATATCATTATATACTTTGTGTTGCCGCCGGGATCCATCCTCCGACTCGGGCACGGTCAATCTCCTGATCTGGGCTTCCTCCTGGGCGGACCTGCATAGAAGTCCTCGCGCGAGAGGCGTTGGGGGTGGCTCTCCGCGGAAGACCCTTCGACGCTCAAGTCAGTGGGGATCGGTGATCAACAGAAAATGGGGAAAGGGATCTCTCCGGGGAGTCTCTCCAGGGGTGGCCGATCGGGAGCTTTAGGGGAGCGCCAACGAGCAGTGGGGGAGAGTGAGAGAGTGAGAGTGAGCCAGGGGCAGTGAGGGCATACCTGAGAGAATCTGGGAGTGTCGTATTTATAGGCAATCACCTGGATCTTGAGCGCCTTCTGGAAGGTTCGAAGGTTGTTAGGATACGGGGATGAATCGAATCAAGCCGTTGTGAGGCCAGTGGGATCCATATCTTGTTCGTTAAGGGATCGACGGCTAGCAGAGCTCCTTGATGGCCTGAGATCTGGTAGATGCATAGGTCCCAGGTAGCTATATTAGGTCCTAGACCACTCTTCAACATAATTCTTTGCCTGGGATTCTGTTACGATGGGTCTGGGCTCTCCCGCGTCAGGTTCCACGGAGGTGAGTATCGAATCATGGATCGCTCAGGGAGACCGAGCTGTGGGAAGCTCGGGGAAGCCGAGCCATAGGAGGCACCGGGGAAGCCGAGCTATGGGAGCTCGGAGAGGTCGAGCTATAGGTAGCTCGGAGAAAAACGAGCTGTGGGAAGCTCGGGGAAGCCGAGCCATGGAAGGTTCGGAGGAAGCCGAGCTATGGGAGCTCGGAGAGGCCAAGCCATGGGAGGCTCGAAGGAAGCCGAGCTATGGAAACTCGGAGGAAGCCGAGCCATGGGAGGCTCGGAGGAAGCCGAGCTATGGAAGCTCGAGGAAAGCCGAGCTATGGAAGCCCGGAGGAAGCCAAGCTATGGGAAGCTCGGGGAAGACGAGCTGTAGGAAGCTCGGAGAGGCCGAGCTACAGCTAGCTCAGGGAAGGTTGAGTTATGAGTAGTTCGGAAAGGTCGGGCTACGGAAATCCGGAGAGAACGAGTCAGAGGTCGCATGGCCTGACGGACCATATTAGTTTAGCTTGTTCCTCGGGGGCATATCGTAGCGGGAAGAGGGATGGGGCTGATCCTAGCCCCCTCGCACGATTATCAATGCAATGACGATTTTACCCCTCAACACATGCCCCCCACTCTCTAGTTCGAAGCGTAGGTTCGGGTGTAGGGAGTATAGGCTCAGGTGGTGCGATCTGCATTTGGGGATGCGTATTTGATTGCCTGCGCAATGATGCCCTAATTAATACCATGAGGCCATCTTGCTTTTCCGAGGTGGATCCATCATTCCTTAGGGGCGAAGGTAACGGCTGGGGAAGCACCACGTGGGAAATCTCGATTTTCATAGCGCCCATAGCGGCAGTTCCGGACGCTTAGGTTGGGACGCCTCATCCTCACCCTGAGGCGATTTCGATTGGAAAAACGGAGTCGTGGCGGCGCTATCCTTATTTATAGTGCCCCTTTCGTTCTCCTTTGAAGAACTTCGTCTTCCCGTTTTCGCTACGATCCTGCTCAGCATCTCTTGCGATCGAAGATATGATGAGCCCAAGTGACCAAGCTTCGGAGGTGACCTTGGCGGATCTGGAACGGATGCGCCGCTTGTACAAGATCCCCCAGGATGTCGTCTTGTTGGTCCCGACGGCTGAGGATAGGGTGACATCCGGATTAGAGGATGGGCGTTCTGCTATGAGGAAAGCTTGAGGGCAGGTCTCCGGTTCCCCCTTCATCCATGGTGGCCCCCAACAGTTGGCGCAACCTCATCGGGTTTATCTCGCTGTGCAAACACCTCGGGGTGATCGCGACCCTTTCACTATTAAGGGTATGTTTCAATCTGATCTCCGGGAGGGCCTCAGAATGGCCTTACATCGGTCCCCAGAGATCCTTCAAGATGATATCGGACAACCCATCGTCGATAAAGGAGTGGAAGTCGCGGTTCTTCATAGTCGGGGGGAACATTGGTTTGGATTTCCCTCGGGTATGGGGGCAGTACGTGAAGGATCCGGAAGCGCACCCGGAATTAACTGATTCGGAGAAGAGGGATTTGGTTGTGCTGCGCGGCAGTCAGGCACTCCCAGCCAGCGTTCTCCTATCAGAGGATGCTCTCTTTGCGGCTAGATTGAGCCCCGTCGATCCTTGCGGTGAGTATTACCTCGTAGTTGATAATTTAGTGTGGCTCCAACTTTGATTTCAGTGTGAACTAACGGGCGAATCGTATTACCACTACAGCCGAAAGGTCGGCGCTCGCCGACCAGATGAGGGAGGAGCTGGGAAAGCGCCACAGGAGATCTGGCTCCAGCAGCAAGCATCGATCCGAGAAGAGGTCTCGCCCCTCCAGTTCCCGCTCTAGGGGGATCGGGGGAGACGGTGATAGTCGGCGCTCCTCGTCGCCGCAGGCCAAAACTACCAAAGTTCCGGCGGTGCATGATCTTTCGGCGGCGGAGGAGAGTCGGTCCAGGGGCGAAGACCGGGAAGTTGCGGGGGTTTCGAAGGAGGCTGCTGAGGTTTCCTCCCCCCGTCATCGTTTTGTCCGATGATAGCGAAGGGGAAACGCCAGTTGGCTTGGGGGCCCTGCAGACAAGGCGGTTCGGTCTCCCTCATTGGAGGCCAGTGGCTCGGCGAGGTTACAGGAGGAGGTGGGGGCGACCTCCGCTTCCATCGAGGCAGGGGAAGAGGTTGCGGCTGCAGAGGTTCGGCCTGGGTCGTCGATAGGAGAGCCAGCGGGCGACGAGGAGATGGCCAAACCTGCCGAACCAACGACCGAAGTCCGCGGGGGCTTTTCGGTGAAGGGCCTTCCGTCGAGGAACAAGGGGCTTCGGGGGAGCAGAAGTTCCTGAAGGGCCTATTGTGGACAGGGGGATCTCTGAGGAGATGGAAGCAGAAGGAGAAGAAGAAGAGGAAGAAGAAGAAGGAGGAGGAGGGGAGCCGGCGAGCGAAGGAGGTGCTTCGGCCGGGGCTCTCCTTGCTGGAGCCGAAACGTCCGAGGCTTCTCAAGCGAGGGCCCTGGCAGCGGAAGCTGGACTATCGAGAAGTTCATGGGTCGCGGGTGTTCTGGATGGCTCCCTGGGAGCAGACTTTCACTCACGCGACCCGAAAGTGAGCGCCAGGTTCTCCGCTCTGATGCGGTCCGTGTTCCAAGGAGAGGAGAGTTCTTCAACATGAGGGGGTCATCCGGAAGACCTTGTCGAGATGGCCTTCTGCAGTGCTAGGGTGCCAAATGAGGCTTTCCTTCTCCCGAAATTGACGACCTTGCTCTCACAAGGATCGCCACAGACTACGCGTCTCGGGTAAGTTGTCGCACCGAGGTCGGGTTTTTAGTTAGTTCGACTGTCTTTTATGCGTGTCATCCTTTTTTCGCAGAGCGCCCTGATCATGAGGGCACTGAAATGGCGCTTGCAACTGGCTGTTGGAGCTTGGGCTCGGGCCCGCTACAAGGCTGATCACTTCAAGGAGAGGGCGGATTCGACTGACAAACTCTCTCGAGCCCTGGTGGTCCTGCAAAGGGAGCTCGGGGAGGCTCGCAGAATTCTTGCGGTTGAGAGGGAGAGAGCCCCTCGACTCGCCGTACAGGTTGGTGAGCTCCAGCGGGAGCTTGGGGAGACCAACGGGACTCTTGCGGTTGAGAGGGAAAGAGCCTCTCAACTCACCATACAAATTGGTGAGCTCCAAGGCTTCCGCGAGCAATCCGAGAAGGCTAGTCTGGAGCTTTCTCAGGCCAGGACGAAGCACGAGGGCAAGGTTAAGTCCGTGCAACTATTCTTTGATAAGAGGTGGGATCAACTGAAAGCTAGTCACGCTGAAGATAAGGCCAGCTGGAGCAAAAGGCTCGAGGAGGAAGAGCGCAAATGCCGGCGGCAGCAGGACCACCTCACCCGCCTAAGCAAGGAGCTTGCCGATACACAGGACCGGCTAAAGTGGTCGGATGAACAAGCTGCCCGACTATCTGATGAGGTTGACTTTGCCCGTCAGGAAATTGGAGATACCCAGGCCTGGGTGGACGAACTAAAAGAGAACCTTCGCCAGAACCAGTCAGCTAAGTCTAGGGCTCTCAACAGGGTCCACATGCTGGAGGGTGAGCTAGCACGGCGGGAGGGGCAGGTATGGCGCTATTAGTTTCACTCGTTTTGATCTTTCGACTTTCGCTTTACTCGGCCTTTTCGCCTGCAGTCGCACAAGATGAGGCAGGAATTCCAGGGGCGGTTAGCGCCGTTCGAAGAGGAGGCGGCCTCGAGGCACCGAAGGATCTCCGAACTGGAGAAGCAATTAGCCGAGGCAAATGCGCGGGCTTCTTCGGCGGTAGAGGAGTACAAGAAATCCACCGAATTCGCCGACGAATGCAGGGCGGCCTGTGCTGATGCATTCCAGCTGGACGAAGATAAGGCGCGGGCTAAGGTTGCCCAGGCTTATCCTGACCTAGACCTGTCGTGCCTGGACGCGAACATTATGAAGCATAACCCCGGGGTCGAGGAGGACGAGTATGGAGAAATATCTGATGTCGACCTTGAAGCTATTCTGAGAGTCGATGCAACTACTGACGTATCCCATCGTGACACCTTCGAGAAGGGGGAGCCAAGCAATGCCCCTACTGATGCGGCCGCAGGAGATGCTGGGATTGATCCCAAGTCCTGACCCTTTGGGGGACTATGTGTTTTTCCTTTCTTTTGTCTTGTAGTTCGACTGGAATCAATAAATGGATCGGCCATTTTTCATTTGTTTGTCTTCCCTGGATGGTTTCTTGTCTCGAATTTTGGAGGAACATCCTAGTAGAGGCCAAGGCATAGGGATTGTCTCGACGAAGAGGTCGGACGTCAATATTGCCTGGTATAAAAGGAGGTCGAGAGACGATTTAACTTGGCTTAGGCCGAATGATACGGCGGTTCGACCAAATCCGAAAAGCGAGATAGCTTTTTTAAGGCCGAGGGACAAAGTAGGTCAGCTAAGGCCGAGGGACAAAGTGGCTCGGCTAGTAGCAGATACTTCGGTTGGTTTCGAAGTATAGAAACAGCTTCGGCCCTACAAAGGGGGCGTTAGGTGATGCCTAGGCCTTACACGCAACCGGACTGGGGGTCATTACCGAGAACGCTCGGCATCCGCGCCCCCTCATTGCCTTGTCAGTGTCCTGTCCTCTCTTAGGCGAGTCGATTTTGTTTTGTCGAAATGGATGATACGGCTTTAACGCCAGTAAAAAGCTGCTCTAGAGCCTTCCGAGAGGCTTTTATTGCGTTGGTCTTTTCCCACGCGGGTTGTTTTGGCGTATGACGCAAGCATTTGCCCGCCATTGGAGGATGTTATTTTCGTAGGACGATCTCCCGGATCTGCCAGTTTCCGTAGGATCGGGGATTTTCTGCGTTTAACAATCATGATCCGGGATCAAAGGGGATCTTTGCGTGCGTCATGGTTCAGGCGATGGTCTTGACGCGTAATGGGGAGTGCTGCTTTCATCCTAGGAGGCCACGTGGTGGCATGGGTTAGGTGTTTTGAATCTCGGGGCTCTCTGCCTCGATAGCTGCTCCCGGTTCATTTCTGCCTATAAAAAGGGGGAAAGAGGGGTTGTGTTAGGCCATCCCCAAAGTTTCCTTTCCTGTGAGAGTTTCCACGATGCCCATCTCTCTGGGGTTTCGAGTGGAAGGACCGAGCTTTCTTTTCGTGAGCTGTCGGATAGTTGGGGTGATGAAGGAGCGTTGAAGAGTGGCTCGCCCTCAGGGGATGAGTCCCGGAGATCATATGGAGAGCGCACAGGAGGGCCGCAGAGATCACACGGAGAGCGCACATACACGCTTTCCATGTGTCCTTTGTGGTCCGCTACAGGGGGCGCAGGGCAGGAAGTGTATCAGCGCCCCCGTAGCACGCACGGAGCTTCCCTCCTCCGTCGGTCTGGATTCCCGTCCCTTCTCTGAGGGGAATCCTTGCCACGGGGAGGAGAACATGGGAGCAACGGGAGACTGATGGTCCTCGAGCTCTCTCAGTCGGGCAGCGGTCTGCGATCCAGCATCCCACCCTAGGGGAGCTGGTTGATTTGCCCGGGTCCTCAGAATCAGCATCCACGGGCCATGCCTCCTTTTGGACCTCTTGGTTCGTCCGGAGGGGCCGTGGAAGGTCAAGCTTCGTCAACTGTCCAGACGAGCTGATCGTTTCGTGGTTTGTATGATTTTTCGAGCCAGGTGCCGAAGCATCACAGTTGCCCAGATCTGCTTTGGAGCAGTTTGCCCGAGTTTTGTACTCGTCTTTATTTTATGCATTTCAATGCTCTTGTAATGCCTCTCAGGCGGTTGTAATTGGTTTTGATGGCAATGAAATAAAGAAAGTTTTGTTCTTTTTCTCAATTTTTGTTTCTTTTGCACCAAGTTGTTGTTGTTGGCAACGAGACATAAGGACATCTCGTTCATTTCTGGACGAGGATCCCGCGCTATCCGAGCCAGTCGAGGCTTGTAAGCCGCCCAAATCCGGATGAAAATTTGGAGACTGTTCGGCGGTAGAATATGTTCCTTAACTCTAGCCGAAGCTCAAAGATTTATTACTCGACCTTATTGGGGTTCGAGATTTGTAGCCCGACCCTGCCGAGGTTCGGAGAATGGTTACTCGGCCCAGCCGAGGTTCGGAGAATTAGAGCTCGGAGAGATGACTTAGTCGCCGCCGTGAGTCATGATACCTGGCCCCTGTGAGGCTCAATGAGGAGTGTTAAAGCGAACGGACGGCGCGTGGGTACGCCCATCTTTCATAATTTGGCCATTCCCGAGGGAGTGAATTATCGTCAGGTGCAGGCGCTCTTTCCTCTTCACATTTTCCAAAGGGCGACTGATTTAAGAGAGCTTGGGGGAGTTTTGAGGGCATTTACTGCAAGGGCCCGGCAGATCGGGAGGAACCCCATTTCTAGAGAAGGAGGGGGGTTCCCGAACAGCTCGTCGACATTTCCGATCTTGCTCGGGAAGGGGCATGGCCCTTCGGATCCTGTGGCCACCAGTTAAAGCGGCGACACGTGGCGAATTCCCATGGGTCGGTATTTATAGCCCGACTAATCGAGATACTCGCCTGAGGAGTATAAATACGGATGAGTGGGGTGCTGGTGTTTACCATCCTTTCGGTTTAGTCTTTAAACAACTTTCAACATGGCTTTTCAAGGTGGAGAGCAATCACCTGATAGACTAGGCGTAGTGATCAACGGTCCCAGGGGCTCAGAGGGGAGTCGCCCCACCATTGTGGTTGATGGCCAGGCCCTGGCATCAGCCTTCGCAAGCCACGAACGGCTTGAGAAGGTTGTTGAGGAGTATCTTGCCGTCTCTGCGAGAGAAACCGAGGCCCTTCACCGAGTGGTGGACCGGCAGAGGGAGGAGATAGCATCCCTCCACCGACGAGTCGCCGAGCTGTCCCGGCGCTTGGAAGACTCGGCACAGGGAGGGCCCGGCAGCTCCCGTGGAAGATAGTAAGCCCCTGTGAGGGCTCTTTTTACTTTTTCTTTTTCACTGTTGTTGTTTTTTCTTTTTCAATCAATGAACATGAAGGTTTTGCATCTGGTGCATCTGCTGTTGTCCCCAAATCATTTGCCAATGTTGATTGGGATTCA
This sequence comes from Calamus simplicifolius, assembly GCA_900491605.1. NCBI lineage: Eukaryota > Viridiplantae > Streptophyta > Magnoliopsida > Arecales > Arecaceae > Calamus > Calamus simplicifolius. The sequence goes on from UESW01004260.1 coordinate 502,229, forward strand.
TCAGCCGCCCGAGTTTGAGCTAAGTTTTAGGAGACCGCAGTCGGGTTTAGTCAGGGCACGTGAGCCACCCGAATCCAAACATAGTTTAGAAGGATGTCTAGGTTGGTCGGGGCTTGTCAGCTGCCCGAATCCGAACCAAGTTTTGGGGGGTCGTTAGTCTCTGTTTGGACCAGTGGCGGACCTAGGCGGTCCTTAGAAGGAGATCCTTTACTTCTGCTGGAGTATCAAGAGGTTTTCATTTTGGGGTATCCGAGAGGTCACTCGGCTTCAAACGACGCCTTGGGGCGTGGCTAAAGCGCGAAGGCTTTGCTCGTTTGGCCGAGGATTCGAGCATCGGGCGTGGCCGAGGCGTAGGAATATTGCTCGGTTGGCCCGAGGAATTCGATAGTTAAGGTCATTCTTCGGCTTTGGCCGAGATTTCTAGTAGCAGAATATGCCCCTTGACTTCGGCCAAGGTTTACGCACTCCGGTTTTGGCCAGGGCTTCAGAGATTGTGGCCCTGTCTAGGTTCGGGGATTTTGTCGCTCGGCCCTGCCGAGATTCGGTGATTTTGTTGCTCGGCCCAGCCGGGGTTCGGAGATTTTGTTGCTCGGCCCAGCCGAGGTTCGGAGATTTTGTTGCTCGGCCCAGCCAAGGTTCGGAGTTTTGTTGCTCGGCCCAGCCGAGGTTCGAAGATTTTGTTGCTCGGCCTAGCCGAGGTTCGGAGATTTCCTGTTTTAACAGGTAACTCGGTCGTGCCGAGAATTGGTAAGCAGCACCTGTTTCTTTTCACAATTTTTAGCGACATAATGTGTGGTGATTCATGTTATAAATTATGAAATATGTGCCGACAAAAAGTGTAATAAGGTGAGCCTATAAAGGACATACCCTATTGATAATACTTACGGAGATTGTCCGAATTCCACGCTCGAGGGATGGACTTTCCGCTCAATCTTGCAGCTTGTAGGTCCCCGGTCCAATAATCTCCGCTACTTGGTAGGGGCCTTCCCAGTTTGGTGCCAGCTTTCCTTGCTCCAACGGTTTGGAGACAGATGCTTTCCGGAGAACGAGGTCGCCAGACAAGAAAACTTTCCCTTTGACTCTGGAGGCATGGTAGCGGGCCACCCTTTGCTGATAGGCAGCCACTCTGATCCGAGCTTTCTCTCTAACCTCCTCTATCAGGTCGAGGTTGGTACGGAGCTGTTCGTCGCTGGCTTCCTCCGAGTAGCTTTCCACCCGCAGCGAAGGGAGACCTATCTCCACTGGGATAACAGCCTCTATGCCGAAGGCCATCCGGAATGGGGTTTCGCCTGTGGGTACTCTTGGGGTGGTGCGGTAGGCCCACAGGACGTGGTGCAACTCGTCTGCCCACCTGCCTCGGGCCCTGGAGAGCCGAGCTTTGATCCCTTGAAGCAAAGTCCGATTGGTTACTTCAGCTGCTCCATTGGCTTGCGGATGCCCGAACGAGGTGAGGTGGTGACGGATTTCGTGCTCTTCGCAGAACTGGCGGAACTTCGGATTGTCAAATTGCCTGCCGTTGTCAGTGATTATAGTGTGCGGGAGGCCGAAACGGCAGATGATGGACCTCCATACGAAATCTCTGGCCCGTGCCTCGGTTATTTGTACAACCGCCTCCGCCTCGACCCATTTAGTGAAGTAGTCGATGGCGACGAACAAAAATTTTCGCTGTCCCGTGGCGAGCGAAAACGGGCCAAGGATGTCCATCCCCCATTGGCAAAGGGCCAAGCGGAGGATATAGGAACCAGGCTGGCGGAGGGGAGTCTCTGAATGCTTGAGTGCCTCTGGCATGGGTCGCAAGCTCGGACAAGGTCGTCTGCATCCTTCTGCATGGTCGGCCAATAGTAACCTTGACGTAGCACCTTGTGACATAGGGACCGGCTTCCCAGATGGTTGCCGCAAATCCCCTCATGCACTCCGCGGAGAGCATAATCTGCTTCAGACGAGCAATACATCTGAGCAGTGGCATGGAGAAGGACCATTTGTAGAGCTGGTCGTCGATCAACACATAATGAGTGGCCTGCAGCTTTAGCTTTCTGGCTTCTCTCCAGTCGGATGGAAGCGACCCTTCTTTGAGGTACCTCAGAATGGGGTCGAACCATGATGGTTCGGCCTCAACTTGCATTACTCGATCGGCTTCCGTGATACTGGGTCTCTCCAAGGTCTCCAGGTGGAATTTTTGCTCGGCGTCCATTAACTCCATGGTCGCCAGCCGAGACAGTAGGTCGGCACGGGCATTCTCAGATCTAGGAATCTGAATAATCTCAAACTTGGAAAAATGGGAGAGTAGGCTCTGCACCTCTTAAAGATATCAGATCATGTTTGGCTCCCGAGCCTCAAACTCCCCTCGGGAGTTGGTAAAGGCATTAAGTTTCTCCACCTTAAGGTTGCGGGCGATTCGAAGACCGGCCAGCAAGGCTTCATACTCAGCTTCGTTGTTGGAGGCCGGGAAGGAGAAGCGGACACCATATTCAAAGGTCGCCCCCTCCGGACTGGTGAGAACCAAGCCCGCATCGGAGCGATGAGCGTTAGATGACCCGTCGACATGGAAAAGCCACCGGGCACCAGTTTTTGGTTCCTCGGGGAGACGGGGTGGAGCCGTCCTCTGGGATGGTACACTCGAGGAGGAAATCGGCTAACACTTGAGCTTTGATGGCCGAGCGAGGCTGAAAACGGATATCATGCTCGCTCAGCTCGATGGCCCACTTAGTCATTCTCCCTGATGTTTCCGGCGGTGGACTACTGCCTTGATGGGTTGGCCAGTCAGGACTGTCACAGAATGCACCTGGAAGTACGGCCGCAGCTTTCGAACTGAGGTGATCAGGGCCAACACCATCTTTTCAATTCGGCTATATCTTGTCTCCGTGTCGCAGAGTAGCCTGCTGACATAATAAATTGGCTTCTGGACCTTGTTTTCTTTCCTGACTAGCACCGAGCAAACGGCACCTTCTGAAACAGCCAGATATAGGAACAGTGTCTCGCCAGGACTTGGACTGCTAAGGAGTGGGGGCGAGCCGAGGTACTTCCTGAGATCTTGGAATGATTTTTGACACTCGAGGGTCCACTGGAAGTTCTTAGCCGACCGAAGGGTTTTGAAGAAGGGGAGGCATCTTTCGGCTAAGCGTGCCACGAAGCGATTGAAAGCCGCTATCCTCCCAGTTAGGCGCTCGACTTCTTTAATAGATGCCGGAGGCGCCATTTGTTGAAGAGCTTGAATCTTCTGGGGGTTAGCTTCGATACCTCGCTGGGAGACCATGAAGCCGAGGAACTTCCCGGAGTTAACACCGAAGGCGCATTTAGTTGGATTGAGCTTCATCCTATACTTGCGGAGCGTTGCAAAGCTCTCCGAAAGGTCCTCGACGTGCCGTGATGCTTCTTTGCTTTTGACCAGCATGTCGTCGACATACACCTCCATGTTCCGGCCGATTTGCTCCTTGAATACTTTGTTGACTAGCCTTTGGTAGGTGGCTCCTGCATTTTTAAGACCAAAAGGCATAACACGGTAACAGTAAGTACCTCGGTCGGTTATGAAGGCGATCTTTTCTTCATCTTCGGGGGCCATCCGAATCTGGTTGTAGCCGGAGTAAGCGTCCATGAATGTCAGCATTTGATGGCCCGAGGTGGCGTCCACAAGCTAATCGATCCGGAGAGAGGGAAGCTGTCCTTCGGGCAGGCTTTGTTGAGGTCGATGAAGTCGATGCAAATCTGCCACTTGCCGTTCGACTTCTTCACCATGACAACATTCGATAGCCAGTTCGGATAATTTACCTCCCGGACAAAGTTCGCCTTGATGAGTTTATCAATCTCCTCTTCAATAGCCTTCTGCCGCTCCGGGGCAAAGCTCCTCTTCTTCTGTTTGACGGGCCGGTACATCTCATCTACGTTAAGGCGATGGACGAGGACCTCAGGACTGATCCCTAGCATGTCAGAGGCGGACCAGGCGAAGGCATCGACATTGCTTCGGAGACGTCGGCGTTGCTTCGGAGAAATTCGATCAACTCACGCCGAGGTTTGCCCTTTAGCAGCGACCCAATCTTTATGGTTCGGTCGGGACGAGCTTCATCCAATGGCACTTCTTCCAGTTCTTCGGCTGGTTCTCCTCGCTGCTCTGCGAAATCCTCCCGAGCGTCCAGCCCGTCAACCTCCGACATTCTGGACTGAAGGCTGGTAACGAAGCACTGTCAAGCCATGGTTTGGCTTCCTTGGACAACTCCAACTCCCCGCCTGATGGGGAATTTCATGGATAGGTGTGGGATGGAGACAACTGCCTTGAGGGACATCAGGCCGAGTCTGCCAAATATTGCGTTGTATGGCGACCTGAGTTTGGTTACTAGGAAGTCCGTGTGAACGGTGGCCACAAGGGGCGAGGTTCCCGCGCAGACCGTTAAGGTTACGACCCCTCCGGGATGACGACGTCGCCTGTGAATCCCATTAGGGTGGAATCCACGGCTCGAAGGCTTTCCGTAAGCAGTCTCATCTTGGCAAACACATCGAGGTACAAAACATTCACAGAACTTCCACTGTCAACAAGGATCCGGCTTACATCATAGTCATTTAAATTGAGGGATACAACTAGTGCATCGTCATGAGGAAACTGTATCCCTCGGAGATCGTCGTCGGAGAAGGAGAGCTCGCCCGTCCGCGCTTTCTTCGGCGCCGATCCTTCGTCATCATTTCTGGAGCTCGAGCCGTCGGCCTCCTCGATCATGTTGATGTGGCTGATTACAGGTGGATTCGGTGGAGGGGGAAGTTGTTGAAGCTCGGGCTGGCAATCCCCCCCTTGTCCTGGCTTGGGTGCCCTCCTGAATTGGTTCAGTCGGCCCCGTTGAATCAGCCTCTTAATCTCATTTTTCAGCTGCCAGCATTCCTCAGTGTCGTGGCCGTGCTCCCGGTGGTAGCGGCAGTATTTGTTGGGGTCCCTCCGGGTCGGGTTCCCTCGGAAAGGAGCTGGCCGAGGGAGCTGGCGCTCTATCTCCATGAGGATCTGCGCCCGGGGCACAGTTAGCGAAGTGTACCAGTCGAATCGCCTGGGCGGGCTCCGGGAGCGATTCCTCGGCGGCGGTGGGGGAGCTCTTTGGCGACGAGGTGGACTTGGCCGACGGGCGGGTCGATGCCTGTCGGGACCTTTGGGCTCTTTCTTCCTCGCCAGCTCGGCGCGGGCGACTCTCCGCAATTCTTCGACCCTGGCGTATTTGTCTGCCAGGGCCATCATATCGGAGAGGTTTGGGGGGTAGCTGACTTCATCGCCAGGTAGAAGTCGCTTTCCTTCGAAACTCCCCCGCTAAGGCGGACATAGCCACCTCATGATTAAGGTGATCCACCTCTAGCATGGCCTTGTTGAAGCGGCCAAGATAGTTTCTCAAGGACTCTCCCTCTCTCTGCTTAACTTCGGAGAGGGAGTCGAATCTCCGTCGATGATAGCGGCTACTGCCGAACTGGCCAATAAAAAGATGGCTCAGCTCGTCGAATGAATCAACGGAACCTGGTTTCAAGGCGTTGAACCAGGTTCGGACAGATCCTCTGAGGGTGGAGGGGAAGGCGCGGCAAAGGATTGCGTCGGATGCTCCATGGAACATCATTATTGACCGGAAGCTGCTGAGATGATCATCCGGTTCAGAAGAGTCGTGGTAGGGCTCGACGGCGGGTAATTTGACATGGGAGGGAATCACTTCCTCCATGATCCCTTTAGAGAAAGGGATGCACTGCTCCGCCTTGGGCTGAGGCGGATGGGCCTGCTTGGCGGCGTCCAGCTCCTGACGCATCTTCCGGATTTGTCGACGGATCTCCTCTTCAGCAGTAAGAGGAGCTGGGCGGGGAGAGCGCAGGGACGGCGTTGAATCATGGTGGGAGGACACCGAGGAAAGTGTCTGGGCTCATCGAGACCTAGGAGGATCCCTGTCATAGCCGCCTCGCGGGACCGGTTTGTCCTCTCTGGGTCGATGTGGAGGGTCCATGGCTTCATGAGGATCGGAGGAGGTTGCCGGAGAGGAAGAGCTGCGGCCTCCCTATGAAGGTGCGGAGCAAGGGGAGCTGCGAAACGCTCCTGAACCAGGTGGGTCAAGGCCTGGACCTGCTGGACCAGCGCGGCGAACTGGTCCTGGGTCACCGGGATGGCTGGCGATGACGGGGTCTCAACTGATGGAGGCTGCGGCGCCGTGTTGCCTATCGGATCAGGTCTTTGAGTGACGACCTGGTCCTGGGCTTTAGAGGCTGCTCTTCTCCGATTAGCCATTGGAAAGGTTCTACTCCAGATCGAGATCCTTATCTCCTTTCTTCAAGTTTTAACGGAACTTGAGACCCTTCCTCTAGCGCCAATCTGTTACCGCCGGGATCCGTCCTCCAACTCGGGCGCAGTCGATCTCCTGGTCTAGGCTTCCTCCTGGGCGGACCTGCACAGAAGTCCTCGCGCGAGAGGCGTTGGGGGTGGCCCTCCGCGGCTCAAGTCAATGGGGATCGGTGATCAACAGAAAATGGGGAGAGGAATCTCTCCGAGGAGTCTCTCCAGGGGTGGCCGATCGGGAGCTCTAGGGGAGCGCCGACGAGCGTGGGGGAGAGTGAGAGAGTGATAGTGAGCTAGGGGCAGTGAGCGCATACCTGAGAGAATCTGGGAGTGTCGTATTTATAGGCAATCACCTGGTCTTGAGCGCCTTCTGGAAGGTTCGAAGGTTGTTAGGATACGGGGATGAATCGAATCAGGCCGTTGTGGGACCGGTGGGATCCATATCTTGTTCGTTAAGGGATCGACGGCTAAGAGAGCTCCTTGATGGCCTGAGATCTGGTAGATGCATAGGTCCCAGGTAGCTATATTAGGTCCTAGACCACTCTTCAACATAATTCTTTGCCTGGGATTCTGTTACGATGGGTCTGGGCTCTCCCGCGTCAGGTTCCACGGAGGTGAGTATCGAATCATGGATCGCTCAGGGAGGCCGAGCTGTGGGAAGCTTGAGGAAGCCGAGCCATGGGAGGCACCGGGGAAGCCGAGCTATGGAAGCTCGGAGAGATCGAGCTATAGGTAGCTCGAGGAAAAACGAGCTGTGGGAAGCTCGGGAAGCCGAGCCATGGGAGGTTCAGAGGAAGACGAGCTATGGGAGCTCGGAGAGGCCGAGCCATGATAGGCTCAGAGGAAGCCGAGCCATGGAGGCTCGAAGGAAGCCGAGCCATGGGAGCTCGGGAAAGCCGAGCCATGGAAGCTCGGGGAAAGCCGAGCTATGGAAGCCCAGAGGAAGACAAGCTATGGGAAGCTCGGGGAAGACGAGCTGTAGGAAGCTCGGAGAGGCCGAGCTACAGCTAGCTCGGGGAAGGTTGAGTTATGAGTAGTTCGAAAAGGTCGGGCTACGGAAACCCGGAGAGAACGAGTCTGAGGTCGCATGGCCTAACGGACCATATTAGTTTAGCTTATTCCTCGGGAGCATATCGTAGCGGGCGGAGAGATAGGACTGATCCTAGCCCCCTCGCACGATTATTAATGCAATGACGGTTCTATCCCTCAACACTTTGTTATTCTATGCCAGAATCCATTGAGCAAGAAACTCAAAAATAGAAAGAAAAAAAAGACAGTTTCATATAAATTCTTTGGCATCTACAAGTAATGACACAAAATCTATGTAATTAAAAATAAACAACTCCAATCATGTCGAACACCTATCTTTCAGAGTGGCAGAAACATTTTAAATAAACACATTTAATTAGAATAAAACCTTATGCAGAAGGCCGCAGTGGAAAAGCTTCCCTGTGGCTCAGAATCTCCACGCTATCATTCCCCCAATACCAATACAAGGTTGCTTGTATGCCGCATCAATCCAAAATCTATAGAAAACCATGAAAAAAGCACCCAACTATGAATTTAGAACCTACAAAATCTATGCTTTTCAAGGATACAATGCAGATCACCCCATAACATGGATCAATACTTACAAAGCTCCAGCCTTTAGTTTATCAAGCAAACCATCCTTGACCAGGGAATCAACGCCGATGCCAAGTGGAGTGGGAAGCCATTGTAGGATCCCTCTGTTGGATGGATTAAAAAGAAGAGTACTCTCCTATCTTCAATGAATTTTCAAGAAGAATCGCGGTTACGAGAAGAAGAAGCAGCAAGCCAAATTCAAAGTATTTTTCAAGCATTTGACAACAGATTTGTTTGTTTCTCTGCAGTGTCCAGGCATAATGGCCTTCTTAAGCAGATGCATAACTCTCTCCTTGAATTACTCTGAGATGATGAATACAGATTTAACTTGGTTGTGTTGTTATGTTAGATTGTGCAGGTGACTTTCTTTTGTTAAAATGAACCAAGGGTTAATTACTAGCTTGGTGCCACTGGTTGCTGGATCATAAAGAGCGGTATGTATTTATCAGGTCATATTTTCACATCCCAAGACCAGATCTGTCCACAAATTACAGAGTATCATTATGATACTCTACAAAAAAGACTAATGTGATATAGTATGTGGTTGGGCTATGCATAAATACAATTAAACCTACTAAAGGTCAATTATTCTAGTTTGTGCTGATTCACTTTCAAAGGGTTCTTCTCCTGAAATCTTTCACTAGGTAAGAGGTGCTGGCATGACAAGTGAGACAAAAGAAACATTTGGATTAACAAACAGTCCAAAAGATTTGAAGAGGTTTCAAGTTATGCCAATGAAGATCAAAGGTTGTCGTTGTTCAACATGCTATTAAGACTTATAAGCCTTAATTGCGAGGTGTTTCTCTCAAATTGAGATATACACCATCTTTAATGCATGTCTTTTATGTCAATGCAGATATGTTGTAAATTAGTTTTTCATTTTGCAATTTCAAATGCTGAAGAAAATGAAAAGATGATTGAAAGGGATGTCACCTCGGCATAAGAATCTTCAGAACCATCAGCATAAGAAAAGGCATACGGAGAAGATAAAGCTAAAAAGATTGTAGTTGTTTAAAGATGCTCGATGAGAAATGTAATCCACAACCAATGTAACCTTCTCCACAAGATTCCCAACAGCTTTCATTGTCATAAAGCTTTAAAGTCCATTTTAAAAAAATACTTGGATTCCAAAGACTTCAATTTGATAAAGCAGAGTTGTTCTAATACCAACTCAGCCAATGAAAGAGTTGAGAATTAAGAGAATAAGAACATAAATAAGGAAATCACTCAAGCAAGCAAAATTCAATCTTTAAACAGTAAACTAGATTATTTTTTAGTTATCAATTCTCCATAACTTGAACTCTAAACCAAGTAGAACGAAGAAAAATGATTTATATAGCCAACTTCAACTAGTTTAAGATTAAGGCTGTGTTGTTATTGTTGTTGTTATAATTCTCCATAACTTGGAAGAATGGTGCGCCAAAATTAAACTTTATACATGTTCCAACTATTCCTCTTCTTCTCATATTTCTCCTTCGTTCTACAAGACTTAACAAAATTCTTATATGACAAAACCAATTTTGGCTTTAGATATATTTATGATACATATAGATTCAGATTATTAGTAATGAATTATAATTTTAGGATATCAACGTCTACCGATACATTAAGCAATGGTTTGATGGCTATAAAATATATATGGGCATTAATCGTCTGAGATAATGAGAATATTGTTTGAGTGGTTAACTGACTACATGTATGATCCAAATAAATGCAGCTCAACTTATAGCTCTGCATTTTCCTTGATGAAAGGGGGTGACATCTTGATTTATTGTGACCCAATATCACATCCTATGCAAATGTCAAATAGCCTCAGCAATGCTTGGTGATAGGTCCTTCTATAGCCTAGGAGATAGCACGGGCAATTCGGTGACTTCCTACACCACAAAATTTATACAAGATTTATAAAATTATCTATACAGTCATCATATATTGCAACTAATGATTAAATCTTCAATCATTCTCAGTAAACTATCCCTATTAGATGATGAAAAGATACATTGACAAAAAACTCTACTTAAAACACATCACATTAGTGAAACATTATTTCATATAAGCTTCAAAAATACGAGTATAGAGCATCTTGTTGTTTTAGCTCGAGTGATAGAGCACAGACACTCTACTGGACGTGGGCTGAAATCCCACAGACAACACTACAAGAGGACAATCAATCCACGTGAGCAAAATATGCACATATAAATAATTTAAACAATCTAAAAGAAAATGTTTAATAAAAGAAAATCCCATACGACACGATTAGAATTCTCTAACACATAAACTAACATTGATATGCAACAGATATTACAAAGCTTCTCCTCTTCCATCAATTACCATTTACTATTGTTAAGGGAACACAAACAAAGAAAAAAGAAATCATAATAAAAAAAATAAAAATTTAACAAGAACGTTCTGAAAAGCATAGAGAGAGGAAAAGAGGAGAAGGTTAAACCATTAGTATTAATTCTTTTTATCGCTAACAGGGGATAAGCTTTGTCAACAACAACAAAAATCCCAACCCTTCTATTTATAGAGAATAACCTCCGATCAACGGACCATTTCACGAGAGGGAGGCGTACTTCCTTGAGGGCTCTCGTATCCTAGCAGCCGTTCGACTGTCACCGCCGCCGTGGCGCAGGCGGTTGCTGCCCTAGTTGCAGTGCGGAGAGATGGAGATGATACGCTCGCTTTAATTTCCCTCCGCGCCGAGTTGCCCTGGGTGGATCGGATCGGATGCAACGAATCGGAAAGCTCGATCAACTTGAAATTGGGTTAACTGGGCGGGCCTACGCGAGCGCCCGATGGAACGGAGGCTACGGAGCCCACAACTCCCGTGCGACCGCTGCTCCATGTTTCGGCCGGCGGAACAGCGTTGGGATGGGGCCTTGGTTGTCAGACCCGGCCCGGACTTGGCCGGGTCACCACCGGGTCGCCAATTGAACCGTAGGACCTGAATCATCGATTTAATTATTTTAATATAAAAAATATATTTATAATAAAAATTATTTTTAAATAAAATAAATATATAATTTTAATTTTTTTAATTTTTTTAAAAATATTTTTTTAGTTTTTTATTTAATTTTTAAATTTTGTTTATTTTTAATTTATGTACTCATTAATTTATTTTAATTTTTTAAAAAAAAATTAAAAAAATTCTATATGAATTTTTTTATTTTCATTATTTTCTCTTTATGTCTTTACTTTTTCATCTTGATTCCCATAAAATTTTCATATTTTCATCATTTTTTCTTTTTCTAATTCTTCGTAAATGCTCCTTTTACATGATCTCTTTTCTTTCTCCATAAAACTTGCTAGTAGAGAAAAAGTTACCATAAACTCTCAAAAATTTAAAATGTCAAATGACAGCAAATTTGAAACGGCATTGATAAACCTGTGACCCGGCTGAGATCGGGTTGACTGGTTTACAGGTAAACAGATGGATTAACCGAGTTATTTGGGATCTCTTACATATCATATTTATGTTAGAATTGGATCGACTTAGCCTTCGGATCCTGGTTCAACCAATTCAACCGACCAATCTGGTTCGATTTTAACAACTATGCTTTGTAGGCGTTCCTCCTTCCAAACTCTCGCACATGCTCTCTCTTGTGTTTCGTTTGGAACACAGCTTTCGACGAATTATGGTATTTACTTGTAAATAATTTTTATATTTAACTTTTTATATTTAGCCCATTATACATAAAATCATAGAATACATCACTACAAGAAAAGAATGGAATAGCGACAGAATTTAGCGACGGATCTACATTCGTAGCAAATAGCTTCAGATCAACGACGAATCAGCGAGTGAAAGTAATAGAAATATATTATTTTAGCAACGGACATGTTTTCGTCGCTAACAAAAATATTTAGCATCAAAATAGTGAGGAAAATTTTTCATCACTAACTTTAGCGACAGATTAGCGACCGAAAATTTTCGTCACTAAGTTTCTTTTTTCAACCTGGTTTTAGCGACGAAAATTTCTGTCGCTAAGTTTAATTTTTTTTATCCTGATTTTAGTGACGAAATATTTTCATTACTAACGTTAGCGATGGAGTAGCGATGAAACATTTCCATCACTACTTTTTTCTTTTACCTTAGTTTTAGCGATGGATATTATCCGTCGCTAAGTTTAAATTTTTTTACCCTAATTTTAGCGACGAAAATATTCCGTCGCTACATTTAATTTTTTTTTACTTTGATTTTAAGCGATGGAATATTTCCTTTTATCCTGATTTTAGCAACAAAAATTTTTTGTCACTAACGTTAGTGACGGATTAGCAACGAAAAGTTTCTTCACTAAGTTTTATTTTTTTTACCCTAGTTTTAGCGACGGAAATGTTCTGTCGCTAAGTTAAAATTTTTTTATCCTGATTTTAGTGACGAAAAATTTCCATTGCTAAGTTTCAATTCTTTTTATCCTGGTTTTAGCTCTCTGTTTTTTCGTGCTTAGGGTTAGCGGCGAAAAAATTTCGGCGCTAAGCTTCTTTTTTTTTTTGTGCCTGGTTTTAGCGACGGAATAATTTTCGTAGCTAAGCTTTTTTTTTCGTGCTTGGGGTTTAGCAAAATTTTCATCACTAAGCTTCTTTTTTAAGGTTTAACAATGATCGCTAAGCTTTTTTTTTATCGCGCCTGATGTTTAGCGATGGAAAAAGTTCCGTCACTAAGCTTCTTTATTGTTGTGGCACTGGGGTTTCTTTTTCCCCTCAAATCGTGGATCTCTCTATTTCTCTCTCGAACGCTGGGGTTTCTTTTTCTTCTCAAAACCATGGATCTTCCCATATCTCTCCCGAATGCTAGAGTTTCTTTTTTTTCTCAAACCATGGATCTCCCATTTCTCTCCCAAATGATGGGGTTTCTTTTTCCCCTCAAGCCGTGGATCTCCCCATTTCTCTCTGGAATAGATCGAATCGGCCGCTCCTCTCCAAAGCTCGGTGAATAGGTTGAATCGGCTGCTCGTCTCCATCCTCAACCCCAGTAGAAGAGTGGAGCCTTCTTCCTCCAGTCCGATCACCGATTCATCATCGGTAAACTTCCATTCTCATCTCCTCCTCATTTCAAACCTTGCGGTCCATAATCTCACCGACTGATTGTTCATGTTTGCCAAGTTTCAACTGTTTAAAAAGGGATTATGTCATGCTCTACTTTAGGAAGGTTTTAACTTTGGTAATCAGCCAAGATTTATCATTTTGCTCCTCAAATCTGGTGGACCGAGGTGTAGATTTTGATTTTAGCCCTATTTTACCTCTGTTTCAAGAAGGTTTCATTGGATTTAAGGGTGTTTAGGCCAATATTATCAACTGGGCATCTTATAGAAAAAAAATGGATGACTAACCTTAAATCCATGGATGACCTCCACCCTGTTCTTCTGGGAGTGCTCCCCTTCATCTCTCTTTCGTCTCCCACCCCAGGTCTCTCAAGGTATTCTCATCCCTTTTTTTTTTTTCTAATTAGTATGATATTGTATCCGATCTATGGTTTCAATTGTTCAATTAGGTTGTTTTAAGTGTGCATCTAGAACTATTTGATGTTATTGGATTATGGTTTTGATCGATCTTTAGGGAAAGGATAGTTGCCCGTGAGTCGATTATTTGTTTTGGTTTCTTGAGTTGAATCTAGGGTTTCGATGTCTAATTGAATTAGTATGGTCATGGCGTGCCTGGAGGGTTTGGATAATTTAATAATTCTGATATTAGCCTTTTTTTTTGTTATATGTGCATCTGTCCAGGATTTTTGATATTTCTTGCGAAAATAGTTGGCTTTTGTTTTTTTTTTTTTCTCTCTTCATTCAAGTTATTTATTCGTATGTTCGGTTTTAAGTTCGTGAGCTAATTGGATCAAGGATTTAGATCATCATATAAAATCAAGTGTAAGTGTCTAGGGTTTAGATATTCTTACTGATCCAAGTAATAGTTGATTTGGAATGTACAGTTACATTGTTAATAATAAATGTATAGAAAGTTATAGAAAACGATAAACATGATCATAATGTTTTGGAATGTGTAGTTACATTGTTAATTAATTTAATATTTTGGAATGGAGTACCCTCACGTTCGATACTCTTCGCGCTTTTGGTCAATATGTATTGAAGCATAAACATCCTATTGATATTTGCTATTATATGAGAAATAGATGAAATAAATTGGCTAAACGCAAGTCTCTCATTAGCTCTTTATTAATAACATTTAGAATTGCTATTGCATGACAATGCCTTGCTTTATTGGTTTAGACGTGAGATATTATTCATGGTAGGGGGTAAAATATATTTTTGACTAATTTTATGGTTAAATAATTAGCAACACAAGGATTTTATGATACAAGGCAAGCAAGTCGGCATGCATGACATATATAAATTGCAATATGGTAATTAGAACTAATTAAAAAGAAAAACTTTTGAATAAAGCAATATATGCATGCAGACATTATTCTTATAATCTAAATTAATTGATGCGTTTAGAAAGGTCCGCGCGCGCACACACACATGTATATATTATTTGATATGAATTAAGCCCTCAATGTACCCATCCTATAAAGTAGGATAAATTTTTATATTTTCTGATAATTTTCCTTCTACTCCCTTGAATCAAATATGCCTGATAACGTAGGATGGTTTTGAAGATTATTTAAAACAAACAATTCAGTTACGACAATTCCGCAGAGCTCCAATGACATTCAAAAAAGAACCCAGTAATTCCGTAAAAATAAATATGATGTCCTCTCAGCTATCCAACCTTTTAAAACACTCAAAATATCAACTTATAGGTGTCTTCAGCTGACCTCCAGTTAGAGATAGCACATCAGCTATTTCATCTTTCGGAGCCAGAAAGGGAAGAGTAGCACCACCAACGATTGTAGAAGAATTTTGCCACCTCCCTGATCCTTGGTATGATTTTTTCTTCTTTTATGGATCTTATTTATTGTTGATTCCTTCTCTTTATTACTTCTTTTATTGTTATTTTTTTTATTGCTCCATTTTGTTAAGATTTTGTTTAAATAAGTTAGATGGTGGAGTTGATAGTTGATTTCATAAGCCAGTTGGTTGTTTTTTGTTGCTTTATATATTTGTTGGAAATTTGGATATGAGATAAGTTGTGCTACCATTCCAGTTAGTCGTTATATATGTAATCATATTTAAAAAAACTCGGTTTAAAATACTAATCTATATATGTTTACTGTTTCAGTTAGAATTATATATAAAAATGAGACCGGATCGTCAGTGGATGTATAAACGATTGAAAGATGGCCTTTTGAATCTAGAGTTTATGACTGGTATGAGACAATTCATAGAATTTGCATGCAGTCATCCAAAAATGATGGACAATGATAGGATAAGGTGTCCATGTAACCATCGCAAGTGTCATAATTGCATGTTTCATGAAGTGAATACAGTTAAGTTGCATTTGTATAGAAATGGTTTTGTACCGGATTATTATTATTGGACTTTATATGGGGAACAAGCAATTGGGGTTAACTTGAATTACATGTTAATTATATGGATGAAGGTTATGTTATAATTGATCACTCATAATCATCCAATCGGTACCATTCCATGGTTATGGATGCAGCTGGTCATGCATTAAATCCAACTTACATGAAAGAAACATCGAATCCGGAGGCCCAGAAGTTTTATGATATGCTTAGGGTTGCAGATGAGGAGTTATACCCTGGATGTAGAAGTCATTCATAGTTATCATTTGTTGCTCAATTGATGCATATGTAGTCAGAACACCATATGTCTGAACATAATTTTGATGACATGGTTTGATTTATGAAAGAGATTAATCTTGAAGGAAGTTTGGTGCCTGAAAACTTTTATAGAACAAAGCAGTTAGTAGAAGGAATTGATCTTCCAATTGAAGAGATTGACTGTTGTAAAAATAGATGCATGATATACTGGGGTGAAAACAAAATGTTGATTACTTGTAAGTTTTGTGGTAATCCTCGATACAAGAGGCAACGTTGAGGTAGCAAAACAGTGATTCTTGATAAAAAGATGTACTACTTTCCTCTCACTCTTAGATTGCAAAGATTGTTTGCATCAATGCCACATCATCGAAAATGAGGTGGCAATGCTGAGCATGAAATTGAAGATGGGTTATGTGCCACCCTTTCGATTCCCCTGCATGGCAACATTTTAATGATAACCATATAGAATTTGCATTAGAGACTCGAAATGTTCAATTGGGTCTTTCCATTGATGGTTTTCAACCATTTGGGCAATCTGGACAACAATATTCTTCTTGGCTGGTTATTGTGACTCCATACAATGCGCCACCTTGGTTGTGTATGAAGGATGCTTACATGTTCTTAACTGTATTGATTCCTGGGCCAACTAATCCTAAGGATAAGTTGGATGTTTACTTACAACCACTTATATCAAAACTTAATCATTTATAGCTTGATGGTATGCTGACTTATGATATTTTAATAAAATAAAAATTTTAAATGCGTGCCGCTCTTATGTGGACAATTAGTGACTTTCCTACATATGCGATGTTGTCTGAGTGGAGTAATGCTGGAAGGTTAGCTTGTCTTTATTGTATGAATCAGACAGATGCTTTTACTCTTTCAGAAAGTGAAAAACAATCATGATTTGACAACCACCGTAAGTTCTTACCTCAAGACCATCCATTCCGATGGAACATAACATCATTCATGAAGAACAAGAGAGTGACTAAAGAATCACCCCCTATTATATATGAAAGTGAAATATTATTTGAGATTGATCAGTTGGGTTTGAAAAAGGTAACAAAACAGGATGCCAAGTTAACTAATGGCCCTATTTGCAAGCAATGTGGTTGGAGGAAGAGAAGTATCTTTTGGGATTTGTCTTATTGGAGTACCCTTCTAATTCGGCATAACTTAGATGTAATGCATATTGAAAAAATGTATTTGACCATGTGTTTAACAATGTAATGAATGTTGATGGGAAAACAAAAGACACATATAAATCTCAAAATGAGTTGAATGCATACTTTCGCCGACCAGAATTGGAATGAGATTCTGTAGGGGGAAAATATCCTAAAGCTTGTTACACACTAGATAATCAATCAAAATCACTCTTGTGTGAATGGCTAAGAAATTTGAGATTCTTCGCAGTTTTTTGCTTCATTTGAGTGACAAAGGATATGCATGGAAGACCATGCGTGATGACGTGAAGGACTTCTATTGGCTTGAGTTTCAGGTTAATCCTAATAATTAAGTTAAAAATGTGATGAGGTGCAAATGGCTTTGTTAAAAATGTATTTATTGTGGTTGATTGGTTGTTTGAGACCTCATAGATGAGGTCAAGTTACTTATAATTTTAGTTTGGTCTTAAATATTAATCTCTCTTGTGCTGATTAGTTGATAGAAGTTTCATACCTGAGGTCATGTTAATGAGTTATATATGAAATTCTGCCAAAATTTCAATTTGATATTAAATATGTAATATGTCTTATGCTAGATTGGTTGTTACATGTCTTGTACTCTAGGTCACGTTACTTATATTATAGGCAAAACTCTGTCAAAATTATAGTCTGATATAATATTAATCTTATATGGATGTTGCCAGTCAAATAAAAGTCTTATATTTTTTTATATTTCTATTTCAGAAGGAATTTACTTGGGATCCAAAGCTTGAGAGTATAATCAAGCGCAGATGGTTACAACAGGCTGCTATACGTTATAGTGACACTTTGAGCAAGTGGAGAGTATCTGGCAATAAACCATCATGAATTCCAGAACATGTTTGGATAGTTGGCAGAAAGAATGGTCCACTCTTGAGTTCAAGCAGCGATCTACTATTGCCTCAAAGAACATACTTAGTGAGACGGATGGCTCAAGTTCAGGTCCCTCACGACATACAGGGGGTTCTATATCCATGGTGGAGTGTAGCGTGCGGATGGTATATTGATCATAATAAATTCATTTAAATTTATTATTTATTTATATCAAGGTTATAAAATGCAGTTAATGTCTTTGTTTTTATTTACATATGTATTATATGCTTGTAATATTGTAGTTAATATATTCTCTTATTTTTTTTTCTATGATCGGAAAAAGAGTTAGGATGTGAACCAAATCCTATAGAACTTTTTAAGGCCACACAACAGAAAAACTGCTCAGGAATTGAGTATGTGGATCACGGTTTAAGGCTATCATAGTAAGTATTTACCAAACTCAATAATTCTCCATATTTATAAATTTGTTTGTTCGCTTTTTCGATTAATCTCATGTAATTTATATTTTTTCGTGTCGAAATTTGTATTGTAGGATCGAGTGCAGGCTCTTGGAGAGACTGCTTCTCAACCAGTGGAGGGATCCAATGAGTCATATAAGCCATATTTGAAGCAGTTATTTTAGAAGCGGCTGATGGAAAAAAAAATAGCGCGTATACGGGATGAGCACCAAGGCATTACATTTCTATACTGGTACCTCCTCCTTTTATTCCACTGTCATATCACGGAATATTAGTGTAGAGAAGTTGCGTGCTACTATTAAGCAAGAAATGCAGTAGGAGGTTCAAATTATGCTGGAGTCACAGAGGCAGCAAATGCGAAAAGAAATGCGTGAAAAATTTCGACTCGAGATATGACAGCTGACAGTAGAGATGACTCGTTCTGACCATATTTCAGCTCCAGCTCCATAGAGAGATCCTCATTCTGATAGCATGTAGAACTATATTTTGATTACTGCATTTTATTGGATATTTATCATATTTTGAAGTTTATTGTAAAAACATTCGTTCGTAGATATTTTATTATATATTTCATGACTTCTTTTTAAAAAAATATTTGCTTTCATTAAATTAAAATTTTAAATAAAAAAATAAAATAAATTAAAAAATAAATTATTAAAAAATATTAGCGATAATTAGCGATGGATGAAAAATTCATCGCTAATCCATCACTAATTAGCGACAATATTATATCCCTCGCTAATTAGCAATAGATGACAAATACGTCGCTAATTAGCGATGACATTATATCCCTCGCTGATTAGCAATAGATGATAAATTTATCGCTAATCCGTTGCTAATTAGCGATGGATTTATATCCCTAGCTAATTAGTAACGAGAAAAAAATCGTCACTAATTAGTAATGAAAATTGTTTCGTGCTAATTCGGTCGCTAAGATTAGCGACGGATTTGAATTCCATCGCTAAATTTTGCGAGAGCATTTCTGAGATGGATTTTATCCGTCGCAATTCCGTCGCTACATAAGTTTAGCGACGGAATTTATATTTTAGCGACGGAATTTTTCATCGCTAAATTTATTTTTCTTTTAGTATAAGTTGAATCTTTGTTGAAGCAAATAAAAATTAATTCAATGTTTTATTGTTCTATATTACCCTTATCTGGTAATTAGTTGAAAATAGTGATTTGAGAATTATTATGTTACTTATATTCTAAAATCACATTTAATTATATTGATTATATTTATATTTAATTATAAACTAATATAATTTTACTGAATCGTAATTCATAATGATAGTTTATGAAATATTTGTTTCATAAATATTTAGATATAATATGATTATAATTCCATTATTATATTAATTATTTCAATTATCATACTAATAATTATGACATAATAATAATAATAATAATAATAATAATAAATTATTGATCCATAATATTATGATTATATTTAATTATATTATAAAAATAATATCAATATATTATTATTATAAGTTGAATCTTTGTTGAAGCAAATAAAATTAATTCAATGTTTTATTGTTCTATATTACCCTTATCTGGTAATTAGTGAAAATAGTGATTCGAGAATTATTATGTTACTTATTCTAAAATCACATTTAATTATATTTATATATTTATATTTAATTATAAACTAATATAATTTTATTGAATCGTAATTCATAATGATAGTTTATGAAATATTTGTTTCATAAATATTTAGATATAATTATGATTATAATTCCATTATTATATTAATTATTTCAATTATCATACTAATAATTAATATGACATAATAATAATAATAATAATAATAATAATAATAATTCTTGATCCATAATATTATGATTATATTTAATTATATTATAAAAATAATATCAATATATTATTATTTATGAACTAAATTATTATATAATATGAATTATTAATTTATCAAAATAATAATATCATAAATAAATTTATTTTTTGTATAAATTATTGATCGTTGATGAAGAAATTTTATTTTAATTTTATTTTCTCTTTCCTATAATAATTACATTAGTAGCACATGACCTTTTTTTATTACATCAGTCATTAAAAATTGTTCAATATAATATTCTTCACATTTGTTGATAATAAAATGATAAACCATCCTAAATAGAGGTTTATGATGGTCACTGCTACCGCTCAAATGACACGCAAGTTGGATAGGCACCAGGTGGAGAACTTCCAGTCGTCATATCATAGGAAAGAGAATATAGGGAATAAAACAATCGAGGAGAGGAAAGTTGCTAAACCCCGGCTCGAAGAAGTCGGCAAAAAAAAAAAAGTACAAGGATCATTTAGTTTTAGAAATTTGTGTGTGATGAGGGATAAAATTATCATCCAATACGCATTGATAATTGAGTTGAGATTAATCTCAATATTTTGTCAGCCAGCTATCATATTCGAAAGACAGCGAAACCGAATTGCCTTCAACAGTCGAGTCACCTCGATGAATCGAGCGTTTCCATTCCTCGGCAGACCGAGTCATCCTCATACCTCGGTCAGACCGAGCCACTCCCATCCCTTGGCGGACCGAGTTGTCCTATGCCTCGGTCGGACCAAGGTACTCAAACACCTCTGCGGAATCAAGCGCGGAAGAGTTCAAATACATGATAGACGGAAAATCATACAACAATACTATAAGTGGCCTAAGGGCCATAAAAGTGGCCTAGGGCTACATAATCGCTGAATCTCAAGGCATCAACCAATTCTCCTTGCCGTCGATCCTCTAACTAACAAGATACGGATCCTACGGTCTCGTAACAAACTTGATTCGAATCCGAATCCTAACATTTTCAGACCCCCTATGAAGCGCTGAAGGAATAGGTGATCGCCTATAAATACCATAGTCCTGAAGCCTCTTATGTACGCATTCACTAACTCTCATATAGAAAAACTACATTAATGCTCTAGCAGAGCTTTGAGCTCTCAGAAGAACACCCATATAGAGGAACTCTTCTGTGAGAGCCTTCTCCTCGTATCTGCTTGCTATGAATTTTTACTTATTTAAGCATCGAGGGTCTTCCACAGAGGGCCACCCCAAAACACCCTCTACGAGAGGACTGTCTTGCATGTTCCACCCTGGATAAGAAACCAGCATTCGGATCCAGAGACAGGTTGCACCCGAGTCAGAGAGCGAATTTCCATGGCAACATGTGTTAAAGTGTGAATTTATTTGTTGACATAGCTTCTTGTTGATTTTGTTGGTTAATACTGTTAATTGCGAATAAGAATTAGTAGTTGAAACACTTTTGAATATATGGATTAGGAAATCTCTCAACTATTTTCAATTAATTTATATTTTATTATTTATTTTAATAAATTTTTATTGATAATACCTTTAAGTATATTAATATATATTGCTGTTGATTCTCATTCTTCAGTTTGGGGATGATGCAGGGATATCGGGATCTAAACAGGGCTCTTTCATTTGTTAGAGTTTCAAGATCGTCTTCATGCAGGGAGAAGAAGGTTATTGCAGAAGGAGCAATGGTCTTTGCCTCAAGTTTCTGGGCTTAGACTTGCCATAGAGGGGTGCTTGGGGCACAGTATTTATGCGCCGCTGAAATGATAAGTCATTACTTGATTTTTCGAGAGCATTTTAAGAAGTCTAAAGTCGAGACAGTTGAAATTCCACTATGGATTGATGGTTGAGGAGGTTGACGGATGCCTTATTGAGATTTGAAATTTCCATTGATCATGGACGGACGAAGCGTTGTATTTGGATTCCATTTCCGTTTTGAAAGTTTACTCTGAGATCTTGGTGGTTAGGGTGGTTTATCTTTTGGGATGTCCAGCATGGGTTGAAACAACGATGATGCTTACATTTGCGAAAATGAAGCAGTCTTATCGAGGTATAAAGATGTCTTGAATAAGATATAAAGCTAGTTCGGCCCTTTCGAGATGCATAAATGAAGATGGTATAATTTTTTTTTTTTTTGACTATGTTAATTGGCGGGTCAAAACAGTGAATCATGCCAACTAATGCAGTAATGATTTTATCCTACATCAAGTAGGATTGCTTCGAGAACCAACCTCTTGTATGTTCGCATAATTAAATAAAATTGAGAAATAATGAGACCAGCAATACCAGGCCGTGATGGAATCAAAACGCCATCCCAGTAGCCATCCGAACTGGACGTCGCCGGGTATGATTCCTTTTGGGCTGGAATACATTTCAGGCTCAAAATTCAAGCTTAGGTTGTGTTTAAAATAGAAGATAAGGGGATGAAAAAGGATATTCTCAAAAACTATAACTATAAAGAATAAGTTTTAAAAAAATTTAATAAGAGAAAATAATCAGACATGAGTTAACTCTTAAATAACTGAAGCTATCGATAAAATTATTATTTAAAAAATGTTATTTTAATTATTTTTAGATAAATTTTATTATGAACATTTACTCAAAGATAACATTTTGGTACTCTTGACTTCTCTGTTCCTATGACTGAGCTTCAAGCGGCTTGAGCGGGTATTTCTTATGCTGCTCGGTTCTTCATGCTCAGAGGCTTTGCATTGAGGGCGACTCCATATCGGTTATTTCTTGGATTCAGATGCAGAATTGCCCTCATGCTCTTCTAATCCTATTTTGTTGGATATTTGGGCAATTCTGCGGAAGATTGAATGCGTTCAGACAGGCACATATTTTGCGAAGCCAACTCGGCAGCGGATTGGGTTGCTGCTTCTGTGGCTATGCTTTCTGGTCTTGGATCTATTTTTGGATGACTCTGCCTATTTTTTTGTAGTAAATTTTGTATTCTGATCTAGTTGGGCTGACTCGAGCTCAACTTGTGTGATCGCCCGTTTGTTTTCAAAAAAAAAAAAAAAAAATAACGTTTTGGAATCAACACTGCCTTAGGCTCGGCTCGCTTGTAACCCGAGGGGTCCCCCGATCAACTTAACTTGAGACACATTAACTGGAATTCGGACCTTACTCTATTTATTAACCCATACCCGACCCACCGATTTATGACAGCGAATACTTATCCGATTTTAATCGGGTCGGATCTTTTCGAGGTCTTCCTCTGTGCGTCGCCTTTGAGCCCCAAACTGGCAACGTGGACGAGATTTTTCGCCGACATAAGCGGTACCTCTTCCATCGTCCCGCCATCTATCTAGGGTTTCGCTTCGTTGCCTTTTCTTCTCGTATCCTTCTCTCGTCGATCTCGGCGCTTGGAAGAGAGAGCGAGCCAGAGAGGGAGAGGGAGGCATGGGAGTGCCGGCGTTCTACCGGTGGCTGGCGGAGAAGTATCCAATGGTGGTGGTGGACGTGGTGGAGGAGGAGCCGGTGGAGATCGAAGGCGTCAATATCCCCGTGGACACCTCCAAGCCCAACCCTAATGGCATGGAATATGATAACCTCTACCTTGATATGAACGGTATCATCCATCCCTGCTTCCACCCTGAGGATCGAGTAAGCTCCAGCTATCCTATTCTCTTTCCGCTTTTTTAGATCTTTTTGGGTCTCGGGGTGGTTGGTGGACAAGTTTACGAGGATGACTCAGGATATGTGATTATCTAATTGGATTTTGCGGTATTCAAGCTTTGGTGTACACATTTGCTTGCAAATCACCTTTTCTTGAAACGGGGAAAAAATAAATTCGGAAAAATTAAGCATCGGAAAGTGTAGAATTTTTTTAAGGGATAGATTTATAGAAATGTTTTATCACTGATACCTTTTTGTTTGTCTATTATGAGTTTTATTATGTGGCCAAGCACTTAGAAAGCATTATAAAGTTATTATTATTATCATTTGGGTTTTTTTTTTTTTTTTGGGGGGGGGGGGGGGGCGGTGGCGGACTGAGATACGGGAGACTAATATTGAATAAGAGTTTTCTATAAACATGCATGGCATAGTTTTTGCTGCTGCTGCTGTTGATTTTGATTCATTAGGCTGATGGCATATGACAGTATCAGGGAGGTTGAATCATATTCCTACCTTTGTCATCTACAATGTGACGATTAGAAAAGTTTTTATGGGGAATGATTGAAGGAACGGGGAGGAAGTAAGGATTTTGGGTTGAATTTGTTGTTGTTTTAATATGCAGAGGAGAGTGAAGGATGTGGGAAAGGGGTGAAGATGGAGCAGATCAGAGTGAGGTGGAAGAGAGTGCAAGATTTCAGTTAGTAGATGGGGTAGCAGAGGATAGGGAGAATAGAAATTGGGAGAGGGTTGGGTATTGGGGACTGACCAGTGGCAGTGAGTGAGAGAACATGGTGCAAAGAAAGAGGGAGATGCATTCCTAGAGCTTAAGGTTCTCTTATATAGTCATAGAGAGACCAGTTTTGAGACAACTGATTTTTTGGGTCTGAAGGATATGTTCTTAAAAAAAAAGGGTATTAACAGATTAATCATAATCTTTGAATTCTTATGGTTTGAAGAGGTTTAGGATACATTATAGGTGTGATGCAATACTTAGGATAGTGTTGGAGCACTCAGGGTTTCTTCAAAAAAACTGGGTATTAACAGATTAATCATAATCTTTGAATTCTTATGGTTTGAAGAGGTTTAGGATACATTATAGGTGTGATGCAATACTTAGGATAGTGTTGGAGCACTCAGGGTATGGTACTGTCCTTAAATATAAGCAGATTTGAATTTGAAAACATGCTAGCAAGTTAGGATGCTTCTTTACAAGTTAATATTTCTAGGTATTTAGCAATTATACTGCAAAATCATGAGACTAAAGTTAATGAAAATATTGAAGGGTAAGTGGAAAATAACTAAATACAGTTTTTACATGTAACTAGGCTTCCAAAGTTGCAGTATAAGGTCATGAAGAATGGTTTATAGGGTTTGAAAATAGTCTGTAAGGTCTGGATTTGGGTTTAGGTTTATCATGATTTTAGGGATGGCATATGCCACAGCCAGCATCTAGCTGGAAGTGATTTTATTTCATGATGTTTTATTTATGTTAGAATAGTTGCATCTGACTGTTATTAGAGGTAATTATTTGAAATCCAATTTTCCATTTTGAAACTTATACTTAACATCCATAGCTCATGTATTATATTCCAAGATCAGGAATCATGCATCTGTTGATATTTAATTGAACCAATTCTAATGCCTATTATCAACAAATTATGAAGACAAATTCTGTTAAGGCTAAGAAGATTAATTCTTTCAAGGCATCGGATTTATGTCCAAACAAAATCTGCAAATGCAGTTTTAGTGCTATGGCTAATTAGTCCAACAGTTTAGTCTGCATATTAAATCTAATAGTACTAATTACCATGTATCTGTTTTGTTGCCTGGCGTTCTACGCTGTATACTTCCTCTATGTGAAGTTCAACCTTGATCAGCAATAGCTTCTGGTGTTGTCTTCAGTTGTCTTGTGCATTGTCATGGGTGCGAAAAGAAGCTCCCTTAGTGTTTGATGAGATACTTAAAGAGTTTGACCGAGGCATAAAACCTAGGAGGTGTTCTTTATTGTCAATACGAAACATGCTAACGGAAGTATCAACAGAAGTAATCTGGCATGAGTTGAACTTTCTTCATCTATTTATGGAAATAATTGGTTTAAATGTAACCATCATCTGTTGCACTTTTTGTTACATAACCATTGTCATTCTATGATGAATGGTTCAAACATGCTAATGGAAATATCAATTAGATTTACTCTGGCATGACTTTAGAATCTGTTTTGTTTTTTTATGAAAATTATTGGTCTAAATGCAACCAACAAATGTTACTCTTTTTGTTACATATCCATGGTCCTTTCATGATTGTGGGAGGGGTTTGATGTGTATCCTCTCTCAAGTTCCACTAAAACTATAACTTGGTTGACATGATTGTTAAGGTTAGAAGGCACGATAGCTATGATGTTTTCCTTTAATGCCTTTTTTTTTTTTTGGGGGGGGGGGGGTGGGGGGGGAGACCAAGGTGGTCAAGCTAGCAACACCATCCCTTGGCTGCTAGGCAGGTGTATAATTCAAAGTTATATGTATGATATGATAATTTATACTTTGTAGTTATAAGTTAAATGCCAAAGTATGTAAACATAATATGAAACTTGTACTATTAAGATGTATGGGAATAATAAAGTGCACTCATAGAGGAATGTATATCCCCCTTTTGACTAGTTGCTATAACATCTCGTTGATCACATTTAGGGTTAGGGACATGTATAAACAATAGGTTCATGTGATTGATTTAAGGGGGAGTTTGTGATCAATAGCTGTTATCTCATAAATGTCTGAAGTGTTTGGGACAATGTACTCTCACTGTTTGTTTAGGTATGTGTAATTCTCTAACTAAATATTATTTGGAGATTATTGAATTCATCTTAGATATGGGTTGTGTGAACACTTGGTTGTGCTTAGGCCCCTAGGTGCATGTTTGGGTGTTCACTTCCTTGTTTACTACTTAGGGTGCATTAAATTTTAGGCCCCTTTGATTCCATATCTTTTAACCCCTTGTTTTGAGGAAGAACTAGTTTGGAAGAGTGTAAGAATGGCCTATAATCTATGGTAATAATGTCTTCACAATCGTTGTGATTTTCGACGTTGAGACCAGTTGATCCAATAGAGCGGAGTGGAGGAAGAAGATTCATGTAGCCGACCGACCCCATGTAGTTGGGAAAAGGCTTAGATGAGTTGAGCTGAGTTGAGACCAAGTTGATCCATGACAATGGAAGAGGGATGGTTCCTTCTACTCTGTTTGTTTTACATTTCAATCTTTTTGATGCTTGTATGCTCCATTATGTCTAGCATGGGAGCATCTTCAAAGCTTCTGTAAGAGTATTTATGCTGAAGAATTCTAGCCTACTGATCTAGCGTGTCATCTATTTCTCAATATCTCGGGGTTCTATAATTATTGGCAGTACATAATCAGGGATCAACTTTGTTTATACACAGGTTACTGTAAAAAATAACGCTAGTCATATTCCTTATATTGCAATATAAAAAGCATCCATCTATGAGTGAACTTTGTGCTTAGAAATTTGATCTGCCCGGGATGTCAGAATGACAATAAGAAAATTTTTGTGATTGCTGATTCATTGTATGGTTATTTGGAGTTGGTGCATGTGTGGGTTCAAGGGTGGTTATGAGGGTTGCCAATTCACTGTATGGTTACTTGGAGCTGGTACATGAGTGGGTTCAAGTGTGATTACGAGTTCTCAAAAAATGTAGAACAAAGAAATGTTTAGGAAGCATGTGTCTACAATGTCGTCAAAGTTGGTGCCTAAGAAGTTTGCCTAGGTGCTTACGAGAGGCCAGCCAGACCAGCTAGTAATTGCTCACCTTGGCATTAATTCATTTAAAGGCATACTCTTTCTTTCTTGTTCCTTTCTTTACGTTTTTATAACTCAATGACTGAATTAAACTTATCTAAGTTATTGTTTCTCCCATTTCATCCACTATTTCTCTTGGCCCTAGAGATGTGCCTTTCCCTAGAAGCTAGAGGAAGGAGCAGCCCTTATTAGCCAGCTGTCTGCTGGTTGCCCTTTGTGCGTCCAATTGGAGGTTCTCTGATAGCAGTCTAACCATCAATAGCCCTTTAGCCTGTTGCCAACCATCCAGCTACATTAAGCCCCCTAAGGCCTTTGCTTTTTATTTTCATTTTTATATACTTCACTTACACATTCTTCTCCTTGTTTGTTCCATTTTTCTTCCACTCTTCTTCTTTTTTATTATTTTTTTTGGAAATGCCCTTTTCTTTTTCCTCTTATTCTGCATCTTCTTTTTTCCCTTCTAATTTGAAAAATCATTCTTCTCCTTTTCATCTTCTTTTCCTTATTTTGCCTTTTGTTTTCCTTTTCCAATTGTTCGCTCAATTTGTTTTCTTTTGCTTTGACCTTATGGTAGCCATCTGGCACATTGGTTAAGAGTTTTTTTTACAATATTTGTAAAATCTGTACGTTTTGAATTGGCTTTTTGCAATTTTCTTTGTTAGCACTTATTAATCTTATATTGAGTTATGTGGAATCACATGTTATGAAATCATGCCTTGGGTTTGAATCATTTATCTTCTTAATATACTATGATAGTTTATTTGGTTGTTTTATGTATTTTTTGAAAAAATAATGTTGATTGTGTTATTTTTGCTTTTTATGTATTTTCTTTTTCTTTTTCCTAATGGGCTGCTTAAGTATTTACTTTTCCTAATGTATCTTTGATAGTTAACTTGCATGGCTGCCTAGGTAGTGTCAGCCGTTAGGGGCTTCTACTGACTAGGACTGTCTAAATGTGTTGGTAACCTTGGTGGAGATGAGTCCTCGGAGAGATTTTGAAGTGCGTACAATGTCCAAAGTTGAAGTGTCTTGCTACCAAGTGTTGCCCAAGTGCATTTGTAAACTTATTTGCTGGAAGCACTTCTTATGATGTTACTTATGAATTAATTGGCTTAAGAAATAGTTTGGTTTCTATAGTTCAATCGATAATAATGTAATATCCTGCAAGTTAAAAGGTTTTTCGCCAAATTTGTCTCATTTGATAGATTTGATTTGTGAGAACCTAACTTGGGGAAGGTAACTAAGGAGCCTTCACCAGCATGAGACAGTATTATTTTAATTGAAATAGAATAAACTTAGGGACTTCATCTTCATTTTATCAAAATTTTAGTAAGATCTCATGAAAAGATTAATTTACATTATGTCCATCTTGTTGTTAGTGTTGTTCTTTCTTTCAAGTCCTCAAGGATTAGGGGGACTGTAGAGGGTCAATTAGGTGATTTAGTTCCAAACTTGATGCTATTCACCTTGCACCTTTATCCATTATGGGCATATTAGATCAAATTAGCAAGTGACTACCATAAAGGATAATGATAATGAAACTCTAAAATTTTTTAATATCATGCTATCAGTTATCTTGTAAACTACTCTATTGCAGGGAATTCTTTCTCATGTTCTTTTTGCTTTTTTTTTAAATATTTATATACTTAGACACGCCAATAATCACATGGATAATTGGAAGAGGATTTGATAACACCAAATGAATTGAAGCAAGATCCCTACTTTCGTCATAGAAGCATAAAATCCATACCTGTCAATGAGCCATGGTTTGACATAAAGTCATCATCATCATTGTCAAAGCTTCCATTGAAATATGGGTTCGTCCAAGTTTTGAAGAACATTTTCTTGTACGCTTTGGATGATAAATATAGAGATATTATTTGAACCTCCAAATGTGCTCTTTATAGAGTTAGGGCTCCAAACTAAGGCTCCATCAGTACGGAACTCTGTTCAACTTCCTCTTGTTGCATTGTTAATTTTTATTAAGGTAAATCTGTCAAGAAAAAAGAAATTTCTTGATCAGATGTGGAGAAATATACTATTGCAATAACATTTCTTATAGAGATGAACAATAACTCTATATATCTTACATCAGATATTTAGAATGGTCATAGTTCCAAGAGGTAAAGCAATATTTTTCTTCTTGCTTTGCTTTGAGTCTATGTGCCCCACAACTATGCTTCAACGAATAAGTCCTAGTGAGCATTGATAGACAACAAATACTGCACCGTACTTGTCATTGTTGTCTGGATTGATTTTATGAAATAATGGGGCCATAGATGATGATGTATGTCATAGAATCGGTGATTTGTAGGCAAAGTGGAGAGGTCCTGCATTGCACTATTGAGATGGTGTCTATGGTCCATTGCTTGGTGACTTGGCGATAATAGTGGTATTGTATGGCTCAAAAGTTTGCAAGAGTGTTGATATTGATATGTGATAGGACTAGAAAATGGTGTTATGGACGAATACATTAGAGGTGCTGTGGAAGTTATTGAGGTTGAAGTGATGAGGGGCTGATTAATAGAATATTGGCATGTGAAATGACAATATAAAGATGCTTTGGTAAGGCAAAGTGCTTCAATTAATATTGTTGAAAAATATTTAAAGAGGAGGCAAGATCTGTGTTAACATTTATGAGAAACATGAGAAGGAACAAGCAAATCTTGCGAGGATGTCTGTGGCATCCCTCATCAGAAATGATTGGTGGAATAAAGATCGATAAATATTGCTTTCTTTATAATGCTTTATGATTATGGGTTTAGAACTGTGGTGGTACTAAAGGAACATTTTAAGTGTTCAAAATATGGAAGGGTTGCTTGAAATGTACCGTTGATTCAATTATAACGTACTTTGTATCTTATTCTTGAGAAGAATCTTTGTGGATTTTTACAGTGTGACAAATATTTTTTTTTTTTTTTTTTGGGGGGGGGGGGGGGACAAGGGAATGAAGAGAAATTAATTTGTTTTCTTTATAATGTGATTTTTAAGCGATTTCATCGGATTTTGATCTTCTATCTCCTAATATATAATGTGAAAGACCTTGAAGCCCACTGCATTAGAGCATGAAGCTGCTAAGGCTTTGTTTCCATTGTATACGCTTTATTTTCCTCATGCCTTTGTTTCTTGAGGGAAAAAAATGGGGTTTTTCAACCCATTGTCTGAAAAAAATGCTCAGCTCCCTTCACAAGCTTGAGTTGTGAAAAATGAAGTGGCAAGAATTTTTGCAGGGCCCAGAGTTTAAAGCTACAAGGGCTTCCTTCAACAAAAAAAGAAAAAAGAAAAAAAAGTGTGCTCCTGCCATGAACTAAAAAACTGCTTGGTTTCATTGGACGTGCTCAGTAAAATGAATCCAAGGGATCTTGTGTGGCCCAGGACTCTAGTACTCTTTAATTAGCTTTATTTTGAAGAATATTGCAACAGAGTTCATTTAGGGCTACAAATCAGTTGGGTCTATGCATGATCTGACTCAATCCTGACCTTATCCAAATTTGAGGACTTGTGGCTTGAGGTAGGGTGAAAAATTGTACCCTATTTGAGGATCGGATCAGGTCTAGATTTCCTTTTTTTTTTTTTTTTTGACCTGACCTTTCCTGTATGTCACCTGGGTTTAATTTGGATAAAAAAATGGGGCCTAACTCGATGCTGCCTGGATTCAATTTGACCCGACTTGAAAACCCAGATCATATAAAATCTTTTTTCTTTTGCTCTAAATGTCTTTCTCAATTCAAGAATGAACCTTCATTTAATCAATCTGTCCTCTTCATCTTGACCACCTCATGTCCTCCACCTACTTTCACTTAATTATACTTAAAGATTCATGTTTGTTTTGGTGATTCATATTTATAATATTCTCAACTATGTGAATATCTGTTTTTTAAACTTGTTGTTCGAGAACTTGTATCTCGAATGGTCACTTCTTTGGATTAAATTATTTTTTTGAATTAAAATTCAAGCGTAAGTTTGCTTTCTTGTAGTTTTGTTCAAAAAAATTCAGTGATTTTTTGTTTAATTATCGAGTATTGTACTTTTTGCTTCAAAGGATCAGTTCAATGCCATAAAGGATTATCTAAAGTAATGGAGAGAAGGAGAAAACAAAAAAGGAAGGGGAGAAGAAGAAATGGAAAGAGAAAGGAAGGGAGAGGAAAAATAAAGGAAAAAGAGAAATAAAGAAGAATGAACAGGGAAGAAAGAAAGTAAAGAAGGAAGAAAGGAAAAAACAGAAACAAATAAAGTAAAAGAAAATAAAGGAAAGAAGAAGGGTTATTGGGATGCTTGATCGGGATGGCTGCTGGGATGGGGGGGACAGTGGGTTGTCTTGTTTCATGGAGAATTCGGGACATGTCATACCATAAGATTTAAACCTTAGTTGTGGTAACATTATGGGTTTTCAATGACTGCTAGAAGCATTTTCTGTGAAGGGGTGATGATCATGGTGGTGGTTCAATGTTTGATAACTAATATTACAAGGCATGACAGATCATGTACCTCAAAAACAAGGACAGATGAACTACTTTGGATGAAATATCAAGAGCCCTTTATGTATGTAAATGGGGAGATTATGAATCAATGGTCAAGTTTTTATGGTGTGTTACCATATTTCAGGTTAACTTCTTAAAAGAAAAGGAGAAGACTTGAGGTAAATCGATGGATTTTGTGATGAAGGATATGGAGAAACTTGGAATAACATCAGTGGTGTCTTTAAATAGGAATATTTGCTGAATGAGGATCCATAAAGCCAATCCTAGATCGTTGGGAAAGGCTGGTGATTATGATTATGATATAAGAAGAATTTTTATCTTTATATCTGTTGATTTGATGCATCTGACATTGACATTTTAGTAAGGGGTTTGCATGTAAGTGGTGTAGGTTTTAACAAATGACTTCATACATTGATCATATATTAAGACCTTATGGGGCTTCCGCATGGATGTGGGTAATTAGCATGTTTGTAAGAGTGAATCCCTAATCGCTCTTCCCTTTCAATGACTCACACCCTAGTTTTAAGACACTTCAAATGTGATTTGACACTAAAACAATTGATGTACAGGGGTTCTGGAGTTATGTTCTTAATGCATTTTCTATGGAGAGTGAAAATTGCTCTTATCATTTTCTGTTTCTGATTTGATTATTAGGTGCCACAATCCTCCACCAAGAAGAGCTGAGAAGTGGCTTATTCTTGTTAGCATAAGTTACTATTCTCACAAAACAGTCATAAGGAACTAAGTGGAGTTTTGTTTGCCATCATTTTATAGTGCTGGTTATTGTTTGTCAATTATATCCCATTTTTTGCTTCAACCTGTAATCTTTAGGTTTTGTTTGTCGACCATATGAACTCATATCATAGATTCACCTTGGATTATTATATATTGTCCATGAAATCCTTAGTAGAATAACTGAATAAATTTAGCCTCGTGGTATGATTAAGTATATCTTATGTAAAGTTTATCTGATATTTTTGCAAATGGTTTGTAACAGCCCGCTCCAACTACATTTGATGAGGTATTCCAGTGCATGTTTGATTACATTGATAGACTTTTTGCTATGGTCCGCCCTCGGAAGCTTCTATATATGGCAATTGGTGAGTCTATATGTACAGCTTTTCTGCCAGGTGTTCGATTTGTTGGTTGTTCATATTTCTTTCTTCCCGTTATTGTTGGGATATATAAATATTCCAAGGTTCATGTCTTCTAACAAAGAATTAGTTTCTTGGCAGCATTTTTGAGCTGATGTTTAATTTTGTTGCCTGTTGTGGTTATTTTTAAGAGTTGCATTTATCTTAATATTTTCATGTTTATGCATGTGCATTTGTACATATGCATTTGCATGCATGCGTGTTTGCATATATGTATGTATGCTTGTATGCATACTATGCTATATTTTTTTTGCATCAAATGTATTAACACCGAAGTGCAACTGTAGATGGTGTTGCACCGAGAGCTAAGATGAACCAGCAACGGTCCAGGCGATTTAAGGCAGCAAAGATGCAGCAGATGCGGTGGGTTTAACTGTAGTTTTTCCTTTTGTACCATGTTTTTTCCTTTCAAACAATTTGGAATGTCATTCACATGCCCATTTTAAATGATTGTATTATTTGTAGCACCTCATAATTCTTAATGCATGGCCATTCCTGAACTTTGCAGGCAACCGAAGAAGAACGGTTACGTCAAGAGTTTGAGATGGAAGGCAGAAAGCTTCCTCCAAAACAGGAATCACAAGTTTTTGATTCTAATGTTATCACTCCTGGGACTGAATTTATGGCTGTCCTGTCGATTGCACTGCAGTACTATATTCATATGAGACTAAATTACGACCCTGGATGGAGACAGATCAAAGTATATATCATGGAAATTTGTTTATATTAAAAAGTTGTCTGTTTCTTTTATTTTTTGTGGAAACTGTAAAAAAAAAGGGTTCATCAATCATATTTCTCACAATTTTTTGTCACTTATTCAGCGTCTGTGATGCACACTCAAACTAGATCTTTAGCTTATATTTCATTTTCTTGAAGGTTATCCTTTCTGATGCAAATGTTCCTGGTGAAGGGGAGCACAAAATTATGTCATACATTCGCCTGCAACGAAATCTCCCTGGTTATAATCCAAATACTCGACACTGTCTATATGGCTTGGTATGTTTGTTTTTTTTTTTGCATGTTTAATTTTTTTTTTTTTGTTGTTGTGAAGTCTCTTCTTTCTGCCCATGTTAATGTGATTTTGTTTTAAAGAGTCTTATAATCTGGACATGGTCATCCATGAATTTCAATAACTATCCCATAAAGTGGAATTTATTCACTGAAAAATCTGTGCAGAAAACAGTCTCCCTCTTTTATGCTTAAGCCCTATGTTGTTACATACTTATCTAGTTGTTTTATGTTTGCTTGTAGTTTATTTATTTGATTTCAGACCTTTCTTCAATGTGTGCTTCTGCTTTCAGATTCTAAAGTTTCGTTTAGTTGTTGGATATCAATATGCATCTTTCCACATATGGGCACTTAAAAGCTGATTTGATATTGGACACTTCATGTATTATTTTTCTTTCATGCTGCCATTATGTACGTTGAAGCTGGTTTCATATTGGACACTCCATATGGTATTTTCATGTTTCCATTATTTATGTACCAGTGCTTTCAAGTTTACTGCATGGACATTAATTCTGAGATTGCATGGCAACCTAGGTAGCTTGTTGTACTCCAACCCTTGCTTTGGATGCTTATACATTGCACATGTTCTTTATTAAATCATTAGATATTTCTACCATTACTTAATTACTTCGTTTGAGTCACTTGTAGCATAGCTCTTTTCCTTTTCCTTTTTGTATAATTTTGCATCTTTTTAGATATGTACTGACTCTATCAAATCATTAGATGTTGCTACCATTACTTAATTACTTTGTCCGAGTCACTTTTAGCACATCTCTTTTTCTTTTTCTTTTTAAAGATCTTGCATCTTTTCAAGATGGATATGTACTGACCTTCTGAAAAAAATATGAATCAAATACTGATAAGAACTATGATGATTAAGGAGTATTCATGCATATTATTTCTGTGCACTTCGCCCTGTTGTCATTCTGAGCATGATACCTTTTATATCCAAGTGCACTCGCTTTATCGTCCTCCTGACTTTTTTCCTTTTATTTTTTTTAATCTGTTGAACTATCTGTTCTCCTTTTGACAGTTGATACTGATTGAGTTCTGTTTTTATTCTTGTTGTAATGTTGTCCGTCTGTTATTTTCCATCTTTTGCTTCTGTTGTCTTGACCATGCTATGTGGGCTGCCTTTGTTCTTCACTCTCGGTGGCTATATTCCAATGAGTAACAGTGTTGATTTGGATTCATTTTTGATACTATTAAGTTTGTTGACTATATCCCTGTGGTACTGGGATCTACCTTTTGAAATTATGCATATATGTTTATGATGGTCCCTTTTGTAAGATCATGGCTTAGGTTTCATCCAGGTCCTTAATCTGCCTTTAATTTTGTCAACTGTTTAAGTATTTTGTTCTGTCTACATGGTGTATGCAGGATGCAGATCTGATTATGTTAGCTTTGGCAACACATGAAGTTCATTTTTCAATCTTGAGAGAGGTTAGTGTCTTCATAAACTGAGGATTTTGCTGATGGCTCAAAATTTAGATAATCTAGCATAAATAGTGAAATGATTTTCATTCATTTTAACTGGAGGAAATCAATTTTTTGCTTGTAATTTCTCTTCATTAAAGTCTAATATGCAGTTTCTCCTCTAAGGTCTCCCGGTTGTTCCATTGTCCTACCAGCTTGTAGGATGAAGTTTGCATGTATTGTTTTGTACCCACTTCTTTTGTGGACAAGGGCTTTCTTCATCAATATCCTTTAATTGTTTTTGTATACATGGTTTTTGATTTTGCACCACCATCTTTATTTTTTGATATGTGGCGGACATGGATGAATTTCTCAGATGCATGATCTCTTGAATGGTAATTATCAGGTTGTGTTCACTCCTGGACAGCAAGACAAGTGTTTCTTGTGTGGTCAAATGGCCATTTGGCAGCAGATTGCCAGGGAAATGCAAAAGAAAGTCTGGAGAGAATGATGAAAAGAATGAAGATGTGGCTATTGCGAAAAAGCCTTTCCAGGTCTGCTTTTGGGTTTGACTGTGCTCAATAGTTTTTGTACTCTGGCTACTTATGGTGACAGTGATAATTTTTCTTCTATTTGTTCATACCCTAGTTTTTGAATAATTGCAGTTTCTTCAAATCTGGACTCTTCGGGAGTATTTGGATTATGAATTCAGAATTCCTAATCCTCCTTTTGAGATTGACTTTGAGCGCATAGTTGATGACTTTATCTTCATGTGTTTCTTTGTTGGAAATGACTTTCTGCCACACATGCCAACTCTGGAAATTCGTGAGGTCTGTTCCTTTAATGTTTCTTGTTTTTGTGATAATGCCAATTTCATTAAAGAGTAAAATTGCATAATGTCTATTGATTAAACCTATTAGGTAACTTTGACCAGAATATGTTGAAGTTTATTGCTTGCCTTGTGTATTTTTCTAATTTTTTAATTTTTAAATCAATGATGTTATTGTAATGATGCTAATGAGGCTAAAAAGATAGTTTATATTTTTAGGTAATCCCTTATTTTCTTCACGTAGTTTCTCATTTATTTGTTCATTAAGCGAATGTCTTTTGATATTAATATGAATACCTATGTTCTCGATTACCAGGGTGCAATAAATTTATTAATGGCTGTCTATAAGAAGGAGTTTAGGACATGGGTGGCTATTTAACAGACTCAAGCAAGGTATCTGGCTTTATTTCTTTCTGCTCATCTCTACTTCCTGTGATTTTGTATATGACTTTCATGCTTTCATTTATATTGTTCCAGCCGAATTTGGACACAGTTGAGCATTTTATTCAGGCGGTCGGATCATATGAGGATAAAATATTTCAGAAAGAGCTCGTTTGCATCAGGTCTGTTGTCTAGATGATTGACATTTATATTCAGTCATTTCATATCTAGTGTAAGTAGTCGGGAAAATGTTATTCTGTTTTTGTAGGTATACAGAGGTGTGACTTACTAGTTATGTTGTCAAAGTCCATGTACAGCCACTATTTGGTGCTAACTTGCATAAATTTTAGTTTTATTTCCTCCAATTATTTAACCTCGCTACTCATTTTTGAAACAATGAATGCCACTGGAATTTCTTACCATCATGAGGATAGATAATGAAACTGCAAAATGACGCTTGTACCCAGATGTCTAAGGTTAAATTCTCAGCTTAGGGAAAATAGATTTTCTTACAATAAGAAATATAAAGTATATAATTCTAAGCCTTTTTATTCTAAAAGGAACATGTAAGATAAACCAGGAAATCCCTTCATACTCATCTGTACCACATAGTGCATAAAGAATATGTGGGTGCATATGCAGTTTGCATTTTAAGGATTTGTGGTGTGGTCACCTGGCCACATCTGCCTGGATTGCATTTTAAGAAAACACTGGTGCATTGAGCTTAATCAATGTATGAATTACGTTCTTGAGTTCATGTTCTTTTCTTCGTATTGATTGAATTATGTTTTATGTGATTTAGATATCTTGCATACTCCTATGGCTATGGACTCTTTGATTTAGAAAACCACTTGATATATGAACCAGTATTTGTGAAGGTTTTCCCTGGTTATTGGCTATGAACTATTGATTTGTTCCTGAGGATTTGTTGATCACTAATATCTCTCTGGCTGAGGCTTGAAGAAACTTTCATCATCAGGAAACCATGTGATTCAAAAAAGGAATGTGTTAGATTTAGTTCATATGACTTCTTTTGCAATAATTAGTTAATTAAGTGCTATCATGAAGAAGCATCCTAACTGACCACTAACCAGTGCTTTAAATTGCAGCAGTGATGTTTAGGTTTTCAGGGGACTGCATGGTGCATGTGCAGTAGGTGGGAGGCATACACAAATGGTTTTTCTTTTAGATTTAGAATAATATAATAGATTAAAATGCAACAAAATAATGATGATGGTAATAATTTTTGGATGGTTCCTAAACAACATTAATAATAATAATTATTAGTGCATGATACCAGTAGCTAGAACATATTTGGTATTTCATATTATTGATATGCTATCAGGCCCACGTGGAGCTGTATCAAACCTGATCATCAACTGAACACTAGATCTATGCAGACCTACATGGACCATTAACTTGACCCTAGTGCATCTACACAGACCTACATATTAGTGGGTTGCATGTTTCTCTGGAATGCTACGTAGGCTTGTATATGCATCTATGTTCTACACAATGCCAAGTGGGCTTCATATGCAGCTAAAACAATACTAAGTGGCTATCTTTTGAGGCCATATGCAGTATGGTTGTATGCAGTGGCTGCATATAGTCAATGGGGTGTGGTGAGGGACTGTATATGCATATATGACCACAACATTGCGTTTTCAAACATTATGCTCTCACAAATCTTTTGTAGATACCAACTTAATAATTGTGCTTGTGAAAATCTTAGCGGTTGTAGCTCTGGTGGTGCTTATAAAAATCTTCCAACTATCACAGGATTATAATTCCTATAGCAAGAAGGGGCTACTCCTTCTAAAACCTTTTTTTCCTAATGTAATTTAAGTGGCTTACAGTTAAATCCAATATTAAATAAATGATGTTGATATGCAGAGGTTAAACTAACCATTATCGTCATATTCTTGTGTTGAGTTGCAGAATACATGTCAAAGGGGTAAAGCATAAGAGGACACTGTCAAATTGTGGATTCAATAGGTTCTAACTGTAGTAGAGTGGATTAATAAGAGATCAGAACCAGCTTGGGATTTTTTTCATCTTCTCTCAAGATTATGTAAATATCTGTTGCATTAGATGTGATTTCAATGACATTTTTTTTTTTTTGTTTGTTGGGGGGGGGGGGGGGGGGGGGGGGGGTTGCGGTGTTGAATTTTCTGGCAAAATCCAGTCCACCTACTACCCTTCAGCACAGATATGGGCGTCCTGTTTGACCTTCAGCTCTAGTCCTGATAGCTAATCACTCATTGAATAGATTTAACCATGTGTATTCAACCCCAAACCAGCTAAGCAGCACATGGTTACGTAGCTTTTTGGGCCTTTGACCAAATTAAGTTATCCACCATTTTATGGTAGCATTTGGTTTGTTTAAAACATAACCCATATCCACTACGAAACCAATGTCCAAACACATCCTAAGTTGTGCTTCTGCTGATTACAATCAGTGAAATATATTTACCTTTCATAAAAAGATTTTTAAGTTACTTGCTTTGTCTGACTTGAGACCTAGCATGTGCCAGCGTCGTTGACTTGAGTTAGGATACTCATCTGAGTTGCAATCTCTGTTGGAGTGTACAGAATGTGTTTATTTCAATGTTGTTCAACATGGTATGGGTTTGGAAACTAGTGAACATAAGCTACCTAGCTGGGACACTTGGAGTAATGAGCTGGCTTTTGATGCTGTTCAGAGAGAGAAGAGCAATTCAGTTGTTGGGAATTAAGATTAGAGACCAAACACAAATGAAAACAAACTGCATGGAAGAATCCTTTGATGGATGAAGGAGATTAGCTCTGAAAGTTGTTTTATTAATGTGTCAAAAACACTTTCATACAATGTTGTAGAGGCATATATATGGACACCAACCCCTAATTTTGGCTCTAAATCTTGTACAGAATCTAACAAGGAATAAAGCTTGGTCATAAGGAAATATGTTAGAGTGATTTGAGTATCAGTACAGAAATCTGGCTAAAATTTGATATTGCTTCTAATAGAAAATTTATAGAAAAATTCGTGAAAACCTTGAGTTTATGAGGGAACATGCTTGTTCAAGGGATGGAAATAAAAACCAAATTTTCTTGTTAAAGTTTTACTTGCTTACAGGATGGAAATAAAAATCGAATACTTGGTTAAGTTTTCGTGTGCGAATCCATTGGCTCTTGCAATCTTGGTATGTTCTAGTTGGTCATGGTACTGCTGGCTGCACCACATGCTGCATCAGGTTTAGTTTCCAGTATGGAAAAAATCTTGTTGACTGCTAATACCATTTGTACCGATATATATATATGAGACTTCTGTTATTATTAACTTCGATTATAATATCCTCAAAATTTTGAAATTGGATGTTTAATTTCTCCACGAGCTTGTCAGATTGCAGAGTGTGTTTAGGAGCTAGACCATGATGTATGAACTATGGTAGTTTGAACCCAAATGGAAATAGAGCCTTTGCAGCATTTTACACGAGGAGATTTTAAGAGTTAATCCTACCACAATTTGAAGAGTACATACCCTGATTTGATCAGAGCAAGAGGACACATCCCCTTGCTATGTGCTTTATCTGAATGTTGGACAATCGACCATAAGAGTTAATATTAAAAAAAAGTTTTTTTTTTGAGGGAAAAGTCAGTATGTTGTTCTCCTTGTTTTACTATTAAACATGGGAAATGGCATTTTTCAGGCTAAAAGGGCCTTTATATTTTATAGTGGTGCATTATGGCCTCCGATCTTAAAGTTGGATTCCTTAACTCAAACTCAACTCAACTCATCTAAGCCTTTTCCCAACTACATGGGGTCGGCTACATGAATTGCTTCTTCCACTCTGCTCTATTTAGGACCAAATCGCCATTCAAATAATAAATAGTTATATCTTTTTTAATTACCTCTGTCCATGTTAGTTTAGGTCTACCTCTATCCTTACCATGGATTGTTAAAAGATCACTTTTTCTAATTGGAGCATTAAAGGTCTACGTTGTATACGTTCAAACCATCGCAATCGATTTCTCTCATTTATCTTCAATTGGGGCTACTCCTATCATTTCTCTTATATGTTTATTTCTAATTCTATCTTTAAAGTTTTTACCATATATCCATCTTAACATACGCATTTCTGTTAC
Source organism: Calamus simplicifolius (assembly GCA_900491605.1). Classification (NCBI taxonomy): domain Eukaryota; kingdom Viridiplantae; phylum Streptophyta; class Magnoliopsida; order Arecales; family Arecaceae; genus Calamus; species Calamus simplicifolius. The sequence goes on from UESW01004260.1 coordinate 542,955, forward strand.
ACTAATTTATTCACATGTTTCAATATTGCCCAACATTTTGTTTCATATAGCATAGCTGGCCTAATAGCGGTTTTATAGAATTTTTTTTTAAATTTAATGGAATGCACCGATCATATAATACTCCGAAGCACTCCACTAATCCATCCTGCTTTAACTCTATGATTTACATCTTCATCTATTTCACCTTCTTGTTGGATAATTGATCTTAAATACTTAAATTTTTCACTCCTTGATATCTTTTGACTTGCAATTTCCACTGTTTCTTCATTTGTATTTCTACTCCCACTAAAATTACATTTCATGTATTCAGTTTTGGTTCAACTAATCTTAAAGCCTTTAGATTCTAAAGCCTCTCTTCAAATCTCTAGCTTAGCATTTACTCTAGATTTAGTTTCATCAATCAACACTATTATCTGCAAATAACATACATCATGAGATATCATCTTGAATATGTCTAGTTAATTCATCCATAACTAATACAAAATGATACGGACTTAAGGCAGATCCTTGATGTAAACCTACAATAATTGGATTCCTTCAATAAAAATTTACTAGAAAAAATAAGTAGCAGAAGTAGAGGCTGCAAGTAGCTATATGGTTAGATATTGTTATCTTCATTCACTTAAGTTTCCTGTGCAAGTTCAAATCTCTTCAAGGTTAGAAGTTCTGTCCGAATTAAACTTTGATACATATATAATAATTTTTTTGACCCAACATTATTTGACAACAAACACATTGCTGTGAAAAGAACTTTGAAGGGGCTTTCATTGGTTTGATTATTGTAGGCCCCATCATCCCATCATAGTCACTCTTTGGTTTGCACAAAAGGTTAATGTAGGTGAGGCTTATAGCTTTCAGAAGTTTGAAACATGATTAAGGGTTTTATGTGACAAATCATGCTCTCAAACCAATTCCGAAGCGCTCTGACTTACCCATTATCTGCGAAGCGATCATCTTGACTCTTGGTTAATGCATGGATTGTCATTGAAGGGTCGTTTAATACAAGGTTTTATAAGGTTTTGAAATGCAGATTTTCTTTGGTTGTACTTAACAAACAAATATAAATGCCTCTGGACAAGTATTTGTAGGGTTTCAGACATATCAGAGCTTCCCCCCTTGTAGTCTTTTTTTTTTTTTTTTTGTTTAGAATATGCTTGTTACTTTCTTGTGTTTTTTGCTTGCCTAATGTATCTGGTGGGCATTTGTCCTTTTACCAAGAATGAGAACTATCCTTCATTTGTATGTCCTGGGAACATCTATAAAGGCTAATGTTCCTTAAACCCCACATGGATTTAAAGTTTATTATGGTCAAGGTAAAGAGTAAGAATGTAAATCAAGTCCTATGGTATTAATTATGATGCATCATTTCATGTTTCTTTATGACTGTTAATTAGTATAACCATTTAACCCTACTATTAATAACTCTCTACAATTTTTTAGGCCAACCAAGTAAGAAATTAAATATAGTTTTGTCAGATAATCTGGTTTGTTTCCATTTTTTGCTACTGATGAATGATATAGGAATACCTGCTTAACTCAAGGAAAATAGGTCTCTGTCCTTGTTATTCATTTCGGACCCTACCAGAGGTAGGGTGTCTGTTACCTTTGCAGCTTGTAATATTCACCTATTTGAACTTTATTTTCATTTTATAGCATAGGAATTTTAACATTTTTCTTTCATTCTTTATCATAATTTTGTTTGACCATCAGAAATCAATCTTGGGGAGTTGTCGCAGATGATTTCTTAGAACACAGTATTATAATTATTTTATCTGTAATATGGTACAGCACCTTTGCATCCATAATGAATTTTGGCTTGGAGACTCTTGTATACTTATTGATAACAGACTGAGGAATCAAAATGTAATGGAAGCATACATACAAGTCCTTTGTTACTGACTTGTATTAACTTGTCTCATAGAAATGTAGCTTTTTGGCACAAAAGGAGTTGGCTTTATGTAATGATGTCACTTATTTATATTTTGTAGCACTATTTTAGAATACTTTATGACACCTTCTATGATGCTTTATTACAACACCATATCATCATTGTTACCTACGCTCCAAAGCAAGCTGATGCAAATTACAAGTGATTTTGATTCTTTTCGTCCTGTCATTTGTCTCCATCTCATGCATCTTATCAAGGTCGCCAACTTGACAACGGTTCTAAAGTCCAGTAGTGGATAGTGCTATAGATTTGAGCTCATCGAGTATTGAATTGTGTTGAACTGGAATGGCATATCTTGCTAAGAATCGTCCTTTTCCATCACTTGAGCTACAACTTATTATGATACTTGTTTAAAATCACATGTTAAATATGACTTTTCTAAGAGTTTCTGTATTTATCATGTTCAAGAATTTCTTTGAGAGGCATAAAACTTGAATTTCTTTAATTATGTGCATAATCCAAATCAAGAATGGCTTATATGATGTTGCATGAACATGCATCTTTTCATTGCCTGATATGTGTAGCATAGTGGAGATTTCTTTTTCCTAAGATATATGCATTCATGAACCAACGCTTGGGTTTATAAATGGATTGGATTTAGTCACAATTAGGTTGACCTGGTTTCAGTCTTTTAGCTTTTAAAAACTTGTCCTGGTCCAATCCAATAATATGGTTGACCAGTAGATCCTCAATTTGTCTGAATCTGGTTAAAACTTTGATACTTGGTTATCTGACAATCTAGTTTCGTTGTCTTAGGGATATGGTTCTGGTTTGGGGTTGAGGGGGAGGGTGGATGAGTAGACTGGGGTATAGGAGGGGAGGGAAGGTTTGGGGATTGCATTTGAAAAGAAGGATGGAATGTGCCAAGGGTGTCGTCAATGGAGTGTGGAGGCACAACAAAGTGAAGGTCTGAAGAAAGCTGAGAAGAGGAGTGTATCTGAGGGAAGGTTTGGGGATTGCATTTGAAAAGAAGGATGGAATGTGCCAAGGTGTCGTCAATGGAGTGTGGAGGCACAACAAGGTGAAGGTCTGAAGAAAGCTGAGGAGAGAGTGTATCCGAAGGAAGAAGGATGGTGAGATAGGGTGGGGAATGGTAAAAACTTATTGTGCTGTAGTTGTGGTAATCATTCATTGTATTGAGGCAGAGGAAGCCATGAAATGTGTAGGTGGGTAAATCATAAAGCCAAAATCAAACTAGCAATGGTGGTTTGTGGTGACAGGCTAGGCCTGGGTTTTGGTTGGGGGGAATAGGAGAAAGGATGGAGAGTTATAGATAAGGGCTAGCTGTTGAGACCATTTGATCTTTTTATTGAATGTATATTATATAATATATTTGCATAATATATCTGTTTATAATGTTTTATATTTATAATATAATTCAGTTGAATTCATTAAGATATGGAAAAATTGGGCTTTACCATGTGTTTATACGGTTTTACTTTTATACTGTAATTTGGTTGAATTGGGGTGTTGGTCCTCATCCTATTTTGTTTGGGCTACTATTTGATTTATCGGATGGGGAATGGACTTTGTTTAGGATTCAATCAATTCATAAGGATATGTAAACTTGCGAAAAGTTTTGTTTAATGTTTTGCCCCCAAATCGCTTGCTTATTTTACTTGTTAATAATGTCGTAGTCAAATTTTAATTGTTTTGAAGTGACAAACATCCCTTATGGTCATAATTGAACATAATGTGCATGTAGAAAGATTTGATGCTTATCAAGAAACGAATGTGGGAAGTTTATAGGAATAGTATCTTGTTTTCAATGACCATGCTGAACTTATTCATTTTTATTTTCTAATACTTTTAAACGTTATGATGTTTCCTCTGAATGGTGATGTTATGATATTCATTGTTCATGGCATATGAGCTTGGTTAGAGACTTTTTTTCTTAACCTAATGGTCAAGGTTTGCTGTATTGACCCATACGGGCTGTACCATACAAGGTAGGTATTGGTGCAGCGATTTGGTATGAATTGAATCGGTTTGAACTGACCAGTGCTGTCTAGTGCCGATTTTTGCCGCCTAGTACTAGCCTGTACCATTGATAATGAGTGGTTAAGAGTTAAAAAGAATGGTGCTCTATTTTTGGTATGGGATGTGTACTATACTATACCAACCCACATTGCACTGAATTGGCAATGTACTAGCATGGGTCTCGGTATAGGTTTTGTGGACCTTACTAATGATGTGTCATGAATGCCCTTTAAATGCATATATTAGCTGCAAATAGCATGTCTAGATTCCGATCATGTCTGAATTCTCACATCCATCAGTTTTCATAAGTGCTTTTGCTTGATTGATTTTAGCATCTTAAATGACCTATAGTTCAATTATTTGCTTTTTATGTGGACATTTAACTGCATCTTAGTAGTTCCATTGGGATATCTGTAACTTAAAGATGCCTTTCTTTTCTTGCATTATTAAATAACAAATAACAATCAATTCCAGCGCCAAGCCGAAAGAATAAGGCGTGAGAAGGCACAAGCAAAACGAGGGGATGATATAGAGCCCGAAGTCAAACCTGAACTTATTGTGCCTGTTGCTCGTTTTCAAGGTTCACGTCTAGCATCTGGTGCTGTGCCTTCACCATATGAGCAGAATGGAACTTCATACAGGTCAGAAAATACAGTATCTGTCTCAAAAAGACAACCAAGTTGGACAAGATGCTACTTTAATGTAAGTGCTTTTTATTTTCTAATCAGTCTAAATTATGTGATAGTGAGAGAATAAATTTTCGAGCCCAAAAGGTACCACGTATTTCATCAGAAGGAGCAACTCTTGGTGCTGCTATTGTGTCTGCTGAGAATAGTCTTGAAATAGAAGTAAGTTTAGTTTGTTCAAGGTGGATAATTCTCATTTGATTAAGTCTCTTTTCAACAGTACCCTTTGTTCTCTGGTAGCTTTCTGGATTGCTTCTGTAAATTTTCATGGAATTCTGACCCTAAATTATATTTTAACTGCCAGACACGCGAAAATAAGGACGACTTGAAACAAAACTTAAGGAAGTACTTCGTGAGAAGTCAGATGTTTTTAACTCTGAAAATCCAGAGGATGACAAGGTTTGGGCTTGCTTTTGCTTCTATATGTGGATTGAATTTTGTTTTTCTTTTGAAATAGTGAAAATCAATGACTCCCTTTGTCATTTTATAATACATGCATAAAATTAAAATATGGATGTGAATCTAATTGTGGTTGGAGCCTTGTGTCATTTGAAGTTTCAATTTACAACAACAAAGTTTCTGTGAGATAAATCACATCATATCCATTGATCCAGTCAACTTTGCTTCTTTCCAAAGAAATGGTGACTGTAATTTACAAGCTAGTTTATTGCCAAATTAGTATAAACCATGCATTAATGGTATTCAACTCCACAGGCATGTAAATTGTTGGCTGTGTGATTTGGAAACTTGAAACACTAAAATCGCTTTGTTAATTTCTTGAATGCCACACATTTATGTCATGTGCCTTCTACCATTCATTCTGTAAAAGCTATAAATGCATGTTCACTCCATCAGGTAAAACTGGGAGAGCCAGGATGGAAGAAAGATACTATGAAGAAAAATTTTCTGCAAAAACTCCTGAAGAAATTGAAGCAGTGCGAAGAGATGTTGTAAGTAATTTACTAACAAAATTAGTTGCACACATTATTTCAGGGGTATAATAATGTTTACCTTTATGACCTGATTTATTTTTTTTGGTTGCATATGGGTGTATTTCTTTGTAGCAATTGCTGGCTTTCCAGCTTAATATATCTTAAATAAATGCTGCACTTGTTCCAATAGAGCCTTACCGAGTTGGCCTACTTGTAACATTCATGGTTTGGATTCATGTAGTTATTTGTTCTGTGAGTTGGTTTACTTGAGGGAAATGATATGTTACTAGCTTGTTGTGGTCCAATCATTTGGCATGTAAGTGTCTGATATTATTGTCTGGGTAAGGATTTAACATACATTAGTTATTATTTTGTGAATGAAAAAATTGTCTACTTTTTTAAAGTTAACATATACTTTTCTTCAACTCCTAACATTGTCATGTTGTCATGACTCATGACAATGGCAGGTCAAGGGCCAAGACATCTCATCCTAAAGAAATTTTGGGACCGAGCTCGGCCATCTTGTACCATTTTGTCTCGACCATAATACAGTATAGTGTCAATTTTAAATAGATGTAATTTTTCATAAAATATAACTTTTCTGTTCAAATATGTTTATAAATTGAATAAAACACTAAAGCTTTACAAATAATTTTTTTTAAAGAAAAAAACATCATAAGCAAGTATTGTGAGGCTTGACCAAGTTGGGGATCGAGATGGGATGGGATAGGGGGTGCTTTGTTTCATGGAAAACCATAATACATCTGTCTCATGAGATTTAAAACCTTGGTTTACAGTACTATAAAATATGCCTGACCTTACATCTAATGGTACTCATTAAATTTGTAGCAGATTATTTGTTGAAAGTTGTTCTAGATAGTAGAAAGTTCTTTTAGATGGTAGACAGAACATTTTATCTAAATTTGTGGAGGTCATTTAGTTGGAGTTTTAATTGGTTCTTTCAAGAGTGAACTTGTTTTGATGGTAACCATATAAATAATGTCAAATTTGGAGTAAATATTTGCCAGTATAGGTGATTGACCGAGGTTATGATTGCTATTATTTCTGCTTTCATGGGAAACTAAGGTTTGTCTGGTTCTTCGAACATTCTTTTTGACTTAGTAGGTGAGACAGCAAGAAGTTTGATATGTGTAATTTTATGTAGCAGTAGCCGTAGTGACTTGTGTCTGAAAAGTTTTCTTCCATTTGCTGACTGTGCTAAGTAGATAATTTAAAAGACCAAATCTTGTGTTTCATCTAATCTCACCAGTCATGGCACAAATAACACAGCAAGTTTGCATGAAGGTGGATGTAATGCGATGTGAGAAAGCCTGAAAAATTTTCAGATATTGATGACTATGGTTCTGTCAGACAGACCAATTGACCATGATGAACTAATAACTACATTTGAGCTAGTTATTTGTGCGATATGGAGTCTGTCAAGTGGGTGTGGCTACCAATGTTCTGAGAAAGAATGGTAGAGTTGAACAATACAAGTATCTTGACGGTTTTTCCTTTTGTCTAATTTGGTTTGTGAATATTATCCTTGCTATCCTACCTACCATGTTTGCACTTGAGCAGAGGATTATAATTTTATTCAATTGCTCCATCCCTGTAAGGCCTGTTATTTCCCGAAGGAGAATGTGAAAATGTGCACCATGCCCACTTCCTCATGGGCCACTGCTAGACCCTTCTTGTCCATCTTATTCTCCATCTTCTCTTCTCATGTCTGTCTTTCTATCCACTTCGATCTGATGGGCCTTTGCTGACACCTAATGTGTGCTGACCTCCACTTGGCATCAAGTTTATCATTGCCTCCAATAGTTTCACTGGTTTTCCTATGGTCTTGGCTTTAGTATGTGGTCAGGACCAAGTGATACTGGCGCACCAAGCATGAACTCATGGCTAGTGGTTGTTTTGAAAGTTGCCTAGCCAACTTCATGAGGTGGTGGTGCTTCAGTCCAGACTTGGCAAAATTGATTTTTGATAGTAGGTAAAGAGGGGCAATTTTTATGATTACCAAGTTACTTATTTTCCTACTTTTTCACATTATCCCTCTTATCCTGCCCATAGGTCATTGAGTTAATGTGCATTGCCATGTAATCATTTCTTGGATTAGTTGGATTAATCATTGAGCCACGCTGGAGATTTGAAGATGCCAGGGTAACAGTTTCACCTGATAATAGCTGTTGTTGCCATTGTAGCAGCAATACTGAAGCCATACTGACCCTCCGAAGAATTGGAATTCTTTTAATTGTAAGCCTTGGACTGTAATAGGCTAGATCATACTTCTACTGGATAGTTTCATCTTCTTCTGTTTACTAGATGATTTGAAATCTGTCAGTGGCATGTAGCAAGCTGATTTAAGAAGAGAGGCAACAAATCTATATGGTGATAAAAAAGGTAAAAGGAAAAGCAGGGTGTAATTACATCGAGTCATGCAGTTATTATTCCTTTCTCATGGTACTCTATCTTCATTTTGTTCCCTCACTTCTTTTCAAGGTTTGAAATACCTATGGGTTAGGGTAAACCCAAGAATTGATAGAAACCCAATTTGATAGAGTTGGGTATTAATATGATTGATTTTGGGTCCAAAATCTTGGAACTGACCTCGATCGGATTGGTTCTCAATTTGAGGTTCGGTTCCTTGATTTATCCAAGAACCATTATCCTTTTTCAAAGTAGAATTTAAAAAAATTAAGGTTCTTTTAGGAATCGAACTATAGATGTCTGGTATACTTCATAAGTTGTTTACCATCTCTTCTAAAAAACCTTAAGTATTTAATTAGTCAACAAATATTATGTATATCCTTTTTATTGAACATAACTAAGCAAAAAAAATTCTAGCCATTAGATATCAGACATGTGTCAAATAAAAAAGAACAAAAAATTGGTTCCACCCTATGACTGACTTGGCACCGAACCAATCTGATTGGATCGGTTTTGGGTTGGTTCCAATATATGATTTGGTTGGTTCTAGGTCCAAAATCTCGGAACTGATCCTAACCTAAAACCAACCCAAACTGATCTATGCTCACCCCTACCTATGGGATGGTAGGGCATCCCATCGTCTCACAAATCGGGATGAGGTGTTGTCCCGAGATCAGGATGGGACATGTTATGAAATTGGTTGGGATGAGACAAGCCAGGAAGTGGACTCGGACTGGGTGGGACATCCATACTGTTGGGATGTGGGACATGCCCCATTCCATGGCATTTAAAACCGTATCTTGTTCTCTATTGACATTTATCATCTTTGTTTTGTCTTACGTTTATATTTCCAACAACCTTGGATACAGGGTACTGTTTGAGGGGCTAATCTTGTTGGATCTGATCCTGATCGATTTTAGGCTTTTTTTTTGATCTTTTCACCCAATTGCTATAATCATAACGATTCATCCAGGAGAGTAAGTCCTTTTCACTGTTTAAGCCATATGATTGAAGAATTCTTTGTGAAAGCTCATCTGTTTTGTGAATGGCTTCATGACTAGATGAGAAGAAAATTTCTGTAAAGGACATTAAATTTCATGAGAATTAGTCAGGAGAGAGTCTTGAATTTCACTATAAGTTGGTTGAAGGCAGATCACTTTTCATTTGAGATAGAAAACACTAATTCACATATTTATTGGAATATTTCAAGATGTAAATATAGCTGTGTCAAAAAAAGCAAAATGATATATGGGTTGGTTGGCTTACTCTTAACAAGATTATTTAGAAAAAAGTGCATCATGTGAATCACTTTTTCGTATGGGAGTGTTTTGTAGAAGATGAAAGGTATGAGTGTTTTGTAGAAGAGGAAGCTGTAAATTGTATGTCAGATCCTCAATGATCATTGTTGCAACTTATTTTAGGGCATCAATAAAATGATTTAGGTTTTCCTATGCTATTTTTCTTTTTGCTAATAAGCAATCCATTAATTCCATCCCTTGAGATTGACCACAATTGGACCTCCTGGATCATGATTATACAACAATCCAGGTTTAGTATACCTTAGAAACTAAAAGTTATGCAATCATCATTAATCCAAACTTTGTGGGGTTCACATTGATGTATTATTTATTCATGTTTATTGATAAGGGTTGCATAGTGGAGAATATATTAAATTCTAAATCTCTTCCTCAAAAACCAAGAAATAAAAAGAAATAAGAAGGGAGCAAAAATATGAAGTAATTTTAATTGTAATGCCATTATCTTGTTATCTCTAATGAACTTTCTATAGCTGGATCCATGCTGTGTGTTATTCTAATAAATGAAGTGGACCAATGATTTGGGGTGTAGATAGTACCCAAAACCCTATCACTTGATCTGGTCACATTTTAGTAATCAGGTATGGATCCTATTTAAGTTATTGATAACCTTGTTGAATCAATGTCAGATTCCATATCTAGTATCTGGTTACTTTTCAGATCAGACTTCAATATAGTTAAAGTCAAATCCAAAAATCTGATAACTACATAATATTTATGAATATAAGAATATAAAGAGGAATGGCTTTGTGGCTAACACTGATTCCTTTTCAGAATTTGTGTTTTTTTTCCCTCATGCGTGCTTTTTTTCCTGCTGCCATTTCAGTTGCTAAATCCTGACAGTTAAGATTTCAATTCTATTTGAATCAAATGAAACATAAATGGAAATTTAAATTGGTTTCCAAAGTGATTTGATTTTTTAAAATAAATCAGTTACTTCCTCTATTAGTTTCTATGGTTGTGCTTAATATTTTAAAGTCATGACTTTTGTTAATTATTAAAAATACGAAAAATCATGAAGAAATATAAGATAAAATCATGTTCTGATTTGAACATAAAAGAAAACTCAAACATGAACTTGATTCTGACTATTAATTGGGTTTGGATTCGAGTTTATAGCTTACTCATTTTTTATGGATCTGAATCTGAATCCTAAGTCAATTTGTCTTATCGAGTTTGGATGCGGATACAGCATGGATCAGACTGAATTTGATCAATTTACTGCCCTAAATTCTTACTCTAAGTCATTAATTTTTTTATATATATTTTTCATGTAGACGTGCAACTTTTTTCATTTATCCATTCACATTGTAGAGGACTTCCATGTTGGCATTGCGTCAATTGCTAGTTTTCATCTAAGAAGCGCTTTTATTTTCTTAATTTTTTATTTTTTGGAGCATTAAGTCTGATTAATGTATGTATATTTATTGCTTGTCTTGACTTGATTACTCAAAGAATGTATCTAATATGTTGAATACATTGGCTATCCTTTTTAGGTCATAAAGTATGCAGAAGGCTGTGTTGGGTTATGCACTATTACTACGAAGGGGTTTGCTCATGGCAATGGTGAGAATATTTGACTTTTATTTAAGTTTGTTAGTTATATTACATCAAGATTTAAAAAGATCTGCATTATTAGATTCCCTTTTTTAAACAAAAATTTACATTTGGTAACTCTAGGAAGTGATAGGGTTTTGAACCTGATTCATGGTATGCAGAAGCCACATGTTGTGCATTCCTTCATGTGTATGTGTTTAGAACGTTCATATGAAAACTCTTTTCCTTATATGCTTGATTGTCTTCAAAAACTTGTTCCGTTTCCTCATACTGGAAATCTCTGAGTTTTGTTAGATGCCACTTTTTATAGCTGATTCTACCTAAACAATTCAGGAACTTCGGCAATCATATTATGTTGTTGTTGAACTGTCAAAAGGGATCCAATAATAGTGAAAGCTAAGAAGTTTTAATTAGTTTGATGATAGTGTTTGCTGATGATGGCTACATTTCTGTTGCAATGAGAATCCTTTGCTGCTTCCTTGATCAGGCTTGGAGCTAGAGGTGCAATTTATGTGGAAGAAGTAATGAAATAAAGCAATCAATTAAAAAATAAAATAAATAAATAAAAAAACTTAAAATTTAAAAAAGATCTAGGAACTTTTTATGGAGGATGGATGGATGTTTCAAGTTGATGGGGATAGGAGGAGAGATGGGGGCACAGGTGAAGTGAAGTGGTGTGGGAAACAAAGAGAGGGGCCAAAGAGGCTGCCTGGGGCTGGGGTAGAGAGAGAGCACTTGTTTTTTTTTTTTTTTTTTTTTTTGGGGGGGGGGGGGGGGGTGCGGTTGGGAGTTGTGTGCGATGTGATGGGAAGAGAGAAGTTGGTTAGGGGAAGGAAGGGGTGCTTGGGAAAAAAGGGTTGGGGGGGAAGTTGGGGTGGGCAGGCATTGAGAAAAGAGAGCATAAGCGAGGAGAGGGTGAGGCATGGGCGGGAGGGAGAAGCAGGTGTGAGAAAGAGGGAATGGTAGCTGGGGTTGGGAGGGAAAGTTGGTTGGGAGCATGTCATTGAAGATAAAATCTCAATCAGGTTCAACAATGGCCAGGTGAAGGAAATAATTCATGTAACTGAGAGAAAAATAAAACATTTTTTGAATGTTTACTTAAAATGCCCATGTAATGTATTTTTGAGATGCTATTTTTCTTAAAAAAAAGGATATTTTGGTCCAAAAATTCGATAGGCAGAATCTGTTTATCATATTCCACTCATTTTATGATATAGTATAGGCTTCTTAATTGTTAAAAGAAATATATTTATTTAAGACATTTTTTAAACTATTAAATATCAAATACATCGCACTGTTGTTAGCATGCAATAGCAAATAGTCGGAAGGAGAAGGCTTCTGCTTGTGCAGACACTGCATCGGCTTTTTTTCGGGGTGGGGGTGGTTGTGTTGCGGAGAGATCAAAATAAGGAAAGACTAAGAGAACAGGCTTGTTTTTGAGTTGTGCTTTGGCAGATATTCTAGATAGCAAGTTCTTGAGAAGTAGTGGTATAAGATTTAAAAATGTGATATAGAGTTTAGGGGCCTGTTTGGGACAGCATAGCTGAGTACTGTTAAAACCATCTGAGACAATTATTGCTCAATCCATGGTAAACTCGGGTTATTTGGATTCAATATCTGGCAATTTTTGGTGAATCTAATCCATTGATGTATTTTGACAGCCTTTGGCTTATCCGATTCAGCTCAGCTGGGTTTTTGAGTCTGATTGGCAAGTTTTTGGACTGTGCTTCCATTTTGAATATCAATTTTTAAAATATATAAGTTTGCCTTTCTGGTTGTTTTATATGATTTGTTACAGTAGTTTCTGGTTGTTTTATGATTTGTAATAGTAGTTTGTTTGATAAGATTCAGCTTGTCTTAGCAAACATGTGTGTGAATTTAGACAGCATGACTAATAAAGTTTTGCACTCACCTTTCCTGTTTATGTCACAAGGAGATTTTAACAAGTTTCTTGTGTATGAAAAATCATGCAACTTTCCCGAACTGCACTTCCACATTTTGCTGTTGTAACTCAAGGATTTGCTGTTGTAACTTTCCTGAACTGCACTCAATTTTTCCTTTTCCTCTTTCATTCAGGTTTTACCCTTACCATTATGCACCTTTTGCATCTGACCTCAAGGATTTAGGTCAATTAGATATAAACTTCAAAATTGGTGTGCCTTTTAAACCTTTCAATCAGCTAATGGGGGTGTTTCCATCTGCAAGGTGAAGTTCCTCAAACATTTTCTTTGAGTTTTAAATTATATCATGTGGAAGACCGGCTAAAATAGTGTAGTCATTTGCAGTTCGCATGCTCTTCCTTTGCACTATAGGCAATTGATGATCGATCCAAACTCTCCCATAATCGATTTCTATCCAACTGGTAATGTTTTATGTTCACATCATGGTCTTCCTTTTGTTTTGGATCTATGACAATTCTCATGCTTTTACTCTGCTTGCCAGATTTTGAGGTAGATATGAATGGAAAGAGATTTTCCTGGCAGGTACAATTATATTCCAATTGCATATTGGATCTATAATTTTTCTTGATTTAATTTTTCCCCCACTCTCCCATTTTGATTATGTAGTTGGAATATAGATTGATGCTTCCTACTTGCAGGGTGTTGTAAAACTTCCTTTTATTGATGAGGCTCGGTTACTTGCTGAGATTGAAAACTTGGAGCATACTTTAACGGTATAACTGACCCCTGCTATTGCACCATAAGCATCTTACTTTGTGCATTAGAAAGCTACTTCTCCAAAAGAATCTAAATATTGTTTCTTTCTTTTTCCCCAGGATGAGGAAGTGCGTCGAAACAGTGTCATGTTTGACATGCTCTTCGTTAATGTTTCTCACCCTCTATCTCCATACATATTCTCTCTTAGTAGCAATTATGGACAACTGTCAGAGAAGAGCGTGCTGGGATAAAAGAAAAACTTGACCCCATAGCCAGGTCTGTACTACCAAGCTTAAATTATGCCCTAGCTCTTAAGGAAAATGGAAAAGAAAGTTGAATACATGTAAGAGAAATTTCAAGTTTAAACCTCTATGTCAGCCGATGTTTTTTGGTCAGGTACCATTTTGGTGCATGTTGAATGATTTTTGGAGAGAAAAAGAATAATAGTTAACTTGAGAAGTTTGGTAGAGAAGAGAGAATATAATACCCTAAAATAATCCCACATTGGATGGAAAAAAAAAGTTTGAAGAGCTTATCATTCAAGTTCACCTATTATGAATTAACTTGCACTCGAGTTTTTAAGGCTATGCTGTTTTGGCTGGTTAATTAGACTAATAAGTGGGTTTGGGTGTTGCTAATGGTATCAAAGCCGATTCAAGTGTATGAAAGTTGGTGGGTAGGAGGAAAAGGGCTACCCATGGAATAGAAGTAGAGTTCCGTTATGGTGTAGAGCTATCTTTGCAGTATCAACAACTCAATCGGGGATGCTTGTGGCATGCAATGAGGACGTTGCTACTTTAAAAAGCTTATAATTCAAGTTCATCTCCTAACAATTAATTTGCTCTTGAGTTTTTAGGATCACATGTTTTTGATCTGCTAACAAGTTAATTGGACTAGCAGATGGGATTGGGCCGTTACAAATGGTATTAGAGCCGATTCTCGTGTGTGGAAGTTGGTAGGTTGGAGAAAAGTGCTAATCATGGGACAATGGTAGAGTTCCGCTATGATGTGGAGCTACCCTTGTAGCATCAACAACCTGGCCCGAGATAGATTCTGGCTTGCTTATATTATGCGACGAGAACGTCACATTGTAAGGGAGAAAGATTGTAATACTCTAAAATAGTCTAACATCGGATGAGAAAGAAAAGTTTGAAGAACTTATAACTCAAGTTCACTTGTTATTAACTTTCACTCGAGTTTTTAAGGCTAAGTGGTTTTGGCCTATTAATAAGTTGATTGAATTAATACGTGGGTTTAAGGCGTTATAGAGAACCTACTTTATATTTACTTTTTTCACTTTTATATTTATTGTTAATTTTGCACTTCTAAAACTAATAAAATAAAAAGGCATATGGTCCTTTTTGATTATTAAACAAGTTGATCTGATACATGTTCAGTCTGAATACAAATTTTCTGTTACTCGTTACATTCTATCATCTAACTAATGACAAAGAGTAATTGCCCTTCAGTGGAGTCATTTGTGCCATACTCACTGTACTTGCTTGTCTGGATCCTCCTTATGTGTGATATATTGGATTATCTAATTTAGATCCTGCTAGATTAGAATAATACTAGATACTAAAAATTGTTTAAATGTAGGTTTGAGATCCATTTGGAACCTCTTGTCAGAGTTAAAACTTATATTCTAGTCATTAAGACTCCAAGCCACAAAATATCCTTTGACACACTGACTTCGCAGCCTAGGAAATAAATAGTCCAGATATTTGAAGGTTTTCTAGAAAGATAACAGCAAAGAGCTGACAAAATGATTTCTGACAGGCAATTTCATAATTAAACTTGGGATTGATGTATCCTATGTCTTACATTGTTTTAATGAACACTATTTACATGGGAATTTGGAACCATATTAGATACTAGTTGAATGATTGATATATCCATGGTTACAATGATCAACCATTTTAGGTTTTGTTCGGAATTACTAATGTTAGAGTTCAATAACTTACTACTGCAAAAGAATTACCTTTAGTCCTTACCACAAATATTGCAACATGAGTTTGCTGCTAGAGGGTCTTATGTCATTGTCTAAAAGATAGGAAAGCATCCTGCTCTATTTGTCAATGGGTTAGGTTTAACCTGACCTGATCTGACCGGGCTCAACTCAGGATGAGGATCCAATTACTTGACTGTTAACCCTATTTGAAGGACTGTCATCCCCTCTCCTTGATGCGATTGGGGGTGCTTCAGGCTTTAATTTGAGGCCAAGTTCGGTGCAGATGATTGGGCGGGTGACTACATTGTGGATGGTGGTGGTGGTGGTTGGTTGGGTGGTATAGTGGTCGAGGGCAGAGGAGTAGAGGCTGACATGGTTACAGAGGAGGGTGGTGGGGGTAGGGACTTGGAGGGGAGCTGGCTGCAGCCTTGGAGTGGCTTCTTGAGGTGGTTGAGGGTGAGGAGTTGGCCGGAGATGGTGTTCATGTCCATGGTAGTGAGGAGGTGGATGAAGATGCCTTGTTTAGGATGTAAGAAACGCCTAATTCTTAGCACTTAGTGCATCATACTTTGAGTGCACCTTTGGGGTATAAGAAGTATCTAACCCTTAGCACCATGGGCCTCACACCTTAGGTGTACTTGAAGTGCAAAAAAAGCATGCCTTTCTTAATAAGCTATATTTGTAATATCTTTTTAACTTTATTATATTTATTAGACTATGTTGGCACCATCTCATACACAATTATTTTTCTATAAAAAGTTAAAATTGAAAGACAGAGATGAAACATAAAAAATAATGCTGTCATCTAAAAAAGAGGATGGATGACATCAAGGGACTATAGATCTCAACTGAGAAAGAGGAGGCTTTTCATTGAGCTATAAGGCTAAATATTACTATTATGATTTTTTTTAAATTTTTTATTATGTATTATGATCTTATTTATATAAATTATTTTATCATTTATTTAGGGATGGCAACGGTCCGAGGATGGCCCGGGGCGGTCTATACCGGTCTTTCCGTCCCGTTAAGCAGTTATAATTAATGGGACGGGGACGGGAATACCTGGCTGGGTAAACGGGTACCCACTAGGTACCTGTTTATCCATTTAGATAATATGGAGACTAATCGAGATGATGATATTGATATATATAAGAGATTCTTCGACTCTGGATAAGGAAGAAGAGAACAAAAAGTAAGAAAACAACTAACAAGGAAAAAAAATCAGAAAATGAAGATTTTCAACACAACCGTACAAAAAAATACATTCAAATTTTAAAAAAATAAATAAAGAGATATCTTTCTAAAGAGATGAGTATACCAGAAAAAGAAAAGGGTGTTGGTGGGCATCGATATGGCAGTAATTGGCAAAGATAGACGATAGACTAATGGAGCTAGGTTCTCGTCTTGGTTCAGAACTTTAGATTAGTTGCGTGAAAGAAGGAAAAGCAAGAGACGGTTACGTGAAATAAGAAAGAGCAAGAGTCAGGATTATATATATTTTATTTATTTTTAATTTTTAATATATTAATATATATATTTAAAATTTAAATATATTATATTAAAGTTAACGGGGATGGGATGGGTAAACGGGGATGGGGCAGAGAATACCGTCCATGAGCTATATACCCGTTTAGCCGTTAGCAAAAAATCTCCGTTACCCGTTAAGCCGTTTAGACCGGGGATTCCCCTATCCGTTAAAAATAGTACCGGCCGGGTAAACGGTCAAACGAAAAAAATTACCATCCCTACATTTATTTACGTCTTACTACGTTTAGGCACACGCTTGCGCTTTGTGCCTTACGCCAAGGCTCTAATTGCTGTTTGCACTAAAGGCTTTTAACAACACTAGGCCATGGGCTTTGGAGGTGGCAGGGAAGCAGGCGATGCAACATCTCCATTGGAGGCAAAGGTGGAGGAGATGATGGGAGTTGGCGGAATAGAGTTGAGATGTCATGGCATATCTTTTTGCAAATGATGTCTTGATTTCCACTCAGGTTCTTGCTTAAGGATGAGTACTTGGGTTAGGTCAGGTCATGTTGGTTCAGCTTCATGTTGGGTTGGGTTCTGATACAGCCCATTGACAGGTCTACTTTTTGCAGTAAGCATTTGTATATTTGATAAGCTGCCTTATAAGTACGCAGGCAATCGCACTTGATAAAATATGTAATTGTCCTGCATTGTTGTTGGAAAGCATGCAGTAAGGTTTTGCATTGATTGGAATTTTTTTATTATTTCCTTCAAGTTTAGATTCCAAATGTAAGTTACCGTTTAATAGAGGGAGGATTGTGGGTCTTCATAGAAACAGCATAAGTCAATTTTATGTATGTCCAGGTTGTGCAATTTCTTTCGGCATAGAGTTGACAGTATTCTAGCTTTTAAATCATGACTTGTCGTATGGTCCCACATCAGTGTGTACCAGTTGTATTGTATTGGTACCAACCCATACCGGGCATACCGATACTGCACTAAGATAATACGACAATAGGACCTTAATCCCAAACTACTTGCGGTTGGTTATAGTAACCCTTTTTTTTCCATTCAGCTTGGTTTTTAAGTTATATTTTTTTGTAAGATGCAAAGAATTTAAATCTTTATGTGTCACTTCTTCTTCTCATATAATTTTTAATGTACTTTTAAGATTTTAAATCTTTCTTTATCACTTCTATATTGATACCGTGTTAAAATGCTAATAGTATAAAGGTCGGCATGTAGATTGCAAACCTTGCCTTAAATAATAAATCTAGTCAAATACCCAGCTTCCCTATTTAGGTTTTGATGCTATATGGGGCTATTAGTAGTATTTATTAGGAAGGAAAGAACGGAAAAAGGAGAGAATTCCTCTATTGTGTTATTGTGCAGAAAAAAAGTATTTCATTCTTCTATGGTAAGTTGTGATATTGAAAATAAATAGCTTTCATGCTGATATTGCTAGACTTTTAAGGTGCTCTGACTTCTCTTTTGTTGGATTTTGATTCTCTCTATTTCTCTCTTGATTTTTCATGCTTGGTTCTTCCAGTAAGAAGGGAATGATAGAGTGACTAATTCTCTCTGTTTAAATGCTGAATTGTGTCACCTGAATTGCTTCTTTGGACATTCTGATTGGATGATTTGGTGAAATGTGCACTCTCTGGTGCGCTTGCGTATCTACTTATTTAGATATGGTGAGAGTATGCATTCAGCATTTAGTGCATGGTTGTGGAGTTTATGGTAATGAGCTGATTTGCTGGATGTTGAAGTTACTTTGCTGTTGAAACCTAGTTTAGAGCTATTATAGTTTTAAATTTAGATTAAATTCCATGATGAGATTTAAACATCCTCAGGTTGTTTGGAGGCTTTGGATGGTGTTAACCATGGTTAATTAGCCACTTTAGCCCTTCTTTGAAAAGGTTGCACGAACAGGGTATAGGTGTTACTGTTCATACTTACTATATCTTGAATGATGCAAGCAGTAAGTGGGGCTAATGGTTGTTAACTTGGAAAACCATAAAAGTAGGTGCTGTAGGGTTTGGATATTGGAAATAAAAGACTTGTGTTTCAAAGTGTTTTCATCTCTTTCTTTTCTCTCTCTTAATCTTTGCTGACCTTATCTTTTCTCTATTCCTTTATGTCTTGTTTTCTTGTTTTATCAACATGATGTTTTGTTCACTGGAATGAGCATTCGAAAGGAATGGCGATTCCAACTTTGGCCCCATTTCAGTGTTTGGTATGAAAACAAATGGTGGAATCACATTTTCTTTGGAATCTTGATTCCTTTGTTTGAAGAAATGGTAGTACCACTTGTACATGGGAGGATTGGTCATTCCCATGAAAATGAGAATGAATGATATTTTTGGTAATGAACTAACTCACAATATTTATAGTAAGATAGTAACAAATAATATATTTGTACGAGTTAAGTATAGATGGTTGTGGTGTAAAATAAAACTAAATAATTTATAAATATTTTGTTAAATTGGAAAATAATGAAAATACCAAGTAGCATGCATTGTAAAACCAAACTTGGAATCTTGCCCCTTGGACAGCCCAATATTAAAGCCAATGTTCTGCCTCACGAACACCAGACTGCACGGTCTGAAAAGGATAAAAACTGATGTGATCAAGACATTGTAGGTGCTTGTGATGGGATGGATGCAACTTCCCTCATAAGTAATGGGTGGCATAGCCTGCAGGTCTCCTTTTTTTCATCCATTTCTTAATGACCCCTGAGGGGCTTGGGAGCTTCAGTTTACAACCACATCCAAAGATGTTACTGTGTGGACCTGCATTCTGGCAATGTTGCCGGCTTTAGTCCCTATGTAGGAAGCCAGAAATCAGGATATACAATATAATTAGTTAATAAAAATAAAAATAGTAAATAAGGATTATAAACGGTAAGTCATAATAATCGAAGAGAACATAAAAAAATGGGCTGTCCCTCAAAGGAATTTTAGTGATAGTCATTATAAAATTATTTCTATGTCTTAGTTAATGATATATTAAAAAAATATAAAAGTGATTACATTACAGTATTTAGCTAATATATATATATATTAGAATTCAATTCCTATTCTTTTTTCAAGCATTATTTTGTTTCATGTCCTAATGTTGGAAAGGAATTGTGATCTGATTCCCTATTTGCCATTCCCATACCATTCCAGCTCTTTTCATTGCCTTCATCTAAATGTAGCATAATTGTTTAAAATTTGTTGGATCTTCTCACAAATACTTCAGTTACTATTTAATTGAAGTCCAGATTTCACAAATGCATCACAATATATGCTCTGTTGGTTCAGCATGATTCCATGTTTTTGCTTCCTGTTGCTAAAACTCAGTGCAGACATTTCAGGTTAATGGGAACCCTAATGTTCCCTTATCAAGGTTCTCTGAATCTGCTAAGCTCTAGGCCTAACCCTAGAGCTACACCACTTCTCAAATACTATCTGCAGCATTGTGTGCCTTCTGTCATCACGTCCTGATTCCTTCTCAATTATCCTCTGTTGACTCATTTGTGAAATGAACTTTCTGGGAAAAATAAAAGGCTTGGATTTATTTGGAGATTTTGTGATAGAACAGATTATCTTGGCTAGGTTTTCCAATTTGTAATAATACTTTGAATAAAATCTATGCTATTTTTATAAAATACATACATAAAAATGTTATTGATGAGTATGATTTGTTTCCTTATGAGTTTACTCCATTTTTTTCTTGCAGTGGTGGAATGAATGGATATTTGTCCCTTTGTGATGGAGATCCGTGCCCTCCTGTCTTCAGGTCTCCTGTTAAAGGAATGGAAGATATAATGGATAATCAAGTCATGTAAGCAATGTCCCTAATCTGTAAATAGTAGAATTGTTACCAACACTATCAAAAATTTTGCATTCACAACCTTTACATTTTTCAGATGTTCTATATACAAACTTCCAGATGCACATAAACATATCACCAGACCACCACCAGGTGTCATTTTTCCGAAGAAGGTATGCATTTTGCTTGAAGATTTTTTCCAATAATTTGATATATGTTATTACCAGATTTAATGTGCTTATTTGTCAATCAGTATGTGTGTATCTGCATATGCATATGTATTCGCTTGTGCATACATGTGCATGCATGCGCACTACCTTAGATTTTTTTTATTTGATGCTGCTTGCTCAAGTTCTTTCCGATCTGTGATCTGGTTGGTTGCACCTTGGGTAGTTTTGTACTTTAGAAT
This sequence comes from Calamus simplicifolius, assembly GCA_900491605.1. Taxonomy (NCBI): domain Eukaryota; kingdom Viridiplantae; phylum Streptophyta; class Magnoliopsida; order Arecales; family Arecaceae; genus Calamus; species Calamus simplicifolius. The sequence goes on from UESW01004260.1 coordinate 564,104, forward strand.
ATTTAAACTCTTTTTATACAATTTATTTTAGTTTAATTTTTTCATTAGAATTAGTATGTTGCTGAACTTTTCTTCTTTCTAGTTATTTTTTGTTAAGCTTCTTACCTTTCATTTTATGCATAATTAGTTAATGAAACCTTGATTATTTTATATGCATAGATGTAATGTGCAAGTGATATGTAGGTTTGATTCCTGTAGCAAAATCTCTGTGATGTTCTCAGGGTTTCTCTGTAAGCTGACACGGAATTTTGTGATGCCAAACTCTTATCACCATAGACACTGGTTTTGAGTTTGGTTGTGGAGAATAATTCTGGAGGAATAATTCATGTGTTCCTCAGAGCACTGGTTTAGTTATGTTGAGCACTTTCTTGACAACTTATCTGATTAATGATGATGCTCAAACTTGCATTTAATTCAAAAATGTATAGGTTAATGCTGGGAGGGTGGGAGTAAGCAAAAAATCACCTTAAGGTGAAAATGGAACAGATGGGTAGTGGAGGGAGGTGGCTTGTATTTCTGTATATCTAATCTTTAACCCTTAGGTCTGTTTGGTTGGATGAAAGTGGCAAAAGTTGAAGAGGCCCACTTCAGATCACTTTGGACCCTTCCTCTGTGAAGTCATTAAGTTGCCTTTGTAGTTGTGATTTACTGAACTGGAAAGAACTTTTGGGCTGGCAGAACTGCAATTCAGTGGTCACTTTGGGCAAGCAAGCAATCCTAATTGTATTTTCCATGCAGCTTAGCTTTAAGGCTAGCCCATGATTGGTCAAGTTAAGTTATCTCAACTTAATCTACATGACTTCTGAGTTCAAAGGTTTTTGGGTCTATTTTGATATGCGCTTTTGAATATGGGTCCCGTGTGCCAACCATTCAAGACTGGAGCCACACTATGTAATTGGGAGAAATGAGATTCCAGATTTTCTACTCATGTTTGTTGTCTCTTTAAGTTGTCTGAACAAAGAAGAGTGCATGCTATGTGCATCGTCTGTGTAGGTTGACAGTTCCATGCAAGCTGTCTGCTGTTGGGCAAAAGAAGATATTTGAAAATTAATTTACATATCTATATCCTTGATCAATCTTTAAATAGGAAAAAGGCCACATTCAATATTATTATGATGGATTGAACTGATTATTGGAAGAACCTAATTATCCACCTCAAGCTGGGGAAAAGGTATCCATGTGTCTGGCACTGATACTCCTTTGGGTTTGGACATGAATGTCTGTATGACAAAGCAATGTTGGTTGAACATAACTTGGCGATATTTCCATCTTCTCCTGATGATGCTTCAAGATTTTAGACAATTTGGTCAAAATTTAATACCTTTGGAAATCAAACTTGTTAATGGACTGTTGTTACTTAGTGATCAAACAGAACTGCAGATTTTCAGCAGTCAAAGTGACACTAAGCTTAAGTTTCCTAGTAATATACTCCAGTGGAGTGCACAATTCATCATGTTTGCAATAGATAAATTAGTGAAGCATGACAATCAGTTGGAATGTCCGCAAACAGGCGCCAGTTGCACCTAATGGTTTGCAGTTTTGAACGACAAGCAATGCTGCTGATATCTAGAACTTTGCACTGGATGTGTCGAAGCACTGTTGAATTGTGATGCTTGTTTATAGGGCAGTCTATGACTGCATATCACTTGGCAGATCAAGGGGGTCTTGACCTTATAATTTGGAGATTTTTGTATTAAGTTATATATCATTATCTTAATTAGATTATATTCTAATACTTCTATGGATGGTAACTCAGTATATTCTACAATTGAAGAATTATTATTATTTTTTTTTGCTACAAGTAATTGCAGTTGTTTAAAGTGCTAACCATCTTCTGGCTGCAGATGGTTACCGCTGGTGATCTGAAGCCGCCACCTGTCCTATGGCATGAAGATACCGGCAGGAAGCCATTTGAAAATGGAAGGTAACCAATTTTGATTGCTATCCCTCATATTCATCTGTAGTGTTTTCTCAAGCATATGCTTCCATTCTAATGAGAGCAGAAGGTTAAGAAGCGAAATTTCAGCTAATGGTCCTTTTTTTTTTTTTCCTTTTGTAATGACATTTTAGAGAGATTTTGTGGTTTTGTTTTCTTCTGACATGACCTTCTCTTCATCAGGCAAAATCCTCCAGGGACTATTTCTGGCCGGCAACTTGGAGAAGCAGCTCATCGGCTTGTCATGAACAGCCTACAAATTGGTACAGGCCGTAATGGTGGTGGTGAATCAAGTTATGCTCCACCATCATATCAGACGGTTGCAATGGTGGACCATATTCAAATGGCAGAGATCGTTTAATAGACCAGAGAACTGCCGTTAGGGCAGAGCATCAAGTTAGTAACGCACGATGGTATGGTCCTGATAGCCACTTGGGCAGCACTCGTGGGCAGTGGTATGCTTCTTCGACAGGAAACCATCGTCACTATGACAGATCTGTGCCCCATCACTATGAAAGAGATCAACACAGTAGGTCGCATTATGCCTCATATGGTAGAAATAGCCAACCGGATGTGAGAGGAAGGGTACCTGTGCAAAACTATCCTCAAAATGGAGGTTACCCTTACCATTCAGTAAATAGATCTGCTGCAGCACCACCACCAATTCAGGGTCCTTACGGTCATCCTGGGCCTGTATACGGTAGTAGTGGCTATGGGGGATATTCCAACTATGGAGCACAGCAGTGGGAGCAACGGCATGATCCCAGGCGGGGTCCCCTGTCCCCTCAACCCCCAGCTGGGAGAGGTTATTCACATAGCCAGCAAGTTACCAATCGTTTCGCAGCTTTGGACACAGGCTCAAACCGAAGGCCCCCACCACCACCACCACCAGGGTATGGCCGATACTAGGCTTGTACTCAGACATCAGTGCGTGGGATGCTCCAACTTGCTGTAGGTGATGTTGTATGATAGCAGATTATCCATTGTTAGCCGAGGCTTCTCACTTTGCTTGCTTGTATTCGGTTAGCTCCAGGTTGCCATCTTAATGTGTTCTTCTGAAACAGCGGGCAATCTTGTATTTTATTTTTCATTTGAGATGGTGCTGTGATGCGGTGTGGCATCATTTTAAGAGTCTTTTATTTCGTGATAAAATTGATTTGTTCTCCATAATTTAGTTATCGTAAATGTTGCTAGCCAGTTTGACCCAAGGCTTCTTCATGGCCATGCATGGGTGGTGAGGTTGACACTGGTAAATCCAAATTCCTAAGTTAGGCATCAAATACATTTTCAGGTGGAAGAAATCAGCCGGCATCGCTGGATGAGCAAGTTGATTGAAAGAAAGTTTGAATGAACGGTTATGCCGTGGATTCTTTCAGATGTTTCCACGCGTCTATTTCTCCATCCGTGTGGGGCCGTGGTTCACGGATGTTCTGTTTGCGTACGCGGAGAATGTCTTACTGCGCTCGTGGCAGGAATAAAATTCTGAAGGGGCTACTCTGGCTCATTGATCCTACGTGGATATATCAGTGATTGATGCACCGCAACGCATAAGACGTAGGCGGTGGCATTCGGTCTACATAATAATTGAACGGATCATTGACTGTTGTAAGCGTTCATCGCTAGCTGAACTTTCGTTTAATGGAAACCTGAAAATTCATGGTGTTTGAATTGGGTTTAAAAGAAGTTCTAACATTAGTTGGTTTCATATGGACTGGTGAGAAATCTCGAATACATCACCCCCTCCCCTTCTCTATACAAACAAATATTAATAATTTGACACCTAATTAGTAGTTTACGTCCGCAAAAGTTTAACGCTGCTGAGTGCCTTGTTGTTGTGAGCTCTTTTGCTGCTTGCATTCTCTTGAACGCGAAGTAGGCTTTCGCTAAGTTACTGAATTCTCTCTCCTTACCCGCAAAATAGTCGACTGAGGTCAACCGGCACACCATCTCTTCAGCAAGGCGGTGGAGAGATTCTGGTTACAATGTGGCATTCCCCTGATCATCTGAGAAAAGAAAACGCTACTTAATAAATATCTCTACATTTCCTTCGTGTCACTGTTAACCTCGGTTGTTAACTTCAATCTCATGTTATTGAAAGGTGTGGTAGTACTGAAAACTTATATGACTTGGTCTGCGGTTGTTGGCAAACCCTGCATATATTTTAAACAAAACAAAACAAAAAAAATTTATTATAGAATTCAAATTCCTATATCATCGAAACTTTAAATCAATTTTTGATCCCGGGACTGCATAAATGGTATATATATTTGGATGTGGGTGCAGACCACTTCGGTGTTTTAACTTTAGAATATGCAGCTTCGTCGACAATGTTTTATGAATATCAACAGTTCAAGTTACTTGAGCCACTTGGGTGTTTTATCCACATGCCATTGCTCTTCAAAATCAAAACCATGCCTTCATAAAAATTGCAAAAGTTTTAAAAATTCTAGAAAGATAGAGCATCGATCTCTGTAGTACTAGGAAATTCCTGGGAACAATATTGTTTTGGCCTAGGACATTTCAATCCCTTGCAATTATGGACTGATAACTCCTTTTTATGGTCTTTCTCACCATAGGATCTGGTATGTTCTTTTGTCCCACAACACCATCCTTCTAAGCTCATTGGCTCATTTTTTAACCACTAGGGATGATTTGATGTTCAAAGCAGCGACGAAGTTTACGTGCCAAAATAAATGAACAGAAAACTGCAACTAGTCATGGAATATTGAATTGGCTGTCTGGGTGTATTGTCTCTATAAAAATATTGTTGAGTGAGATTGTACACTAATCTAGTCAGGCAATAACAAGGGGACATGTGGGGCTAAATTTAAAGGAGATTGATGGTTGCAATGTTGGGAAGGACCAAGACAACGGGTTCCTCATGAGTGTGACTACTAAATTGGTATGTTCATGCATGAGTCCTGCGTTGGCGACAAGAATGTGAGTTCAATGCTGCCAGAATGTGGATTCCTTGAACTTCTTGCTAGAAATGGCCATGGGACATGAGGGACATTTAATTGTAGAAGAGAGAATATTTGCCTCTCCAAGTGATCAATTGGGTCGGTCGTGCCATCACATGGAAGAAAGGCTTGTTCTTCCACCGATGCTCGAACTCTTGCCAGAAAGAGTTGAAGTGAACATAACGGCTTGTGCAAAAGTGAAAATGAAGAATTTTGAATTTGACAGGTAATGGCTTGAAGATGACCTTCTTAGTAAAAAGAAGTTTAATGGAAAGGTCAAAATCTTCTAATGTACTTGCCCTTTAAGTCCATACTTATTGCATCATGACCCTAATCCTTTGGTCCATTTCCTCAAGCTGATGATCTATCATTCCATTTCCTCAAACTGATGATCCATCATTCTTTAGCTTGTTGAAGGAACTTTTAGGCTAGTATGTTCATTTGAGTTGCTCCTTCTGACCAGGTTGGTCAGAAGTTCTTGTTCTTTGGCATGGGTAATCATTGTGCTTAGCTTGAGGCTAGTTTGAGTTGGCCGCTTGATGTGTCCTTTAATCCACTCCTGGATAATCTCTATAATCGAACCCTTGTGGAGCCGAATTCTATCATATTCATCATCATGTCCTACTAGGACATCATGTTGAGCTATTCTTGAACTTCATGTGGCATTGAGGATGGTAGTGATGCGAAGGTCGAAGGTGGGGAACGGGGCTGGTTGATTCTCTTATGGAATTTTACGAATTGACCAATTCATGGCTTAAGCTTGCTTGAAGATTACTTGTCATTTGATGCCGCTACAACGGTATGGTTGAGCGCTTTTGTTTAGTATTATAAAGATGATGCCAATTTATTGATATCAGAATCTGATCTTTCATATATCAATTGAAGAATTTTTCTTAGCTTCTCCAAAGCAAGGCATGTCATACCACTTAACTTAGCCTTTTCCAACCAAAGAAGAAGCGTTAGGGGGCCCCAAAGTTTTTCTCATGAGAAGTCCTCTACTACTTAAGTCAGCCAAGCAATGGAAGGAGTCTTAGAGCTCTCTAACTAAGGGATTTATGCTCTAAAAGCAGAAGAAAAAAAATCCTCTATTTGTGATATTCGAAGGAGTTGTATTGAAGTTGGACTCATTTTAAATAATTTTGATTAGTACGATAATAAGATAAGGAGGAGAGTTCTTTTCAGAATGGGGCAGCAGAAGCCGTTATGGTCGGTTTGAGCTTCGAATATGGATAGAGCTTTTATAGAAATTGACACTTTCTTCGGAACAAATAGATAGGTCAACTAATTATGAAAGTCAGCTATCTTGTTGATGCCTAATAGCCTATGGTAGTCCAAATCTGATTGGCCCATATTAGCTCTAAGGAAAAGTCTTTGTGCACTGCGCATAGTACGGAACGTGCGCACCGTGCACATATGGCCGCGCATGTGCCGAAGGCATTCTTGTCCCTTCTGCACCGCAAGCGCGGCCATATGCATAGGTGATCAATCATCATGCGTTGTGCGCTCGCTCCTGCATGCACACGATACAGAAAGAGTTTTTCTAGCTCTAATTGTGAAAGATATTCTCATGTTGGCCAATAGTTTCATCTCATGCCAATAGACTATATTCCTCGGATAAGGAATCGAGTGAGCCTTCTTTCATTTTTCTCTTGTTCTGTTTGAGCTCCATCGTTCAACGATCTTTCAAACTTGGATTTGCGAACTTCACAAATTAGTCCTCTTTTGGTAGCCCTTCAATAGTCTTTGCCTTTTTTTAATAAATTCGGAGTGCCTTGCTCTGGTCTCTTTTTAATTTCCACTTCAAAGAAAAAGTAGTGCTATAGATATCAAATTGTCTTTTTTCTTTTCTTTTGTCTAAAATGTTTGTATACAATTTATCTCATGTATTTTGATAAAATCGAACAATTTGAAGACTAGTTTTATATTTCAAAACATTTTTATGAGATATAAACAAAAAATGATTTTTTTTAAATCCTATGTCAAGAAAATCAATGAAAAAGAATTTAGTAAAATGGTTGTCTATAGAAGGAGATGAAATCGAACAAGACAAAGCTGAACATTCTTTTGTCTTAACAAAAATGTTTGCCTTCTCGAGACAATGTTTTGCTAGAAAGAATTTCTCAAAGCATGTTTGTCACGCCGCAGACCCTATATTGGATCTAGGGATGGCAACCCGTCGCATGCCTGGTATGCAAGGCGTCCCAAAATATAACATTTAATACAAGAAGGGGTAATAACTATATATCGTCCAATTTAAATGGTTCTTAATACAAACTATAATCATAGGTTTTAGGCTACATGCCAATCATACATAAGTCACTGGGGTTACAACAAAATGTTGGATCTTAGTTTCCTCTGAATGAAGCTCCAACTATCCCAGATCCCATTCTTCAGTCCTGTGGCTCTGAAAAATATTGTAAGATTTATATGAGCTTACACTCAATAAGTAAGCCTACTATCATTTCATCAAAATATTATAAACCATATTTTATATATAAAACTTCCAATTTCAAATACATTCATCATGTTATCAAAACATGTATATCGTCAGCTCAAATAATTTTGGAAGCTTAATTATACAATAAATGCTGAAATATGCAATGTAAACAAACCCACTGTATTCATATAATTATTATTTCCTTATATGTCCCACGGCCCTACAACACCCATCTGGTGTATCACTCTTTAATGTCCCCTAAGAGGAAGGGTCCTGGTACCAGTGTTATGCCATATATCATAATCAATCACAGCACATCCTCTAGATATGTATGCATTATGCAATATATCAGTCACATCACATCCTCTAGATGTGTTCTCCACATATCTTCCCCTGTAGAGGTGGGTCCCATATCTCTCGGCATTTCACATCGTTTCACATCATATGAGAACCGCAGTGACACATATCATCATCATATTTTCATGTAAGCACATCATGCATCATCATGAGCATAAGTTCCTCATATCATATATACAGTGGTTTGTACATTCATAGCATAAAATACATCAATAATACCAGTATATTTTTGCAAAGCCAAAATAATCACATCATTCAATTTTTGCACATTTATAATTCATTACTTTGCAAAATATCAGTAATCACATATAATTATAGCAGATACCCAATTGTATAACAAAATTCCATTTTGTCTTATTTTTTTCCAAATAATGTAATATATCCATAATTTTTATATTCTAATAAATTATGAAAATTATAATAAATGGCTTACTTACCTCAGTATGCTAATTCTAAAATGTAAATCAGCTATGTGAACATCCGGTTACCTACAGCATTAATTTCCACAATTAAATCTCAAAAATTGGAACAATGCAGCATCCCCTAAGGTCTACCCAGTCTAATCCTGGGCCCAACTTTGGGCTCGAATATTTTTCAATATATAAGCCCGATTGGGGAAATAAAAATATCCTGAGAAACTAGAATCAATGCTGAATCAGGCCATATTTTTATTTCTCATTTTCGACCCAATACAGGCCCAAATCGTAGCCCCAAAATAGCTCGCAAGCCGGCCCAATAGGACCCAACGTGGGACAGCCCAAGCCGGCCCACGTCTCTTCATCATCTCCCCCGCCTCCTCCCCTGTTTCACCTGAAACAGGGGGAGGCCGTGCCGGCGGCTAGGGCCACCGCCGTCCAAATTCGGGTGGCCTGGCCGTCGGCGACCGAGCCAGAGCCGACCGCGGCGACGGCCGGCTCCCTCTCCCTCTCTTTCTCCCTCAATTTCTCTCTCTTTTTCACTCGATCCACGGCACGCGACTCGTGCCGGTGGCACGGCCGGCCACCGTGGCCGGCCGGATTCTTATCGGACGGTCGCCCGCCGCTGGTGAGGTCCCCTGGCCGACGCCCAGGCTCGGCGAGGCATCGGGCACTCCGCCGGGCCCGAACCAAGCCGTGAATCAGCTTGGTTCTCTCCCTTTCTCTCTGTCTCTCTCTCGATCTCTCTGTAATTCTCTCTCTCTCCCTTACCTATAGCCGGCGCTGGGGAGATCTCGTGGAGAAGGAGGGGTGCTCCCCCCCTCCTTAAATAGCGGCGAGGGGAGGGTTATCCCCTCCCCTGTACCCATGTGAAGGGGGCATGTCGGCGCCCCCTTCCTTGACTGGCTGCGGCACCCCTTGCCGCAACCGTCAACAATGACGGACATGGGCTTACATTCTTCCCTCCTTATAAAAATTTCAGCCTCGAAATTGGTGTACTTCAAATAACATTTAGAATCCAACGCTTTGATCATATGATTAATCTTCTTTCCAATTACATATGCTATGTTACAAACAATTGAGGATATTTTTCTTTAATTTCTTCCTCAAGCTCCCAAGTAGCTTCCCTCTCAGAATGGTTACTCCACTGAACCTTGACATAAGGAATGCTACGCCGTCTTAAAACTTGATCCTTGCGGTCCATAATACGCACAGGATGCTCCTCATACGTTAGATCCTTTCTTAACTGCATGGGCTCAAACTGTATCACATGGCTGGGGTCAGGAATGTACTTTCTCAATATAGATACATGAAATACATTGTGTACCCCAGAGAGTGCCGGAGGTAATGCCAGGCTATAAGCCACCTCCCCTACTTTGCTCAGAATCTCAAATGGTCCAATGTATCGTGGGCTCAGTTTACCTCTAATCCCAAATCTCATCACATTTTTGGTTGGTGATATCTTCAAGAAGACATGATCTCCAATTTGAAATTCTAGCTCTCTTCTTCTCACATCAGCATAGCTCTTCGGCTCTGAGCTGTGCGGAGTCGTCCCTTGATCAGTTGCACCTTCTCTATTGTCTGTCGAATCAGCTTAGGGCCCAACAATTTTTCTCCCCCACATCATCCCAACATAAGGGAGATCTGTATTTTCTACCATACAAGGCCTCAAATGGAGCCATCTGGATACTGGCCTGGTAGCTGTTATTGTAAGCAAATTCCACTAAAGATAAGTGGTTGTCCCAAGCACCACCCAAGTCCATCACACAGGCTCGCAACATGTCCTCCAGGGTCTGTATGGTTCTCTCAGACTGCCCATCTATCTGGGGATGGAAGGCTGTGCTGAAGTTCAATTTGGTTCCCAGAGCTCTATGAAGACTCTTCTAGAATTGAGACACAAACCTAGTATCCCTATCTGATACAATAGATACGGGAATACCATGAAGCTTCACAATTTGCTCAATATACATGTTGGCCAATCTCTCACTGGAGATCCCAACTCTGAATGGCAGGAAATGGGCTGACTTCATCAATCTGTCTACAATGACCCATACCGCATCATTGTTCCGAGGGGTCTTAGGCAGACCAGTCACGAAGTCCATAGTGATCTTCTCCCATTTCCATTGTGGAATTATCAGAGATTGAAGGGGTCCCGCAGGCCTTTGATGCTCAGCCTTCACTTGCTGACATACCAAACATTTGGCTATACTGAGCAATCTCGCTCTTCATTCCTTTCCACCAAAAGTTTTCCTTTAGGTCCTTGTACATCTTGGTACCTCCTGGGTGCACCATGTAAGGAGAATAGTGGGCCTCATTCAGAATCTCTGCTCTTATTTCCACCCCATTTGGCACATAGAGCCTACCATCAAATCTCAGGGATCCATCCTCCATTATAGTAAATTCATTCTGAACCCCTGACTTCACGGCTTCTTTAATCTTTTACAGGTCCAAGTCTTCTTTCTGGGAGGACTTGATCCTATCTAATAGAGTTGGTTGGAGTACGAGTGCTGCTACAAGTCCATCGGACCGTTGTACTCGCAATCCAACCTCTAGCTTCTCAAGATCCCTCTGGATGTGAGGCTGAGAGGTGATCATAGAAGCCAACTCCGAGGAGGACTTCCTACTCAAGGCATCAGCTACCACATTAGCCTTCCTTGGATGATAGTGCAGGTTCAGGTCATAATCTTTTAGTAGCTCCATCCACCTCCTTTGCCTCAAGTTTAACTCCTGAGTGAAGATGTACTTCAGACTTTTGTGGTCTGTGTACACATCACATGCTTCTCCATATAGATAATGCCGCCAGATCTTTAAGGCAAAAATTACAGCAGCCAACTCCAGGTTATGAGTAGGATAATTTTGCTCGTATGGCTTTAGCTGTCTGGAGGCATAAGCTATCACCTTCTCATTTTGCATCAAAACACATCCCAATCCCTTCCGAGAAGCATCCATGTATAGAGTGAATCCTCCAGATCCTGACGGAAGGGTAAGGACGGGGGCTGACACTAGGCATTGTTTCAACTCCTGGAAACTTCTCTCACACTCCTCAGTCCAGTCAAACTTGCTTGCTTTTGGGTCAAGCGAGTCAGGGGTAGAGCAATGCGAGAAAATCCCTCCATAAATCTGCGATAATATCCAGCCAGCCCCACGAAGCTTCTGACTTCAGATACATTGGAAGGTCGACTCCAATTTACAACTGCCTCGATCTTCTTTGGGTCCATAGTTATGCCATTTTTAGATATTACGTGACCCAAGAATGATACTTGGCTCAACCAGAAGTCACATTTCTGCAACTTGGCATAAAGCTTTTTCTCCCAAAGGGTTTGCAGAACAATCTTCAGGTGGTCCATATGCTCCTCCTGGTTTTTAGAATACACCAGGATGTCATCAATGAACACCACCATAAACTAGTCTAAGTATGGCTTAAAGATTATGTTCATCAAGTCTATGAATGCTGCCGGGGAATTGGTTAACCCAAACGACATCACCAAGAACTCGTAGTGGCCATACCTAATCCTGAATGCTGTCTTAGGCACATCTCCAGCCTGGACCTTGAGTTGATGGTAACCTGATCGAAGGTCAATCTTCGAGAATACCCAAGCTCCTTGGAGTTGATCGAACAGATCATCGATCCTCGGCAAGGGATACTTGTTCCGCACTGTTACCTTATTGATTTCTCGGTAATCAATGCAGAGCCAAGACTCCCATCCTTCTTTTTGACAAATAATACTGGAGCACCCCAAGGAGAGACACTTGGTCTGATAAATCCCCGGTCTAGGAGCTCTTGAAATTGGTTCTTCAACTCTTTTAGTTCAGCTGGGGCCATACGATAAGGGGCCTTGGATATAGGTCCAGTGCCAGGGACCAAATCAATGGTGAACTCCACTTCCCGGTCTAGAGGCAATTCGGTCAACTCATCCGGGAAGACGTCAGGAAACTCCATAGCCACTGGAATATCCTCCAACTTCACCTCTTCATGCTGAAGGTCCTTGACCACAGCAAGAAACCCTTGGCCACCCTTCATCAAGCATTTGGCAGCCCGCAATGCTGATACAAACACTAAAGCCAGGTGTTCCTGACTTCCAGTAAAACTGAATTAAGGCTGATTAGGGATTTTGAAGATCACCATTTTCCTGAAATAGTCTACCGAAGCATGATAGGAGGCCAACCAGTCCATCCCAAGGATAACATCAAAACTTTAGTGGAAGGACGATTAGATCAGCCTCCAGCCTCTTGTCGCCCACGTTGATCTGGCAGGATCTGCATAACACTCCACCCTCATAACATCTCAACTCTTGTTCTAGGGGAACGGGTGTCAACGATGCATTATTGGCAAGATAAACATCAGATATAAACGAATGCGTGGCATCCAAATCTACTAAAGTTTGAGCATAAGTGTTGCCTACTTTAATTGTCCCTGATCACAAAGTTTAGTTGTCTTAGATGTCATATAGCTGATCCTATTTATCTTTCATGATCAATATATTATATTGCATATGAACAAAATAGTCTTAAAGGGGTACTTAGGTAACAGGTATACCTGCCACAACGGAGTTTGAAGCGGCAGCATCCTGTTGGGTGAGGGTGAAGACCCTTCCCTGGGTCCTCGGCTGCTGTGGCTGGTTCATCCCAAGATTTGGAGAAGACAGCTGCTCCCTCCGAAGGGGACAAGTGGCCATCTTGTGATCCACTTTCCCTAAGGCACCTCTCGGCCCACGGCACTGTCTGCCCGGGTGGAAGTTCCCGCAGTGAGGGCAATGGGTCTCCTTACCCTTCGGTCCTGTGGGGGGCTGATATGTATCTTTCTTCTTAGCCTGCCCCGAAGACTGGCCCGAAGGAGACCCCTTTCTCTTCCTCTTTAACTCCCACTCCTTCTAGTTCCTATTCATGTCTCTTTCGATCACCAGGGCTTTGCTCACTATAGCACAATATGTGGAGAGCTCAAATGCATTGACTGCTTGCCTCAGTTTGAATCGCAATCCTTCAGTGAACCTGGTGATCTTGGCTCTCTCAGTGGTCACTATTTCCGGAGCAAATCGGGCTAACTATGAACTCGGCTTCGTACTGGGCCACAGAGAGATTCTTCTGTTCTAGCTCCAGAAACTCAGACTCCATCTGCCTTTGCACACTACTGGGAAAGTATTTGTTGAAAAAGATCTCCTTGAACTCTCTCCAGGAAACAGCCTGTCCACCCAATCGTGCTCCATATGCAACCACCAATCATATGCCTCCCCTTGAAGGAGGTAGGTAGCAAATCTAATTCGCTCCTCCTCCTGGCTACCATGGGCCATGAAGGCCTTCTCCATCTCCCTCATCCATCCCTCAGCATCAGCGGGGTTGGTGGATCCAGAGAAGGGAGCAGGGGCTAAGCTCTTAAACTCAGCAAAGCTCCAACCCCCTCCTTGCCAGGGTTGCGGCGGAGCGGGCTAGACTGGTGGTTCAGGTTCGACTCGCGGGTCTTGCTGAGTAGGAGGGCCGGGCTGAGCAGGCACCACTTGTTGGATCTGCCGCTGCATAGCCTGCACCATTTCCACAAGGGCCTGAAGTATCTCAATCTGGCGCTGTTGCTGGCCATTACCAGCCACATTGATGGAACCAAAACCTCCAAAGTTTGCTGGCCTCCCTGCTGGCCAGAGTCACCAGCCTGGGAACCTCCAACTTATCGCATACTTCTGGTGTGACGAGGCATGACTATTCCTGCCAAGTTTGGTTCTAATCAATATCTTTACAAACCCTTAAGTTTTAAAAACATATTTATTAAAAAAAATTATATCTTCTTAGAGTTGTTACCCTCCCAGTGTCATCCTACTGTTTTGCCTAGTGTCATCTTATGTTTGTCCCTAAGGTCAAACCTGGCTCTGATACCATATTAGCTGTCACGCCCCAGACCCTATATTGGATCTAGGGGTGGCAACCCGCCGCATGCCTGGCATGCAAGGCGTCCCAAAATATAACATTTAATACAAGAAGGGGTAATAACTATATATCGTCCAATTTAAATGGTTCTTAATACAAACTATAATCATAGGTTTTAGGCTACATGCCCATCATATATAAGTCACTGGGGTTACAACAAAACGTTGGATCTTAGTTTCCTCTGAATGAAGCTCCAACTACCCCAGATCCCATTCTTTAGTCCTGTGGCTATGAAAAACATTGTAAGATTTATATGAGCTTACACTCAATAAGTAAGCCTACTCTCATTTCGTCAAGTATTATCAAACCATATTTTTATGTATAAAACTTCCAATTTTAAATACATTTATCATGTTATCAAAACATGTATATCATCAGCTCAAATAATTTTGGAAGCTTAATTATACAATAAATGATGAAATATGCAATGTAAACAAACCCACTGTATTCATATAATTATTATTTTCTTATATGTCCCACGGCCCTACAACACCCATCTGGTGTATCACTCTTTAATGTCCCCTAAGAGAAAGGGTCCTGGTACCAGCGTTATGCCAAATATTATAATCAATCACAACACATCCTCTAGATGTGTGTGCATTATGCAATATATCAGTCACATCACATCCTCTAGATGTGTGTCCTCCACATATCTCCCCCTATAGAGGTGGGTCCCGTATCTCTCGGCATTTCACATCGTTTCACATCATATGAGAACCGCGGCGACACATATCATCATCATATTTGTATGTAGCACATCATGCATCATCATGAGTATAAGCTCCTCATGTCATATATACAGTGGTTTGTATATTCATAGCATAAAATACATCAATAATACTAGTATATTTTTACAAAGCCAAAATAATCACATCATTCAATTTTTGCATATTTATAATCTATTACTTTACAAAATATAGTAATCACATATAATTATAGCAGATACCCAATTGTATAATAAAATTCCATTTTATCTCATTTTTTCCAAATAATGTAATATATCCATAATTTTATATTCTAATAAATTATGAAAATTATAATAAATGGATTACATACCTCAGTACGCTAATTCCAAACTGTAAATCAGCTATGTGGACATCCGGTTACCTGCAGCATTAATTTCTACAATTAAATCTCAAAAATTGGAACAATGCAGCATTCCCTAAGGTCTACCCAGTCTAATCCTGGGCCCAACTTTGGGCTCGAATATCTTTCAATATATAAGCCCGAATGAGGAAATAAAAATATCCCGAGAAACTAGAATCAATGCTGAATCGGGCTATATTTTTATTTCTTCATTCCCGGCCCAATACAGGGCCCAAATCGTAGCCCCAAAACTGCTCGCGAGCCGGCCCAATAGGGCCCAACGTGGGACGGCCCAAGCCGGCCCACGTCTCTTCATCATCTCCCCCGCCTCCTCCCCTGTTTCACCCGAAACAGGGGGAGGCCATGCCGGCAGCCAGGGCGACCGCCGGCCAAATTCCGGGTGGCCTGGCCGTTGGCGACCGGGCCAGAGCCGGCCGCGGCGACGGCCGGCTCCCTCTCCCTCTTTTTCTCCCTCAATTTCTCTCTTTTTCGCTCGATCCACGGCATGCGACTCGTGCCGATGGCACGGCTGGCCACCGTGGCCGGCCGGATACTCACTGGACGGTCGTTCGCCGCCGGTGAGGTCCTCTAGCCGACGCCCAGGTCCGGTGAGGCATCGAGCACTCCGCCGGGCCCGAACCAAGCCGTGAACCGGCTTGGTTCTCTCCCTTTTTCTCTGTCTCTCTCTCGATCTCGTGGAGGAGGGGTGCTCCCTCCCTCCTTAAATAGCAGCGAGGGGAGGGTTATCCCCTCCCCTGTACCCATGTGAAGGGAGCGTATCGGCACCCCCTTCCTTGACTGGCTGCGGCACCCCTTGCCGCAGCCGTCAACAATGGCGGACAGGGGCTTACAATGTTATCATGCAGAAAGAAACGAGTTTAAAAGTTTTGGAAGCTGTTTGATGTTCATACTTCATCCGGTCGAGCAAGGAATAGCAATTTATTCATTGTTTCAGAAAAATTATGTAAAGTAGGATATTGCTTTTTTTTTAATAATTAAATTGTTATAATATATAACCGTCTTGATCCATCGTCGTCATTGTAACAGTGGTCTTACATTGGCCACCGGACATAGTGTTTGATGTCCAAGTCTTTGTCACAGGACAATATTTCAATAACACTTCTTTTTTAAGAAAATATTTCAATAGTACTTGTCAATCTATTACAACCGCTCTCTGTACACAGGGTTATAGCCCCTCAAAATAAATCCAAACGCCGTTCAAATATTTTATTAAAAGAATAGCATTGATCTTATGTCTAGTTCAACCATGTGTGAATTTTTGGACTGAAATAACTGCTGTTAAACGGTCGCCGTGAACTTTAATGATAAAATATAATGAACAAGGATGTTATTTAAATTAATCTTTTAAAAAGTTAAAAAAATAATGCAATACTAATGTAAGTTTTCGTGCTAGCACGTATTTAGTTTAACAGAAATTATATATGATGAGGGGTAAAATTGTCATTGCATTGTTGATCATTTACATCGGCGATGGGGTCGCGCCCAGTCCAAATGTCTTGCTTGCCAGCTGGCCGGCTAGCACGACATTCTAGCAACAAGAGTCTCCCCATAATGAAGAAAAAGAACAAGAGGGAAAAAAAAGGGCCACGTCATGTGCGTGGGTTCTCCCAAGTGCCCCCTCATTAATATCTGGCAGTCAAATCAATAGGCTGGAGCATTTAATGGTGCAGAAACAGTCATAATGACTTAGCCAGCATTTAATGGAATAAAAAGAGAGGAGAAAGCATACTTCGGCCAACATGCCTCGAAAAATATAGCTCGGCCAGCATAGCTCGGCCACCCTCAGCCTCAGCCAGCTTCAGCATAGCTCGGCCAACATAGCTCAGCCAGCATAGCTCGGCCAGCCTCAGCATCAGCCAGCTTCAGCATAGCTCGGCCAACATAGCTCGGCCAGCATAGCTCGGCCAGCCTCAGCATCAGCCAGCTTCAGCATAGCTCGGCCAGCCTCAGCATCAGTCAGCTTCAGCATAGCTCAGCCAGCATAGCTCGGCCAACATGCCTCGGCAAATATAGTTCGGCCAACATGCCTCGGCAAATATAGTTCGGCAAATATAGTTCGGCCAACATGCCTCGGCAAATATAGTTTGGCCTCCGCAACCGCGATATGTCTTTTGCATCAAGGCATTTATGACCTCATAAAGGCCACATATATCCACCTGCTTTAAGGCATTCAATGCCTTATTTTCTTCCCTGCATTAAGGCATTTATGCATTTATGACGTTCGCCCTTTATGCCTTGCACCTACCTCCGCCGAGCCTCCGCCAGCCATGATGACTGAACCACAACACCTCTGCGGAATCTGGCGCGCGAGAGTTCAAATTCACTGTAACAGAATAAGATTCCAAACAAGGAATCATGCCAAAACGTGGCCTAGGACCTACAATAGTGGCCTAGGGACCACGCAACCACTGAGTCTTGAGCCATCGGCCAGCTCTCCCCGCCTCCCAGCCGTCGATCCTCTAACTAACCAGATATGGATCCTACCGGCCCTGTAACAACCTGATTCGAATCCGTTTCGAATCCCAACAACTTTCAGACCTCATCCAGAGCACGTCCAAGAAGTCAGGTGACCGCCTATAAATACTACCACCCTCAAGCCTCTCAGGTACGGCTATTCTATGCCCATTTTTTATTCGCAATTCTCACACTCCGCCATGAAAGCTCCCACGAGAGCTCGAAGGAACTCTTCCTGGGGGATCCTTCTCCCCATATTTGTTGATTGCTGGTCTCCACTGACTTGGGCATCGGAGGGTCTTCTGCAGAGGGCCACCCCCAACGCCTCTTGCGTGAGGACTGTCTTGTAGGTCCGCCTAGGAGGGAGCCCACGCTGCAGCCCGATCGCGTCCGAGCCGAAGGACAGATTTCAGCAGCAACAGATTGGCGCTAGAGGAAGGGCCTCAAGTCCCGTTAAACTTGAAAAAGGAGACAAGGATCTTGATCTGGAAGAGAACCTCTCCAATAGCTAATCGGAGAAGGGCAACTTCTGAAGCCCAGGACCGGGTCGCCTCCCAGAGACCCGATCCGATGAGTATCGTGGCACTGCCGCCACCACCAGCTGAGACTCCGTCGCCACCAGCTGTCCCAGTGACCCAGGACCCGTTCACCACACTGGTCCAGCAGGTCCAGGCCCTGACCCGTCTAGTTCAGGAGCGCCTTACAGCTCCCCATCCAGTTATAGCTGCCCCTGCTCCATGCCTCCTCGAAGAGGCCGCAGCTCCTCTTTCTCCAGCCACTTCTTCTTCTGGTCCGCATGGAGTTGCGGACCCCCCATGTCGACCTAAGGAGGCCAGACTAGTCCCGCAAGGGGGCTGCGACAGAGATCCCCCCAGATCTCGGTGAGCCCGATCCATCTCTCTGGTGTCCTCTCGCCATGACTCGACGCCGTCTCCGCCTTCTCCTTGCCTTGGCACAACAGATCGGCTTCCATAGCCGCACTATGCGCACCAAGGCATTTATGGCCTCATAAAGGCCATGTGCATCTACCTGCTTTAAGGCATTTAATGCCTTATCTTCTTCCATCATTAAGGCATTTATGGCTGCCGCATTGCCCCATAAGCACCTTTTGCATGAGGAAGGATGGCGTCATAAAGCCAAGACAAAGAGTTCTTAACTCCATGCTTCACAGAAGTCCAACATCTAGCTTCAACCTCGGCCAATGGATCTACCGTACCACACAGAGAGTTTCCACAGGCGAGACCCCGTTCCAGATAGCCTTCGGCGTAGAAGCTGTCATCCCCGTGGATATAGGACCCCCCTATCCACGGATGCTATCATGCCTCCAGAGTCAAAGGGAGATCTTTCTCGCCCGGCGACCTTGTTCTCCGGAAAGCATCTGTCTCCAAACCGCTGGAGCAAGGAAAATTGGCACCAAATTGGGAAGGCCCCTACCAAGTGGCGGAGATCATTAGACCGGGAACCTACAAGCTGCAAGATCTAAACGGAAAGTCTATCCCCCGGACGTGGAACTCGGACAATCTATGTAAGTATTATCAATAGGGTATGTCCTCTATAAGTCCATTTTGATATGCCTTATTATACCTTCCTGTCGGCACGTATTTTCATAATTTGCAACGTGAATCATCACACATTATGTTGCCAAAGATTGCAAAAAGAAACAGGTGCTGCTCACCAATCCTCGGCATGACCGAGTTGCCTATTTGCACAGAAAATCTCCGAACCTTGGCAGGGCCAAGTAAAAATCTCCGAACCTCGGCTGGGCCGAGCAACAAAATCTCCGAACCTTGGCAGGGCCAAGTAAAAAATCTCCGAACCTCGGCTGGGCCGAGCAACAAAATCTTCGAACCTTGGCAGGGCCAAGTAAAAATCTCCGAACCTCGGCTGGGCCGAGCAACAAATTCTCCGAACCTTGGCAGGGCCAAGTAAAAATCTCCGAACCTCGGCTGGGCCGAGCAACAAATTCTCCGAACCTTGGCAGGGCCAAGTAAAAATCTCCGAACCTCGGCTGGGCCGAGCAACAAAATTCTCCGAACCTTGGCAGGGCCAAGTAAAAATCTCTGAACCTCGGCTGGGCCGAGCAACAAATTCTCCAAACCTTGGCAGGGCCAAGTAAAAATCTCCGAACCTCGGCTGGGCCGAGCAACAAAATTCTCCGAACCTTGGCAGCGCCAAGTAAAATATAATCTTGAAGGCTCGGAAATACTGAGTAATTATTTGAAGGCTCAGCAACACCGAGTAATTTATTATTTGAAGCCTCGGTTACAACCGAGTAGCATCTTTGAAGGCTCGGAAACACCGAGTAATTCTTTGAAGGCTCGGCAACACCGAGTAATTTATTATTTGGAAGCCTCGGTTACAACCGAGTAGCATCTTTGAAGGCTCGGAAATATCGAGTAATTCTTTGAAGGCTCGGCAACACCGAGTAATTTATTATTTGGAAGCCTCGGTTACAACCGAGTAGCATCTTGGGAAGGCTCGGCAACACCGAGTAATTTATTTGGAAGCCTCGGTTACAACCGAGTAGCATCTTGAGAAGGCTCGGCAACAACCGAGTAATATATTTCTAAAGGCTCGGCAACAACCGAGTAATAAATTCCTAGAGCATCGGCCAAAGACCGAGTGATATATTTCTGAAAGCTCGGCAACAACCGAGTAATAAATTCATCCATAAAAGTATGCTCTTTTTAGACCTATTTTTATTCATTGAATTAAATTCAGTTTTTAAAAGGTCTGCAAAATTCCTATAACTCTCCTTGAAAGCTGCAATAAGAAGCAGGTCATATAAATTCTCGGTCGGACCGAGCAATCTCCGTACCTTGGCAGCGCCAAGTAAAATATAATCTTTATAATCCTCGGCTGGGCTGAGCGGTCTCCGAACCTTGGCAGCGCCAAGCAAAATATAATCTTGAAGGCTCGGAAACACCGAGTAATTCTTTGAAGGCTCGGCAACACAGAGTAATTTATTATTTGGAAGCCTCGGTTACAACCGAGTAGCATATTTGAAGGCTCGGAAACACCGAGTAATTCTTTGAAGGCTCGGCAACACCGAGTAATTTATTATTTGGAAGCCTCGGTTACAACCGAGTAGCATCTTTGAAGGCTCAGAAATACCGAGTAATTCTTTGAAGGCTCGGCAACACCGAGTAATTTATTATTTGGAAGCCTCGGTTACAACCGAGTAGCATCTTGGGAAGGCTCGGCAACACCGAGTAATTTATTATTTGGAAGCCTTGGTTACAACCGAGTAGCATCTTTGAAGGCTCGAAACACTGAGTAATTTTTTGAAGGCTAGGCAACACCGAGTAATTTATTATTTGGAAGCCTCGGTTACAATCGAGTAGCATCTTGGGAAGGCTCGGCAACACTGAGTAATTTATTATTTGAAGCCTCGGTTACAACCGAGTAGCAACTATTATTTGGAAGCCTCGGTTACAACCGAGTAGCATCTTTGAAGGCTCAGAAACACCGAGTAATTATTTGAAGGCTCAGCAACACCGAGTAATTTATTATTTAGAAGCCTCGGTTACAACCAAGTAGCATCTTTGAAGGCTCGGCAACACCGAGTAATTTATTTGGAAGCCTCGGTTACAACCGAGTAGCATCTTGAGAAGGCTCGGCAACAACCGAGTAATATATTTCTAAAGGCTCGGCAACAACCGAGTAATAAATTCCCAGAGCATCGGCCAAAGACCGAGTGATATATTTCTGAAGGCTCGGCAACAACCGAGTAATAAATTCATTCATAAAAGTACGCTCTTTCTAGACCCATTTTTATTCATTGAATTAAGTTCAGTTTTTAAAAGGCCTGCGAAATTTTTATAACTCTCCTTGAAAGTTACAATGAGAAGCAGGTCATAAAAAGCCCTGGCCAGAGCCGGAGTGCATCTCTTATAATCAAAAGCCCCGGCTAGAGCCGGAGTGCATCTCTTATAATCAAAAGCCCCGGCTAGAGCCGGAGTGCATCTCTTATAATCAAAAGCCCCGGCCAGAGCCGGAGTGCATCTCTTATTATCAAAAGCCCCGGCCAGAGCCGGAGTGCATCTCTTATTATCAAAAGCCTCGGCCAGAGCCGAAGGGCATCACCTATTAACAGAAACCTCGGCCAAGACCGAGTGACATGTCGGAACCCTCGGCTAAAGCCGGAGGGAATTTCTTATTGATCTTCAAAAGCTCCGGCCAGAGCCGGAGTGCATCTCTTATTATCAAAAGCCCCGGCCAGAGCCGGAGTGCATCTCTTATTATCAAAAGCCTCGGCCGAAGACTGAGTGATATATTTCTGCAGCCTCGGCCAATCCGAGTGATACAGCACTAAAGCTTCGTCCCAGCGGATAATTTCTCGGAACTCTAGTGCAACTAAAGCACCTTATTTTACTTCAGCAAGAGGGCCGCCCAGGCCTTTCTCTAACCTACATAGCGATAAATACTTCCTCTACAGAGGATCGAATGACACGTCCCCTAAATAAGATTGCTCCAGAATTCTACTCTCTATATCCGAAATTACACTTTGGACTAGGGAGTGGGGGGCATGTGATGAGGGGTAAAATCGTTATTGCATTATTGACCACTCACATCGGCGATGGGGTCGCGCCCAGTCCAAATGTCTTGCTTGCCAGCTGGCCGGCTAGCACGACATTCTAGCAACAAAAGTCTCCTCATAATGAAGAAAGAGAACAAGAGGGAAAAAAAAGGGCCACGTCATGTGCGTGGGTTCTCCCAAGGGCCCCCTTATTAATATCTGGCAGTCAAATCAATAGGCTGGAGCATTTAATGGTGTAGAAACGGTCATAATGACTTAGCCAGCATTTAATGGAATAAAAAGAGAGGAGAAAGCATACTTCGGCCAACATGCTTCGAAAAACATAGCTCGGCCAGCATAGCTCGGTCAGCCTCAGCCTCAGCCAGCTTCAGCATAGCTCGGTCAACATAGCTCGGCCAGCATAGCTCGGCCAGCCTCAGCATCAGCCAGCTTCAGCATACTCGGCCAACATAGCTCGGCCAGCATAGCTCGGCCAGCCTCAGCATCAGCCAGCTTCAGCATAGCTCGGCCAACATGCCTCGGCAAATATAATTCGGCCAACATGCCTCGGCAAATATAGTTCGGCCAACATGCCTCGGCAAATATAATTCGCAAATATAGTTCGGCCTCCGCAACCACGCTATATCTTTTGCATCAAGGCATTTATGACCTCATAAAGGCCACATATATCCACCTGCTTTAAGGTATTCAATGCCTTATTTTCTTCCCTGCATTAAGGCATTTATGACGTTCGCCCTTTATGCCTCGGCACCTACCTCCGTCGAGCCTCCGCCAGCCATGATGACTGAACCACAACACCTCTACAGAATCTGGCGCGGGAGAGTTCAAATTCACTGTAACAGAATAAGATTCCAAACAAGGAATCATGCTAAAACATGGCCTAGGACCTACAATAGTGGCCTAGGGACCACGCAGCCATTGAGTCTCGAGCCATCGGCCAGCTCTCCCCGCCTCCCAGCCGTCGATCCTCTAACTAACCATATATGGATCCTACCGGCCCTGTAACAACCTAATTCGAATCCGTTTCGAATCCCAACAACTTTCAGACCTCATCCAGAGCACGCCAAGAAGTCAGGTGACCGCCTATAAATACTACCATCCTCAAGCCTCTCAGGTACGACTATTCTACGCCTATTTTTTATTTGCAGTTCTCACACTCCGCTATCTCCACGAGAGCTCGAAGGAACTCTTCCTGAGGGATCCTTCTCCCCATATTTGTTGATTACTGATCTCCACTGACTTGGACGTCGGAGGGTCTTCTGCAGAGGGCCACCCCCAATGCCTCTTGCGTGAGGACTGTCTTACAGGTCCGTCTAGGAGGGAGCCCACGCTGCAGCCCGATCGCGCCCGAGCCGAGGACAGATTTCAGCGGCAATAATATATATATATATTGAACATTTATACGAAATCAAAAACATAAATCATACTTTCTAATTAGTTTTTTATACAAGGTTTTGAGCTATTACAAACAATATTAGACCTACTCCATAGTTCATTTGGATTAGAAAATATTATGGATTGTTAGGATGTTAGGACTTAAAAGAAAGAATATAAAATTTTTAGTTTGCATATATTTAGTTTCATATCAATTATATATCGTAAGATCTTAATTAGTTATCCAAATAAATTCAAGAATCCAAACAATATTTTTAGCTAGTTATTATTATTATTATTAATGAGTTTCAGACTATTACAACTATAACAAGCCAATAATCATATAACCAAATATTGGTAATTGAATTGATATAAATTTATAAACAATTAGGTAGTGTTTGAAATAGAAAATAAGAGGGGATATTTCCTGGATATCCTCTTTTATTTTCAAAAATTATAACTATAAAGGATAGCTGGGAATA
Organism: Calamus simplicifolius; assembly: GCA_900491605.1. Lineage (NCBI taxonomy): Eukaryota > Viridiplantae > Streptophyta > Magnoliopsida > Arecales > Arecaceae > Calamus > Calamus simplicifolius. The sequence continues at coordinate 588,080 of UESW01004260.1, forward strand.
AAGTTAATCAGAAAGATAATCCATGGTTAACCATAGGTTATCCCCTCAATTTATTCTCTAGAAAATGCAGAAATAGCTGGTTATCCCTCTAAATAAGAGTAAAAAAAAGTTATCCTATGGATTTATCTTTTTACATTTGATATGATCAATGAGATAGTCAAGGAATATTCCTAGGGATAGCTAGGGGATAAACTCTATTCCGTACACTTATCCATAGATAATATTTTTTCTATCAAACTATCTTAAAGTATCTTGCAGTGCATATGGAATAGCCTTGGAGACCGGTATGAGTTGACTACCCAAAAAAAAAAAGAAGGGAAAAGCTTCGAACACCAAAAGAAAGAAGAAGACATCCCTTTCATATGCTTTGCTTCTGTCGTAGATCTAATAACTAGTGATGTTTGTCCCTAGATATTTTAACTAGATAAATAATAAAACTATCATTCATCTCAGTTAGCAGCCATTACAACGGATGAATAGTTAAGCAAAAGTTATACAATAAACATTCTTGATATTTGTATAACTTTCTTTTCAAGCCAAAGACCCATCTGGAATTACACTTATCATGCTCCAAATTTAGGATAAATTCAGAACAAAATAATTCGCTGTACACTTAATAAATAAATCTTTAATATGCAAGATGCTTTACTCAAAATAATAAATTTAATTAAGAAGAGCAGAATAAATATTTATTAAATCAAACTAGTTAACTTCTGAAACAATGTCAATTTTAGAAACTAAAGAGTGAATATAAAATTTTAGTATCAGAAATAGGAAATGTTTCTTGAATCAAAATTAGATAAAGTTGCTAACTCTTGAGCCAGCTACCATCCCAAATTCTGCTTATTTTTTTATTTCTTAAAATAATAATAATAATATTTTAATAATTAAATTTATTTAAATTGTGCTTAGAGGGATCAAGTAAGCATTTTAATATAGTTTAAAGTACATGCATGATAAAATCCTTTCAATAATAATTAATGCATATCACATGAGGTATCAATATTAGTTTTTGAAATCATAAGCTTAAGTCTTTTATTTCAAATAAGGATAATAATCCTATAGTCATAACTATGGCAACATATAAATCTTGTGGCAAGGCCAAAATAAATCGCCGCATTTAACCCTAGAGAGGTAGGTCAATAATAGATTATCACATATTTTTCTACTGAGATGAGTCCCGATATCAATCATAAGCTTTCCTATAAGGCCTGAAAGGCAGGAATAACTCATCACAAATCATATATAACTGAGAGTTCATAACCTATACTACATCTTATTTCATATGTATATGGATTGCAATATATTTAGGTTTCATATAACTTAACTTAGTGCATAACTTTTTTATGTAAATAAACTTAAAGGCATACAGTAGTCTGAATTTTTAACTCATCAAAATCCTAATAGACACACAAGTAACATGATAAACATCCATACTTGATCTAGTTTTCAGTAACAAAAATTTACAAACTAATATTTTAGATTTTTCATATCTAAAATTCTAACACATGTCATGTCTTGTATAAATAAATATTAATTTAAATCCTAAGCATTATAACATTTGAAATATTTTTTGCAAAACTTAGCAATTATAATAAATCCTAAATATATAAATCTCCGACATATAACATTTAATAAAATTATCTAATCTAGAATTTGCATGCAATTAAATTAAAACATTTACAAATAAAACTTGAATCCAAGTAACTTTTAGAAAGTATTCTATCTATGAACGAAATTACTTACATTGACTTACTGATTACCGGCTTAAGCTTGATCAAGCTAGGTGAATAGTCTACCAACTTTATTTTGACCTCCGATTTAGTTAGATTTTAGGAAGAAGATGATTTCTTTCTAAATCTACACTTTCAACATGATCGGATCACCATATAACTAATCGAGCTGAGGAGAAGATGATTGTGGTATCTCGTCTCTTCTTTCTCCTTATTTTCTAAGAATTGGGCTCACCTTTGATGGGTACTTCGGAGGAGATCTAAGGGGAAGTTATAAATAAGGATGAGACTTGGATAAACTTCATTTTCTCTATGGATTTTTGAATTTTGAAATAAGGCTTGAAAAAGACTTTATGCCTAATGATTTATGGTTTTTCCCTGATTTCTTTAAAAGGTAATAGAGCGTCATAAGACGAGATGTATGTGCTACTATCTATCAGTTTTTTGCTAAACATAGCATGTCTAGGGCATGGAATGCAACCTTTGCGCCCCTAGTTCCCAAATGCTCGAATCCTAAGTCTTCTTTCCACTCTAGGCCTATTAATTTGTGTAATACCATTTACAAATTTGTGGCCAAATTTATTGTAAGCAATCCCAACCTCTTCTTCTAAAGTTAATTTCAGAAGAGTAGGCGACTTTTGTTAGGGATTAAAGCATTATTGATAGTATTATTATGGCTCAAGAGACCTTTAATTCTTTGCTGAAAGCCCCTAAATCAAGGTGATTGCTAGCTATGAAATTAGACATGGAGAAAGCATACAATAGGGTAAGTTGGAATTATCTTCTACTATGATTGAATGGATTAAGTGCTGTATTTAGAAACCTGAATTATCTTGATAAATGGATCCCCCTTAGATTTTTTTCAAGTCTTGTATGGGATTGAGACAAGCCTATCCTTTGTCCACTTATCTTTTCATTTTATGTGCTGAAATGCTATATCGAGGGACAGAGGAGGCAATCTCCACAAATAAAATTATAAGTTATTTTTCAACTTCAAGAGGTATTCACATTAGCCATTTGATGTTCTCGAATGACTTATCTTCTTAAGAATTAATAAAGCTAAATTAATAAAGCTGACTATTGATTGAGGAGTTTTGAATAGAGAGTTAACCTCCAAAAATTTATAGTGCAATTTAGCCCTAGGATCCCACATAACACTATAATAGATCTGCTTGAAATTATGGGTGTAAGGTGGATGAAAAGTTTGGGTTCTTACCTGGGGGTCCTCTCAAAGGCTCTAGGCTCACTCTCCTAATATTCTCTCCCTCAAGAACAAAATTTTTGGTAGGTGAAGGATTGGAAATGGAGATTCTATAGATTTTACAAGGAGAAATACCCTCATAAGGTTTGTGCTCCTTTCTATTTCTACTCATATCTTATCTAGTGTTATTATGTCAAGTAGTTTTGTGGTGTGGTTTGAGAGATTGATTCAGAGCTTCCTATGGGACATGATAAGTTCAAGTGAGATCTCTTCATACAGTAGCCTACAAGATGGTATATCATCCTAAGAAAGAGGGTAGGCTTATTGTTCCAAATTTATTGTTTTGGAGGGAGGCTCTTCTTGAACGTATAGTGGGTCATTTGTTACTTCACTCAAAGAACTTGGGATCTTAAGTTCTTAATGAGAAATATAAATTTAAGGAGGATTGGTTTGCTTATATGCCCCCCAAGGTATGGCATGATGGACTCCCAACCTTTTTCTTGGGTTTATTTAAATTTAAAGGTGGCTAGAATCTGAAAACTACAGTGCCAATCAAGGGTTCTTCATTTTCTAAGGTATGGCATGATGGACTCTCAATCTCAAATGTCTTGGCCATGAGGATTCTAAATATTTCTTCTATATGTCTGATGTGAAGCTGGTATTAAAACAACATAGTAGCCCTATTTCATTGTGGAGTCTAAATCAATACAACATATTTTCGATCATTATAGTTTATGCAAAATTAATTCATTGCAACAAGCTAGCTTGGGATTTTCTTCTTCAAGCTCTACGGAATGGGATTATGAAAGAGCAAAGTCTGATAGGTTATATCATGTGATGGATTTAGAAGAGTAGAAATGAGTTGGTAGGTTATATCATGTGGTAGATTTGGAAGGGTAGAAATGAGTTCTACTTTCAGAGGAATGTCGTGGATGCTTTTCGTTTGGCTAGGTTGGCTAAGGTCTAGGTTAAAGAATAGATTCTATCAAGGTCTGGAACATCAAATGAAGTGCTAGATCTCTGAGTTATTTATCTATGGATGCTCTTAGTCTTGCTAGGTTGGCTAAGGTCCAAGCTTAAGGTATATGTGGATGCTCTTTGGACCAGGCTAAAGAATGGATTCTATTAATTAGGTCTAGGGTATCAAGCGAAGTGCTAGATCTCTAGGATATTTATCCACTTTCTGCTATGGATTCTTTAAATTTTGAATTTTGGGTGCTCCATCAATTCGGTTTCATTAAGATAAACTTTGCTATATCAGTCCATTCTTGTAATCCAAGATTGTGAAGGGAAGACCTTCTTTGCTATGGCTATTTCATTGTGTATAGATGCTGGAGTTATAATCCAAGATTATGAAGGAAAGACTTTCCATTGTGCACAACTTTTGTTCCATTAGCATTGATAGGAGGGGTGGCATGGTGTGCAGGCAGCATTTATATTAATTACCGTTAACAAGATTTCAGGATTTCAAAATAATAGTGAAAGGAGATTCTTCAATGGTTATTGAAAGAACGGAAGCAAAGGGACATACCACTCTGATGGCAGCAGCGGAAGCAATAGCTCATCGGCCGTCGAGGGCTACTAGAGTTATCAATGCGTCCACACCCCTAAGCCGCGGTGCCGGTAGAAGGAGGAGGAAGAGCCCTTCGGTTACCTCTGTGTCCTTCTCTCAGAAGACCTCTACTCAAAAACACCTTCGGTCTTATATTTAAAGGAGAGGAGCGGATAAGCCAGAGGTTTATCTTCCGAAGAGCCCCCTACTCTAGGACTCTTTGAATACTGAGTGGACGTATTAATTAGCACCCAGGCCAACAATACGTATTAATTAGCACCCAAGCCAACAATCTCCACTTGTCCACACAAAAACATAATAACCTCTTCTTTCAACTTGCAGTGCGGTGGGATGTGCGACCCGACGAAACTCACAGACAGTGACACATAGCGGATGAACTGCATTAAGTTAATAAATAACTACCGCAGTGAACCAGAATATAATCCAATCCCATCTGTGTCCTAGATAATCCGATTACACCTGATCAAGTACTCTCAACCCTCAAGAGATCTTTCCTGAACAGCGCTTGATCAAACATAAATCATAATGTTTGCATCCATAATCATATGCAACGTATACACATGATTGCCCGGGGAATGGATCACAAACATAAGGTGTGGTCGCGAATAACCTTTCTTGAACACTCATACCAGTCCATCTTTATCCAGTTAACTTCCTAGGATTGTCTCATGTGGCAGTATCAATTTCATGACCCTGAAGGACAAGGCTAAGGAAGTCATCCTGAACTCCAACTTCATGATATAGGTTCAAGTCCAAGGACACTACATAGTTGTAAGGCTCATACGGTAACGGAGAGGGAATATATCATGTTACTCTTTACTAGGTCATCTTAAGCATATGTAACATAATACATGTTACGGTGGAGCTCCCACTCAATGGGCCATGTCATATTCAAACACCGTACGAACACAAGTCCAGGCATCACAAAGTTGCCTGACTCGAGCACACTTTAATGCTCCAAGTTTGGCTACAACAGGCTTAGTACGATATAGTGGACATATCAAAATGCATACATCATGTATGTATGTATACCATACTCGACCCTCCTGAGTCTCATCTCAGTCCACACTGAGGCGACTATTATTATAATATATTCAGTTGTAATATATGTAGCCTATTTTACAACTTATGCATTCTGCAACTCATGCATTGTTACTCAAGCATATATAATGGCTATATTAGTCTCATCCTGCCCACTACAAAAGTGTCAGGGCGATCACCCGTGTGAGTGGGCTGATCTAAGCCTGTGGTATTTATACACATATATGCCTACAAATATGAACTCATCATAATAATGAAAATAAACATTTCATAAATTTTAACACATAGTCATTTATGTCCATACAATCCCTGTCTGACAAAAAAACATACACAAACTCCTACATAAGTCTAAAACATAACACAATTTGTCACACTCTATACAGACTTAGACCCCTCACATAAGCCTGGAACACATTCCTAGGAATAGGCTTCATCAGAGGATCAGCCAGCATCCTGCCAGTGGAGATATGCTGTAGGATAACCTCTCCTTGCTTGACCATGTCTCTAATGAAGTGATATCTGATGTCAATATGCTTGGTCCTTCCATGGTACTTAGGATCCTTAGCATATTGTAATGCTGCTATACTATCAGAACTGATCAGAATAGCCTCATGTGGAGTAGCTGATATCTCAAGAACCTTCTCAGCCACATAGTCTCCTGGACAGCAGCCGAACAAGCAATATATTCGGCTTCCATGGTGGACAGGACGGTACATCTTTATTTCTTACTGCACCAAGTGACAGCTTCACCTCCAAAGATAAACACATATCCTGTAGTGGATATATGCTCATCCCTATCACCTGCCCAATCAGAGTCACAAAAACCTTTTAATCTCAAATCTCTACCCTGATAGCATAGGGTGAGATTGGCAGTACCACAAAGGTAAAACGAAAAATTCTTTTCACTGCAACCCAATGAGCAAGTCCTGGATTACTTTGATATCGACTAACCAAGCCGACTGCAAAGAAAATGTTCATCTTTTCACACAATATAGCGTACATCAAGCTCCCTACTGCACTAGCATAGGGGATCCTGCTCATCTTTTCTCTCTCCTCATCAAGTTTAGGGCACTGATCGATGCTTAAAGTATAATCCTTCTCTATTGGAGTATCAACGGGTTTAGAATAGTGCATTCGGAATCGTTCTAAGACTTTCTCAATATACGTTTCTTGTGACAAACCAAGAAACCTCTTAGCACGATTCTTTAGGATCCTCACACCCAGCACAAAATTTGCCTCACCCATATCCTTCATCTCAAAGATAGAGGACAACCACTCCTTAGTGGCTTTGATCACTCCAATAGAACTCCCAGCAATTAGGATGTCATCTACATACAACGCCAAGATCAGAATCCCATCGTCTGATTTCTTAATGTACACACAGTGGTCCTCCTCAATAATATCTAAGCCAATCGATGTAATGGCTTTATGAAACTTGAGGTACCATTGCCTAGATGACTGCTTGAGACCATATATAGATCTTCTAAGGCGGCACACTTTGCCCTCCTGTCCTTTGGTCACAAAGCCCAAGGATTGATCCATATATATCTCTTCATCCAGGCTTCCATTAAGAAACGCTGTTTTAAAATCCACTTGATGTAGCTCCAAATCTAAATGAGCTACAATAGCTAGGATCAGGCGAATAGAGGCAAATCTCACCATAGGAGAAAATGTCTCCTCAAAGTCTACACCCTCCCTCTGGATATAGCCCTTCGCCACAAGACGAGCTTTGTACTTATCAATTGACCCATCAGCCTTGCACTTTATCTTAAGAACCCACTTATTTTCTATAGATTTGCGCCCAGGCGAAAGGTCTACCAAGTCCCACACATGATTCTTGGCCATCGATACCATCTCATCTTCCATAGCAGCTTGCCACTCACAATGAGCAGGTGAATCGAGCGCTTCTTCAACAGAAGCAGGCTCATCTGGATCCAACGAAGTGCAAAGAAACATATTTCCTTTGATCCCAAAATGTCGTCATGGAATATGACCACGTTTGCTTCTTCGTAACTGCGGATCTGGACCCTGAAGATCGCTCTCAGGTGGTGCATTAACCCTCATAGGTGAGCTCCTACTAGGCTCAGCTTGTGCGCTTCCATTGTCTGGTGCGACACTCCCACTGGGTCTAGCATTCCCACTATCTGTGGTGATCTCTGAGATAAGTCAAAAATCTCCTCCCTCGCCAGAGATAGTAGGAAGGTCCTTCTGTAACTCATACAGAGATAGGTCCTTTCTAATTTCACCAATGCTCGGAATTCATTCTCTAGAAACTCCATGTCTCTGGACTCCACTTCAGTCAACCCTCCATCATGATATGCACCATACATCACGTAACCCTTCGAATTCTCAGGGTACCTGATGAACACCTTTTTGCTGGCTTTAGGATCCAGCTTTCCCAACTTATGAGAGGCATTGTGAACATATCCTGCTGAGCCCCAAGGGCGCAAATGATCCACAGAGGGTCGCTTGCCATGCCATAACTCATATGGAGTGGAGGGTACCGTTTTACTAGAAACACGGTTAAGGATGTAAGCAGTAGTCAACAGCGCATCTCCCCAAAAATGATTGAAAGATTGTCTTGCGCCATCATCGACCTAACCATGTCTAGTAAAGTCCTATTGCGACGCTCGGCAACACCATTCTGTTGCGGTGTCCCAGGAATGGTAAGCTGCCTGCAAATCTCCTTTTTCTCACAGAGCCGCTTGAATTGCTCAGATAGATATTCGCAACCTCTATCAGTCCGGAGAGTCTTCAAAGACCTCTCCTTCTAATTTTTTACCTCAGCAAAAATCGCCTGAAACAATTCAGCGCTTCATAGCGGTGGGAGATCAGGTACACATACCCGAATCGCGAAAAATCATCTATAAATATGAGGAAATAGAAAGCGCCATGTCGCGCCTTGATACTCATGGGTCCACAGATATCAGAGTGAACTAGCTCTAATATGAGAGGCCCTAGTAGCCTTACCAAAAGACTTTCTTGTTGCCTTTCCTGCTAGACAAGACTCACACACAGGTAGACTTATCTTGGTAAGAGGGCCTAATAGCCCAGCTTTAGCCATACGTGCCATCCTATCTTGGCCCACATGACCAAGTCTGAAATGCCAAAGAAAATTATCATCACAGGCAGGAATAGAAGCACAAGAAAAAGAGGAGTAAGAAGCATACAATTCAACATCAAGTCTAAAGAACCCTTACGACAAATATCCACAAAAGGACAAAACACCATCCAGATAGACAGACATACGGTCACCAGAAAAACTAAAAGTGTAACCAAGTACCAATAGGGCAAGAACAGAACAAAGATTATACCGGATAGTAGGGACATACAAAACGTTATGTAGGATCAACACATGTCCACCACGTAGCGTAACACGATATGCTCCTACACCCAAAACCTGCTCATGCAGATCATTCCCAAGCACGACAAACTGGGTATCTATAGTTATCCGATGAAAATCCATAAAACCAGCTCGATCTCGCACTATATGTTTGTTTGCTCCCGAATCTACAATCCAATCCGGGAGCAAATCAGCAACTAATGCATATGAATAAACATAGAGAGAGCTTAATATGGAGCATACCTTCTTTGGCTCAATGTAATCACGAGCAAAATGGCCTTTAGCTCCATAATTGTAGCACTTAATCTTTGTCACATCTCTCTTGCCCCCTCGACGTCCTCTCTTAGGTTTGGCCATAGTTTTTCCTTTATATCCTTGAGCACTCATGTTACATGCCTTTCCCTTCTTTTTGTTCTTGGGCCTCGAAGACCCATCAGTAACCACATAGGTCGAAGGAAGGGAAGTCTCAATTCGCTCAGCCTCTAGCTCAAGGTGACAAGCAATATCCTCAAAAGTCTTGATGTACTAACTATGAGTCATCAAGAGCTTCATCTGACTCCATTGAGGGTTAGGCAGCGAATGAATCACTGCTAGGACCTGTTGCTCATCAGTAAGGTCAACTCCAGTAGCCTTCATATCCCTAATCATGTTTCCATCACACGAAGGTGGGTCGACATGGAATGATCGGGATCCTTGACATACTGTATGAATCTAAGGTTCAAGGCATGTAGCCTTGTGGCTGAAGTTTGACCAAACCTGATCTTGAGCTGGTTCCACATATCCTGAGCAGTCTGACAATGCTCAAAGTTGCCAATAAGATCATTGTGCATGCTACTCAACATAGTAAAGCGTGCACAATGATCTTTCTTGATCCAATTGTCATAGGCTTCCCGATCAAGGTGATGTTGCTCAGTAGTGCCAGGCGCTGGTGGTGTCATACAAGTTGTTAGGGTCTCCAAGGCTTCTAAGTCATTCAGCAGGTATTGGATTTTCCTATGCGACATTTTATAGTTTTGTCCATCTAGCTTCTCACCTTTGTTGAGATCAGCTATCACAGATTTGGAAGCCATCACACACACTGCATTTAGTCAAGCAAGGTATGGACATTAGGCACATATCAGTGTATACTGATATCTAGAAAAATAAGCAGATTATGAATGTTCCTTCTTATAAATGAGATCGAAAACTTCGCTATGCTCATAATCATCACTTATTCAATAAGATGGAACACAAAATCTGATAAGTTTCCATAGAACATATCTATGTAATCCACTTTAAATATTGGAACAAATCCGCATATCAACAAAAAAAAAACAACAACATGCATTTCCTTTTATGCACAAAGCACAAATATTCATGCATCTAGAAAATACGTAGCACTTGACATAAATACCCCTCATGTACTAAACATAAATTATTATGTCAACAGAAATAACAAGCAGAAATATGCATAATTGACATTTATACATGAAGCATAAATATTTATGTATCCAGGAAACATATTCGCCAAAATAGATAGGCTGACAATGATAGTAGTTATGCACAAAGCAGAAAACAACTTTTCTGCGGTTTTTCTGTTTTTTTTGTTTTGATTTTTCTTGATATTTCTGATTCAACTGGGAGTTCGCTGGCATAACGGGTTGAGCCACCCGTAACAGAGAACAAAAATCCCCCTGTTTTTCCATGAATTTATGGGTGGTGCCACCCGTAAACTCACGGACAGACGCCATGCCTGCCGCCCACATGGCGGCGGTGCACGGCAGACCCGGCCCCCTGGCGACAAGGATGGAGCTTGGGTGGAGCTTCGGTCGAGGAGGAGACCGCCGGCTGCCGAAGAGGAAGAGGGAGCCACCTGTAACCTCTCGACCACTCACCATGCCCGCTGCCCACATGGCGGCGGTGCACGACCGTCCCGGCCCCTGGCAACAAGGACGGAGCTCCGGGGAAAGGAGCTCTGATCGAGGAAGAGAGGCCGCCGGCCGCCGGAGAGGATCCGGTGGCCCTGCGTCCCTCGGACGCGTGGACAGTCGTCGTCCTTAGTGTTGCGGCGGACGGGGCATCCCCGGCCCACCGCTGGCCGGGGAAGAGAGGCGAGGGCCACCGACGACCGGTGGAGGCAACGCCGGTCGTCGGAGAGGCACCGATGGTCCCTGAGCGGCCACCGGTAATAACTCTCTGTGCTGCGGCTTTCATTGCCGCAGCCTCCTCTGTTTTGTTTTTATATATATAGGCTCCGGTGGTCCTCTGTTTTCATTTCTTCTTGTGCTGCAGCTCCCATGGCCACAGCTGAGGGGCAGGCAGCGTGCGACTGTCGTTGCCTGCTCCTCCACCTATCCCCATATCGGCCACCGCCCGAAGTATGGTGACGACCTATCCCCACGTCGGCCACCGCCCGAAGTGTGGTGACGGCCATCCTTCGCTTTGATACCAATTGAAAGAACGGAAGCAAAGGGACATACCACTTTGATATCAGCAGCAGAAGCAATAGCTCGTCGGCCGTCGAGGGCTACTAGAGTCCTCAATGCATCCCTACTAGAGTCCTCAATGTGTCCACACCCCTAAGCCGTGGTGCTGGTAGAAGAAGGAGGAAGAGCCCTTCGGTTACCTCTATGTCCTTCTTTTAGAAGACCTCTACTCAAAAACACCTTCGGTCTTATATTTAAAGGAGAGTAGCGGATAAGCTAGAGGTTTATCTTCCGAAGAGCCCTCTACTCTACGACGAACGTATTAATTAGCACCAAGGCCAACAGTACATATTAATTAGTACCCAGGCCAACAGTTATCTTCTGCATGTTGATATCCATTCTGGAGAGAGCTCCATGCTATTCTTCCAACTATCTCAGATTTGAAGTATGCTTGTGTATAGAGAAAAAAAATTAGGCTGTTGATTACTTGGCCAATTGGGATTTTGATTTCCCTCCTGCTCTGACTCAGTTGGCCAATGTTGATGCCCAATGAGTTTTAATTTTAAGGCCGTAGGCCCTTTCTTGTTGTTATAAATAATAATAATAATAATAATAATAATAATAATAATAATAATAATAATAATAAAATCCGTCTTTTCTGTTCCGAGGAGGATTTCTTTGCTCGTTTTCTTCGTTTTACCTCCTCCTCCTCCTCTCTCTCTCTCTCTCTCTCTCTCTCTCACACACACACACACACACACACACACACACACACACATATATATATAAAGGTCTAGCCGGATCTGATTTGGTTAATCCAGTCCCGCTGGGTCTCACAATAATCTTCCAGATATACATACGAAGTGGTAAAACCGCTTTACAGGCCCAGTTGTGTTAAATGCCTCGTAGTGGTAACTGCCCCAACCTCTCTCTCATGCTTTGTCTCTGCTGTATTCTCATTTCCTAGATAAGTGATTCCTTGGTTCCTCTTCTCTCTATAATATATATAGGTGAACCTCGCCATCTCCCACTCCCTCAAATGGAGGAACCAAGCCAATCTTCCAGGGGCAAGTCTCATTGTTCCAAAGAAAAAACACCTCTTTCTGAGGAGAGTGGTTGGACCTCCTACTTCTTAACATCGCAAGAGAAGGAAGCTTCTTCTCCTAGTGGTTTTTCTGCCAGTATTGGTGGTGGGTCTTCCATTGTCTCTGATGCCACTTCATGTGTCGCATGGAAGCCTCCAGTTCACACCGAGCCATCGAAGAGCTGCAAGAAGTTAAGCTTCAAAAAGAGGAAGGCAAAGGCAACCTTGAATGATGATCCTCTGGAGGATACTGCTAGCTCTCCTATTAACAGTCCTAAGGTTTGGATAGCTCAAGTATTTCTATTTTCCTGCCAATCTTAATTCTCTTACGCTTAAATCATTAATTAATATTGATGTTTAGTTTTATGGTTTAGGCTCCAACAATGTTCATCTTTTGAACAGGTCATTGATTTGAATTACTTGGGTGTTGATTTAGGGGAGGAGGAGGATAAAAGAAAGACATCTCCGGTAGCTTAAGTTTTTATGTCGGTTTTGTTCCTGTTTTCCTCTATATGTTGATTCGGTTTAGCATTACATTGTTTTATATTACATAACACGGATATCTTATTTTTGGTTTTGGGTGCAGAAAGAGTCTTGGTAGGGCTAATTGTGGAGAAGAAGAGATCGATGAAGTGAGTTTTAGTGAGAGAAAATTCGGGGGTCCAGAGCTGAGGAAAAGGGGACCATATATGCTTGGTCCCCCCCCCCACCCCCCCACCATTTGGAGGAAGTATTGGTGAGTGGTCTGGCTTCAATAGGTCATGTATCATTTTATGTGTTTGGTCATGTAAATATAAGAGCCTTGGAAGACCATGGAAGCAAATATAATGACAAACGGTTCAATTACATGGTTGAAGTAAAAAGGAAAGTTTTGGAAGATCATTTTCTAAACATGTCCAAACTAGCTTAATTTCCATTAACTGTGAGTATTTCTAGGTAATATACTTCCAATTTTAAGGATAACTCTAACCTGGAAAAAAAATACAATATAAGAATGCATTAATTCCACTGTGTTCCACTGTGTTACATGACAATGAAGGGAATAGAGTTTTTTTTTTTATAGCAATGCCTAGGATTTGTACCACTTGGATCTCCTAAAGGGCAAGGTCCCTGGGAGTGAGGTGCCAATGGATTGCGCAAAAACATGCTGGAAATAAGGAGGAGAAAATTAAACGTAAAAAATAGAGAATAAAGAAGCTTCATACAACTTATTTGGGATCAGTGGTATACAAATCCTCTTTCAAAATTCACTCATATCCTATTGACTAAATTCTTCATGGAGTCTTTCTCCTGTTAGAAAATTTCATATTAGCAAAAGGAGAAACCGCATATGTAGAGAAGGGGTAGTTATAAGAAAATTAATATATTGTAGTTTAAATATAGCTTCTTATCAATAAAAGTAAATGAGTAATTTTTAACTTCTAACCTCCATCTTTGGTGATCACCAAAATTCACTCATATCCATGATGCCTCGTTCCATAAAATAAAACAAACTATAGGGTTAAAAGCTAGTGTGAGAACTCCTGTTGGAATCTGATGATGGATTTTAGGCTTTCCAATGCATACCAGATTACAGTCATCTCAGTTTGCTAGGATTTGATGCAAGAACGTCCTTCCATGATGCAATAGCCTTCAGCCTAAGCAGCTATATTATAACTAGGGAAGATCCTATGTATTTCATTTAGATCCACCATCTTAGGGTATAGGATTCGCAACACAATCCAATCATATCCAATAAAGAAAAAAAAAAGGCTGATTTACATCTTTTTAATGCATCCGAAGGTTTGTTTATTATGATTGATCGGTTTCAGACATACCTATCTGGAGGTTGAGAATGTCAGGCAAATTCTGTAAGAGTATTGTAACAATAAATCTAGTCTACACACTAGGAAGTCTTTCCAATTAAAGTCTTACATTCTCTTTTCCTATTAAATTTCTATTGAAGCACTGTTAGACAACCTCAATCTGAAGGCCTTTTAATATATGAAGGTATGCAAAGGGAACACCCTTTCCATGTGCAAGGGCAAAGAGGCGCAGATGATTGGCTACAAATTAAAGCTTTGCAGTCTTTAGACTTTGAGAACATTCCCAAGATGTCTTTTAACATCCCAATAAGTTGACTTGACTTAGAAGAAGCACGGTATCATTTAACTTAAATTTTTTTTTATCCCCTCTTATATATCCTTCACCATTATAAATAATGTGGATTGAATGGATAAATTAATCGACTAAAAAATCCATTCATTTATGCCATCACCTTTGATCAGCAAAACTTGTTCTAAAATTTATGAGAAAGAGACAAGCTAACATGGTTTGTTTAATAAGACTTGGAAAAAGAAAAGCATAAACAAAAGCATAAAGAGCAACATGAATCCATTTGGCCGGTAGGATGGCATTTTTCAGCATGGTGATTATATTTTGGTAATGAAAGCTATAGACGACAATTATCAAAGCGTTGGATCCCACTGCATTGACATTGCGAAGCATATCACATGGCTCCAGTGTCTCGTTAGTTGGCTTGCAAAGGATATGGTACAGAGGCTCATGGCACACGGGATCTCTTTATTACGTCACTTATCCCCTCAGTTCTCGTGGCACAGTGAAAACGATAATAGGGAATTGAATTCCCGGATACTTTATGGCCGGAATCTATTTTCCAGTTTCAAGCATATATATGTTTGTGAAAAAGAAAACGATAAAGGATTATTTTGGCTGCATAAAGGCCGTGGGCTGAAGCTATCATGGACTACAATTTTCCAACGGATCACTGTTTGAACAAGAAATAATACATGCATGGAAAACATTTTGAATTACTATCATTCTTGTTATTAAAAGAACTACTTTATTTCGGTTTCACGGCACCTGTTATTACCCACTAGAATGGGATATGATAACACTTAGCCGCGAGAATTACAGTGCTAGCTGAAATTATTCTATATTTCATAATATTAAACGTAACTAAATTATGTACGTAAAGATTAATGTGTTGCAGTTAGGTTTTTGTAAACATTAATTACTCAATATTTTTTCAGAATATTACAAAACTAAATAGAGAATACCTTCTAGATGTTATTGGATGTTTCACATGCCTCCAAAATACTTAAAGGTGAAGTGCTGAATGTTTCACATACCTCCAAAATGCTTGTTAAGCGCCGGTGCATGCAAGGTGATGTGCGCAAAGTGCGGCATAAGGATCAAGCACCACTCACACAGCAATTAATCCAGTACAAAAGCTTTACTCACATTAATCACAGTACAACAGCTTTTTCTTTCTTTTCCATCAAATACTACTCACGCTAATCACAGTACAAAAGCTTTTTCTTTCTTGTTCAGAAAATACCAATCATAACATAAAAGCTTTTTCATTCTTCCTCACCAAATGGTGAGAGAGGAGATAGGAAACAGAAAACTTACGCGTTTTAGAGTCTTCTTTTGATTGAAAGATAAACTCGTCTTCATTCCATGTATGATTCAAACTAAAATTTAATTCGAATAAATTAAATTTGAATCAACGAATGGATAAAAATTATTCGTGTCCAACACTCTAAATCCCATAGTACAGGATCCTTCAGGTTTTCTATGAAACAAGATGTGCTATTGTTCCATATCCAATCCCAACACTTGAGATGAGGAATGTTTTAAAGACGTATATGATAATGGAATGGTACACTCCTCCCATGATGAGATGTTTCGTTAGGATATGAAACAATGATTTTGGGACATGAGTTGCTATATATAAACTTTAGTCAAGTAAGTGGAGGCAATTGCTTTGGACAAGCGATCCAAGAAATGTTTCACTAATTTTTGGTACGCTTCCGTTTTTTTTTTTTTTTGTGTTGCTTTCCATGATTCCATCGGGATGATGAACTTTTACGTTCTAATTAATGATGGCAACCTTGTTAGATCCTTCCAACCAGTCGCAACCATGCATGGGGCAGCACTTGCTAGGACAAAGGAGTGAGCTGGGCGCTGGCATGATCACTTGAATCTTAATTGGCATCTTGGTACCTTCTGATGCCAGGACTTAACTTTATTTGAAGCTTTTGGAAGATTCATACGCGGCAGCCCTTGACCCTTTCCATCTTCCCTTTTTCACTCATATTGTCTTGATTTCTAGCAGACTTATTAGTTCCATTCTTACATTTGATCACAAGCAACCAATTAAAATATATACACACATGACTGACAGTTAATGAAACCACTAGTTCCTATGTTGTTATTCCATTCAATCTCAACATATAGAAATGGTCCTTAGAAAGGAAGCATGGAATTTAATGAATTAAAATTTGAGGTTTCAAGCCTCTAAATGATTGATGAAGCAGTGGTCGTAAGAATAAAGCTAGATTTGAAAATATAGAAAAAAAGAAAAAGATAGGGAGGGAGGAGGGAACAAAGGTCCAAGTAAAGGATAAGAGTTAGGAAGGAGACACATGATGCGGATTCCTTCCCATCATTGCCACACCTAAATTATCACTTGTTAGCTAGGTGTTAGGATGCGTAGGTTCTCATAGTCCTATAGATGTATGGCGATGAGTAGGGATTTTCCTCCCTAATTTATATGCATAAATATATCTATGTGCTAATGTATGTATGCATGTATTCACTTTGAGTGGATACTTGCTCGTGATTATTAATTTATTCATTTAGGTGACTTTCTAAAGCAAATGGTTTTCAAACAATCAAAGCATAAGAGCATGCTATACAACACAAATGATCAATACTTTTTTTTTCTTTTGTGGAAAAAAATGATCAGTATCTTATTGTACAGCAAACAAAGATAATGTTTTATGGACTCATTTAAAATGTGTCAAGGAAGCAATCCTTCTTGTGGTGTTCTAGGTTTCCTACTCTCACATGCTATCTGAATATAAGTAACCCTATGATTGAACCTCTCAGTATGAGTAGTCTTTGGACTAGCCTCAAGCCCTTAGTTTGGCTTTTATGATCATGCTTATAAATATTCTAATGGATGCTAGGTTCTCTTGAGGGAACATTCTCTTTATATAACTAAAGTTCACAGGATCAGTAAAATGGGTAAGATTGTAGATATATAGTCTTGCTATCATGCATCTTTTAGGCATCTGAATACAGTATTTGTTGCTGCTTAATCATCTATTTCATTGGTTCTAGTGGCTATAAATCTAGCCACTTCAGGGAAGTTCATAGTGGATTTTGGATGCTTGTACCATCAAAGACAAGACATCTAATCCTACTCCAATTAATGCAATGATAACACTGCTACATTTCAATCCAGAACTCATACCTATCTATTTTTCTTCAGCTTTTAGGCTTATCTTCATGTCATTTTCCATGTCAACTGTTGTAATAGGCATCCACATTACTATTTTATGATTATCTATATGGAATAATTATGATGCAATAAGAATCCCTTTTAAATTATTATGAAAGGATAAGAGTTCTTATTTGATTATGAGGGAATAACAATTATGCGATCAAAGAGAACCTATTTTATGGGACTAGGACTCTTATCTAATAATCCTTATGAATAGAGGAAGAGACCGACTACTTCAACGGCTAAAAAATTATGTGCCTTCTCTCCAAGTATGGAACTATTACTTGAATAGGCTTTACAATGATCGAGAAAGACCATTGCATGTATGTCAAAAGAATTGAGAAAAGAGTTTTTATTCTTTCACTATATATAGATGATATTCTACTAGTCGAAAATAATATGAAATTAATCATTACCACTCAATGGTGGTTGTCCTCTATATTTGAGATGAAGAACATGGGTTGAGCAAATTATGTATTAGGTGTTCAAATTTATAGATATCGCTTCAAAAGACTCCTCGGTTTGTCTTAAGAGACTTACATAAGAAAAAATTTAGAATATTTCCGAATGCATAATGCCAAGCCCATTGATTCTCCAATGGAAAATGATCATATTCTTAGCGCTGAACAATGTCCAAAATCAAAGAAGAGAAAAAGCAGATGGCCAAAATTCCTTATGCTAGTGCATTTGGGAGTTTGATATTCACAATGATGTGTACTTGATCTGATATTTTTTTGCTATTGAGATGGTGAATAGATATTATAATAATTCTAATACTGCTCATTGGTAAATAATTAAGAGGATTTTTTGACATCTATAAGAAACAGAGAACCTTGCCCTATGCTATTATGGTGGTGATCTAAAGTTGATTGAATATAGTGATACTAATGGATCCGCCGATAAAGATGAGCGCAAATCCACATCATAATATGCATTCATATTAGGTGGTAGAGCCGTTTTATGGTGTAGCAAGAAACAGTGCTATGTCACCTAACTCATGATGGAGTCAAAGTGCATTGCTTATACAATTATAGTTTAAGAGGCTATATGTTGAGGAGATTCTATAGAACTTGAGCACAATGGCACATGCAGATGACGACATTGAGATTTATTCTAGTAATACCATTGCAATAGCTTGTGCAAGGGATCCCAAGTATCATGAAAGGTCAAAACATATCGACACCAAATATTACTTCATTCGAAACATAATTGTACAATGATATGTTATTCTTAAGTATATCTCGACTAATGACATGGTTTTAGATCCTTTTAGCAAACTTCTCCCTAGAGATGTTTTTCATAAACATGTTAAAGGTTTAGATTTGTATAAGATTTGACATTTTCTGGACACCATGAACTTAATATGATATGGATATTCTTTTCTTTCTATATTTTGATGCTTAAATTAGTGCACTATATCTTTATAAAATAGAATTTCATTAGGCTTTGATCAGCCTACTCACATAAGCAATCGTTCTGGTGCTGAGAGAGCAAGCAGGATGAAATATTTTGATCACATTAGAATGCTTATGGCAATGCAATAGTGATCATCTTAGTGCTTAGCTAGCAACTAAGATTTAAATATATGTCGACTTAGTAAAACTAAGATAAGACTATATGAATCGAAAACAAAAGAATTAACATATTCATTTAGCCTGTAAATAACTGAATGTGAGATTTCAAAGAAGGTATTATGAGAATGACTGTTTTGAGATGCTTAGGTTAGGCACTTGAGGAGCAACTGAATCAAGATTCATATAGCATTATCAACCTGAAAGGAACTCCATCATAGCATACATATTATATTGGATGTGCTATAAATCGTTCATTAAGGAGTGATTGAACATATTCCTGCTTCATCACTATATAAGCCTTACGAACTTAAGAATCCTTGTTTGTGCCCTTTGAGGCTTAGAACTATGCCATGAAGTCGACACTTGATGACACTAGTTTAGCATATTATCCAAGGGCCATAAGTCATGCGGTCTAGCGGAGTATGTCTAAGAAAGCAGTTAGGGGTAAATGGATTGGTACAAGAGGCTAAGAAAAAACTAATTGGAATCACACTTATGATTTGTAACTCATTGCTTGGACAGTTAAGTTAGATAAGAAATTTGATTAATTATGAGCATAAATGCATTAAGTGAAAGGTCAAGCATAGCTCTATATTATTTTGAGGAATTAGAGATATTTGATCTAGTGTGGCCAAATAATTTAGGGTACATGACAAGATATTGAGTTATAATATTATGTTAATATGGTGGTGACTTAATATAATACTTCTCACCTTTATTTTTCTCATTTGATCACACGTTCCATTTCTTGCATAAAGGAAATCAATGGATGAGAGATCATTTGAGAATGCACTTTAATGCCAAATATGTATGAGTGCTAGATGTTATCATAGGCATTTTTATTGTATTTTGTGTTTATCTGTATGGGATAATTATGATGCAATTAGAGTCTCTATCTAAATTAATCATGAAAGCATAAAAGTCTTTATTTGATTATAAGGGGATAATAATAAAGACCTTGTTTTATGAGACTAGGACTCTTATATAATAATTCTTATAAATAGAGGATGAGGCTGACTACTTCAATAATTAAAAAAATACATGCGTTCTCTCCATGTGGAAAGAGATCTCGCCATTAATTTTTCTTAAGTTACCATCTTTATCCTAAGATTTGGAAAAGCTTATGGGTGACTTTGTAGCTATCACACAAGAAGAGAAAGATACAATAAGATTTGTAATACAAACATAAGACAAGAAATATATAACAAGGTTTGCAATATAAGCCAATGATTTTAACCTTTTTATTCAATATTATGATAGGTATTTTGCGTTCTTTGTATTCTTTTATATTTTTACCAGCATTAACTTTAGCAAAAAAACTGAGTGGGTAACACAATTGATGACTGGTCGAACTATAAGTAATCTTTGTCATTTGTACTATTCCAATGAATACAATTCTTTTAGTGAAGACTCATAGGCTGCGTTTGGATGTCAAAAAGTTATTCTGAGAATAGGGATATGAATTCCGTAGGAATAGCTTATTCCCTTTGTTATTCTAGATTTCTGTTTGAATGAAAATCTGGTATTCCATGTTATTCCAGTGTAATTAATGCAGTGTTATTCCAAATGATGTTTGGATGACATGGGAATAAGCATGTATTCCAGTAGGAATAGATGAAGAATTTTTCTGAAATTCCAAAGATACCCCTTCCAATAAAAATGGTTTATTAATTTTATTTTTAAAATGACATGAATAAATTATTATTTATAAAATAAGGTAAAATTAATTATTTTTAATAAAATAATATAAGAACATACTTAATAAATTATTTTATATTAATAAAGAAAAAAATAACATACATAATTTATTATTTTCTATAATAAATTTATTTAATTTTAAATTATATTATAAATAATAAATTAATTTATTTAATTGATCAAATTATTATTTATTAATAAATAAGGTAATAAATTAATTATTATTAATAGAATAATATAAGAACATACTTAATAAATTATTTATATTAATAAAGAAAAAAATTAACATACTTAATTTATTATTTTCTATTAATAAAATTTTTTAATTTTAAATTATATTATAAAAATTTATTTAATAAATTTAATTGAATAAATTATTATTTATTAATAAATAAGGTAATAAATTAATTATTATTAATAAAATAATATAAGAACATACTTAATAAATTTATTTCATTTTAAATTATATTATAAATAAATTTATTTAATTTATTTAAATGACATTATAAATAAATTTATTTAATATTTAATTTAATGCCATCGGTGCCCCTGGAATAGCTACAGTGGGAATAGGAGCTATTCCATCCAGTACCATGGAATAAGAAATTGGAATAAGAAGGGTTGACTAGAATAGCTAATCTAGTGGGGCCCACACACCTTTTTCCTTCTGTTTGAGGGAATAAGGGGGAATAAGGGCCTATTCTAGGCCTTATTCCCCCATCCAAACATTGCCATAGTGAATACCACATTTCAAATGTTTAATTTATTCTCCGATCTAGCATTTGTAATATTTAAACAACTTTGTCTCGAAAATAAAATCAGTTTATATGAGCCATATGGTGAGAAGGTAAGAAATGCACTGGTTTTATATAGGCAAATAAAGATTGCAACCCTAGAGTTTGGACATAGGTCACTAATCAAAGGATTGACCGGAGCAACATTTTTCATATAAGATGTGGAAGTAATCATGATAGAAAATATAAAAGATAGCTTGCTTAAATTATTTTATCATTAATAATTTAGAAATTAAAAGTTCCTGATAAAGAAAATATGATAGCGGCATGAGCAATAGCAAGCTCAACAATCAACAACCAGTTGTTGAAATGTCATGTTGCTTCTATGAATGACTTACATGATTGGTTTTCAGAGTTGATCAGAGACCTCTGTTATCAAAGCATGTCTTTTAGTTGGTTGCTTTATAGAAAATCATAATCTTTGTTATACAATTAGTTTAATCAATTGGCAAATCATGAATTAGCCATGAACATATTCATAGGGACCCATTTAATTATGCTGTCTATGTTGAATCCAAATGAAATTATGGGAAACAAAAAACATGATATGAAATCACAATGGGAAATGGTTGGGGACATGTTCAAGATAAAGATTTCCCTTTCGCAGAGAGAAGAGAGATTTCAAATAATATCTTTGACTTTGGGATACAATTATTAGCTATAATCGCAACCTTAAAAGATTTTCAAATAAGTTAAAAAGAATTTCTGGTATCAAAAATAAAAAATGAAAGGTAATTTTCTCATTTTAATCGAAACAAACTTCATTTATTAAGATTAGAAGGGAATATATAATGAATCGTTCCTCTAAATTAAAACAAACAAACCAAGGCCTTGGGATCTGTGCACTCTTCAATTCCTTGCTAAAATTTTGAAGGATAAAGTTATTCTATGCATTTGAAGCAAAGAAGATCATTAGGTCATTAGTTGGACCACTGGATCATTTATTCAAGCAGGATTTATATTAAAACTATTTAAACGTTAAAAATATAAAATATATTACTCAATTTTGAATATGCATAATAATTTTTAAGTTACGTTACATAATGCATTCCATATTGACACTTTATATAATACATTCCAATTCGCCACTCTATGCCACTCTTTGCTTAAAACAAAAGTACAAATAAATAGATCATTTAAAATTTCTAATAAAAATAAAAATTTGATGCAAAAAAATATATGAAATTTATTGATATTTTAACATTATAAATAATAAAATTTAAGAATATCAATAATTAAAGTAAATATATAAAATTTTCTATAATGTTCTACTAAAGGAAAAAAGAATTGATTATGTTTTTATGAAAATAGTCAATTATGATATACGTATATAAAAATACCATCAAAATATAATGACATAGAATGACCATAAAAAAGCATTTAAACAGTTTCTAAACCAGGCTTTAGTTGTTTGAATACTAGCTAAAGCATCATTTTAAAGGTTCATCATATTTTGATATTTTAATTAGTATGATTCCATGATCCGTAGCATGAAGAGACATGTAAATTATTGTTCATATATATTTTCCTTTGTTTTCTCACCACTAGGTGGCAAAACTCACCTGATTGTATGAAGTCTACAAAATTGAAAATTTCAACTGGATTGATACCATAAATTTAGGCCATTGTACTCCTTCCAAGTAGACCAGGGCCGAAAAAAATTTTGAGAGCTCACAAACTAAAGTTGCCTAACAGTTTGCAACCTGTTTTTTTTTTTTTTTTTTTTTAATATTTGAGAAATATATTCCTACTTAATTCTAGAAAGGTTATGAACAAGTCAGAATTGGATATATAACCAACAGAGACGACACAATTTTTCACAAGCGTTAGAGAGTAATTAGGTAAAGTGGTTTGGATTTCTAATTCTCCATTAAAGATGAATGAAGTACAGTGGATATCATGTGCCTTTGAGCTCAGGTCTTGTCATGGATTAATTGGGAATCCAACCACCGTCCTTGTTTCACCAACAAGGTTCGAAATAAAGGGCTTTAAGCGTAGGGTTATTTTCTTTCAATTGATATTTATCCATCTTTTTTATCGATTATAAAGATAATTAACTTTTATAAAAAAAATCATGTTCATCGGATATATTATTTTATTCAAAAAAGGTCATTTGTGATGTCCTTTTCAATAGTTTCACATTAAAATTTGAAAGTTGGTTATCTTGTGGACCCAGATCGTTACAATATGGTATCAAAGTCATGCATCAGTCGAAAGTGCAGGAGTTAAGTTTTACACAGGGCAAAATGCTATATCGATGGGAGCCACCTTTTGAACCTGTGGAGGCCACAGAGTAAAATGCTACGTTGATGGAAGCCACCTCTTGAATCTATGGGGGCCACCTCTAGAATCCTGCCCTTTGTAAGAGGATAGATTGTGATGCCCCTTTTAATAGTCCCATATCGAAAAATTAAGGTTGGTTGTATAGTTTATAACCCATTAAGAAAGATAAAAAAGTACCAAATGAATTCTTTTGGACTGTGATGGTCTAAATTGATGTGAATTATCCATCTTACTTTCTTATAATGAAACGAATTTGTGGGTCCAAATCGTTACACCATCAAAACTTTGTTAGTGTATTTATTTAGCTTCGTAGCAACGGAGAGTGAATGTTTGATGCTGTCTTCTAGTTGGGGGTGGGGTACTGTTATTACCCTTGGCTTGGTGCAACACACTGTGTGGTTTGGGTTTCAGGTCAGATTCACATGGATTCCAGCCATTCGGATTTCAGCTATTCCGGTGGGCGCTTATCCCTGGATGCAGTGGAGTTTTAGGTTTGTCATCAATCATTGCAACTGGAATTTTTTAGCCTCTTGCTCAGGCTATTAGCATTATTATTATTTTATTGTTGAGACTGGGGCTTGTCATGGAGGATGGGACCTAAGTCTCATATCATATGTTTCATGTTAGGTTTACTCTCATTATCCGCAAGTAATCATGACCAAGCATCAGTTCTGTCATTCAAACCAATCAACTGGTTTTACTGGTGATTAGGAGAACTGAATCTCATATTAATTCAATTCTTTAATTGCACCAGTTGTACAGTATTGACTTAATTAAAATTGAATGAATCAATTGATATTTTTTTTTTTTGTTGATGGTAATCTATTATAAATCAATAAAATCAAATTGATTTTCATATTCTTTAATATTACTTTTTAACAAATATAATTTAAATATCATCATTATTTTCTAGGAGCTTTTTTTAGCGTAAAACCCTCTTCCCCCTCTTGTTTAACCAGCCTGACACTCTATCTCTCATACCTCTTTTTTTTTATTTAGAAATTTAAGATAATTTTTAAATATGAATATGGATATTATATTTTATTTAAGTTTCTATAATTTAATTTTAAGAATTTAAATTTTAAGCTATCAAATTACTTAAATTTTATTAAGAAAATATTTTTAAATTATCATAGTTTTATTTTAATTTGAATTATATTTAATTAGTCATGCAGTATGACCATCAATCCATTAGTATATAGGACTATTGAACCATTAGCCTTGTTCTTTGACTAAGTTGGCGTCCAATCCACTTCTAATAACTATGTTGTGGCTTTACTCTCTCTCGATCAAAGAGTACTCAGGTTTGCTTGCTAGATTGTTTTCAAACCAAGTTTCAATGACTAGGCAAGGATTTGAGTTGATTATTTCAGGCCCAAGGTTTAGTTCATTGTTTTGTAACGATAGATAGACCTCATTGCTTAGCCAACTTAATTTCCAAGTTAACACGGCCCATGTGTCATTTATTCTTTGGTGGCAATTTTCTTCTTGAGGTAAGTAGAGGTTAATTATTTAGAAATAATTTTATATTTTATGATTGATGATGATTCAAGATTTTCATGATATATAAAGCACGATGATCTTATATCAAAATTTTTAATCACTATCATATATAAAACGCAATGGTCTTATATAGATCATCCTAATATAAAGAGCAGACATGATCTAAGATCTCCTATCTTGAATTACCAAATGCTCTTATAAGAAAATCATGAATCTAAATGTTATCATATCTGGAAGAAAAGGATAGGATAAACACCATAATTTATTTGCTAAGAAAAAAAAAAACATAAAGAATACATCTAAGAAAAACTTTAAGTATAAAAAACAAATTAATCATTTTTTATTTCATAAAATCGTCGTAACATAATGCTTCATATAATGTTGGCGCATTTTTATCATGGTCCCTGTAGAAAACGCGTTGCATGCTCAACTTCAGTGTTTTTTTTGCCAAATTTGCTGGAAAAGGAACACAATTTGATTTCTTTGGAAAATACGAACAAAATGTCGAAATATTAAATACTATGAATCTATCTATAAAAAAAAAGAATTTACCGTCAGTTCATCAATCATTTTGCCTGCCTATATAGAAAAGCTGGCAAATTACTTTCAATTATTTTCCTCGTCTCATAGGACAAGGATCAGCTTATGAATTTTTTTTTTTTTTTTGGAAGCTTCTATTTGCACAGCAAAATTTGCTCTCGGCACTTCCTTAAATTATTAAAATAAATTTAATTTTTAAGCTATCCTTAAAACCCTCCCGCAATGTCCTCTCCTTCTCGGTTCGCTTCGATAGTCTCCCTTTCTTGGCTCTTCCATTCGTTTCAATGCTCCTTTCCCTTCTTTCATTTGCTCCGATAATTTTTTCCTTTCGGGCATCAACCCTTCTTTTTGACTTTTTTTTGTCTTGATAATCACGAAAGAGGGAAAAGGATTGGAGCATCAGAGCGAACAAGAAAGAAAAGGAACACTGGTGGGGTTATCAGAGCGAATGAGAGAGCTGAGGAAGGAACTGTCGAAGCGAATCGAGAAGGAAGGAGGCATTGCGTGAGAGTTTTAAGAATAGTTTAAAAATTAAATTTTTTTTAAAAAAAATTAAGAGGAGAAGAGGGGTAGAGAGCAATTTTTGCTCTGCAAATAGAAGTTTTTTTTTTTCACTTGCTTATAATGAAGGGTAAAAAAGAAAATATATTATTTTATTTTTAGAAGAAAAATATAAAGTATATATTGACGAAGATTATGTTGCACGCGACGAGGAGGCAGCACAGGACCGCATCCATCTCTTCCCATCAATTTCTGCTACCAAACGAAATCATTGAAAGATGAGCAGACAGTACACATTCCCATGATTTGTTGTACACAATTTATTAAGAGCCTCAAATCGACACGCGACCTAACTGGTGTTTTGCCCAACCCTTTGAAAACAATGGGCCACTAAGGTGGATTAATCACGAAAAAAGTCTTTGGCCTAAAAGGCTGTACCACGCCTGATGATTGATGTTCGACACATACATATGCATACTAAAAACAAAAATAATTAATATTTGATGCATGCGCGTGCATGCTAAAAAAAAAAAAAAAAAATCTTTGATGTGCACGAATGCATTGTGCGCTAATCATCGAGTGCGATACGCACGACCTGCACTGCATCTAATATACAAAAACTTTTTCTTAATCATGATGTCAAAATTGATACCTCCATTTAAACATATGAGAAATAATGGGTCTCCACAAAGCCCAAGACCAACAACCCATATTCAAAGAGGCATGGTTTTTTTTTTTTGATATAAATGGACGATCACACAATCCTAGTGCGAGTTAGCCTAGATAGGTTAGAATACAATATTTTTTAAGTACAAGGGGACAGAGGTGATCATCCTGATTCCATATCCAAAACCCAACATGACGGACTACAGAGGCTGCCACCCAATCAGCTGCAAAATTAGCCCCACGATAGATATGCTGGATCTGAGCTCTGTGGACTTTCCGGAGGATAGACCAAATATCATGAAACAACGGATTGACGGAGACATGGTTGCATCCTTCCTTTCGAAGCTATCGGATGACAGTAAGAGAATCTCCCTCGATGAGAAGACTGTGAATATGAAGAATCCGAACTGCATAGGATATACTGGCCTAAGCTGCATAAAGCTCAGCCATAGAGATAGAGAAGTAAAGGATACCAAAACCATCCGTTGACAGTAACTCTCCGTCATGCCTCCGGATAATAAAGGCTGAACCAGCTAATTTTTTTCGGATACTTCCATCGAAGTTGATTTTAATAAATCCTGAAGAAGAGCTTTCAAGAGATAAAAATTGTATGCTCGCTGCCAAAGCAGCCAAAAAACCCTAGAGGCATGGGTCTTTTAGTGCTAGGAAATAAGCAAGTTGGCATTGTATTTAGCTTCAGACCATATAATTTGATCATAGAAGTCATTTGGCCTAAAACAGCCTAACCCCTAACCCCTTGCTTTATTGCCAAAATGCCACCCTACTTTCTTTTTTCCTCATATTTTCTTACCATTTTTCCATCATTCTTTTTTTTTTTTGAAGAAAAAAATCTTAATCGGGTTATCATTTTTTAAGTTTTTCTGTTATTTTCTGGTCAATGATATAAAAGCGATGAGGTGTTATAGATATTCTTAATTTTAAGGGAATATATATATATATATATATATATATATATATATATATATATATATATATATATATATATTCTATTTTTTATTTAAAAATTGGGTGGCTTCTAATTATTTGCCATGAAAATATTCGAGGGATGCTTATCAAAAACCAAGCTTCTATAACCTTCTATTCTCTGGGTTAATTCAAACTAGCCAGGAGATGGCATTGGGTGCCACCATGCATGGTAACAAGAATGAAATCTTGAAGGCCAAACTTAAGATCATGTGACTCAACATTCGATTGATCAAAATGCGACCAATTATGACAATATTCTTATTAATACATTGAATGCGACCAAACGCTTGCAAACATTGCTTATTACTGGAAGAATAAATGAAACGTTAATTAAACATTGGTTATCATAATAAACAGCTGGCATCTAATAATCTAATTAAACTATTTTGCTGTGCAAATATTTATTATAAACAGTTTCAGTGCGACCATGCAAAAGACTCTTGCAAATTTTTTGATGATAATCTACCAAAAAAAATGCCCGTGATGTTTATCTCTTTTTTTCAGCAAATTAATTATACAGTAATCTATAAAGTAATAACCTTGTGATGTCGTAGATATTTGCTTATGCTAACCAGTTCCAGTAAATCATACTTATAAATATTCGATGCTTAGGCTTTATCGCTCGAGCAAATATATATATATAGGGACGTCCAAACCTGATCAAGATGGGCTATCACCTCATTTTGCATGGACAAAATCGTGCAGTGAATTGAGGCCCTGCAGGATAAGCTGGCAACAATTGGAGGAGATAGATAGAAACATGTCTTACCAGATGCACACAACCATATATATGTCTCTCCTATACTTCCCGGTGGTCCAAGCATCATATTGTTGAAAATGGTTTTCTTAAGTAGTGTTTGATTCATAAAAAGCTATTCTTGGGTAAATGTATAGGATAACATTTATCTAGAGAATAGCTCAAGGAATAACCACTTTTTAAAATAACAGCTTTGCTATCAAGGGATAACTCTAGTTATTCCTCAGTCCCTAAGAAATAAGTTCAGGAGATAACCCATGGGTGGATATCCGCTCTAGTTAAACTTTTTCAGAACTATTCTCTTAGTTATAGCTTTTGGGAATAAGAAAGGATATTCGGGGATATTCCCTTATTCCTCATATCAAACACGGCCTTAGAGTACGAGCAAATGAATCAAAGTGAACTGATTGGATACCAACTCAAAAAGTTCCCAAATCCAATTAGACAATCCAAAGATCAATTGAGACTTAGTTTCTACATTTGAACTGAAATAAAAAGGATAATTTGAGCTTTGGATTGGCCGTTGGGTTCAATCCAACAGCTTAATTTGGCTCTTTGGCCCAATTTGCAACAATATAACTGCATATTGAGTAAAAATCAGCACATCGTTCGACTCTCTAATTTAATTGGCAACAACTTCATTGTCAATTAGGACCCAATCATCGGAAATGGAATCGAATTTATCAATTGGACTCAACCAGATCATACAAGGTAATAATAGGGATGGCAATTTTTTTATTTTTTTTGTTTACTTTGCTGGTACCATTTTTAACGAGTCGAAGAATTTCCGATTTAAACAGCTTAATGGGTAACGAGATTTTTCGTTAATGGCTAAACGGATAAACGGTCCAGAGGACCATATTCTCCGCCTCATCCCCGTTTACCCGCTAGCTTTATATAATATATATATATATATATATATATATATATATATATATATATATATATATATATATATATATATATATATATATATAATATAATAATATAAAATAAATAAATATATATATATACATTTGAAATGCAATTAGAATTTGATAGATCATTTCCTATCTGGTTTGTTACTGTGTTAAAGTTAATGGTTAATATATTAGATGTATCAATATCAACGATTGGTTATTGACGATTGAATATCTATTTTATCCTAAAAAAATTATTTTTTTAAATTTTTAATAATTTATAAATTTAATAAAATAATTTTACTTTTTTATGTAAATGAGCAAATGGATACTTAGTGGGTACCCATTTGCCTGATCGGGTATTTTCGTCCATGTCCCGTTAACTATAATGGCTTAACGGGACGGGGAACGGGAATGCTTTTTCTAACAGAAATGGGACCGATATAGACTACCCCGAGCCATTCCCAGACCGTTGCCATCCCTAGGTAATAACTTAGAATCAATGTCCCGGTCCGATTGCTAATATTTAATAACTAATTATGACCAAATTTTCATGAAACTAACCCTATGGATCTATGTAAATGGGCTAGTATAATTGGTTCAGATGGATTTGATTTGAGCAATTGAATTTTCTTGGAGAGCAGGGGCAAGTCAGTACCAAAATAATTTAACTACGAATTTTACAAATATGTAGTAAATTGAAGAACAATCCTTGTGAAGGATTATTTGATTACGTGGCAACCAGAATGCAGCTTTTGTCCTTGGGGAAGGGTAACGGGCCTATCAAAAGAACGTAGAGATAATAGTGGA
The DNA here is from genome assembly GCA_900491605.1 of Calamus simplicifolius. Lineage (NCBI taxonomy): Eukaryota > Viridiplantae > Streptophyta > Magnoliopsida > Arecales > Arecaceae > Calamus > Calamus simplicifolius. The sequence goes on from UESW01004260.1 coordinate 618,765, forward strand.
TGGAGTAATATCATTTCAGATTCATTTTGGTAGCCCAATCCACCACACAACTCGGATGATTAAAACTCAACTAGAGGACTTATTTGAAGCGATTGAAATGAAAGTTTTGTAATGGTTGGCTACATTTCTGAATCGAAGGTGTCATGCAAATCCTTTAAGACATCACCTATCTCGATCGAGAGAGATTCAAGCACTATCATATGGCGGGAATTTCTATTTGCACCGCTCCAATTGCCCAGTACACCCCCTTCAATTTTTTTTAAAAAAATTCTAAACTACCTTGGCACCTCCTCCCCTCCCTTCTCTAGCATCGGCGCCCCCTCTCTCCTCCCCCCTTTCTGGAACCGCTCCCCACTTTTTCTTCGGCCTCTGTGTAATCCCCTAGAATTCTCAACTGCTCGTGAGAGTTATCACGAAATCAGATGATAGACTCTAGATATTTAGATTTCAAGTATGTCTAATTACAGAGTCCCTTGATTTGGGGACTCTGCAATGCCTATAAGAGATGGTGTAGAACCCTCATTCCAACCATACGTGGAAGCCCCCTTCTCATCATCTCCTCGTGCGGACTTCTTTCCCAGCGTGCTTGTCTCTGGTAAGTCCTCTGGCCATGCAGTGAGAGAGAAAAGGATTGAGAGAGAGAGAAAGTTAAAAAAAAAGAAACGAAGAGGAGGGAGGAGCCGGGTTACAGAACCCAGCTCTCTCCCCTTCCCTTCTCCGTGACATTGGTTCAGGCCCGGCGGCGTGCCCGCCGCCTCGCCGAGCCTGAGCCCCGGCCGATGACCCCACCGGCACCGGGGGCGGCGTCTGGTGGGGTGCCGGAGAACAAAGAGATAGAGAGGAGAGCGGAGGAGGAAGGGAGACGTGACGGTGAGAAAGAGCTACCATCGGTCCGATCCTTGGTTCGGGCCCGGCGGTGTGCTCGCTGCCTCGCCGGGCTTGGGCCTTGGTCGGAGACCTCCACCGGCGCCGGGCGTGCGTCCGGTGGAGGTCCGGCCGGCCATGGTGGCCGGCCGTGCCGCCGGCGTAATCCATAAGCCGCGGAAACAGTGAGAGAGAAAGAGAAGGATAAGAGAGAAATTAGAGAGAGAGAGAGGAAGGGAAGGTCGGCTGCGGCAATGGCCGGCTTTGGTCCGGCCAATGGCGGCCGGACCGATGCCAATTTGGCCGGAATTGGCGCCGGCACCGTGGAAGACACGCGGAAGAAGAAGAAGAAAGAAAGCTTTAAAATAATAAATTGTAGAGAGAGAGAGGGTGGGGGAGGCTGGCCGCAGCGGCGGCCGGCCACGGTCCGGCCAACGGCGGCCGGACTGCCTCTAATTTGGCCGGCGGTGGCCCTGGCCGCTGGCACGGCATCCGGCTCCTCTGTTTCTTTTGAAACAGAGGAGCTAGGTTAATAGAGATTAATGGGCTGATTGGGCCGTCTGTTGTTTGGGCCTTGTTGGGCTCTCTGAGCCCAGTTTGAGCAGCATTTTGGGCCCTGTATCGGGCCGAGAATGGCAAAGTAAATATATGGCCCGAATCAGGATTGATTCTAGTTTCTGGGATAATTTTATTTCCCTATTTGGGTGTATACATTGAGAGATATTCAAGCCCAAAGTTGGGCCCGTGAAGTGGTTTGGGTAGAGTTTAAGAATTATTTTATAATTCAGATTTTAGAAATTTAATAATGAAAAACGATTCTGTAGGTTCCCAGGAGTCCAATTAGCTGGGTTATCAAGTGAAATTCGTGTACTGTGGTAAGTAAGTCAAGTATTATAATTTTATTAATTATTTAATTTGTGAACTGTGAAATTACAGTTAAATATAATTATGTTAATTTGGCAAAATCATGTTATTACTATGATAATATGTAATCATGATAATGACAGTAAAACTTTATGTGTCACCGCGGTTCTCATATGACAGATTCTCACATGACAGATTATCACATGATAGATTCTCACATGACAGATTCTCACATTATCACATGACAGATTACAGATGACAGATGACAGACACTGGTACCAGGACCCTTCCTCTTAGGGGATGTTTAAGAGGGCTACACATGATGTGTATTATAGGGCCGTGGGACACATAAAGAAAAATAATGACAGTATAAACAATGTAATTGTTATTGAATTAAGCTAATTGATCTGATGACATGAACCTAATGATAGCCTGATAAATGAATTTTGAAATTATATTAGGCTTACTTATTGAGTGTGAGCTCATAAAATTCTCATAATGTTTTTCAGAGCCTCAGGAATGAAGATGGATAATTGAGATAGAAGGAGTTTCTATTAAGAAGACTTAGTTTTATTATTTTAATTTAGTTCAGATTTATTTGTAGGGCAGATAGCCCAAGACTGATAATTCTGGTTTGTAACAAATCATGGATATGGAATTTGCTTTATATTGATTTATGTGATAAGTTCAAGACGCCTTGCATGCCCGGCATGCGGCGGGTTGTCACCCTAGCTCAAATTTTTGGGTCTGGGGCGTAACAGCTTTAGTGGTATCAGAGCAAGGTTATGATATTAGGGACATATACATGATGACACTTTAGGTAAAACACTAGAGTGACATAGAGACAAATATAAATTTAAAGGAATCTTAGAAATTATGCTTGAAAGCCTAACAATTAATGTTTACAGTGATATTAATTACAACGAATTTATCAGGAGATAAGAATGGCACGTCGCACTAGAAGTCGACAAAATGATAAGAGTTCCCAGGTTGGTAATGCTGGCCAACCAGGAGGTCTGGAAGCCACCGAAGCTGCTGCCCCTGTCAATTCAGTTGGGACTATCAGCAGCAACCCCAGACCGAGATGCTTCAGGTTCTCTCGGGTATGGTGCAGTCGATGCGGGACTTGCAGCACCAGATTCTGCAGGCTTTGACTGCTCAGCCTACTCACACTGCTCCGCAGACACAGCCTGCCCCTCCTGTTCCACAGACTCAGCCCGACCCTACTACTCCACAGACCCAGCCTACTCCATCTCAATCCTGGGTAGGGATTGGCCGCAGCTTTGCAGACTTCAAGAAATTTGCCCCTGCCCCTTTCTCTGGATCCACCAACCCTGTTGATGCTGAGCGGTGGGTGCGAGACATGGAGAAGGCTTTTATGGCCCATGGTAGTCAGGATATGGAGCGGATCAGATTTGCCACCTATCTTCTCCAGGGAGAAGCCTATGATTGGTGGTTAGTGGAGGAGCAGCGTCGGAATGGACAGATTATTTCTTGGGGAGAGTTTAGAGAGATATTCTTCGACAAATACTTCCCCAGGAGTGTAGAGACAGATGGAATCAGAGTTTATCAAGTTGGAGCAAAAGGATCTTTCGGTGGCCCAGTATGAAGCCGAATTCACCAGGTTGGCCCGTTTTGCTCCAAATATTGTGACCAATGAAATAGCCAAGGTCACCAGATTCACTGAGGGACTACGACCCAGACTGAGACAAGCGGTCAATGCATTTGAGCTCCTCACCTTCAGTGCTGTAGTGAATAAGGCCTTGGTAATTGAGAGGGATATGAATACTGTTCAAAAGGATTGGGAGCTGCGAAAGAAGAGAAAAGGGCCTACTTCTGGCCAACCCTTGCTCAGGCCAAGAAGAAGGGTGCACATCAGGCTCCAGCTGAACCACAGAATAAGGAAACTCGTTGCATTCATTGTGGTAACTCCCACCCTGGGAAGCCTTGCCGCAAAGTGACTGGTGCCTGCTTTGTTTGTGGAAGAACTGATCACAAGATTGCTACATGTCCCTTTCGGAAGGAACATCAGCCTTCTTCAAGTCAAGGAACGAGCCAGCAACAGCAGCAGCAGCCACCGAGGACCCAGGGAAGGGTCTTCAACCTCACTCAGCAGGACGCTGCCGCATCTAATTCTGTGGTGACAGGTATACCCTTTAATGTTATATCTAGTATTACATCTTATCTAGTGCAATGCATTGACAGTTAATTAACAGTAGGTGCAATCCTTAATGTTAAAACAAATACACTTATGTCAGGAATGATTAAAGTAGGAACTGCTTATGCTCAAACTTTAATTGACCCGGGTGCTACGCATTCTTTCATATCTGACATCTATCTTGACAAGAATGCATCATTGACACCTATTCCTCTAGAGCAAGAATGCATATTGCCTTCCAAATGGAGATGTTATGAAAGTTGACACAGTATGCAAATCTTGCCCAATTATCTTGAGAATAGGAGGTTGAATGCTGATCTCATTGTCCTTCCACTAAAGTTTTTCGATGTTATCCTTGGAATGGATTGGTTGGCTTCCAATCATGCTTCAGTAGACTGCTTCAGGAAGACTGTCAACTTCAAAATTTCCAAGCCAGCCTGAATTCAGTTTTATGGTGGTCAGAATCACCTAGCCTCAGTGTTTATATCAGCATGCAGGCTGGAAAGTATTTGATGAGTGGTGGTCAAGGATTTCTTGCTGTAGTCAAGGACCTTCAGCAAGAAGAGACCAAGTTGGAGGATATTCCCATAGCTCGAGAATTCCAGATGTCTTCCCTGAGGATTTGACTAATTTACCCCTGATCGGGAAGTCGAGTTCTCTATTGATCTAGTTCCTGGAACTGGACCTATATCAAAGGCCCCTTATCGTATGGCCCCGGCTGAGCTAAAAGAACTGAAGGATCAACTGCAAGAGCTCCTAGATCGAGGATTTATTAGACCCAGTGCTTCTCCTTGGGGTGCTCCAGTTCTATTTGTTAAGAAGAAGGATGGCAGTCTTCGACTCTGCATTGATTACCGGGGAATCAATAAGTAACAGTGCGAAATAAGTATCCCTGCCAAGGATTGACGACTTGTTTGATCAACTTCAAGGAGCCCGGATATTCTCAAAGATTGATCTTAGGTCCGGGTACCATCAGCTTAAAGTCAAAGAAGGGGATGTGCCAAAGACAGCATTTAGAACCAGATATGGCCACTATGAGTTCTTGGTGATGCCGTTTGGGTTAACTAATGCCCCAGCAGCATTCATGGACTTAATGAACAGAATTTTTAAACCATATCTGGATCAGTTTGTGGTGTTTTCATTGATGATATTCTGATATATTCCAAGAGCCATAAGGAGCATGAGGACCACCTGAGGATTGTGCTACAGATTCTTCAAGAGAAGAAGCTTTATGCCAAGCTGCAGAAGTGTGAATTTTGGTTGGATCAAGTAGCTTTCTTGGGTCATATAATCTCTAAAGATGGTGTATCTGTGGACCCGAAAAAGATTGAAGCTATCACTAGCTGGAGCCGACCTTCCAATGTGGCAGAAGTCAGAAGCTTCTTGGGATTAGCCGGGTATTACCAAAATTTGTGGAGAATTTTTCTCGCATTGCTCTACCCCTAACTCGCTTAACCCAAAAGCGAGTGAAGTTTGACTGGACAGTGGAGTGTGAGGAAAGTTTCCAGGAGTTAAAGCAGCGCCTGGTGTCAGCTCCCATTCTTGTTCTTCCAACAGGATCTGAAGGTTTCACTATATACACTGATGCCTCTCGAAAAGGATTGGGATGTGTTTTAATGCAGAATGAAAGAGTGATAGCTTATGCCTCCAGACAACTGAAACCTTATGAGCAGAATTATCCTACTCATGACTTGGAATTGGCTGCTGTGGTTTTTGCTTTGAAGATTTGGCGGCATTATCTATATGGAGTGTCGTGTGATGTGTATACAGATCATAAGAGTCTAAAATACATCTTCACACAGAAGGAGCTGAATTTAAGGCAGAGGAGGTGGTTGGAACTATTGAAGGATTATGACCTGAATCTACAGTATCATCCTGGGAAGGCCAATGTAGTAGCTGATGCCTTGAGCAGAAAATCCTCTTCTGAGTTAGCTGCTATGATTACCTCCCAGCCTCACGTATTGAGAGATCTGGAGAAGTGGGAGGTTGGTCTGAGAGTACAGCAGTCTGATGGACTTGTTGCAGCACTTGTACTCCAGCCGACCTTAGTTGACAGAATCAAGTCCTCCCAGATGGAAGATCCAGATCTACAAAGGATTAAAGAAGTGTACAGTCAGGAGTTCAGAATGAATTTTATGTAATGGATGATGGATCCCTGAAATTTGAAGGAAGACTTTGTGTGCCAAACAGTGAAGAGCTAAAGGCTGAAATTTTGAAAGAGGCTCACTACTCTCCCTATACTGTGCATCCAGGTGGCACTAAGATGTACAGAGACTTAAAGGAAAATTTTTGGTGGAAAGGCATGAAGAGGGAGATTGCTCAGTATGTGGCCAAGTGCTTGGTGTGTCAGCAAGTGAAAGCCGAGCATCAAAGGCCTGCGGGACCTCTTCAGTCTCTGATGATTCCACAGTGGAAATGGGAAAAGATTACAATGGACTTTGTGACTGGTCTGCCCAAAACTCCTAAGAGCAACGATGCAGTTTGGGTCATTGTGGACAGACTAACAAAATCAGCTCATTTCCTACCTTTCAGAGTTGGGGTCTCTAGTGAAAGATTGGCTAATTTGTATATTGAACAGATCGTGAGACTCCATGGTGTTCCGGTATCTATTGTATCAGATAGAGATACCAGGTTTGTGTCCCAGTTTTGGAAGAGCCTTCATAAGGCCATGGGAACCAAACTAAACTTCAGTACAGCCTATCATCCCCAGTCAGATGGACAATCAGAGAGGACCATACAGATTCTGGAGGACATGTTGCGAGCCTGTGTGATGGACTTGGGTGGAGCTTGGGATAACCACTTACCTTTGGTGGAGTTTGCATATAATAATAGTTACCAAGCCAGCATCCAGATGGCTCCATTTGAAGCTCTATGGTAGGAGGTGCAGATCTCCTATATGTTGGGATGACGTGGGGGAAAGGAAATTGCTAGGCCCTGAGCTGATTCAGCAAACAGTAGATAAGGTGCATTTGATCAGGGAGCGTCTTCGTACAGCTCAGAGCAGGCAAAAGAGCTATGCTGATGTCAGAAGAAGGGAATTGGAATTCCAGGTTGGGGATCATGTCTTCTTAAGGGTATCACCAACCAAAGATGTGATGAGATTTGGGATTAAAGGAAAGCTGAGTCCACGTTATATTGGACCTTTTGAGATCTTGAGCAGAGTTGGAGAGGTTGCTTACAGCCTGGCACTGCCTCCGATTCTATCTGGGTACACAATGTTTTTCATGTATCTATGTGAGGAAGTATCTTTGACCCCAGCCATGTCATAGCATATGAGCCTATACAGTTGAGAAAGATTTATCATATGAGGAGCATCCTTTGCGTATCGTAGACCGCAAAGATCAAGTTCTAAGACGGCGTACCATTCCCTATGTCAAGGTGCAATGGAATAATCATTCTGAGAGGAGGCTACTTGGGAACTGGAGGAAGAAATGAAAGAAAAGTATCCACACTATTTGTATCTTAAAATTTAATGATTGAAAACTGTTAGCTTTAGTTGATTGTTAGTCCTTGGGACAGAAATTTGGACTTTTTTTTTTATAATAAAAGTTATCAATTTCGAGGCCGAAATTTTTATAAGGAGGGGAGAATGTAATCCCCTAGATTCTCAACTGCTCGTGAGAGTTATCACGAAATCAGATGATAGACTCTAGATATTTAGATTTCAAGTATGTCTAATTACAGAGTCCCTTGATTTGGGGACTCTGCAATGCCTATAAGATGGTGTAGAACCCTCCTTCCCACCATACGTGGACGCCCCCTTCTCATCATCTCCTCGTGCGGACTTCTTCCCCAGCTGCTTGTCTCTGGTAAGTCCCTGGCCATGCATGAGAGAGAAAGGATTGAGAGAGAGAGAAAAAAAAAAAAGAAACAAGAGGAGGGAGGAGCCGGGTTACAGAACCCAGCTCTCCCCTTCCCTTCTCCGTGATGGTTCAGGCCCGGCGGCGTGCCGCCGCCTCGCCGGGCCTGAGCCCCGGCCGACGACCCCACCGGCACCGGGGGCGGCGTCCGGTGGGGTGCCGAGAACAAAGAGAGAGAGAGGAGAGCGGAGGAGGGAGGGAGACGTGACGGTGAGAAAGAGCTACCGCCGTCCGATCCTTGGTTCGGGCCCGGCGGTGTGCTCGCCGCCTCGCCGGGCCTGGGCCTTGGTCGGAGACCTCCACCGGCGCCGGGCGTGCGTCCGGTGGAGGTCCGGCCGGCCATGGTGGCCGGCCGTGCCGCCGGCGTAATCCATAAGCCGCGGAAACAGTGAGAGAGAAAGAGAAGGATAAGAGAGAAATTAGAGAGAGAGAGAGGAAGGGAAGGTCGGCTACGGCAATGGCCGGCTTTGGTCCGGCCAATGGCAGCCGGACCGACGCCAATTTGGCCGGAATTGGCGTCGGCACCGTGGAAGACACGCGGAAGAAGAAGAAGAAAGAAAGCTTTAAAAAATTGTAGAGAGAGAGAGGTGGGGGAGGCTAGCCGCGGCGGCGGCCGGCCACGGTCGACCAACGGCGGCCGGACCGCCTCCAATTTGGCCGGCGGCAGCCCTGGCCGCCGGCACGGCATCCGGCTCCTCTGTTTCTTTTGAAACAGAGGAGCTGGGTTAATAGAGATTAATGGGCTGATTGGGCCGTCTGTTGTTTGGGCCTTGTTGGGTCGTCTCTGAGCCCAGTTTGAGCAACGTTTTGGGCCCTGTATCGGGCCGAGAATGGCAAAGTAAATATATGACCCGAATCAGGATTGATTCTAGTTTCTGGATAATTTTATTTCCCTATTTGGGTGTATACATTGAGAGATATTTAAGCCCAAAGTTGGGCCCGTGAAGTGGTTTGGGTAGAGTTTAAGAATTATTTTATAATTCAGATTTTAGAAATTTAATAATGAAAAACGATTCTGTAGGTGCCCAGGAGTCCAATTAGCTGGGTTATCAAGTGAAATTCGTGTACTGTGGTAAGTAAGTCAAGTATTATAATTTTATTAATTATTTAATTTGTGAACTGTGAAATTACAGTTAAATATAATTATGTTAATTTGGCAAAATCATGTTATTACTATGACAATATGTAATCATGATAATGACAGTAAAACTTTATGTGTCACCGCGGTTCTCATATGACAGATTCTCACATGACAAATTATCACATGACAGATTCTCACATGACAGATTCTCACATTATCACATGACAGATTATCACATGACAGATGACAGATGACAAACACTGGTACCAGGACCCTTCCTCTTAGGGGATGTTTAAGAGGGCTACACATGATGTGTATTGTAGGGCCGTGGGACACATAAAAAAAAATAATGACAGTATAAACAATGTAATTGTTATTGAATTAAGCTAATTGATCTGATGACATGAACCTAATGATAGCCTGATAAATGAGATTTTGAAATTATATTAGGCTTACTTATTGAGTGTGAGCTCATAAAATTCTCATAATGTTTTTCAGAGCCTCAGGAATGAAGATGGATAATTGAGATAGAAGGAGTTTCTATTAAGAAAACTTAGTTTTATTATTTTAATTTAGTTCAGATTTATTTGTAGGGCAGATAGCCCAAGACTGATAATTCTGGTTTGTAACAAATCATGGATATGGAATTTGCTTTATATTGATTTATGTGATAAGTTCAAGATGCCTTGCATGCCCGACATGCGGCGGGTTATCACCCTAGCTCAAATTTTTGGGTCTGGGGCGTGACAGCTTTAGTATTGTAACGACCCGGGCCCACGGGCCCGTTTCGTTACAAGAAAGCAAGACAGACAAGGTTCACACCAACTTGGGCCACCACAGCCCAAAAAGGGATCCAATTGGTACCTTGTCCTTCTTGCTTAATCGGTTATAAACCACTTAACCAACTCCCAATTATCCGATGTGGGACAATTGAGAGGGGCATCACAATCTACCTCCTTAACAGAGGCGACGTCCTCGTCGCCAGGGGTAATTCATCACAACCACCAGGCAGGCAGGATTCTAGAGGTGGCCCCCACAGGTTCAAGAGGTGGCTCCCATCCCCCATGGATGTAGCACTTTGCCCTGTGTGGCACTTAGCTCCTGCACTTCTGACTGGTGCGAGGCTCTGATACCATATTGTAACGACTCGGGCCCACGGGCCCGTTTCGTTACAAGAAAGCAAGACGGACAAGGTCCACACCAACTTGAGCCACCACAGCCCAAAAAGGGATTCAATTAGTACCTTGTCCTTCTTGCTTAACCGGTTATAAACCACTTAACCAACTCCCAATTATCCGATGTGGGACAATTGAGAGGGGCATCACAATCTACCCTCCTTAACAGAGGCGACGTCCTCGTCGCCAGGGGTAATTCATCACAACCACCAGGCAGGCAGGATTCTAGAGGTGGCTCCCACAGGTTCAAGAGGTGGCTCCCATCCCCCATGGATGTAGCACTTTGCCCTGTGTGGCACTTAGCTCCTGCACTTCCGACTGGTGCGAGGCTCTGATACCATATTGTAACGACCCGGGCCCACGGGCCCGTTTCGTTACAAGAAAGCAAGACGGACAAGGTCCACACCAACTTGGGCCACCACAGCCCAAAAAGGGATCCAATTGGTACCTTGTCCTTCTTGCTTAACCGGTTATAAACCACTTAACCAACTCCCAATTATCCGATGTGGGACAATTGAGAGTGGAATCACACTCTGTCTCCTCTCCTTTTGTTTCTGGCACCGCCTTCCACCTATATCCCTTTCCTCGGCCTCGGTTTCCTTCCTACTCCCCGGCCCGGCGCCCTTCCCGGCATCGTCTCCTTCTCGGCATCGTCTCCTTCCCTCTCTGGCATGGTGCCAGAAACGAGAGAAGACAGTGCAAGGGGGCGCTGGGGCCGGGGAGTGGAAAGAAGACCGAGGCCGAAGGGGAGGGGTAAGGGACAATGCTAGGAAGGGGAGAGGAGAGGGAGGGGTTGCCGGAGAGGAAAGGGTTGCCATGAGGGAAGGAAAGGAAACGGGGGCCGGAAGGAGGGGTGGGAGGCGGTGCTAGGGAGGGAGGAGGAGAGGGGGCGCCTGGAAGGGAGAGAGGGAGGAAACGGAAGGTGCTAAGAGTAGTTTAGAATTTTTTTTTTAAATTAAAGGGTGTATACTGTGCAATTAAAGTGGTGCAAATAGAAATTCCTCTTTCATCCGTACCGAATGCCGCTTGCACATCCTACATTCCCACCACCATGATGGTGAACAAATTTAATCTTGCTAAGTGAAGACTACTCTGATATAAATCCAACATTAATGCCACAACTCTGGTACGTTGTTTTGTCAGTAGAAAACCATTCAGTCAAGACTTATTTTATGAATATGCTGTAGGCAAGGGTAAGAAAAAATGAGGATGACTTTGGACTAACCATTGCTATAGGTACAACGTTTCCTACTTTACAATTTCTAATTCTCAAATCCAAAACATCCTCAGGCTTCAGCAGTTCATCGGTAACAATACCTATAGGAGGCTAATAAGAGAAATAATTTGCTTGGTCCAATGATATACTAACAGTGAAAGCTCGCTCTCGTAGAGGTAATTCGAAAGCATAGATTTATTTAAAGTTATTTTCTCATGTTTAAATGGCGATATTGCACATTTGCGACATATATCATTGATAAAACCATTGAATCGATAAATTAGTCGACCATGTTATAATTAGAAATATTTTAAAAACTATAAATAATTTAATAAATAGATTCAATTATAAAAATAGGACTAATATTTATGAGAAATATCTCCTTGTTGAATGCTAGTCTTTAATTTCCATAAGTCTATATTTTATAATACTTTGCATTCTATATTTTATAAAAATATACAAAACTTATTTATGTTTTTAATTGAATTTTGAATATATGCCAAAAAAGATTATATTTTTATTCAAAAGAGATAAATATTTGCTATTTACGGTAGAATTAAAGAACCTATTGATATTTTTTAACTATTCTAACTTGAATGGTTTTGGAGATATTCAAAAGAACAAAAGAAAGTGCATTTGCTTTTGATTTTGCACCAAAGATAAATGGATAGTTATCGTATGAAAGGATTGATTGCTGAAATGCAGCAATTTATGTGCTTGGTATTTGTCACTGTATATCTCTGTTGACCAATGATTGATGGTACTCGAATCTTGAAATTATGTCCTACTTTTTACTCAAAATTCTAGCCATCAAAAAGGAGGAAAGAATGGTCTAAACTTAGTGTTTGATTTCCAAAATGATATCCTTAGATAAGTGTACATAATAGAATTTATCTAAGGGATAGTTGAGAGAATAATCATCTTTTTTTTTAATAACAAGTTTGCCTTCAAGGGATAGCTTCAGTTATTCCTGGGTTCCTAGAAAATAAGTTCAGACTTATCCTTTGCAGTTATAGCCTTTGAGAATAAAAGAGGATATCTCCTGAATATCCTTTCTTATCCCCTATTTCAAACACATCCTTATGGATGAACTACTTTATAAATAGTGCTACAAGGCACTTAAAGGCAACCACACACACACACACACACATATATATATCCATCCCAATCCATCAAGATGAGCCGCTGCCATACATGTACACCCGTTGAGAATAGCATGTGTCTTTCTAATTTCGGATTAGTGGCTCCATATCACATCATTTTATTTCTCTTATGTGCTCATACTTTTTCTAGATTGAAGTCAAATTTGAACGTGTTTGTTTTCCTAAGCACTTGACCTATATGCATGCATGCATATTTCGCAATGTTTTGAAAATTGGATCGGATCGGATCGGTCGGTTCAACCGGTCCAATCGGGAACCAATCATCAGTCCGTCCCAATTTTATTATTAAAGTTGACTTTTATATGACCTAGTAAAAACCCAAAAAACTCGTTGAATCAGCTGGGTTTCAACCAATCCAACCCGGTTTTTAGATTTTTTTAATTATTTATTTAAATTATATTTATATTTTATTATTTTATATTATTAAATTAAAATTTAATTATAATATTATCTGGTCCGATCAAATCAGTTCATCAGTCAAACCGATTGATCGACGATCCAAATGTTAAGCCGGTTCGTTGTCCAATCCAATTTTCAAAACATTGATATTTCGACTGATATATCAAAATGCCTTGCTTAGAGAAATGGAGAAAAAAATCGATCAAAATTCTCACCAATTATATATGATAACATTAATCTTATTGTTAATTAATATATTGAATGCGACCAAACAATATTGCTCATTACTTATATTGTTGGTGAAGCTTTGAAAACCACGTGGCCGGAGCTTATAGGATATCTTTTTCTTTTTTCTTTTTTTCTTTTCAGCAAGTTTTACAATAATCTATAAAGTAATAACCTTGTGACGTTGTAGATATTTATTTGCTCGTGCCAAGCGGTACCAATAAACCATTCTCATAATTCGAAGCTTAAGCTTTACAACAAATACTACTATCACGTCAATTGCATGAACAAAATCGTGCCGTGAATTGAGATCCTACAGGATGAGATCGCAACAATAGGAGGAGCAAAAACTTTACTATTAATTAGAAACCAATCATCGTAAATCAGATTAAATTTACCAATCGAACTCAACTACAGTTCAAATACAGGGTAGTATCTTGAATCAATGCCCCAGCCTGATTACCAATATCTAATAACTAATTAGGACCAAATTTTCATGAATTGGGTCGATCCCATATTCAAGCTCTCAACTAGTAGGCTCGATTTTCAATAATTGGATCAAATTCAATACTTGGGCTCAACCAATGGACTCAACTACCTCCAATTAGATCAGAACCAAAATAACTTGAGTATAATTATCAGTATTAATTGCAAATATGAAGTAATACAACCCTATGTCCAAAAAGAAACAACATGGTCCACTTACATCAGTGGTATGTGGCAACCAGAAAGCAAATAGAAATGGATTGAGTAATATCATTTTGGATCCATTTTCATAGTGTAACCTATTTGGACGTAGATACTAGATGCTAATTTGGGCATTCAATTAATATTTATATGTATATCCATCAAAGAAAAAAAATTTTTGTAAGGATAGATAAACGGCAAGATGGTCCAAATCTGAATGTTCGGTTCTTCTCATAATCCTATTTAATCTTTTGTAATGCTCATGAAATTTTTAGAAAAATAAGTATAATACAATCACATAATTTTTCTTCCAATTAGTGTTACTTTACACCTATATTATCAATATTCAATTTCCATCCATATCTATCTAAAATAAATAACAATATAAATAGCCATATTTGCATCCATATTGACCCAAAAAAAAAGGGATATGGATATAATACATTGATATCCCTGCCACATCCTATCCATTTTCAAGCCTTAAAGAATGTGACAAACATGGATTTAGTTTAGATCTATTCATAAATGATCAGTTTGTCTGCCATCGACCACATTTCAATGCGTTCATAGGCAATAATTGAAATAGAAAACTTAAGCAAATCTAAAATTTGGCTGTCCAAGAATAACATTCACTCGGCAACCAATTGAGGCACCCTTATTTTTATCAGCAAAACGTATGCAAATGATATTGTTTGCTAGAACTTCCACAGCTTGGACGGTTAAAACTTAACTATAAGATTTATTTGGAGTGAGTAGAATGAAAGTTTTGTAATGATTACTTACAGATACAACGGCTACATTTCTAAATTGAAGGTGTCATTGAAAGTCACACTCCTACTGAGAGGCAAGAAAATTTTCAATTAAAAGATCACAATTAAAATTTAATCTATCTATTGCAAATGCAATATATATATATATATATATATATATATATATATATGTCGCTTGCGCTAAGATCAGGCACATAAGGAAAGATAGAGAAGAAGTATAGATGATATAAAAAAAAAGAGCATTAAGCTATTTCTCATGCGATGGATAATACTATCAGAGACTGTACCAGAGGCGATAGCTGTTGTTGTATCTACAATTAGCTGGATCACTTGGCTATTCATTATTGAAGAAGCAGCAAATACTTCCTGCACCTCTAGCATGAGCAGGACCAGACTTAGGACCCAGGGATGAGTCTATGCTCTTACTCAACAGGATGTCAAAGTTTCTTTGGGTAAATGCTAATTTTTTTCTAGTTACCCAATAAGCTTTAATAACCAAAGACTTGCACAGCTCTCATCTAAGACCATTATGATAGAGAGAATGGTTTTTTATTCTTCTATCTATCCCTCTTCCCTTTTTTTGAACTTCATGTGCTGTGCATGTGAAAAATAGAGGAATGTACATATTATTGACTATAATTTGCGAATGCAAACCATTGATCTTTATCTAAGTGCTTGATTTTAAAACATATATAAGATCAAATTTCAGTTGATTTTGATGCATCTAGATTATAGATCGTTTATCGATGTGATTATGGATGAAATACCTCAAAAATGCATGGTTTTCTTTTGTTTTTAGTCAATTTAGACATCTTAAATCACGATCGATGGAGTGGATTATCATGTGGAGAAATCCATCATACATATAAGATATATCTAATATAAGATATATCACACTTATGGGAATGTATGCATGCATGCATTTGGGCATGCACACATATCGGCCATTTGCAGTAGGGCGACAGCAAGCGCTACATGTTGCTTACTAGAATGAAAGGTGAGTTCACTGTTTAAGATTTCTTTTTGTAAAATAGATTACTGCTGTTCTTTAGCATCATGTTGTTGTTTTATTAAATCCTGTTGAGGGGATTTTATTGTTTATGTGTCTCAATAGAGTCAATAAAATGGGTGAGGATGACCACATCATGTTTTGCTGTTATGAAACGTAAATTCCTTTATCTTTGTTTCCTTTTACGCAAAATTCAAGTGATTAAGTCTTGAAAACTTCAAGATTTTCATTTAATAAGCCTCTAGGAGTTTGACTAAAAACACTTTTCACACGAGTAGTGATTTGTAATATTTAATTGAAACCATGAAAAATCAGAGTACAGATGGTATTCGTTTGTTTGCTTCATAAATTTCAGTATCATACCTTTAAATAGTTCAATTTTTTATTGTTTAAACATAAATAATTCATTGTTGAACATTATTCAAAGTTCATGGGATCTTCAGGTGTAATCCCCGGGATTCACAAGCAACAAACAAGAAGATTTGGATAAGATCTTTGAGGGAGTTAGTTATGAATAAGTTGGCCTTTATCCAAAATTACCGGTGGAGCTTTTTGGATGAAGTTTTTAGGCGTCAAACCAGCTACAACTAGGAGTCCTTCATTAGCCTATCCAACACCCATCAAAGGATAAGACTTACAAGAGTTTGGGCGGTGTATTAAAGGAGGCGGTGTATGAGGATAGGATAAGAACGGGTGAAGCTTTGGATAAGGCAACGGCTGCACTATAAATAAGAGGACAGAGGTCTTCGGGAAGAGCATTGAACGGAGAGGAATCAAGGAGAATCCAATCCAACCGGCTATCAAATTTGAAGGCATCTTTTATTCTCCACCTTAGGTGAGAAGGAGGAGAAAGAGAAGAGACGATCGAAGCCGGAGCCGTTGAGCAGCTTTCTACGGGCGATCATCTACGGGTTACGGTGAGTGATCTTGTAACTTAAGGCAAGGTAAGAGAGAGATCGGTATGAGATTTCTTGCAGTGCTACGACACAGATTCATCTTGTTTTCTTCTTGGGATTGTTATTAATCAAAGAGGTTGGGGTATAGTTTACCCTGTACATCTTGTGTTGGGCTGCTTTGATTTGGGCCTTGTTGAGCCGATCTGTGAGCCATTTTTGAGCTACTTTTTGGGTCCTGTAGTGGGCCGAGAATGGCAAAATAAATATATGGCCCGAATCATGATTGAATCTAATTTCTTGGGATATTTTAAATCCCCATTTGGACAAATATATTGAGAGATATTCGAGACCAAAGTTGGGCCCGTGAAGTGGTCTAGGTAAAGTTTTAAGAATCATTTTATTATTCAGATTTTAAAAATTTAATAATGTAAAATGATACTGTAGGTATCCAGGTATCCAAATAGCTAGGTTATCAATTGGAATTTGCATACTGAGGTAAGTAAGTCAAGTATTATAATTTTATAAATTATTTAATTTATAAATTATGAACTTACAGTTAAATGTAATTATGTTAATCTTGCAAAATTATATTGTTACTATCGAGATGATAATATGCAATTATAATAATGACACTAAAAATTTATGTGTCGCTGCAGTTCTCATATGACAGATTATGATATGACAGATTATGATATCAGAGATTATGATATGGCATAATACTGGTACCAGAACCCTTCCTCTTAGGGGACATTTAAGAGTGATACACAAGATGAGTGCCATAGGGCCGTGGGACATTTAAAAGAAAACAATGACAGTATAAACAGTGTTTTATTTACATCGCATATTCTAGTATTTATTATTTAATTAAACTTTCAAATTATTTTGATCTGATGACATGAATATGCTGATAGTATAATAAATGTAATTTAAAATTGTATTAGGCTTACTTATTGAGTGTGAGCTCATAGAATTCTCTCAATGTTTTTCAGAGCCTCAGGAATGAAGAAGGATATTTAGGATAGATGGAGCTTTTATTAAATAAATTTAGTTCCATTATATTGATATAGTTCAGTGTTGCTTGTGTGTAGGGCTGATAGCCCAAGACTGATAATTATGGTTTGTAATAAATTATGGATTTGGATTTTTGTTTTATATTAATTTATGTGATGAAGTTTGAGACGCCTTGCATGCCTGGCATGCGGTGGGTTGTCACTCTAGCTCAAATTTTGGAACTGGGGCATGACAGCTTTAGTGGTATTAGAACCTGGTTACGACATTAGGGACACATACATGATGACACTTTAGGCAAAATACTAAGATGATATTGAGACAATTATAAATTTTAGATATTATGAAAGCCTGACATTTGAAGTTTACCATGATATTGATTACAACTAATTTATCAGGAGATAGGAATGGCATGTCGCACTAGAAGTCAACAAAATGATGAGGGTTCCCAAGTTGGTAATGCTGGCCAACCGGGAGGTTTGGAAGCCACCGGAGGTGCTGCCCATGCCAATTCAGTTGGGACTGATCAGCAGCGACTCCATACCGAGATGCTTCAGGTTCTCTCAGGTATGGCGCAGTCGATGCGGGACATGCAACATCAGATTCTGCAGGCCTTGCCCACTCAGCCTGCTCCCACTATCCTGCAGACTCAGCCTACCCCTCCTGCTCCACAAACTCAGCCAGCCTTACCTAATCATCCTCCACCATTGACCCAGCCTACTCCATCTCAATCCTGGATAGGGGTTGGCCACTGATTTGCAGACTTCAAGAAGTTTGCTCCTGCCCCTTTCTCTGGATCCACCAACCCTGTTGATGCTGAGCGGTGGGTGCAAGACATGAAGAAGGCTTTTATGGCCCATGGTAGTCAGGATATGGAGCGGATTAGATTTGTCACCTACCTTCTTCAGGGAGAAGCTTATGATTGGTGGTTAGTTGAGGAGCAGCGATGTGATGGACAGATTATTTCTTGGGAGAGTTTAGAGAGATATTTTTTGACAAATACTTTTCCAGGAGTATGCAGAGACAGATGAAATTAGAGTTTATCAAATTGGAGCAAAAGGATCTTTCTATGGCCCAATATGAAGATGAATTCATCAGGTTGGCTCGTTTTGCTCCAAATATTATGACCAATAAAATGACCAAGGTCACCAGATTCACTGAGGGACTGCGACCCCGACTGAGGCAAGCAGTCAATGCATTTGAGCTTCTCACTTACAGTGCGGTGGTGAATAAGGCCTTGGTGATTGAGAGGGATATGAATGCTGTTCAAAAGGATTGGGAGCAGTGGAAGAAGAGAAAAGGGCCTACTTCTGGCCAATCCTCTGCTCAGGCCAAGAAGAAGGGTGCACAACAGGCTCCAGTCGAACCACAGAATAAGGAGACTCGTTGCATTCATTGTGGTAACTCCCACCCTGGAAAGCCTTGCCGTAGATTGACTGGTGCCTGCTTTGTCTGTGGGAAAACTGATCACAAGATTGCCACCTATCCCTTTCGGAAGGATCAACAACCTTCTTCAAGTCAAGGGATGAGCCAACAACAGCAACAGCAGCCATCGAGGACCCAGGGATGGGCCTTCAACCTCACTCAGCAGGACGCTGCCGCCTCTAATTCTGTGGTGACAGGTATATCCTTTAATGTTATATCTAGTATTACATTCTTATCTAGTGCAATGCATTGATAGTTAATTAAAAGTTAGGTTCAATCCTTAATGTTAAAAAAAATTACACTTATGTCCAAGAATGATTAAAGTAGGTACTGCTTATGCTCAAACTTTAATTGACCCGGGTGCCACGCATTCTTTCATATCTAACATCTATCTTGACAAGAATGCATCATTGACACCTATTTCTCTGGAGCAAGAGTTGCATATTACACTTCCAAATGGAGATGTTATGAAAGTTGACACAATATGTAAATCTTGCCCAATTGTCTTGGAGAATAGGAGGTTGAATGCTGATCTCATTGTCCTTCCATTGAAGTTTTTCGATGTTATCCTTGGAATGGATTGGTTGGCCTCCTATCATGCTTCAGTAGACTACTTCAGGAAGATTGTCAACTTCAAAATTTCAAGCCAGCCTGAATTCAGTTTTACTAGTGGTCAGAAACACCTAGCCTCGGTGTTCATAACAGCGATGCAGGCTGGAAGGTATCTGATGAGTGGTGGTCAAGGATTTCTTACTGTAGTCAAGGACCTTCAGCAGGAAGAGACCAAGTTGGAAGATATTCAGTAGCTCGAGAATTCCCTGATATCTTTCCAGATGAATTGTCTGATTTTCCCCCAGACCGGAAAGTCGAGTTCTCCATTGATTTGTTCCTGGGACTGGACTTATATCCAAGGCCCCTTATCGCATGGCCCCGGCTGAGCTAAAGGAACTGAAGGATCAATTACAGGAGCTCCTAGATCGGGGATTTATCAGACCCAGTGTTTCTCCTTGGGGTGCTCCAGTTCTATTTATTAAGAAGAAGGATGCACTCTTCGACTCTGCATTGATTACCAGGAAATCAATAAGGTAACAGTGCGGAATAAGTACCCTCTGCCGAGGATTGATGACTTGTTTGATCAACTCCAAGGAGCCTGGATATTCTCAAAGATTGATCTCAGGTCAGGGTACCATCAACTCAAAATCAAGGAGGGGGATGTGCCAAAGACAGCATTCAGAACCAGATATGGCCACTATGAGTTCTTGGTGATGCCGTTTGGGTTAACTAATGCCCCAGCAGCATTCATGGACTTTATGAACAGAATTTTTAAGCCATATCTGGATCAGTTTGTGGTGGTTTTCATTGATGATATTCTGATATATTCCAAGAGCCATAAGGAGCATGAGGACCACCTGAGGATTGTGTTGCAGATTCTTCGAGAGAAGAAGCTTTATGCCAAGCTGCAGAAGTGTGAGTTTTGGTTGGACCAAGTATCTTTCTTGGGTCATATAATCTCTAAAGATGATGTATCAGTGGACCCGAAAAAGATTGAAGCTATTAGCTGGAGCTGACCTTCCAATGTGGCAGAAGTCAGAAGCTTCTTGGGGTTAGCCGGGTATTACCGTAAATTTGTTGAGAATTTCTCTCGCATTGCTCTACCCCTAACTCGCTTAACCCAAAAGCGAGTGAAGTTTGATTGGACAGTAGAGTATGAGAAACGTTTCCAGAAGTTAAAGTAGTGCCTGGTATCAGCTCCCATTCTTGTTCTTTCGACTAGATCTGAAGGTTTTACTATATACACTGATGCCTCTCGGAAAGGATTGGGATGTATTTTGATGCAGAATGAAAGGGTGATAGCTTATGCCTCCAGACAACTGAAACCTTATGAGCAGAATTATCCTACTCATGATCTGGAATTGGCTGCTATGGTTTTTGCTCTGAAGATTTGGCGGCATTATCTATATGGAGTGTCGTGTGATGTGTATACAGATCATAAGAGTCTAAAATACATCTTCACACAGAATGAGCTGAATTTAAGGCAGAGGAGGTGGTTGGAACTATTGAAGGATTATGACCTGAATCTACAGTATCATCCTGGGAAGGCCAATGTAGTGGCTGATGCTTTGAACAGGAAATCCTCTTCTGAGTTAGCTGCTATGATTACTTTCCAGCCTCACGTATTGAGAGATCTGGAGAAGTGGGAGGTTGATCTGAGAGTACAGCAGTCTAATGGGCTTGTTGCAGTACTTGTACTCCAGCCGACCCTAGTTGACAAAATCAAGTCCTCCCATATAGAAGATTTCGATCTACAAAGGATTAAAGAAGTTGTGCAGTCAGGAGTTCAGAATGAATTTTATGTAATGAAGGATGGATCCCTGAAATTTGAAGGAAGACTTTGTGTGCCAAACATTGAGGAACTGAAGGCTGAAATTTTGAAGGAGGCTCACTACTCTCCTTATACTGTGCATCCAAGTGGCACTAAGATGTACAGAGACTTAAAAGAAAATTTTTGGTGGAAAGGTATGAAGAGGGAGATTGCTCAGTATGTGGCCAACAAGTGCTTGGTGTGTCAGCAAGTGAAGGCCGAGCATCAAAGGCCTACGGGACCTCTTCAGTCTCTGATGATTCCATAGTGGAAATGGGAAAAGATTACAATGGACTTTGTGACTGGTCTGCCCAAAACTCCAAGGAGTAACGATGTAGTTTGGGTTATTATGGACAGACTAACAAAATCAGCTCATTTCCTACCTTTCAGAGTTGGGGTCTCTAGTGAAAGATTGGCTAATTTGTATATTGAGCAGATCGTGAGACTCCATGGTATTCCTGTATCTATTGTATCAGATAGGGATACCAGGTTTGTGTCCCAGTTTTGGCAGAGTCTTCATAAGGCCATGGGAACCAAATTAAACTTCAGTACTGCCTATCATCCTCAGTCAGATGGGCAATCAGAGAGGACCATACAGATTCTGAAAGATATGTTGCGAGCCTGTGTGATAGACTTGGGTGGAGTTTAGGATAACCATTTACCTTTGGTGGAGTTTGCATATAATAACAGTTACCAGGCCAGTATCCAGATGGCTCCGTTTGAAGCTCAGTATGGCAGGAGGTGCATATCTCCTTTATATTGGGATGATGTGGGAGAGAGAAATTGCTAGGCCTTGAACTGATTTAGCAGACAGTAGATAAGGTGCATTTGATCAGGGAGCGTCTTCGTACAGCTCAGAGTAGGGAAAAGAGCTATGCTGATGTCAGAAGAAGGAAATTGGAATTTCAGGTTGGGAACCATATTTTCTTAAGGGTATCACCAACCAAAGATGTGATGAGATTTGGGATTAGAGGAAAGCTGAGTCCACATTATATTGGACCTTTTGAGATCTTGAGTAGAGTCGGGGAGGTTGCTTACAGCCTGACACTGCCTCCAATTCTATCTGGGGTACATAATATTTTTCATGTCTCTATGTTGAGGAAGTATATCTCTGACCCCAACCATGTCATAGTGTATGAGCCTATACAGTTGAGGAAAGATTTATCATATGAGGAGCATCCTGTGGTATTGTGGACCGCAAAGATCAGGTTCTGAGATGGCGTATCATTCCATATGTCAAGGTACAATGGAGTAATCATTCTGAGAGGGAGGCTACTTGGAACTTGAGAGGAAATGAAAAAGAAGTATCCACAACTATTTATATCATAATATAGTTAATGATATAGCTACGAGTGTTGACTTTTGAATAAAGATTTAGTTGATTGTGTGATAAAATTGGAATTTTAATTTTCTCTAATGAAAGTTATCAATTTCTAGGCCAAAATTTTTATAAGGAGGGGAGAATGTAATCCCTGGGATCCACAAGCAACAAACAAGAAGATTTGGATAAGATCTTTGGGAGAGTTAGTTATGGATAAGTTGGCCTTTATCCAAAATTACCGATGGAGCTTTTTGGATGAAGTTTTTAGGCATCAAACCAGCTACAACTAGGAGTCCTTCATTAGCCTATCCAACGCCCATCAAAGGATAAGATTTACAAGAGTTTGGGCGGTGCATTAAAGGAGGCAGTGTATGAGGATAAGATAAGAACGGGTGAAACTTTGGATAAGGCAACGACTGCACTATAAATAAGAGGGCAGAGGTCTTCGGGAAGAGCATTGAACGAAGTGGAATTAAGGAGAATCCAATCCAACCGGCCATCAAATTTGAAGGCATTTTCTATTCTCCACCTTGGGCGAGAAGGAGGAGAAAGAGAAGAGACAATCGGAGCCGGAGCCATTGAGCAGCTTCCTACGGGCGATCATCTATGGGTTACGGTGAGTGATCTTGTAACATGAGGCAAGGTGAGGGAGAGATCGGTGTGAGATTTCTTGTAGTGATACGGCACAGATTCATCTTGTCTTCTTCTTGGGATTGTTATTAATCAAAGAGGTTGGGGTATAGTTTACCCTGTACATCTTGTGTTGGGCTGCCTTGATTTGAGCCTTGTTGGGCCGGTTTGTGAACCATTTTGAGCCACTTTTTGGGCCCTGTAGTGGGCCAAGAATGGCAAAGTAAATATATGGTCCGAATCATGATTGAATCTAATTTCTTGGGATATTTTTAAATCCACATTTGGACAAATATATTGAGAGATATTCGAGGCCAAAGTTGGGCCCGTGAAGTGGTCTGGGTAGAGTTTTAAGAATCATTTTATTATTCAGATTTTAAAAATTTAATAATGTAAAATGATACTGTAGGTACTCAGGTGTCCAAATAGCTGGGTTATCAATTGGAATTTGCATACTGAGGTAAGTAAGCCAAGTATTATAATTTTATAAATTATTTAATTTGTAAATTGTGAACTTACAGTTAAATGTAATTATGTTAATCTTGCAAAATTATGTTGTTACTATCGAGATGATAATATGCAATTATGATAATGACAGTAAAAATTTATGTGTCGCTGCGGTTCTCATATGACAAATTATGATATGATAGATTATGATATGGGATAATACTGGTACCAAAACCCTTTCTCTTAGGAAATATTTAAGAGTGATACACAAGATGAGTGCCGTAGGGCCGTGGGACACATAAAGGAAAACAATGACAGTATAAACATTATTTTGTTTACGTCGCCTATTCTAGTATTTATTATTTAATTAAGCTTCCAAATTATTTTGATCTGATGACATGAATATGCTGATAGTATAATAAATGTAATTTGAAATTGTATTAGGCTTACTTATTGAGTGTGTGCTCATAGGATTCTCTTAATGTTTTTAGAGCCTCAGGAATGAAGAAGGATATTTGGGATAGACGGAGATTTTATTAAATAAATTTAGTTCCATTATATTGATATAGTTCAGTGTTGCTTGTGTGTAGGGCTGGTAGCCCAAGACTGATAATTATGGTTTGTAATAAATCATGAATTTGAATTTTTATTTTATATTGATTTATGTGATGAAGTTCGAGACGCCTTGCATGCCTGGCATGCGGCGGGTTGTCACTCTAGCTCGAATTTTGGAACTGGGGCGTGACATCAGGCCTTCTAAGATAGAAGAGATGCAAAAAGCTCTAGAATCAAGTTTATGTGGCACCATCAGTCTCTGCTCAAGAAAAATATGCATAAACGTCTAGCAATACTGTTTCATTTTACTTTCACATTTTCAATTGAGAAACAAATGAGATTCTCCTGGCATATGTAGGAATCTATTTTTATACCGGAGGGAAAATCTATTAAATGTTTTTCAGAAGGGAAGGGAAGATATATAAGGTCTTAGATGAAACAATTGAGGATGTGAGTCACAACACTAAAATAATACTGACAATGTGTCAAAGTGTAGGAGTTAATGATGATATGGGATTTTAAAATGAAGACTTTACAGAGAGATAAATTTCTTTGGCTAATTTTTCTGTACACAAACCATCTGTTAAAACTTTAAATATTTGTGTTTTCCTTCAGGTTCCAGGAAACCTTATAATTTCAGCTCGTTCAGGAGCACATTCTTTTGATGCATCTCTAATCAATGTGTCACAAGTAATTTCACATTTTTCTTTAGGTGAAAATCACTCACCAAGCATACTTATATAAACTTACAAGTCCGCACTCCAAGGGGGCGACGAGTACCATGATAACATGTCTAAAGTTTTACAAAATATATGCATTACCATGATAACATGTCTTCATACTTATATGCATTTATGAAGTGATCCAATACACATCTTATGAAATGAAAGAAGAAAGGATTCTTGTTTTGCTTTTCTATTTTTTGGCATAGTGTTGATTCAGCATTGGACTTGCTAAATCACAACCACTTGCTGCAGTTGAAATTGAGCAACTAAATCCCTAACCATTTCAGATGATGTAAACTGATCATCAAGTGCTGTTTTATTTCATGACAACAGTATGCTTATTTAGGCTGCTTACCTCAACATACTTGTTCTGTCATGCCTGTATTAATGACACGTTTTCAATCAAAATAAACAGGCTGGCTCTAGGTATCAATTGTAAGTTGGTCTCAAAAATATTTTGTTGCTCAACAGTCTGTTTGCCAAATTAAATACAGTGCTTGATTAAATTCTTTCTTGAAATTGCAGGTAGAACATTACCTTCAAATAGTAAAGACTGTGCTAAGATCAAGAAGGTATTAAATTGCTTGAGGAGTATGAGTACACAACACACAGCAGTTTGGTGCACAGTCTACACATTCCTGTTGCCAAGTTTCATTGTGTGCCATCTCCAGTGCAGGTTTGTTTCTGACCATCGGATTCCAATATGAACATTCAAAATTTTTGAGCATTTTTTTTCTGTTCTCATTCTGAATTGCAGGTCATAGAAACTGAATTTCCAAATAGCTTTTCGCAATTCATCACAAATGTTAATTTCAGCCTATAGTTTCCCAGTCATAATTGTTTTTGTTGTTGCATGTTCTGGTCGTTCATTTGTATTTTTTCATTCAAAGTTTAATACTAATTTCCTTCAGGTTGTGGGGCTATTGCACTCAAATTTGCAAATTAACAAATTTGATGAGTGTAGGCAAGATTTTGGACATCAGGTTTTGGCAATCCAAATTTTGCTTTTCCCCGAGGACAGGAAATTAAATCATGCTTCTGTGCATGAAACTGAACTCATGAAGAGCATAAGATCATGTAAGTGCAGCAAGCTTATTCAATTACTTTGACTCACTCTACAGGATTATTGTTCATAGATGCAGTAACAACTAATTCAGCTTCACAACCATCACCCTTTAATTTATTTCATTATTATCCACCCAAAGTCCAAAAATAATTCAATGCCACACTCACACTGGCTATGTGCCAGTGGTCTTTTACAATCTTGGAAGTCAATTACTACTTTACAGACCAAATGGAATTAAGAGGTTTTCATTATTATCCATCAATTATATTCCCAAGACACCACAGCCACACACTCAACACCTTACAAAACAAAGAGGGCACACCCAAGGAAAGCTCCAACTGAGCTCATAAAGCCCACCACCTTCAAAGAAGCCCCATTTGGAGGAGGGGGAGGGGCGCTGGTCTCCTCTCCAGCTGGGGCCGATGAGGGGATCATCTCTATCGAGCTCGGAGGTGGTGGTGAAGGAGAGGAAGCAGCTGGGGACGGAGGTGGCGATGGAGGAGTACTTGAAGCAGCTGGGGATGGAGAAGGTGGCAAGATCGGCGGGTTGGCGCCTGAGGCGCGGTTGCTCCGGTCGGCCATGACGACGACCACCAATGACTCGTTTTTGAGGCAGTTGGCTTCGTTTCCGCTGATGAAGTAGAAGGCACCTGATCTGTTGAACGTGAACACGGTGTTGCCATCATCAAATTTTTGGATGGATGCCGTTGTGTTGCACGTATCGTAGGCAGCCTTATTATCAACTTGGAGCACAGAATCTTGATCAGGCCGGTAGACAAACACTGCAAAACATATACACATTGCTAATGAAACTACTGGCTTTTTGTGACTACGTACTACTGATTAGTTTTAATATGGCTAGCTATATATATATATATATATGTGCTCTCTCCCAGTGGCATGATGGCATTATCACTGCCTATATAGGAACTATTGCATGATCTCTAGCACTCATTAATGGATTCAAAACAAGGTCGCATGCATGCTTTTTAAATATTTCTATGTTTTCAAAAATTAAGCTTCAATTTCATTCGTTCGAGATCGCTGCGACGTCTTCGAATTTTTATCATCAATCCAATACTCTTATACTCTTGGACTTTATCATTATTTATGACATTATTCACATCCTCCTCTCTCTCTCTCTTTCTACATGCGCACGTGTGCACAAGACAAAGAACTAAAGCTAACAAAATTAAGTTTCTTGATGACAATCATGTGAATAACAATTTTGCTTGTTATGAAATCTCCTTTCTCTGGTCTTACTATTTAAACTAGAAGTTGTGGGACTGCATTGTCCCTAAAGCATGAAGCACCATGAAAAAGGGCCAAGCCACCTAAACTTTTGATCTTTGAAAACCTCAAATAAAAAAAAATAAAAAAAAGTTCATTTCTAAAGGGAAGGAGTCATCATTGTCACAAAGAATAATTCCAAATCATGGATCAATGAAAAAAATTTATACATACATACATATATATGTGTGTGTGTGTGTGTGTAAAGAGGAAGAACAAAGTGCCGCATAGCAAAATAAAATCATGCTTTTGCTACCCCACTCTAAATTATTTTTATATAATTCTCCACTAATATGCATTACTTGATCGTTATTCAAAGCAGCAGTAGTCGGTCTTCTAGCTTGCAATGGATTAAACATGAAGACTCCTTAAGCTAGATCAGGAGCATGTCCTATTTCAGTCTGAATTATAAACTTCATTTACTTACGTGTTAAAACCCAATTATGCTTCACTTGCAAAAAATATAACAAGATAAATAGCTATAGTCCAAGGAAATTGATGCAAGGAATTTTTGCGGCTTTCTCAAGATGGTGACCCATTGATCAACAAGGTGGCGATCGAAAATCACCAGCACAAAGAATTGAACAATCAAGGGCCATAATGAACAACAATCTGATACTAATTGTCATGGTGCTTTTGATCTAGTCTTTGTGATCAATCAACTTACATAGAGAATCTCCAATTTGGAACCGATTTCTTTCCGCCCATTGGTTGTATGACATTGCGTTAGGGCCAGGTACGCTCCATCCTGCTGGCCCTCCAACCTTGAATTGAGTTGCACTGGCCATTGCCATCAGCAAAGTGAGCCATAATAGGACTAAGCCATGACTGTTTGCCATGAGGACAATATTTGTCTTTGGACGTAGTGAAAAGAAAGAGAAGGGAGGTGCAACTAGAACTTTGGGTGACAAGTTGAGGCCTGAGAAAAAGGATGCCATGGCTTGGGGTATTTGTAGACCCATTTTACAAGCTGAGGAAGAGTCCTCTTTGCTATATACCTATACGTACCTTTTCTTTTTGATATCTTAGCCGGAGGAGCAAAGCATATGGGCACTTTATCTTTAGCGTTTGGTTCGTTTTTCGTGTGCTTTTGCGTCTACTTTCAATGGAGTACCACTCAAAGTTATACTTTGCTTGGTGGCCTAGGAATATTCATAGCTTGTGCAGTAGTTTATATCAAGGGCGACTCTCTTTAACTAAAACAAAAGAAATAAGGAAAATCCTAGAAGGCTGGTACTTATCTCCTGCTCGCCCTTGCACTAGTTTTAATAGATTTACATGGAGCTATCATACCACTGCAAGCCCAAAATCTAATGACACCCGAAAGCACAGTAATCTAATAGCTATTTCAAGTTACAAGCATTTGTGGTCAATTTCCCAGAGAGAGAGAGAGAGAGAGAGAGAGGATTCATGGTAAAATTTAATCCTTGTGGTCAGGTTGTTGGAACCTCGGAGAACAATTTTTTATCAGGCTTTTGGAAAGAGTTACTGAAAAATCAAGAGCCTGGCTTTGTTGAGAGATTGTCAGGCTAGTTTCTTTTTTATTTTTTTCTCGAAGCCTGGTGTAAAAGACTGGAATTATACTAGTCTTTTTTCCATGTACACAGAAGATACAGTGCATAGAATGAAATTTCTTCCTTCTTTTTTTCATTTTTTTTTCCTAAGCAAGAGAATGGTAGGTAAAACGCATGAACCCGCTATTAAGATCATGTCATGTGTAACATCGGCAAAATATCAATTGAGAACCTTTTTCAAAAAAAAGAAATAAATTGTGGGAAAGCACCACCCATCCAGTGAAATGGGAAGAATGGCCATGCCTTCGCGTTACAATTGTAGAGACTTTTGTTGTAGGGGTCTCTTTTTCATTAATTCTTATAACTTTCTTTCCCAGTCGATCAAGGAAATGACTATCTTGCACCACCTATAGCCATTGGAACCTCTCCTACCATTCATCACTTCCTGAGAACCTAAGTCTTCTCATCACAATCTATTTAGGATCTGAACTTTTGGTATCTGAAGCAATTAAAAACTACCTACTAGAGCCTTTTCCTCTCTCATACATTAAAATTTTTCCTAAATTCTTCTCTTTTTATTATTTTATTTTGGATCTTTGCTAAGTATTAAAAGGAAACTATCAATCCTCTTCACGATCATGCTCATAAGAGAGAAAATTTCGATCGTATCCTGATACAGAATTTTCAGTGACACGTTCAAAAATTTGCCTTAAAACAATGCTAAACACACTTCTGAACCTTTCTTCTTTCCAACCAAATCCTTGATAAATCAATTTAATTTTATTTATATTATATTATTACAATTTATTAGACTTAAAATCTTTCTAAATGATTTATCCTCCAACAAAATATAGACTCATCCACAAATTCCAGTCCTAATTAGCCTCCTACACTTGCACTATGGAAACCTAGTAAACAAACTACAATTTACAAAACTAGACTTCCAAGAAGCATACCATTTAAAATGGCTCCATCCTCCATGCTAACTTGGCCTTGGCTTTCACTAAGCCATGGCAAATTAAATTGTTAATGCCATTCAGGATTTCTGATGTTTGTTTTTCTCTATGCAAAAAGATGTGTGGTCCCCCTTCTCTGTCCCTATGGGTGGAAATGAATATCTCAAAGCCATATTATTAGCTGGCTATAGATAACTGATTATTGTCATTGGCGGTCAAAAATAAAACCTATTTACTACTATAGCTAGTGATGAATCGGGATCGTATTCTCAGGGATCAAGGATAATTATTTTACGAAAAAAAATTATATGTAAAGGATTATATTAAGAATAGCGGTTATTAAAAGATAATAATTAATTAATTAACGAAATTAAAACAGTAAGAGAAGCAACCCAGGAATCTGAATCCAGGTTTTATCTTTTTTTTTAATGTTGCAATAGTAATAATTTTTTACAAATTTAAATTAGAATAATTTATCTTTTGCCAGACACGGACCGTATCAGAAGATCACGGCACGTTTGCTTAGAGTATAAACTATCTAATAATTGCAAGGTTAAGGGTTTAATCTATCATACTACGATCTATCTCTCTTAGGCACGTACCATATCCTGAGATCACGGTACGTCGATAGACAGTACAGGTTGTGTATACTAGATCAAAACCTCGATCAAAAAAATAACTCAAAAGATATAATAAAGAAGAGCATAATTTTTATTGCATAGAAATTAAGAATAAAAAGAAAGATAAAACCTGATTACAGGCTTCTTCATCATCCCAAGTTAAAAGAATCTAGCCTTGCTGCCACCAGCATTTTCTTCATAATTTTTCTCTTTCAGGCTTAAATACAATAATCTAACCAAAAGAAGAATAAAAAGAGCTTTGTAGAAACTCCCTCCCCCCAACTAGGTCCTCCTTTTATAGAGCTTATCTAAGGCTTCCTTCTAGTCAAAGTTGGATCAATCGGGTGCTCAAGATCGTTCAAATATCGTGAAAAAATTTCTCAGCTATCCATCCAACATCACCTGCCTTAATTTGCATCGAGAATAATGCAAAATCATCTCTTTCTTCCTTTCTAGCCAAACCGAGTCTTGATTTAAGTGCCATCTGCATCGTTGGACTTCAAAAATCGAGCTCTTTTCATCTATAGGCTCCTTTTTCTGCAAATATCCATAAAAAGTATCAATTCTTAATAAATTTGAAGTAATTAATATTTATTTTAATGATTAAATTGGGATAATAAATAGATTTATCAATAACCTCTTACACAACATAGAATTAATCATCTCTTCCTTTCTACCACTGCCACTGTCTTATTACTGAAAAATAACCCATAAAAACTCTCACATATTAAGAAACCTTAATCAGAAACCTGCAAATGATCTAACCGAAAGCACCCTATAGTCTCCTCTATCCAAATTAACACTATTAGGAGAGTCTGGCACAAAATTAAGATTTTTTTTCAGAAGATAGAATTTGATTTACAATTGGAAGCTAGATAGAACTTGATTTAATTGAAAGATGCAACAAAATCCCTTCAAGTTGACTATATATAACCTTCTCGAAGATGACAAATGGCAGCGGCAGAAGCTATGGCCACTGACTTTCCCTGGCTTATCTTCATTTTGATTCTTGTCGCACATAAAAGATCCAAAAGAAACACTAATCTAGCTTCCCTCTTAATTTCAACTTGACCTTAAAGTGACACAATATCTAGATTCCTTATGCATTCTTTTAAATATTTGATAAAGATTTAACGGCGACATTTGCCTAGCAAATATGTAATACCCTTGACCTAATATAGGTTAGTTAAAAATAAAGCCTTATCAAAACTAATATAATTTAAATTTTTTAGTAAATACATCTTTATAATGTTTGGAATCAAATTACCTTTTTAATACATCTTTAATCACATCAAACAGGGTTAGATGAGAGAGTTTGGATCAATTTAATGAACACATTAATGTTGATGAACTTCGTAAAATGTATGAAAATGCCATTCTATTGAGGACAATTTTTTTAGTATCTTATCTAAATTTTTAATTTTTTTTTATAAAAATTATTAAATGAGTTAGAAATCTAATGAGGGTTGGGAATCTATTTAATATATTTCTTTGATATATATCACTTTAGTTCTTTTAAAAAAAATTGATATCTCAATAGAAATAGATATTTTATTAGTTTTAGGAAATTAGTATTCAATAAATGGAGAAAACCTATTGATTTCAAGAAAGCTCCCTATAAATGGGGCCTATTTTAAATTGTTTGATATGAAATCAACAATTTAAAGATGATGCTCTGGTTCCTATAGTTAAAACTTTAAACAATTCTATGGTTGAGCGATTTAGCATTGATAGAGATAAGCCAAACAAAAAAAAATCATTATGAATATATGATCTTCAAAACTTGGTAGCTTATACTTTGTCAGCAATACAAGAGAGTTAATTTTGGTAAGTTCTAGTCCTATTGGAGGTATTTGAAGGTGGAAAAAATTTTCAGTATCAGTTGTAGGAGGTTCAAGCTAAGATGAAGATTTGTTGGTTTGTCTGAATTTACAAGCAAGGACATCTTTTTAATCCATATATAACTTTAATTTTAATCTATATAGCCAAGAAGTTTAAAAGATAAAAAAAAGACATGCTTCCAATATTCTTATAAAACTCTAATCCTAATCCATGTAGAATTAACACTAAATGTTTTCCCTTTATATAAGCATATACAGTTCTAATTTTCAAAGTAATCTCAAGTAATTTAACAAATTATTATTAAAGTTCATAAGATGGTTTTATTAAGTATACGCAAGTGTGAGAAAAAGTTTCTAATTAAAAAAAAATTCAATAATTTCAGAACCCTTCTTACAATCTTCAAATATCTTAATAATAAAATTTTTTATCCTCCTTCCTAAGCATAGACCGTAAACCAATGATCCGACCCATAATCCAATTTATTTATTTTTATCCCAGCACACCTCTTTAATAAGAAATTGTATCAGAACTTCTTACGAACGCCAGAACGTAACATGCTTGAACCTTGATTAGGTAAGTTGTTTGGATTTTAGCTAATGACCCGGAGCATGGTGGAAAGTCCGTTAGTCATCAATTCCCCCACTGAGCTGATAATATAACCGAGGTCATCCAACCATCTTTGCAAGGGAGAGCAGAGGTCATCTAACCATCTTTGCAAGGGAGAGCATGCTTTCCTCGAGAACAATCCGATACAACCTAAGCAACCAAACCAATTTCTGAAAGAGTCCCTCACCTTTGACCTAAACTACCCTGCTTGGCCTCCCCTCGCTAAAAGTTCCAACTCCTCTCATCAAGAACAACCATATGATCATCTGATATCTCTATCATTAAGCCTGCTGATCCCACCGTGTCTATCAATACATATTTACCCTCGCATCGCCTAATATTTACACTTGGAAGACCCTTGTATATATCTTATTTCACAAGGCCAGCGTTTTGATGCAACTCAAAGTAACACAAGGGATGCCCCACAGCTAACAAAGAAAAGCTCCAACTTAACGGCATCCAACTTACATCCGGACGCCAATCCCCTCAATTATAACCCAGCACTGCAGATCAGAACGTCATTTAATCCTGAACAAGTAATGGAACAACTGAAAGTTAAAGCAAAAGCCAGTAAAAGGAATATTCCCTTATTACAAATAAGGCCATAGAAGCTAGTCATCTGGCCTAGATATCCACTGAAACCTCATACCAGACACTCGCGAACATATAATGTAATCAACCTTACTATACCTGGACGATAACATCCTTTAAAACCTACAGACCAATAGCTTCTAAATACGTAGCTACTCGGGTAAATATGTTACTCAGAAGCCATGAATCTTGATCTGTTCCTTCTTAACAATGCCAGCCTGCAACAAAATAAAACAAGGTTAGCCACTATGATACATCAACAGATAAAAGATCAAACCTGCTTGTGCTAAACCCCGTTCCAATGTCCCAACAACGTTCCACAGAAACTTAGTAAGAAATAACCACAAGATCTGCAATTATCTTTATCACGCATTCTTCTAAGTTTTCTATTTCAGATGCTTGTGTAAGCATAGTTGAGCTATTTGGATGTCAATGCCTCAGCACTCATATGAGTGCATAGTGCACTTCCTTGTTGGGATGCTCAACCACTGGGTTGCAGAGGTAAGAGATGCTTAGAAGAAACAATTAGGAAGAATTGGAGCAGAGGGTCAACCCCTAATCAGCTATTCCCTGCATTCATCACCTTTCCTCCTGGAATGCTAGATCGATCTAAAATTTTAATTTCTGACATTCCAAGTATCTCAGGTTTGCTGGATCTAGGCCCATCCCTCCAATCCTCAGAACTTATATCTCCCACCCCCCCAAGGCTCTCCTTTTCACACAGGAATATGGTTCTTGGGCAATCAGACAGAGCCTCATTATGATAAGAAAAAATAAAAATAAAAAGGTCAACCTTTTAAGTAGGATCGCTATGTTGGTGCTACAGTCTACCGGTTCATGCACCAGAGGCCTTTTTTAATGACACCAACACCGATCAACTCTAACTGAATAATTTTGGTAGCAAGTTGTTGTACCTGAACTAGAAAAGTAGCAACGTTCTTCCGCTGATCACCTTGGAGTTGAATAACCTATAAATGACAAGATAATAAATATACCAATCAATCTATTCACAAGCATATGGATACATGAGAAATACTCGCCATAGCACTCAACTACATATAACAATATAGTACCTGGCCCAGCTCAGGGTCCTGGACAACAGTACCATTGCAGCAGAACTCCTTCTTCAGGTCCTTCAAAATCTTATTATAGCTGAACTCCTTTTTCAATCCTTGCACAGTTGTCAAACTCTTCCTGCCATTCCGCTGCTGTGTGCGTACATGAACATACTCCTTTGCACCAGCACCAGAGTCCCCAGCATTTGCTTCAGCAAATGGATCTATACCAAAAGATCAACAGGCTTAGCTTGCCTTCATCATATTAACAGTTTGTTACAGAAAGATACACACTTAAGTGTTTTCTATAGATACCAAATGCAGTGGGGATCTGGTCGTCGAGATCAGACATGAACTCTTGACTGTTGCTGGTTGAGGAGAACGAATGAACAATGTTCTGCTTTCTTACCGGTTAGACCTGAAAAGGTATGGAGCTTATGCTATTAAACTCTATTCTATGGCCAAAAGTACAATTCTCATGAAAAAACTTTCAAAGCACCTTTTCCTCGCAATGATAACCGGGCGTTATTGAAATTTAATCTAAAAGTCACATTTCCTCATACAACATGAAACGCATCTGAATCATGGAAAAAAATACCAATGGTAATACAAAAAAGGTTTCCTTGGATCAGAGTTCAGTTGATTCCATTTTCACTTACTCCTTAAAAAAGTTGATTATACATCTTTCCATTTTTGAAATTTGTTCAAAGCTCCAAACCAGAATCAAAAATTTTAGATTTAGCCAGCACAGCTCCAAAACAAGGGCTTGTTTCAAATGTCTAGCCAAAAATACTCGAGACAATATCACCGTTTCTACCCATTTTTATCATTTCTTACTTTCTTGGAATCAAGAAATGAAGTATCATGAGTTGTGGTGTACCAGCCTGGCAACAATGGCACAACCAGTGGCATTGCATGTTGCTAAAGCACTAACACAGTACATATCATGTCATGTCATGCATGCAGTTGAACTTAAATCCATGCATTAAAACTTAGAAATATATTTTTTTAATGAAAAGTTGAAGTTTTCGAGTTTTACAAATAGTTGGAAACATTGCAACATTAAGTTCCATAAGACTTGGACCTTTTTTTTATCGGCCTAAGTTTCACACATCCTAGATCTCGACTTTCAAACAATGCTATAATATACTATAGTGCCATCAAATATTACATAATGCAATACACTATGAAAAAAATTATGACTATTTTTAATCAGATATTATTTAATGGCATGCATATATGACTATCAAAAAAAATTATCAAATGGTTCTACACAATGATATGCTGTGTAATTCATTTTTCTAAAGATTTTTTACTTTTTTAAGTTGATTTTTTTCTCTAATTACAACTAAAACCACCAAAACTCTTGAATTTCATAGTCATCTTACTTAGCTGAAATATAAATTTTGAATTCAATCCTTCAAATTTATATTGTTATAATGTACGTTAAGCCAAGGACCTCTTGACATATAAAAAAATTCACATCATGCATCCATGGCCAAATAAATTCCATGACTTAATACACAGGTGATGCTTATTATCTTGCAAAAGCAGGTAACTTTAAGCCCATAATTGTTCAAATTTACTCATTGAATCAATCTAAGCTAAACTACTAACCAAGTCATATCAAAAGCTCAACTATTTTAATTCACATTATATATAAAATCAAAGCACTGCACTACAAATTAAACATTGTAGACTATTTATTCAAGAAACCTCTACATTCATCATATTCCTTAATTTAAGGAGGACCATGCAAAGCTACTGTCAGCTAACAATTTGGCAAATCTACCATTTTTTTCAATCAAAAGGTATAATTAACAAGGAAGCAGCATTTGATGGATACTCTCTTCCAACAACTGCTGATATAGCACAGAGAAATTCAGAGCCAAAATTTGCTACACTCTAGGCGCAATGTAAGAGAATTATATATTCCCTTAAAAAGAGAAAGCAACAACTCCATTTTAAAGTAGTACAATTTCATTTAAAAAAAAATCCAGTAATCAAAATCATTCTCATTAAACCCTTTCACAACACAATCAAAATCAGTTCACCTCATAAATGAATCCTCCTGCTGAATTTGAGTTTGTCCATGGAAATGTTCAGTAGATTATAAATAAATAAAATACTAAAAGGACAACCCAAACCAATTCTGGTCCTCCATAACGCTGAATCTTAACGGAAACTAGTCAATGACATGGTTAAAACAAATTAGACTCTACCAAATCAATTCGGAGATGGAATCAGATCCAGATCAACCCTTAAACCATCAAGATTGGAATCAAAGTTTCCTGAACCAACATGATTACAAGGATCAAGCTACGGCTAAGATCAGTTTGAACTCCAAATTTTGACATGTCACACCTCAAGGTAGCTGAAAACGTACTATGAATTGCAAAGAACAACAGAAGAAAAATTATTTAAACGTCTTGCAATAAAATTACTAGGATTAAATAATAACGGTAGCATATGATACAATAAAAGTACAATAAATTAACATGTATCAACGCTAGTTCTTATATTAATCAGTTGCAAACTACTTTTTCCGTGAAACCAATTGCAACGAGTTGAACCGTGAAATAAATTGTTTACTCAACCTAATTTGAGGTATTAATTATCAAACAATAGCAGATCCATCAAATCATAGCTATCAAAAAGATCTACGAATAAAAAACTTTTGTGGGGAAGAACAAATCAAAACAGATTCCGAAGATCAAAACAA
The DNA here is from genome assembly GCA_900491605.1 of Calamus simplicifolius. Taxonomy (NCBI): domain Eukaryota; kingdom Viridiplantae; phylum Streptophyta; class Magnoliopsida; order Arecales; family Arecaceae; genus Calamus; species Calamus simplicifolius. Next base: position 655,867 of record UESW01004260.1, read on the forward strand.
GATATACAGCAAAAAAACCCTATTTCCCAATTCGCTCAGCAGGAAACCCATCAAGAAACCAACCTCTAAGAAATTTATGTGAATCAAAAAGAATTAAACAAATCAAGAAAAAAAATCCCTAAAACAAACCAAAACAGACATAATCAAGAAAACTAATCCACAACCACGAAGAAAACACTGGCTTAACCCTTGAAAGAACATAGCCAGATCGAATCAGAGGCGAATCCTCCATACCTTGCTCGAGATTGGGCTTCGATAACCTCAAAAACCCTAAACGTCGGTGCGCAGAGAACTCGAAGGCCGAGAGAGAACGTGGGTGAGATAAGGCACCATCGGAAGCCGCCTTAATAAGATCGACGAGTTGCCGAAGTGGGTCCTCATAAAAAATATCTATGGGTAGCAATATCTGCCGTCCAAACTCATCTAAGTATGAGATCAAGAATTTATCTTGAAAAGCGCATATAAATTGCATGAGAGTAGAAATATATTGTGGTACAACGCTGACCGCGGCTGCGGGGCGGCGGGCTCGAAATACCGTTTCGCTTTGATTGAAGGACGGTACCGACGGTCAGATTCGTTCCCTATTGGGTTCGTGGGCTCTTGTGCGTGGGCCGCCGCCGTCCCTTCTGGAGACATCTAGAGAGAACTTCGCCCTTGGAAAAAAAATCCTACCATAATAATAATGAGAACTTTTATTTTTATATTAAAAAACCAACCACTAGCGAAGTCGATTCAGCAAGCATTAATCCGACGGCTGATAAATAGGCTGTCTTCATTCATAATTTGGAAGCATTGTGTGTTAAAATGCCAGCACAATGCACCTGTCAGATCTATCGTTGGGCCACTGAATCATCGTTTAATTATTTAATATAAAAATATTTATATTAATAAAAATTAATTTTTAATAAAAATAATAAATTATGATTCCATTCAATTCGAATCGAATTAATCAGTTTATGAATAAACTGGATAAATTTATCAGATTATTTCGGATCATTTAAAACTAATTTTATATTAGAATCAAACCAACTTGATCTTCGAGTCTCAGTCGAATTAATCGATTCAATCCAATTCTAACAACTATGTAATACTTAGCATTTTACCAAATCTTTTTTACAAGCATCCTCTTCTACAGTAAAAGCCTGTCAAAAAGAGATTTAGATTTATGTTTTAGTTAGAAGAGAAGTAAAAGAAGTACATTATTTAAAACTAGAGTTAATGCATGCCTTTTTCTTATCCACACTTTACATGATCCACACTAACTAGAAGAATACCTTATGTTCCATCTTGTTAAATATAAGTATATCAAAATTAAAAGTAATTATATAGAATAACTTTTGCTTATAATAATTTTTAATTATATTAATTAATTATTTAAATTATTATATTAAAAGTATATAAAGTTATTTCATATTTTCAATAGAAACCTTATATATATATATATATTCAATTGCATGCAGTAATTCATAATTTTTTTAATTATATCTTTTTTTTACTGTTGTAAATGATGACTTTTTTTTGTTACAAACGGACGATCACACCAGTCTGGCGTGAGTCAAACCCGAGAAGTCAGAGTACATGATTTGCTACAAAATAAGAGGGCATAGATCACCCATATGCCATTCCCAAAGGCCAGGATGGCGAGCTGCAACATTCGCAACCCAATCAGCTGCCGCATTAGCTTTCCTATAAATATGGCGAATCAGAGACAGTTGTAAATGATGACTTATTCGACTATCCAATTTGGCATGATGAAGGGGAAAAAATTATAAGATAGTATTAACATGATGTTGAGGTTAAAAAACAATTGAAAAACTTCTATCATGTTCCATTGTTCACTTTTAAATGCCAACATGAATCTTTCCAACTGCCATGTTTCAACTTCCATCGCTCCCATCCTCCTCTCTACACCATAGCATACCTGATTTCTTCTCCCCTTCATTGCATCTTTGTTTCTCTCACCATTGCTTGCATCTTCCTTTCGTTACCACAACCTGCTTCCTTACCCCCCTCTAAAACAATAAACCTACCAATGAACCCAATTCTCTAAAACCCGTTCTGTCCAAAAGAGATGAAAAAAAAAAAAAAACAGAAAATATATTTAATTGAAAAAAATTGATTATTAATATTCTCAATTAAAAATAACATATAAAAAAATAATTAAAAATTCTAAATAAATTTATATGCTTTTAATATATGATTTCTTAATTATTAGATAGAATAGATTTTTATTCCATAGTTTATTTTTATTTATCTAAAAGTAAATAAATAATGAGTTTTCGTGAAGTGGCGTATTTCACTTGCATAGATGGGCTCGAGAAAAGAAAGAATGGATTCAACTATAAGAGAGAGAGAGGGAGAGAGAGAAGAGATGTTAGTTATGGAGAGTAATCTTTTATAACTAATATTATCTAGACGAATTAAAAAATACATGCATCAACGATTTTTACATATTTATCAATGGATTTGAACCAAATTTTAGGCAAGATAAACCATATATTGAGCTAAAAAAAACAAAATGAGCTGATTTAATAAGACAATGTTTTTCATTAATTCAAGTTTACCATACTCATTGCATATGCAATACATACATACATACATACATATATATATATATATATATATATGTATGTATGATGCAGCAAAATAATGCCATGACACAAGATCCCAAAAAAAAAAAAAAAAAAGTTGCTTGAAGGTCATAATTAAATAAAGTATTAGTATCATGAAAATGACTTTCGATTAGCCTTAAAAAAAAAAAGTTCCTCCAATCATGTCATGGAAAGCTTCAGTTCTTTAAATAGTAGAAATGCCAGGTGTATAAAGATATTTGGTTAGGAGCATATTTGATATGTAGTTGAAATGTGATTGCTTTTCATAACAAGAAAGAGAACGAAAATTCGATATACTTTAAATTGATTAGGGAGTTGTGTTCTCCATGCTATATATCTTCTAACCCACTAATTTGCAGCCTATTTCTCTGACACTGATCCTTCAGCCACTGCATCTTTTCTTGGGTGATCCACTTCAACTATGCAGCTCGCTTTACGATCCTTTTAAAGAGGAGATCAATTGATTGTTGGCAATCAACATAGTTGGGAGTAAAATTCTAAAATATACTTATCGTCTGGTCCCATGTATCTTCTCTCTTGGTCATGTTAGCAAACGTGTGAAGAGATATTTATTTATAAGAAAAAAAAAAGCACATGTTGTATAGATAATATTTAACAGAACTATTTAACATAGAAACAATTCTACTACTAGAAGTTTATTTCAGCACTGGAACAACCAGATTTATGCTCGGCCTAAGTTGAAATAGCCCGGTCATTCAAGGGGGCGACTACACCATGCAGCATGAAAATTGGAAGGAAGGTCGGCTGAAATTCTATACTGCCTATTGAAAATTTTAAAAGAAAATTCCATCAAAAACCTTTGAATCTTGTCTGCTTACACGCGTGCGATATAGAAAAGTTTGGCATGTCTTGCTGATCCTAGTTTACTGTATATTGCGTTGCATTATCGTCCCAGAAAAGGATTGGGTCATGGGACTGTCAGGGATGAAGCAGGGGTGGGAAGGGAGGGCCTTTGACCGCTTGTGATGTAAGAAAAACTAGGCGCATGCATTAAGCCCCTACTTTTGGAGATTTTGACATAAATTATGAACAACAATGAAGCAATCACTACATATTTCCCAACAATCTTGATACATGTCAATCGCATTCCCGATCACCCCTGCCAGAACAATATCATAATGCCAAAATATAGATTCTAGAAGGGTTTCTTATTGACTTTGCATCATTATATGAAATTTTGCTACATCAGAAACCAAACATGAAACCAAGCGTATACCAAAAACAAGGGAAAGGAAGTCCAGAAAGTTTCTTGGTGAAACATGAGAGCTCTTGATTTGTTTTTAACACCAAAAAAATAACTAAATAAAGCAGCATAAATGTTTCCCCCTCATCCTTCTTCAGAACTTCAATATCTCTGGGACGGATGCAAGTGCTAAATGGGAAAACTGAGCAATGTCAATGAATCCACGTTATGATTTGGACTATTCAACTCTTGCTAACAATTTGAAAATAGACTGCTGCTTACTGACATTTTTAAGCAAACCTCATTCCACATCCTCCGGTAGATCATTTGTCGTGCAATGATCATATTGTTTGTTTGAGCCTCCTTGGCAAACATGATTTCCAGATCAATCTTGAGAGTTTAAGAAATATACAGAAATAGCAAATTGCCTAGTGATACTTTCTTTTCCACTCCAACAAAACTCACCATATTTCATCCAAGTTCTCCATTTTTTTTTTTCCTGAAAGGCCTGCATTAAATTCATGGTATATAAACTCCAACAACAAGCTAAGCTTTCAACCAATCCACCTGTTCCATAGCTCATCTGGCTGTTAGTCCATTCAACTTCATCATGCAAAAGTATTTCAATGGCACTCTAGCACCTGCCTGCATGCAAAGCTCCACCACAGCAGGTGCATGCCCATAAAAACCTCGTCCACTGTCCACAAGCACCGGTGGATCATGGGACCGCCGATGCCACACCAACTTTGGAGGCACGAGGTCATCTACCTCTGCCTTCTTCCACATATGGGACCCCATCCAACTCTCAAATTTGAAAACACCACAAAGCCTAGCCTTGTGCCCTGATGGTCCAACATGAACTTCCGAACAATGCTTGCAGACTTTTGCTGGGTATACAAGCAATAGCTTCTGCACTCCAATTCTGAGCCTCTCCCAGGCATCCAAAGTTCTCTGAGCTACCAATTTCAGCTCTTCTGATGATTCAGAGGATGTTACACCACCATCATCTTTGCTAGAATTTGACATTGGTATGTGGTTATACAGAACTTCATCAGATATATCAGCTCCTGCTTGATAACATAGCTCGACAACAGCAGGGACACGATCAAAATCAAATCTCTGGTCATGCTTTATGATGCTCTGAAACATGTTTTGGAGGTGGAAGGCCTCCACTGGGACAACGATGTCATTTATGCGGCCATCAGCCCATTGATGTGGCTGGTCTTTGATAATGCGCTTGCGGCCATAGCAAGATTTGATCTGATGCCCTGTGTCACCAATATATACTTCAGGACAAAACCTGGAATAAAATCATTATCAAAATGCATAACCAAGCATCATAGCAACACAAATCTATAAAAGCATGAGGAGACAATATATAATACACAAGGTCCTTTCACCATGTTCATCATGGAAAAGCCAACTTATCTAATTCATTTAAGCGCAAATGGTTTAAACATTAAGGTGACATTTTTGGTCCATAAATGACATGAAGAATTTTATTAGGTTTCCTAGTACACAAGTCCTGTCATAAGACAGCAGTCAAACCAACATTTGTCACATCTTATGAACATACAGGCAATAACCCGAAATGTAAAAATTGGCCAAGAAAACAAAGAATCAAATGAAATGTAAAAAATGGCCAAGAAAACAAATAATCAACATCGAAGCTCAACTATCTCTTCAAGTTCTTTCTAACGAGCAAAAAGAACATATTGTTGGCAGAATGTGTATATATTTTACTTGCATTTTCCATAGATTCTTTTCACAAACATGAAATGCTTATAATGAAGGAACACAAGTTGATGCTAAACCACCAACTGGAATGTTTTCTTCAATGAAACCAATTTCATTATCTGCATTATTGTGTGTCAAAGCTTGTTTCACATATAACATTAAGGACATTTCCCTTCCATTTTAACAAATATTTCCACATACTCTCTTTTAGTTTACGCTTGGATGCTTTTGCACCATCTTGGTTACCATTAATAAAGCTGATTAAATTAATGTACTGATACACCAATAAGAAAAAAGTAGATGTTGCTATTTGCGAGTATTACAAAATATATTTTAAAAAGAATACAGAATAGACAAATGCATAACTTTCAACAGCATATCAAAGTCTCCAAAGAAGCTAAAGGTTGTTTAGAACAAGGTATTAATTATATGCGATGGAGGTGTCCCAATTTCTCTATGCCCCACTATCTCGCCTTATACAATTACCATCTCAGTAGAGCATACTAATAGATACCTCATCTCTCCAATTCTTTTTTATTTCTTCTTATTTTGTTTATTTATTTTTTTTCCCTTCTTTTCCTCCTTTCCTTTCTTCTCACTTTTTTTTTCTTTCTAACTTTCTTTTTTCTTTTCTTCCTTTATTTTCTCTTCTTCTCCCTTCCTTTCTTTCCCTCCTTTTCCTCTTCTTTCCTAACCTTCTTTTTTTCCTTTCTTTCTTTTCTTCTTTTCTCCTTCTTTTTCTTTCCCTGCATGGATGTGTCTCAAGTGTCCCACCCCATCCTGAACCCATTTTTCCATTAGACGAGACAATTGAGATGCCCCCCATCCTATCAAGACTTAAAACCTTAGTTTAGAATATATTCTAACAACAAAGTAAGGATTCACAATAAATCTGAATTGGACCTGCATAACCCAAGTTGGGTCAAAGCTTCAAACCATGCACAAGCCATTTAAAATCCAAGTCAGAAAATCTCATGCATAGCTGATCCTATCTGAAAAACTCTTGACCCAAACCCAATTCAGGTTAGGCCAGATTTCTTGGGTTGGGTCAACTTTTAACCACCCTACTTTCTATTGTTGGCTCCTTGGGATGCAGTTGATATTATTTGAGGATAGTTATTGCTTCTTTTCCTAAGGGGAAAGAAAGATATATAATATTGCACTTGATGAATGCATTTAGAAAGCTGTTTAGGAGTGAATTCATGGTGGCTTTGATTAATAATTTTATTGACAGATATTTAGTTTCTCTTCATGACAACTGAACAAGCTAATCAAGTTTCAAATATCAGTACTAAATCTGGTATCATTTTTTCTAACTGAACAATGAGGTACCGATATAGTACCAGACAGATGGTACATACAGAAATTGATAGCATCAAAAAGAAAACAAAAAATCAATATCGATCAGCACCATCAATATGCATAGGAATAGTACCATTAGTACTTCGATATAGGCTACTAGTACCAATATGATGACACTTGATGGAGCCTGTTGACCCCATGGAGAATAAAAAAAATTTTAGACGGCTCCAAAGACCGACGGCCCCAAAGGCCGACACACCCCAAAGACCGACGGCCCCAAAGACCGACAACCCCAAAGGTCGATACCTCAAAGACCGACGGCCCCAAAGGCCGACACCTCGAAGACCGACGGTCCCAAGGCCGACGGCTCTAAGACCGACGGCCTCCAAGGCCGACACCTCCAAGACCGTCGGCCCCAAAGGCCGACAGCTCCAAGACCGGCACCTCCAAGGCCGGCACCTCCAAGACCGTCGGCCCCAAAGGCCGACAGCTCCAAGACCGGCACCTCCAAGGCCGGCACCTCCAAGACCGACGGCCCCAAAGGTCGACACCTCCAAGACTGACGGCTCCATGACCGACGGCTCCATGACCGACGGCTCCAAAGGCCGACACCTCCAAAGACCGACGGCCCCAAAGGCCGACGGCTCCAAGACCGGCACCTCCAAGGCCGGCACCTCGAAGACCGACGGCTCCAAGACCGACGGCCTCCAAGGCCGACACCTCCAAGACCGTCGGCACCAAAGGCCGACAGCTCCAAGACCGGCACCTCCAAGACCGACGGCCCCAAAGGCCGACACCTCGAAGACCGACGGCCCCAAAGGCCGACGACTCCATGACCGACGGCTCCAAAGGCCGACACCTCCAAAGACCGACGACCCCAAAGGCCGACGGCTCCAAGACCGGCACCTCCAAGGCCGGCACCTCGAAGACCGACGGCCCCAAGGCTGACGGCTCCAAGACCGACGGCTCCAAGACCGACGACCTCCAAGGCCGACACCTCTAAGACCGTCGGCCCCAAAGGCCGACAGCTCCAAGACCGGCACCTCAAAGGCCGGCACCTCCAAGACCGTCGGCCCCAAAGGCTGACTGCTCCAAGACCGGCATCCTCCTTGTCGGCCCCCTACGTCTCCAAGCTGGCCGACCCCAGCACTTCCCAGCCGGCCCCGACACCTCTCAGTCGGCCCCCTACGTCTCCAAGCTGGCCGGCCCCAGCACTTCCTAACCGGCCCCGGCACCTCTCAGTCGGTCCCGGCATCCTCCTAGCTGGCCCCCTGCATCTCCAAGCTCGGCAGCCCCGGCACTTCCCAGCCGGCCCCGGCGTATCCAAGCTAGGCGGCTCGGCACCTCCCAGGCAGCCCCGGCATCTTCCCAGCCGGCCCCGGCGTGTCCAAGCTAGGCGGCCCGGCACCTCCCAGGCGGCCCCGGCACCTCCCAGGCGGCCCCGGCATCTTCCCAGCCGGCCCCGGCGTGTCCAAGCTAGGCGGCCCGGCACCTCCCAGGCGGCCTCGGCATCCTCCTAGCCGGCCCCCTACGTCTTCAAGCAAGTCGGCCCCGACACTTCCTCCGCTTCTCCAGTTCCGTCGAGTCGGCCAAGGCCATCCCCGGCCGGCCCGATTCGGCCCCGGCGTCTCTAGCTCCGCCGAGTCGGCCAAGGCCATCCCCGGCCGGCCCCGACTTGGCCCCGGCGTCTCCAGTTCCGCCTAGTCAGCCAAGGCCATCCCCGCCGGCCCGACTCGGCCCCGACGCCTCCAAGTCCGTCGACCCCGCCCCGGCACTGTCTTGCCAGCGGGATTGGCCCCAGCCATCTCGGGTCGACCCGGCTCGGCCTTGATAAGACGGGATTTTCCAGTTTCCGCCAGATCAGCCCCAGCAGTTCAAGAAACCGCCTCTGACGCGCGCGCCCGATAGCCCCGCCGGCTGATGGGACGTAGCCCACTAACCAGCCCAGATTCACGCAAGGGCTCAGCAGATCTTCTGACTCACGCAATCCCACATGATCATGCCAGAATCAACCCCTATAAAAAGGTGAATCTACCCGGTAAACAGGTATGCGCGATAACCCCAAAATCGCCATCTCAGCGTCCAGAAAGGAATCCCTCCTCCCTGAGATCCCTCTTTCTACACTAAAAAGGGCTCACTCGAGCCCCTCTTCAGCTATGACCTCAGTCACTAACTTGGCCGTCGAAGGGTCCCGCCGGAGACCCCCTCCGGTCCCGGGACTTCTTTGCAGGCAACCCGGCGAAGCGAGGATTCGAGAAGCACCTCCGTTCTCGACGTCCAGGAGAGGTGATTGAGCGTCATCAGATTGGCGCGCCAGGAAGGGGGGATAAGAAAAGGTAGCGAACGTTCTCCCTGAGCTACATCTTACATCCTCTCTCTTCTTTCTAAAGCCATGGTGGTGACGCGAGCTCGGGATGCCTCCGTCAACTGCCCGGCAGGGCTCCTCCCGCCAGCTAGGCAGCAGGAGGCCAATCCCCCTGCTACCAACCCTCCGGTTGCCTGCCCGCCGCCGGACGCCATTGATCAAACAGCGGAGCAGTTGGCAACCCTCTTCCAGCAAGTCCAGAATCTCACTGCCATGGTCCACGGGCTTCAGCAGCGGCAGTCCGTGGCCACCCAGCACCAGACCGCTCCCCCCGCCAGCCAGCAGTCGGCAAGGGGAGGTTCTCCTCGGCGGGAGGCCGGTCGGCGAGAGACCGGCCGACGTCATGTTTCCCCTAGGAAGCCTCACTACGAGCCCCCAAGCGGCCGCGGTCCCCGACCACGGCCCCGGCAAGATCAAGCTTTGAAAGTAGCAGTTCATGAACTGCAGAAGCAACGCTCGGGGCCACTCAGCAGCACCCCAAACCTCTCACGTCGCCCATGATAGCTGCACCAGTGGGCTAGTGATCCGCTCGCTACAAGAGCTAAGTACACTGCACTTAAGACGGTTTTCTTTCATTAATACTTAAAAATGTCATGCAGGAAAGACCTACCTTGCATCAACATCCAAGGCCAACCTCGCTTTGGCGTCAAAAAGCCCTGGGCCAGCCAGGCACCAAAGACCGACTCCGCGTCGGCAACAAAGACCAAAGATCGACTCCGCGCCGACAACAAAGACCGACTTCGCGTCAGCACCAAAGACCCGCGAAGGCAAACAGCTGCGAAAAAGCTAAGTATACTACACTGAGAAAAAAGTTTCTTTTCATTAGTGTCTGAATGCGTTACATAAAAACCAACAAAGACCGACTCCGCGTCGACGCCAAAGACCGGCCTCCGCGTCGGCACCCAAGACCGGCTCTATGTCGGCACCCTCAAGCTCAAGACCTGCGGATTCCAATCAACAGAGTTTCCTGGGGGGGCAGATCAACCCTGCAGAAGGAGACCAATTTCTTTAAAGAAAAAGGCACCTGAGCCTGGCCCAAGCACCCTCTGGTTACCCTCCGGGGTTCAAAAGGTTCTCGACGGCCTCAACTTTGCCTCATCGGCTTCATCTTAGCCTCAACGGCTAACTGACGAGCATCCCCCAAAATAGTTAGCGTACGCTGCTTTTAGTGGCGGGCATAAGGTAATCAATTTGCCTCCAAAAAATTTCTTGAAGTTCTACACTCCTTTTACTTAAGCTGATGCAGGGCACGCAAGCTCAAGGAGTGTGGGAGGCATTTGATGGAGCCAGTTGACCCCATGAAGAATAAAAAAAATTTTGGACGACCCCAAAGGCCGACGGCTCCAAAGACCGACGGCCTCAAGACCAACGGCCCCAAAGGCCGACACACCCCAAAGACTGACGGCCCCAAAGACCGACGGCCCCAAAGGCCGACACCTCCAAGACCGACGGCCCCAAAGGCCGACACCTCGAAGACCGACGGCCCCAAGGCCGAGGGCTCCAAGACCGACACCTCCAAGACCGTCGGCCCCAAAGGCCGACAGCTCCAAGACCGGCACCTCCAAGGCCGGCATCTCCAAGACCGTCGGCCCCAAAGGCCGACAGCTCCAAGACCGGCACCTCCAAGGCTGGCACCTCCAAGGCCATCCCGGCCGGCCCGACTCGACCCCGGCGTCTCCAGTTCCGCCGAGTCGGCCAAGGCCATCCCCGGCCGGCCCGACTCGGCCCCGACGCCTCCAAGTCCGTCGACCCCGCCCCGGCACTGTCTTGCCAGCAAGATTGGCCCCAGCCATCTCGGGTCGACCCGGCTCGGCCCTGATAAGACGGGATTTTTCAGTTCCCACCAGATCAGTCCGGTTCAAGAAATCGCCTCTCAGACGTGCGCCGCCCGACAGCCCCGTCGGCTGATGGGACGTAGCCCACTAACCAGTCCAGATTCACGCAAGGGCTCAGCAGATCTTCTAACTCATGCAATCCCACGTGATCATGCCAGAATCAACCCCTATAAAAAGGTGAATCCACCCGGTAAACAGGTATGCGTGATAACCCCCAAAATCGCCATCTCAGCGTCCAGGAAGGAATCCCTCCTCCCTGAGACCCCTCTTTCTACACTAAAAAGGGCTCACTCGAGCCCCTCTTCAGCTGTGACCTCAATCACTAACTTGGCCATCGAAGGGTCCCACCGGAGACCCCCTCCGGTCCCGGGACTTCTTTGCAGGCAACCTGACGAAGCGAGGATTCGAGAAGCACCTCCGTTCCCGACGTCCAGGAGAGGTGATTGAGCGTCATCAACACTTATTGGTATAAATGATTTCAATGTGTTGGCACCCATACTATGCCAATTTCACATGCGAAACAACATGATATCATTCCTTACGGTGGTTTTTGAATCTATTGAACTAACCATAGCAACTGGGATAATTCCTCAATTTAAGCTACCTAATTGGGTGGTTGATGCATCTTGCCATCAAATGCATCTTGCCATCAAATGCACTCTATCTACATGTCCTTATAGTTAACAAAGATTTGTTGTAATGGTATATGATACCCTGTATCAATATCACCATACCATATTAATACTGAACCAATACCCAATAAGGGAAGTGTACTGACCTATACCAACACTATACCAACATAACATCAATAACATCAATAGAGGTACCGAAATCAGTATTATAAACCTTGATCTTAACCACGGTTTTCTATCTTGATACCAAATCATATACTTGTAACTTATCAGTACAAATCGAGTCAGTATGATATAAATTGTGTTGACACATGATACATTGGTGGATGCAAGCCACTAGCTGTACTCATTTAGAATAGGCCTCTGTAATGCACCAATACCTTACTAGATTGGTACAGTATGCCCAGTACTCGGAAACATAAGTCAGCGCAGAAAGCCTTGATCTTAACCAGATGACAACAATGCTATGCATGCAGAACATTATTTTGGTAAAATATGAAAGTTTGTTTGTCAAAGTAGATAAGTTCAAGCTGGATTGAAGGGACTCAGATTAGAAACTAGTGCATTCCAATTTCGGAGACTAATCAACTCAAAATTATGTTTAACTACATATCAACTGTTACAGTACTTTAATTAAGATAAGACAGGTTTAGGGTTAAATCATTAATGAGATAGAAGACTATTACCTGTCTCTTACAACTATAAATTGACCATGCCTAGCTAAGATTAAGCAAAAGAAGTTTGTCTCTTTGAAGTTTACAATCTTGTGTTTAAACTTTAACTATATCTGAAAAATTGAAACAATTCGTGCCATAAAAATAAGCAGGATGACAAAAGAAACTTGAAATTTTAAATGTCATAAACTTTTTAGTTCCTAACTACATTTTGGAATATAACTGTAATTCGCTTATTAACAAAACATGTTTATAACTGAATTTTTTTTGTATTCAATTGGAGAATTTGGTGGTAAAATTAATTTTATGGGATAGGCTTAAATGCAAATGCAAAACATGTTCCTAAAATTTAAAATCTTATCTTGACAACTGATAGAAGGCGTTATAGATGACGCTGAGCTCTTTGTGGTGTAAATTAAATTGTTTGCACAGTGGGACTTCAAAATAATTTACAAATTTTTTCTCTTGATTATAGAGTTGTAAATATCTCTAAATACTTTTTTGTTCATTATGTCTGCTGCGTCTCCTTGATTTTCAAGCCTCCATCTTTTGGACATATATGAATGCATACATAAATCTTCTATAGAATTTGAACTAAAAAGATGGAAATATCAGTTTCGTATCTACGGTTTTAATATGCCTTAGTCGTATGTGGTGAGAAACATATTCAGGCTTCTACATTTTCTTCAGTGATATACGGTTAGCACTTTTCCTTTTTCTATCTTTTCTGAAAAAATTGCCCAAAAGAAAATGCAATATTAAGAAAAGGAGTTCACCTTTTCCTCTTTCTATGGCTTTGTAACCTAAGTCTGAATTTATGGCATCTAAGATTTTTTGAATAAAGGAAGTTTATAATTATAGATTGAGAACTTGTGCATTCTCCTATATTTTAATTAAATCTTATAAAATTACTTTTGAGTTTTGCTTTTGTTATGAGGTTAATCTTATGTGATATCTGGTTGCATCAAAAATATTTCCAGAGTGGCCTCACAAGTAAATATGAGCGTTTTAATTAGGTCTGTGCATGCAGTTCATTATTTTTGTCCAAAAATGTTCATTTATATTTTTGTTCAAAAATGTCACACCCACCATATGCCTCACTAACACCCCTCCCCTTGAATAAAAAATGGGGACAAAAAATAGTTGCACATTTCCTTTTTCTATCTTTTTGGATTCTAAATTTGAATTTTACCACATCTAAGATTTCTCGAGTCAAGGAATTTTATAATAGACTGAGAAGTTGTGCATTATTCTCTCTCAATTAAATCATCTAAATTTTTTTGGCATTTTTCTTTTGTCAAAAGATTAATCTTTACTTATGTGATATTTTGTTGTATCAAATATATTCCTAGAATGGCCTCAAAAATAATCATAAGTGGGTTAATTAGGTTTGTATATAAGATCTGCAGTTTATTTGTATTTGTGGTTTAAAATGTCACACCAGCCATATCAATGTAGTCCAATCAAGGGGAGAGGCTTTACTAGGGTTTAGGGCAAGGACTGAAATCTATGTTGCCAGAATTAGGTCACGACCTGAGTCTCCAATAAATTAAATTGGAAGGTAATAATATTTTTGAAGAAAATGGATCTCGTATGGCAATTATCTAACCTAGAGTTTAATTTGACATTTTAAAAATTTTTACAATTAAATAACTGGAAGCAAGAGTTTGCCAGATTTTTTTTGGAGAATAAGTGATTATATATGAGGAAAGATCTAGCAAAGAATAATAATATTTTTTTATAAAAAATGATTAGAAGAAGGCAAGTAATGACTAGAATAAAAGAATGGAAGAAGAAAAATAGTAAAAGGAAGAGGAAGGATGATACCATACATGCCCTGAAACCTAAGAATCACAACTAGTGTTGCAAGCCTCATGTTTGTTCTTCTCCTCTCTTTTTTTCTTTTTTTTATTTTGCATAGAGTTCTAATCACAAACTCAGCTCTCTATTTAAAGACACAGGAAAACCTAACCACACCTTCAAACTCCCTAAAATGATCTTTATAAAGTGCCGGTTACTGTTCTTGGTTATTGCAGCATGAACTATACCGTGAACAGTAATCACTACATAATTGGATCCACCATGACATTAAATAAGATCAAAGATCTTTTAACTTCCATCTGTTCCAAGATAACCCAGTAAAACTAAAAATAATAGAACATACAAAACTTGACAACTAAATACTATATAGTAAATAGTAAATTTATAGACCTTTGAGACATCATGGCATGATCTCCTGCATTCATTTCCATTGTGCAAGAACTCACCACGAGTTCTTTTAAGTCAAAGCTCCAATGGCTAATCGAGTACTTTCATTCATCTTTTCTTTCTTTCTTTCTTTCTTTTTTTTTTTCATACCCAATTACAAACTCAACCTTCCATCTAAACATAGTAGTAGTAGTAGTAGTAATAGTAATAATAATAATAAAAAATAGCTTTACTTTCAAATTCCCTAAAATATTGGCTACTATTTGTAGTTACTGTAGTGTGAACAACACCTTGAACAATAACCGCTATAGTAATGGTCCCATCAAGATATTAAATAAGATCAAAGATCTTTTGATCTCAGCCCTCCATTCAGAAATAACTAGAAATAAAATAAAAGATGAAAAACAGACAAGTAAAATCAGATCAAGTAAAATCCTAAGATTGATGGCCCTTTGACAACCATAGGATACTAATAAATAAACTTCTACAAAAATTCACCTTGGGTATCAAGGTTGTCAAGGCAGCTATGTGGTCCTTGGTTGGTAGGCACCCTAACTGCCAAGGCACCGCTTGGGCGCCTAGAGGCACCTAGATGGACAGCCTAGGCAATTGATCTTTATAAAGGGTAGGAAAATGCATAAAAGGTCTACATAATTAACCTCATTCTTTTTTCAAATCATACACACAAATTATAAACATTATAGTATAATAAAAGACAAGATTAATCAAGATCATGGATGATTTCATCACACATAAAACTACCGAGTCACAAGTGATAAATGATAATCAAAGCAAATTGTCAAAAGTCAAATCTGAGAAGTCCAAATTCGACAAGCCTTTGAAAACATGTCTTAATCTCATAACTCATATTTAAAATTCCATATTTGCATACCAAAAAGAATGATTGCAATTTTGAGGGGGGGAGGGGAGGATTTTTCAAATACACAAAAACAGAGATGTAAAGGAGAAGAAGAGAAGAGGGAGAGGATTAAAAGATGGAGGATTTTTCAAATGAAAAAGGGGAAGAAGATGAGGATTTGCATAAGCATAGAAGAGGAGAAAAAGGAAAAATAGTAAGTATAAAAATGTTCTAAAAAAAAGCTCTTGGACCTTTGGGCAGTCTCATGGAGGACTCCACAAAAGCCAATGGCGGAATAGCTCTTGGAGGACTCCACAAAAGCCCCCAATCAACGGTGCATAGGTGAATGGGTGGATGGCAACTGCTGTAGAGCAGTTCACTTTCCTTTGCATTAAGAGATGAGGGAGGCAATGGATTGGGAGAAATAAGGGAAAGAACAAGCAAACTGAAAATATATCAAAGTTGTGCTATTTTCATTTCTAAATTACTTAAATAAGTGTATCTCGATCATAAAGTAAAAATAAAGAAAAGAAAGAGAAATAAAAAAATGAACTTCATATATACTTAAAGTGGGGCATCTCTTACTTGCAATGCATTGCATTGGACCCCAAATGTAATGAAAAGTTTTGCAAAGATAACTAAGATGGTCTCTAGAAGCAATGCATCACATCGATGTCTAGGTGTGATGAAAAGTAAATAAAAATTCTCACACCTTTATGAGTGGATATGGGCAAAGAAGTTAGTCTAAAAAATAAAATGCATTTAGCAACTTGAAATATAGGATCATGAATAGAAAAATTGATGGAATTAATAAATACAATAATTAGATAAAGAATTAATATAGCTTGGCCGTAAGAAACTAAGTGGGTGGAAGAAAAAGAAAAAAAGATTGATGGTTTTAAACTTTAATATACAGTAAAGACTATAATAAAAGTAGAGCAGAAATTATTATAGATAAGAGTTTAAAAGATGAGGTTGTAAATATTAAGAGAATAGGAGACTGAATAATTTTGATTAAATTGGCATTAGGAAGGGGAGTTAATTAATATTATTAGTGCTTATCCTCCTTAAGTAGATTTAGATAATGTTGCAAAACAAATATTTTAGGACACAAATAGAGTAATTCAAGAGATTTTTAGTAGGAAAAAAATTATCAGAGTAGATTTAAATAAATGTGTAGAAAAATAGAATATAGGTTTTGAAAGAATATATAGAGGTTATGATTTTGAATAGAGAAATGAAAGAGATACCATTTTAAAATTTACAATGTCATATGATTTAATATTAGTTGGCACATATTTTTTTTTAAAAAAAGACTCTCATCTAACAACTTTTAAAAGTAAATATAATGCAAGTTAAATAGATTTCTCCTTTACTCGAAATACTAATCAAGTTTTGTAAACTTGTAAGGTTATACTAGATGAGAATTTAACCACATAATATAAATTGATCGTTATGGATATATGTATTTGAAAATGGAGAAGGACCAAAGAGCATAAAAAATTTAGTTCCATAAGGTTGAATCTAAAGCTTTTCACTCCCTTATTATATGTGTCATATTATAAAAAGGATCCATTTGCCCATGTGTTTATCTATAGATATAAATTAATTTAGTTTTTGTATATGTATGAATCCTTGTGCAAATGTATGCAAATATGAAAAATGGTCCAGATGAGGCTCGGCTAGCCGTTCAGAGGTCAATTTATCACCCAGGCAATAGCTTTGGTGCCTAGATAACAGCTTGTAACAACAATGTGCTCAATCATTTAAAATCATTCCTTAGCCCATACAGATGGTTACAATCTATTCTCTGTCTTCCTAGCCGATAAGTTACATGTTCAGAGACTAAAGGAGTCTTTAGAAAGACATGATTGAAAGACAAATATTAAATGCTGCAATTTTGTCTTACAAATTGGTTTTTGAACCTTTAATCTGTTTTCTTGCACTATTAACTTAACTTAGTTTCTAATAGTTCTAAATAACACACTAATATTAATTTAGTAAGCAAGCTAATTTGGTTTGCTTTATTTTTTTCCCTTTCTTGGGGGGCATGGGGGGTGTTTGCCAAATATGACACATGACTGGAGGGATATCAAGGCTTCTTGATTATTATTTCAGCACAAATGATGATCTACTTCGCAATTTGTTTTTCCACTGCCTCCACTAAGTGAAATCCTAGCTCCACCATTGCCGAATAACATCACTAAATTTTAACTGTCTCCTGAAAATTAAAAATAATCAATCTTCAAGTTTGGTTTGATCAATTTAGTGTTTGCTTGGTTGGTTGCCTGTAGTCCCACCTTTAATCCATATGAAACCTAGCAGGCACATCCATAACCTTTATTTTTTTCCCTTCTAAAAATTCATGATGAAATTTTGCTTACCAGATTACAATAATTGTAGCTAAAACAGATCAAGGTATTTCAGAATCAAACAGTCTATTTAAATTTGACATTAAACCCAACCAACACAGGAAATGTAGATAATATGGAAAAAGATAATATGTTGCTTGCCTGCATGACTTGATTGGAATTACTTGTAGGAGAGCAGATACACCTTCTGCCAAAAGTTCTCTGGCCTTACAGACATCATTTGCTACAGGAATCATTCTTTTCACAGGGTAGTTTTTAGCCCTGTTTTGAATTCTCTTGAGAATCATAGGCCGAAGCTCTTTCCAATCTATTTTAGAACTGTAATATCTCAAATGCATGAGAGAACAATTTAAGTCCACCCAGAGATAATGCTGGACTTTCAGCTTGAAAGCCATGAGATCTGCACCACAATAGTTTGAAAACTAGAAAGTCAGAGCCTGCATATATTGGGCTGGAAAAGAATGAATCGAGTCGCAAATTAAAGTTGAATGGGAATTCTTGAACACATAACCTAGTAAAAGACTAAAAGTGACTTATTAGGTATTTATTCCTTTAAGTCTTCCGGAATAAAGAAACCAATAAACTTAAAGGAATGAATACTCAACGAAGTTTGAATCCAACCACAAAAAGTTGGGAAAGGGCTAGATAATTGTGTCATTCATTTTAGTTTGAAAAGGTTACATATACCTTCCAAAAATTCATTTTTTGCAGTGTTACCCCTAAAATCCCCTCCCCCGCAGACTAGCTATTAGGAAATGGCAATAACCCTTAGGCATATACAACATTTCAAATTACAAGGATTATTTGAGAAGTTACATGCCAATTTAATGGCAATTTAGTATCATTATATGTAAGAACATGATGATGGTGCTTAGCAACAGCACCTTGCAATCAGGCAATGTACACCATCCCGTTCTAATATCATCCCTTTGTATACCAACCCTCTCAACTCTCCATTCCTTGTTTCTCATCCTTAAAGCGATACTACCGGGCCTTACATGCAGCTTGATCCCAGCCATTGCACCATAAGGAAGCCCTCATGAAATTATATGTGCGCGCGTGCGCACGTACAAATATGTATATATGTATGAAGTTGCACATATATACATAGATACATATACATACATACATACATATAGATACATATACATACATACACATGCATGCATACATATGCAAGGTTCTAAATCTCATGCTATGATTTTTTCATAGAATGAGATGCCCCGCATCCCATCCCAATCTCCGACCTGGTTAGGCATCCTAATACTTACTAGGGATGCTTTTTTTCATTTCATCTCAATCTTCGACCCAATCAAGCATTTTTGTACTGGCTTGACATGCTTTTTTTAAAAAAAAATTGGGAAATTTTAGTGTTTTATTTAATTTTTAAATATATATTAATTTCAAAAGTTATATTTCATAACAAATTAGATCTATTTAAAATTGATATTAATAAGGTATTATAGTTGACACAGAATGAAACGAGATAGTCGAGACCAATCCTAGAATCTCTCTAAGATGGGATGGGATAGCCAAAACAGCCCTCTCCCTACTGAAACTTGAATCACTACTTATAGAAAATTAATAAATATCTCAATGATAAAAAATATATATATGTGTGTCCTATCTCGACTATAATACATTATAGTATAAATTTTAAATATATTTAATTTATTATAAAATATAATTTTTGATGTTTAAATATATTTAAAATTAAATAAAATACTAAAGCTTAACATATTTTTTTAAGAGAAAAAGCATTCCAAGCAAACACCAGGTTGCCTGACCATATTGGGGATTAAGATGGGACAAGGCGCAAGAATCTCATTACATGAAAAAAATCGAAACGCCTCTTTCTCACAAGATCTAAAACCTTCATTTATAGTGTTTTCTTTCCAAATATAAAGGAAAGAAGTTTACTAGTAGCGTTGGCTTCACATTTAATGAAAAATAGAATATTAGTCAAAGGACAAGTGCAACCTAGCTATACTATATAGCATCCCTAAATACAACAAAGGCCAAGAAACGGTATGAGTTAATTAACTCAAACAAGAAACAAGAAAACACTGCATTAGCTAAAGAGATCGACCAAGGTCCGTAAATAAATACCAAAACCCATATCGATAAATTACTAGTACATTACAATACGATATGGGTTAGTATACAGTATGGCATGCATCCTGGACTAAGACAATATAACATTTTTTTCATTTTTAACCACTTGGTATTGGTAACATGGTCGGTACCAAATGTTCGGGTCGATACTAGGCGATATGGGTCAATTCAAGCCAGCTCTGCTCGCACTAAACCAAAACTCGACACCATACTAGTACGTTACCAATGCAATCGGTATGGGTCGGTCCAACATACATTGAGATCAACTATCATATATCATTGTAAAAAAGCATTGATAACTAGAGAAAAACTGAAAAACATTACCAAGCGGGGTAGCTTCAAGCAATTTTTTGGAGACATGCTTCTCCTACCACCTAACCTTTCAAGTTCTCAAGAAACTTGTACCCCCATCTTTCACCTCTTTAAAAGCTTTTGACAACTAAAAATCTCATTGTTTCATTGGATACTTGTTCCCTCCCATTAAAGAAACTTGGTATTTTAAAGAACCTTTTCGCACAAAGAGCTTGTGCCTTGAGATGTCTTCACCTTCTAATCTTCTATCAACAGCCACATACAGCGACCATAATTATAGTCCAATAAGAGTTTTGTGGACCTGAAATGCAGTAAAGTTATCTTGATGCCCCCAACCTGACTCATTAGCCTGAAAACATGATTCATATGGTGCTACAACGTCCTCATGGATCTATAATTAAGGAAAATATGACTCATTGACTCAAGCAAGCCAAGCATACTGGGCTGCAGAGGCATGATAACTTGGGCTGCAAAATAGGGTGGTCATTGGCTAAGGTTTTGACTGTACCTTAGCAACAAACAAGTGCTGCAAGGACAATTATTAGGCTGTAGAAACAATGACTGGATTGCAAACATTATGAGCTAAGCATTTTAACAAACAGGTAGAAGGCATGATAATAAGCATATAATTTAAGGTATGTACCAGACCAAACTATTTTACAAAGAAAACTGAAATATTAAGAAATATAACAGAATAATAGAGAATATAAGAAGGGATTGATAGTTTTTGGCTGCCATCTTCAACCTTTTTCATGGCTGATTCATGGAGTTGGATTTAAAGAATCAAAGCCAAAGATTTTATCTTGATTTAGGAAAATTAAAACTAGGCGCAGATTTAAGGAAAAAAACTTGAAGATTAGATGGCAGATAAATGAACTTGGATGTTTTGGTGCTTGTTTCACGGAAAACTAAATGGTAGAAAAGCATCAAAGCCTGACTGCTGGATAAATTTGAGAAGAGGAAGGAAAATAATCATACCTCTGCCCAGAAGCTATAAAAGCTCACATAGGATCCTTGTCCCTTGCTGTCCAAAATCCTCGCGTTCTAGATCTCATCCCTTTCACTCCCAAGCTTTTGAATCCCAACCACACGATAACCAGAGCCAAGAATTCAGCAACAAAATTTTTGAAGGAAGGGTTGGACGGACTGCTGGATAAATTTGGGGTTTTCAATTTGAAGAGGAGTGGATGGGAGCGCCGGAGTTATAGAAGATTGGAAAGCGGATGTGGGGCGATCGGGGAGGGCAGAGAGGGAGATCGCGTCTGGAGGGGACGGGGCTTTTGGAGGGGGCTGGGGGCCGAAATCGGAGAGGAAAGGAGTACACACCCAAGGACCATGGGCGGTGGGTTCGCCCGACACTAAAATGGCGGAACGAGCGTTGTGTAACAAATACTTAATTATTAATTAGTTATAAATAAAAATATATTTATACTATAAAACCAATTTGATAAAACGCAAATAAACTTTCCTCCTAACTTGAACCCGACCGACACCGACACCCCACCTGTACAAGTTCCCTTCTTTTTTTAACAAATCAACTATATTAAAAATAATTACTTTTTAAAATTCAGAACAGATTGAATAATTTTAATTTCTAGTTTCTAAAAAACTAGAAAGCCACAATGCAGTCTGGAATAATCACTTTGATTTTCTTTTTTTAAATAAAAATTTTATTTTTATATTTTCTGAGTATAAATATGTTTGTGTTTAGCATCTTTTTTATTTTTAAAAATCAAATTATGGAATGAGACAAAAAAAAATATGCACTACTTATTTTTTATTTTCAATTTTTTTTAAAAAAATTGTTATTTTTATTTTTAAACTAAAAATAACAAAAAACTTATGCTTTTCTTGATATCATTCTCAATGCTTCCATCATTGTAATCATATAATTAGTATTATCGTTTTCAATCTCTATTACACCACCATTATTATTATTATTATTTTATCATTATCATTATTATTATTATTATTTCCATATTATTAATACTTTTATTATCATCATTGTTACTTTATTGATATCATCATCGCTAATGCAGACTATTATCTTTGCTATATCTATTGTATTACTATCAAATTCATCTCTAACAATACTATTCCACCATTATTGCTATAACATCACTATCTTTGCTAGTTTTATTTTTAAAAACTTTTAAATATGCTAATTTTTTATATTTTTAAAATAAAATTTTAAAAATATAAATTATAAAAGTGATCTCAAATAGCATAATTAATATATGACAGTGAAAGTGATGATAATGCTAATAAAACAAAAGAGACCAAAAGTGATGGTGGTGATGTGCCTGAGGCTATAATGGTAATATATAACATTGTAATGAAGGTGATGAGGATGACAATAATAGGGATGGTAGATATAAGATTACAAAAATGGTAATAATAGTAATAGCAGTAGAAATAATGGTAATAGTAATAATAAAATAAAGCTAATGCAGCAGCGATCATTTCATTAAGATATAGCTATGATAAAGATGATAGTAATTAGCTCAACGATTGAATTAGTGTTAATAAAGGTAAAAGGTTTTATATTTTAAAATAATAAAAATTTAAATTTCTTACTTTTATTTATTCTTAAACTAATAAAAATGTATGAAAATAAAAATTAAAAGCAAGATGATTAAATATGTTTTTTATGGTTTTGTCATCTTATTTGAAAAAATAAAAATAAAAATAAAAGAGATCAACAAATTAACACTTGTTGCTCCATTGTGTTCTTATTTTGAACAACCCGTGAAAGTCATCAAATTAATTTGTTGCTAGTGGAAAAGATAACGAAAGGGTTCTGCAATGGAAGTTCTATTCAGATATCACACGCTCATCAAAATTGTATTGAAATGAGACATTTTTGTACTTGGGGCACAAGAAACATGGACAGCAACTCCAATTTGCAATCACGTCGAGTCTCAATATGTAACTTTTAAAATATTTATATAAAATTATAATAATATTATAAAATAATATTTTTAAGAGATATAATTTTTAAATAAAATCTCATTTTCAAGAATATTCAATCAAAAAATTGTAAAATTTTAAAATTCTTGAAATACTGTATTTTAAAATATCATATTTTAAAATTTTTAAAATGCCTCATCTTCGAGGGATATTGCTAAAATAAAATTTAGCATTATTAATTATACAGATTATTAATGGTCCAGATGTGACCAACCGGGATTTATGAAAGCCCGAAACGTCGTTCACATCGTCGGTCACGTGCGCTCAGCTAAAATGTCACCGGCCCGATGCTGTCATCTTTAACGGCGTTAACTAACAGTCACGTGCTCTGACTCGTTCTGGTCTACGGATTATCAATGTTACGGATGTCACCAACCGGGATTTTCGAAAGCCCGAAGCATCAATAGCATGCGTCGGTCACGTGCGCCCAGCTAAGGAAAAATCACCTGGCCAATTCTGTCATCTTTAACAGCGTTAACTAACGGTCACGTGCTCTGACTCGTTCTGCTCTCCCGTCACCTTCGGGTAAACTTCGGCTTGAGTGGCCTTCCACGTGATCCGTGTACGTCACGTCTCTCACGCGTCAATTTGCGACGTGTCACTTTTTCATTGGGCCGGCTGTGTCACCAGTAACGCCACCGGTTGGCATCCTATGCGAGGAGTTCAGTTTCTCGCAGCTATAAGAATGGCCCAACCCACGGGCTTTCTCCCATCGTTCCATTCTTCTCTCTATAGCAAGGGAAAGTCCCGCAGTTCTCTCAAGGTATTTTTCGTTAACTTCTTTTCTTTTCCCTTTTTTTTTGTGTGCTTTGTTTTTGGCGTTAGAGTTATCAGGTTATATTTTAATTTTTTTGTTTTGTAGGTTTTTTAATATGGATTATTAGGAAGATTTAAGATCTTTTGAGGACAGGCGATCCGTTTTTCTTGTTTTGATTTTTTTTTTTTTAAATTTGGCCTTAAGTTTTTCCGATCGCCGATTGTTCGGTGCGTTGAGCGTGATTTTGGCTGATATTTTTGGATCTTTTAGGTTTTGATTTTTCATTTCGTTTGTATATTTTTATTCTTTTAGGTTTTATTTTTTTCATTTCGTTTGTATGGGATCTATCACCGCGATCATTCCTATTCTATGCGATCGATCCTGATCTATGCTTGATGTATGGATTTTGGTTCCGGTTAGTCCATTTGGGCATCTTATTTCGATTATTTTAAGGTTTGGGTTTTTTTTTTTTTTTGACTTGATCTGGCTATTCTTACCATGACTTTCTTGTTCTGGAAAATTTTTCCTTGAACCAGTCATGTTTCTTTTTATACTATTTTTTTATATTTAAAATTTGGATTGTCGAGATTTCAGATCTGTCTATGTTTCACCTTTGGGGTTCGTAGATCGTTTCTTTTTTAATGTATTTTTGGTACGATATCATTCAGATGTTTCCGATTTAAATTCTGCTGAAATTTTTCTTGCTTTGATCTTGTTATTAGCTTAATCGAGCAGATCCTTGACGTTTTACCTTTGATCTTGGAGTTTCTAGTCTTTTCTTGTGCGTTTTCTTTTACGTTTGACTTAATCGGAGGCATAGATCTCCCTAATCTGATGATTTTATCTATCGGTTCTCCAATTGCAGATGCAGATCTTCGTCAAGACCCTCACCGGCAAGACCATCACCCTCGAGGTCGAGTCCTCAGACACCATTGACAACGTCAAGGCCAAGATCCAGGACAAGGAGGGCATCCCCCCAGACCAGCAGAGGCTGATCTTCGCCGGGAAGCAGCTGGAGGACGGCCGCACCCTCGCCGACTACAACATCCAAAAGGAGTCCACCCTCCACCTGGTGCTCCGCCTGAGGGGAGGCATGCAGATTTTCGTCAAGACCCTCACCGGCAAGACAATCACCCTCGAGGTCGAGTCCTCAGATACCATTGACAACGTCAAGGCCAAGATCCAGGACAAGGAGGGCATCCCCCCAGACCAGCAGAGGCTGATCTTCGCCGGGAAGCAGCTGGAGGACGGCCGCACCCTCGCCGACTACAACATCCAAAAGGAGTCCACCCTCCACCTGGTGCTCCGCCTGAGGGGAGGCATGCAGATCTTCGTCAAGACCCTCACCGGCAAGACCATCACCCTCGAGGTCGAGTCCTCAGATACCATTGACAACGTGAAGGCCAAGATCCAGGACAAGGAGGGCATTCCTCCAGACCAGCAGAGGCTGATCTTCGCCGGGAAGCAGCTGGAGGACGGCCGCACCCTCGCCGACTACAACATCCAAAGGAGTCCACCCTCCACCTGGTGCTTCGCCTGAGGGGAGGCATGCAGATCTTCGTTAAGACCCTCACCGGCAAGACCATCACCCTGGAGGTCGAGTCCTCAGATACCATTGACAACGTCAAGGCCAAGATCCAGGACAAGGAGGGCATTCCTCCAGACCAGCAGAGGCTGATCTTCGCCGGGAAGCAGCTGGAGGACGGCCGCACCCTCGCCGACTACAACATCCAAAAGGAGTCCACCCTCCACCTGGTGCTTCGCCTGAGGGGAGGCATGCAGATCTTCGTTAAGACCCTCACCGGCAAGACCATCACCCTGGAGGTCGAGTCCTCAGATACCATTGACAACGTCAAGGCCAAGATCCAGGACAAGGAGGGCATTCCTCCAGACCAGCAGAGGCTGATCTTCGCCGGGAAGCAGCTGGAGGACGGCCGCACCCTCGCCGACTACAACATCCAGAAGGAGTCCACCCTCCACCTGGTGCTCCGCCTCAGGGGTGGAATGCAGATCTTTGTCAAGACCCTCACTGGGAAGACCATAACTCTTGAGGTCGAGAGCTCAGATACCATTGACAATGTCAAGGCGAAGATCCAGGATAAGGAGGGGATCCCACCGGACCAGCAGAGGCTAATCTTCGCCGGGAAGCAGCTGGAGGACGGCCGCACCCTCGCAGATTATAACATCCAGAAGGAGTCAACCCTTCACCTGGTGCTCCGCCTCCGTGGTGGCCAGTGACTCTGTCTTCAGATATGCTGCTGCTCCAAAGTCTCATGCCTCTTTCTGGTGTCCGATGTCCGTGTCCAGTTTCCAGTGCGTCTGTCCTGTGTCTCTCTGTTCTGGTGCTAGTCTGATGATCTTGTTGTTCTGGTGTTTGATGTAATGGTGCCTGTGTTCGTTTGCATCAAGAAAAAGGTCCGTGTTCGTGCGGGCTGCTTCGATTCAACCCTTTATTGCTGTTTTTCTTTTCTCATCGAGTGGCAGTAAATATTATTAATGGTATTGGTATTTTCGTCTTCTGTTTTTAAATTGATTTCTATGGCCACTTTATTTCTTTTATGAACATCGTTTATACGATTATACATGGGAGTGAATTAATTTCCCAGTTTCATGGTTTATACGATTATACATGCGAGTATATTAATTTCCCAGTTTCATAGCATTATACTGTTATGCACATCGCCGGGTTATAAATCGGATTCTAAGGCGCACTGAAAAATATCTTATGTCGGGGTTTGTAATGAGCTAGCGAAACCCACTAAAAGGTCAAATTCGTTCTTGTAAGAGAAAATAGGTGTAGATTTAAATGTCTTAACTATGTTTATGTATAGATGGTTTGCAAGCGTATTGAAAATTCTTTTTAAACTTTTTTTCTTTTCACAATTAAAAACTCTCAATCAGTAGCATCTCAAATTTCCTTCCTTTCTAAAATCTTTTTGGATGGAAAGAAAATAGGAAAAAGAGAAAATAAAAAGAAGAGGAAAGTGAAGAAAAAATTAGGATGACTTTATTTGGATGGAAAGAAAAGTAGAAATAAGAAAGTGAAGAAAAAATTAAAAGAAAAAGTAGAGAGAGAAAAAAATAAAGAGGAAAAAAAATAGAAGGAAAGAAAAATGCTCTTGAACGAAGAGGAAAGAAAAATAAAGAATAAAATATTTTTTTTCTTAAATGAATGAAAAAAATAAAAAAAAATAATATATAATAATAATATTTTTATTATCTTATTATAAATGCTTTATATATATATATATATATATATATAAATTTTTAATTTAAAAAAACTTTTAGGTGTAATTATCAATATTTTTTAATTTATTATTTAATAATTTTTTTAAAATTTTTTTCTCCATCCAAACACATTGTAAACTCTCTCCTCTGAAGAAACCCCTGTCCTAACATATCAAACCTCTTCATGTTATTCCAATGCAATTAATGCAATGGTATTTGGATGATGTGAGAATAAGTAGGAACTTAGAAAATGCCTATTCCAAATGATGTTTAAGAATACCCATTGAATAAAAATGGTTTAGCTTTAAGTTTTAATGTCATTATTTGAATAAATTATTTTTAATTAGTACATAATTTAATAAATTTGTTTTTACTAATAAAATAAAATATGAATAAACTTATTAAATTGTTTGACAGTAATAAAATAATAAGAACATAATTACTAATTTATTTTCTATTAATACAATAACTGCTTTATTTTAATCTAAGAAGGACACTTATGAGAGTTCTATTTTATTATATTTTTTTAATAAAAATATTAATCTTACGGAAAAAAATGTCTTATCCTTTTGTAATCTATAGTTTAAAATTACTTATTTTGTTAAATACTAACATATTTACTTATTAAAATTTTAATTAATCTAGAATAAATTATTTTAAACTACAATTACATTACTAATAAATGTAAAAATAGTGGCCAATAGAGATACTGATCTTAGTAATTATAGTAGAGTTTGAATTTTTTTAAATAAATTAATTATGTAGCTGGCATGGTTTTAAAGATCGATAGGGGTTTCAGGCTTAATATACAATGTGATAAATAGTACATTCGAACTATTGCCTTCGTCAAGGTTTCAGTCCTGCCGCTTGAAATCTTCAAGCATGCATGCAAGGAGAATTTTTAGATCTCGTAAATAATATACTTGAATTATCTAAATACCCAATAATTTCAAAGGCGGAATTAACTTCAGCCTCTTTATTTCACTTGGGGCACAAAAATATAAACATTTTTTAATAACATCTTAGGAAATCTCGAAACCTTTTTACACTTCATTCCTTTTTTTCCCCTCATCCTAGCTCAGGCTCTAAAAATCTTGCATGCAAGCGAATGGAGTAGGGCATTGATGGCTTTGCTTAAGAAAAAATGGCTCGAATAGAAAACGTTGCCAAACTTGCCTATCAGGAACCTATTAAAAGAAAAAAAAAAGAAAGAGAAAAAGGAATAGAAAACACACACAAAATTAAAGGACAAGGAGGAAAAACCCAATAACCAAAAGAAATCAAATATGCTTTAGAGAATTTATGAACAATCTTATCTCCACTCGAACTAGGTTGTGCTGTCTGCTTCAAATTGGGAAAATAATCAAATGTTTAACAATACAGCAGTTGTACAAGGCTTGTGTAATGAGGCACAAAGACAGGCTTAAGAAGCTGATATAATTTATACAAGTAAAATCAATAAGCTGCATTAGAGAAATCAGAGATCATTCACTGAGCATATTTAACAAGCCTCAATTGTCTGTCTCTGGAATGTTCTTGGTCATTGTTGGGTGTTAGTAGCAGCTAATGATGTGGATCCTCCTCCTCACTCTCCTCAGCTGATGCAGTGATCGACACCAACATGTTGTTCTGAAATGTCCTCAACGCGGTCAAAAAAAGCTAGTAGTTAACAATCACATCCACTTCGATATTACATAACATGAAAGCAACACATCCGCATAAAATTGGATGACATTTAATTTACGCACTGTTTGATGACTTTAATTTCTGTATTAACTTTTCTTTTTCTGATTCCAAGCTGAGATGTTTGGATACCAAAAACGTAACAAGAAAAAAAACCATTGTCCCACAGTAAAACAAAGTGGCATGGTCAACGAAGTCGGGAATCAGCACAACCCAACATGATTTTTGGAAGATAAAGCATGCCCTAAATATCAAATTTTACCAAGTTTTTCTCCTCAGGGAAACACAGCTGGCTCAGGAAGAGTGTTAAAGTCTAACTGCGAGACTTGACACCTAACTTCACCAGTGGAAGTTACCAGATCTTTGGAGATCTTGAAGAATATTGCACACATATTTTATAGCTATAAGACTAGAAGATCAACCTAATTGGTTGATTGAAATTCCAAACTGAAGCTACTAAAGCACAACTATTGCACTAATATAATACACACTAACCAGAGAGCATTGGTTGAGCTGATAAATTTCCAACTGGATGCAACGTGAATACTTTCCAGAAAAAGACAATTGCAGAAAGAACCTAAAACTTCGTAGAAGTTCATACTCGTTAGTACTCACAATGTTTAAGGAGGCCAGCAAACATATTTCAAACAAGACACTGACTTAGTCTTGCAAGCCGATCTACCCATCCTGGAATTGGTTTTCCAGTCAAATGCATACAAACATCATCTGTGAAATGATTGGGGTAAATTTGAGAATTGAGCTAACATAAAGTATCAGCACCTACCTCTGTTATATTTGCTTTGAATCCCACTCTGTCAATCCATACTGGTGGAACTTCATCTACCCCCGGCCCAGCAGTGAAATCAGGACTCAACTTCCGGCTGTTGAAGCAACTGGCACGAAAAGTGCGGTTACGAGGGTTATACACACCATCCATATATGGATGCACTTATTCCAGCCTGAAAGATAGGTCATCCTAAAAAAGCATTGTGAAGTTTCAGAAGATAATTGGTACGATACTTATCTTCTCCCTGTGTGAAAACTTAAGTAACTGGATCCACATATCACATATTAAGAAAAGAACAATGTACAATGCAGTCATGGTGCTGAACCCAATCTGATGAACAGAGAACAAACTCATGTGCACACACCACCTCTTGGAATATACATTATCCAAGGTTTTTATGATTATGGATCAATGCAGCACCCAGTTCGTAAAGGTAGTGATATGTGTTTTAGGAAGAAATGAAAATAATAGGATATTCAGACAAGTATGGCTGCATTTCTTATCTGAAAATAAAAGTTTTGAGAAAGTTTTCGCTGTTTACAACAAGCAGACGAATGCAAGTTTTGAAAAATACAAAAAAAAAAATCTTAACATTCCTTCGTATGAATATAAAAGTAGGTTGTATTTAAGAGCATAAATAGGCACATAGAACAACACATGGAAGAGAAACCGATCAAACAACAAAATGACCCAAAGATGCTGCTAGCAAATGCCCTTCACTGACATCACTATCGAAATAATATTAGTATCAAGTCACCTCAACTCTTGAATCCATCATATGCATCATGCATGCCAAATACTAATAGTAGTTCTCATTGAGATAGGGCAAGCCCTGGTTATTCAATTAGCAGATTAATGTTCTTGAGAAATATTTATGACCAATTTCCTGCCATATAAATATTTAAAAATTAGGCATTGGCAATTGATTTACAAACATTCATTCAGTTGCATGTGATGAGCTCATTGTTTGACAAATTTATAGACATGCAACATGTTATCAAAAAGAAATTAAAAAAGTATCATATCAATTATGTAAATATTGTACTAGTTAAAACATTCTCAAGAATCCCAAATTTGAGAGGCCCATCATAACAAAATTTCTATATAATAACATCCAATGCATATAAAAGAAAATCGATTACTTGCACATTGCCTTGATTCATTGAGCATCTTTGGTAACTGTTGCTCTATTCCCATTACCGCAATTGGAATGATAAAGTATATTAAATTAGTTAATGGCCTTCAAAAATTTTAATACCATACTATGTCGTTTGATGCAAGATAATTACCTCATTTAGAAACTTGATTCACAACTTCTAAATCATAAGCACTGACCTACATGCTCTGATCTAGGATGGCATTTTTCTGCATACATTTTATGTTTTAACATGTTTAAATCATGTCTGTCAATCCACAAATTTCTAGATTAGAGAATGATAGGTTCTTCTATAGAACCTTTATTCTGTTTGTTTATATTATCATTTTGATCTAGCATGTGTTACTAAATCAGTGTGCAAGATGTCCATGGTCATTTCGAAGACTGCTCCTACAAGATAAGGAATACTTTTAAACCTTACGATCAAGTCAAATTGTTGGCCCAGATGATAACCCAAGAGGGGGGTAAATTAGGTTCTTAAAAAATTTAATCTTTTAAAAACTATGTGCTTTGGAATAAATGAGATTAAGTGCAGGATAAATATTAAGCACAAATAAAGAGATAGAGCGAGAGAGTCAAAACACGACAAACACAAGAAATTTATAGTGGTTCGGTGTATCCAACACCTACGTCCACTTCCAAGTATCATTTGGGTCAACACTATAATCTACTTGATTATAGCCGAGTTGTTTTACAAGCTCACAACTCAAAACTTGTTGTTTCCCCAGGATTACAATAAACCCAGCTGGTTTTTCGGGCTCACCAGCACTAAACCCAACCACAAGCTATCCTTAGCTTGTACCGAGGTATACCACCTCCACTAATTCAATCCCTTGATTGAACTAGTCAACAACTATGAAAAATAGAGTTTACAATACAAGACAACTCCTTAAGTAAGCAAATATTCAATTAAATAAACAAGGGTAAGAAAAGCCTGTTTGAAGCGAATTTGATTTGAGCTTTTCTTCTTTTCCTCTTCTCCTTTGAAATGTTGAATCATGCCTCAGCTCAGATTCTTCACAAAGATTGTACTTGAGAAGTTGGGAAAATCAGGGCTTTTGCTTTCTTTTTCTTCACTTGAAAAATCCTCCGATTTTAAACTTGAATGCCTTGGATTTCTCTTTGGACTCTCTTGGATTGGTTGATGTAAGCTCTGAGTCTTTCCTTTTGATTTCTCTCTCAAGATTTTTGGATTTTTTACAAAATATTTCCTTTTCCTTTTTTGATTTTTCCTCTCTATTTCCACTATCTCACACGGATGGTTTTCCCCCCTTTTTATAGATCTCCTTAATCCAAGTTTTAGGTGAAAAATATAGCCGTTGGAGATGTTTGGATTCTTCTACACACAAAGAAAATAGCCGTTAGAGATTAGGTGAAAAGAAATCTTACCGTTGAAGTATGTTCTGACAGATGAAAAATCCGTTCCTGACAGGTTGGAGTCGGCTCCAACTTTTCAGGTGTCGGCTCGAAGTCGGATGTTCAAAAATAGTAAAGAAAAAGTTGTTGGGGAGTCGGCTCCGAGAAAGGTAAGTGTCGGCTCGTTGCTTTCGGGAGTCGGCTTCGGAAACTGTAAGTGTCGGCTCTAGAAAAGTCCATAAAACATGCTCTCTATTCTCAGGTTAAAGTCGGCTCCAGGAACTCAGGTGTCGGCTCACGAAATCTCAGGTGTTGGCTCTTGAATTCTAGGTGTCGGCTCCAGAAACTGAAACAGAATGCACTTCTCTGTATCTCAGGTTAGAGTCGGCTCCGAAACCTTGGGTGTCTCCAGGCCGTGCCAAAATCTCAGAAACCTTCTGATACACCTTGGGGTCGGCTCCTGACTAGTTGGGTATCGACTCCAGGCTCTGAACTTTGAAAGTTTCTTTAAAACATTGATTCAAAACATATTTCTTTGTCCATTTTGATTGATCAAACATTTTTAATCCCTGAAACACTTGTTAAATCTATTAGACACAAAATGAATATACTCATGTCTTTTATTAATCATCAAAATCAATAATTGGGTCAACAATCTCCTTCTTTTTGATGATTATAAAAACACTGAGTATATGCATGATTAAACATTAAGATTTTCAAATCAAATATCTTAATTATTTATTCCTCACAGGTAAGCTCCCCCTAAATGAGGTAGCTCTCCCAATGATACTCAATTTAACATCTATTCTTTTCTTTTTAACAGTAAACTTTTAATGTTTGATACCAATTAACCATTTATATCAAGTTTAACATCTATTCATCCTTTCAATGCATATATGACAATTAATTAAGCATATACGACTATCTCTCCCCCTTTTTTGTAATCAACAAAAAGGTTACAAAGTTTTAAGTGAAAATTGATAGATGCTTCAAAGATTAAATAACATTCATTAAGTATCAAATAAGTTTATTACATCAAATGTCAACCATTACATCATATTTCAAAAAGAAACTTCATTATATCAAAACTTCATTACATTAGAACTTTAAAAAGTAAATCAACATCAAACTAGACTAAATAACATCAAAGAAACTTTATTACAATATAATCAAAAGTTAGTTCTAATGAGTCTTTGCAAATCTTCTAATATTCTTATCATTCCTTCACTCTGAGTCCTTACAAATTCTTTTAGTCTTCTATCAATAAATGCACATGCAGTCATAATTTTGTCATGAAGCTCAGCATTGCATTTAAAATAAGTCTCTGAGTCTCCACCAATATCTTTAAGTTCTTCAAAAATGTTCTTGAGATCATTCTTTAAGGATCAGCGGAGGCTCCAAGTGTAGACTCAATTTTGCCAATTCTTTCATCCAAAGAATAGAGGGTCTCTCTCAGGTTCATATATTAGCTATCTAGCTCAGATTTCATCTCTTCCTTGTAAGTAGCAAAAATATTTCTAAGCTGATCCAACTAAACATCGAAAAAACCAATAGATGACTGATCAAAAGTACAAGGAACCGGTGGAGCTGGAGGTACATTCTGACTGAGCTCTGGTGAGCTGTGTCTCACAGATGGTCCTGCCTCAGAAGGGCCAGGCATATTAGTCTCTGCAACCCTGTCTCCAGTATGACCTTTTCTCTCCCATTTTTCATCCACTTTTACAAATCACATCCTGTGCATAGTGGCTAAACTGTAGTAGTCAGTGTGCCTAAGGTTTTTCGATGGCTCATTCTCAGAAATAGCTACTCCTTGACTTCTAAAAACCAAGGTAAGGATCATCCCATAAGGCAGTGAAGATCTCTTCTTGCCCCCGGCCTCAGCCATATACCATATCATCATCCTAGCAAGATTTATTGGCTGACCCATCAAGATACTGTCCATGACTATAATGTCTTGCTCTGAGACATACTCAAAACGGCTAGTCTTGGGAAATAGGATCCTACTGCAGATGTTATGCAACAGCCTAAGCTCAAGTGGCAATTGGTTTGCCCTAACCTCTTCAAATTCAGTTATTTCTCTTCCTAACATCCTTGATAAAGCAGCTGATCTCTCACTGTGAATGTTTGCAACAAATCCAGTGACAGGAATACTCAATAGATTTCCTAAAATTTGAAAAGTAAGGTGAATTCTCTTTCCTTTTACTGAACTAACAATTCCATAATCTCCTCTAGATAAATTCAGGTAAAATTCTTTAACAAGAGCTGGATAAGTAGGAACATCGAAAGAGCAAACTTTATCCCAATCGAGTTCTTTAATCTGTCTCCCAATATCAAAACCCTCGGCATCAAAGAAATCAAAATCTACTTTCCTACCCATGGTAATAACTCGCCCAGCAAGGGTATCTACCTGTGGAGAGGAGGGACCAGGATTATCTGAGGGAGTTGACAAAGAATCATTACTTGAAGTAGGTTCTCGGACGGGACGCCTAGCTGTACGCTTCCTTATAGCAACAGAGCATCAAAGACTGATCCCCTACGCTTAGGTGTCATGGAAATCTTAAAGAATGGTTGATTTGAAGAGTATTTGGCTTTGGAAAGTTTGGAGAGTGTTTGGAGAAGATTTGGAGAGGGTTTGGAGAAGATAAAAATCGTAAAGGTGTCGACTCTGCCCTAATAAAGTCAATTTGGGTCCACCAGGTGTCGACTCCCGCAAAGTCGAGTATCGACTCCAAGTCGCTAATACAGTTAGTACCCAAAATGGAGTCGGCTCCACTTAAGCGAGTGTCGGCTCCAAGGTCAAAGACCGAGAGCGACACAGAAGAGGTGTCGACTCCTCAAATTGAGGTGTCGACTCCACTGATAGTTTCAGAGAAAAATAAATAAGTTTCAAACAGCCGAAACTTATCAAAATACGATCAATAAATTTTTGAAAAAATCTTTGGAATGTGAGGAATCAAATTGCTCAAATGACTAGATAAATTGTCCTTAAAATTATGAAAGAAATCTCAAGAAATTGATAGAAATCTAGATAATCATTCCTTAGGGTTTCAAAGTCATTCCAAAGGATCACAAATCCCTAATTCACCTCTAAGATAACAAATCTCTCTTCACTCAAAGGTTTTGTAAATATGTCAGCTAATTGTTCTTTAGTACTAACATAATCAAGGCAAATTTCATTGTTAGCTACATGTTCTCTTATAAAATGATATCTAATTTCAACATGTTTAGTTATTGAATGTTGGATTAGATTCTTAGTTAAATTGATTGCACTTGTATTATCACATCTAATAGGAGTTTTATCAAGTGTTATGCCATAATCTTCAAGTTGTCGCTTAATCCAAAAGATTTGAGCACAGCAACTTCCAGCTGCAACATATTCTGCTTCAGCAGTAGATAATGCAACCGAATTTTTCTTTTTGCTAAACCAAGAGATTAAGTTTCTTTCTAAGAATTGACATGTACCACTTGTACTTTTTCTATCTAGTTTACATCCAGCATAGTCAGAGTCAGAATATGCAATTAAGTTTAGTATTGAATCTCTAGAATACCATAATCCTATATTTTTAGTTCCACTTAGATATCTTAAAATTCTTTTCACAGCAATTAAGTGAGATTCTTTAGGTTCTGATTGAAATCTAGCACATAGATAAACAACAAACATGATATCTGGTCTACTTGCTGTTAAGTAAAGTAGAGATCCGATCATACCTCTATAGTATTTTTGATCTACCTTCTTACCATCTTCATCTTTGTCTAATTTGCATGAAGGACTCATATGTGTTCCAAGAGGTTTGACTGATTCCATTCCAAACTTCTTGAGAAGTTCCTTTGTGTACTTTGTTTGGTTGATGAAAATCCCCTCTTTACTTTGCTTGATTTGAAGTCCCAGGATGATTCAAATGTAACATTAAATCCTTTGTCACATAATTGACTAATACTAAGTAAATTGTGTTTTAGTCCTCTCACAAGTAAAACATTATCAATATAAGCATGAGGTGTGATACCTATTTTTCCAATGCCAATTATTTTTCCTTGGCCATTATCACTGAAAGTAACAACACCTCCATCTTTTGCTTCCAAAGTGATGAATTGCGATTCATCACCGGTCATGTGTCTTGAGCACCCGTTATCAAAGTACCATTATCTTTTAATTGCTCGGGTTGCAAGACACACCTGCATACACAATTTCAATTTGTATTTTTAGGTACCCAAGCTTTCTTGGATCCTTTAGGGTTAGTCAAGATGGTTCCTTTTGGAACCCATATTTTTTTATCTTTTGTGTTTGACAAATATAAGCTTTGTGTCCTATTTTTCCGTATTTAAAACAAGTAATTTTAGTAGAATCATCAGCATGCTCATAGATATTTTTCAAAAATTTCTGTCTTTCAAAAGTATTGTATCCAAGACCAGCTCTATTGTAAACAACTCTTTGACTATTTAAGATTATTTCTAATTTTTCTGAGCTTAGAGTGAATCTATCAACAATTGGTTTTAATTTATTCACTTCATTTTTCAAATCTTGGTTTTCCTTTAACAATAATTCATTATCCTTAGAAATTCTTTCCTTTTCAAGATTAAGATTTTTATTTCATTTTTCAATTCTTTGCTCTTTGAACTTAAATTTGCAAAATCATCAATAAGTTCATAAAATGCACATTGTAATTCATCAAAGGTAAAGTCATCTAAAAAGCTAGGGCTTACCTCATCATTATCAGCCATGAAGCAAACATTTGCAACTTCAGTTTTCTCTTCATCTTCTGAACTTGTTGCTTCATTGTCGCTCCAAGTAGCCATCATTGCCTTCTTCTTTAATCTTTTAGATCCTTTCTTTAATAGTGGACAATCTGGTCTGATGTGTCCAGGCTTCTTGCACTCATAGCATGTTGGAGGTTCACTCTTTTCCTTATCTTTGCTATGGTCTCCTTTGATAAAATGTTTTCTTTTTCTAAATTTCTTTCTCTTCATAAACTTTTTAAATTTTCTTGAAATAAGTGTCATTTCATCATCTTTCTCACTATCACTTGTGGTTTCTTCACTTTCATCTTCTTGAGTTGCACTCTTCAATGCTATGGTCCTTTTCTTCTTTGATTCATCTTCATCGATATGTTGTCGTTGCTGAAGCTTATGAGTCATCAAAGAATCGACTAACTCTTCAAGTGATAAAGTGTTGAGATCTTTTGCTTCTTGAATTGCAGTGACTTTTGCTTCCCATGTCCTAGGTAAAGATCTTAAGATTTTTCTAACAAGATCATTGTTAGCATAAGATTTTTCAAGACTTTTCAGTCCATTAATAATGTCAGTAAACCTTGTAAACATATCAGTAATATTTTCAGCAGGATCCATCTTAAATAATTCATATTTATAAATAAGCATATTTATTTTGAATTCCTTGACTTGATTTGTACCCTCATGGGTGACTTCAAGTCTATCCCAAATTTCCTTAGCAGACATGCAAGTTGATATGCGATTAAACTCATTTGCATCAAGAGAGCAATAAAGAACATTTATAGCCTTAGCATTTAATTGAGCTAATTTCTTATCTTGCTTATCCCATTCAGATTCAGGTTTTGCAATATTAATATTTTCAATCATAATCGTGGGTGTGTGTGGTCCATTAATTATGATTCCCCATACATCATAATCTAGTGCTTGAATGAAGATTTTCATTCGTGCTTTCTAATATGTGTAATTTGTTCCATTGAACAAAGGTGGTCTATTAGTTGATTGTCCTTCAATCAACATAGAACTCATTAGGATTACTACTGATCTTTGGCTCCAAGCTAATCAAAGCTATAGGAATCAAGAGCACTCTGCTCTAATACCACTTGATGCCCAGATGTAGCAACCAAAGAGAGGGGTGAATTCAGTTATTAAAAAATTAATTACTATGCAGATATGTGCTTAAACCCTAATTTTGATTTGCAGCGGTGAAGTGGGGTGCACAGAATAATAACAATAGAGAATCAAACAACCATAAATACACAGGAGTTTATAGTGGTTCGGTGCCAAACTCAGCACCTACATCCATTGCCCAAAACCTTTGGAAATTCCACTAATCATACCACAACGATTACAACCTCTAGCCTTCCCTGGCTAGTCCTCTTGTTTATATGGCACAAGGCAGCCAAAAACCCCTAGCCAAACCAGGCTAGTCCTCTTGTTTCACGGTACAAGGAAGCCAAAAACCCCTAGCCAAACCAGGCTAGTCCTCTTGTTTATATGGCACAAGGAAGCCAAAAACCCCTAGCCAAACCAGGCTAGTTCTCTTGTTTCATGGCATAAGGAAGCCAAAAATAATCAAAGGTTAACACTAACCCTTTTACAAAATAATCAGAGAATGATAAAGAGAAGCTCCTACAATGAGCAAATATCCCGAGTATACTTTACAACTTTTGAAGCAATAATTTCAGCAATAAATGAACGAGGTTGAAGTAGCTGAAGCCTTGATTGCTTTGAAAAACTTCAAAGATCTGGATGACTTTTTGGAGCAATGAATGCACTTGAATGCACAACAACTCCCTTCAACCACTCAACAATATGCAGTAAAAGCTCTTTTCTGGATTTCTTCCCTTTGTAATCTCTTTTTTTCAAAAATCGTCATAGTGTGCTTCTAATCACAGCTATTTATAATGATCCAACAAAAAAATATCCGTTAGATACATTAGGAACAAATGAAAATAAAAATGGGAAGAAAATATAACCGTTGTAAAATGTTTCCCTTAAGCATTGA
Organism: Calamus simplicifolius; assembly: GCA_900491605.1. Classification (NCBI taxonomy): domain Eukaryota; kingdom Viridiplantae; phylum Streptophyta; class Magnoliopsida; order Arecales; family Arecaceae; genus Calamus; species Calamus simplicifolius. The sequence continues at coordinate 694,761 of UESW01004260.1, forward strand.
ATGCAGATCTCCATTTGAGGAAGGAAGAACCCTGAAATAATTCAAAAAATCAAAAGTTAAATGTAGCTGAAAATAGAAATAGAGAGAGAGTAAGAGAGAAAGAGCACGCTCAAGAACTCAGGCGACAGTTGACTGGAAATAACTCCAGGTAGCTGAAGACTTGAATGCATTCGGCAAAGAGGTAAGCAGGAAATCCCAGCTAGCTAGTCAGCTAGCTTACAAGAGAGGCCACAACAAAGAAATGTCCAGATAGGTAGCTCCTTAGGCAGCTAAACAATTCCTAGTTAGCTTCCTAGCTAACTAACAACAAAGCAAATCGGCCAGAAGCAAAAAGTGCAGAGTGCTTAGTTAGCTCATCAGCTAACTAAACAAAAGATAGTTAGCTCTTCAGCTAACTAAAGAGCAAATCAAACGGCAGAGAAAACAGGAGCAAGCTATGGTAGTTAGCTCCCCAGCTAACTAAAAAATGATGGCTCACAGCTTGCAGGAAACACAGAGAATGGGAGTTAGCTCAACAGCTAACTAAAGAAAAGTTAGTTAGCTCATCATCTAACTAGTAGAAAAGTAACAGAGAGATCGCCTAAGCTAGTTAGCTAACTGAGCAAAAAGGCAACCATGCGGCAGGATAAAATAGCTAGCTTTCTAGTTAACTAACCAATAGATAGCTAGCTCTTCAGTTAACTAAAGAAATGATTCAAACGGCCAGAGAGAGAGGAAGTTAGCTCTCCAGCTAACTAAATTTTAACAGCGCACGGCCTGAAGCTTTCCTGTAAAAAATAGTTAGCTAAGAAGTTAGCTCCAAGTCAAAGTAGTTAGCTAACAAGATATGTCAGCTAGCTAGGAGATCCAGCAGCTAGCTTAACAGTTAGCTAAAAATAAAGAGCATTCGGCCAGGAATGTTAACAGGCAACTGTAGCTAGCTAAAATGAAATTTAGTTAGCTCAAAGGCATCCCAAGCTAGCTAACCACCTAGCTAAAATTGGAGGACGTTCGGCCAGCAACAGTGATGAGCATCTTAGCTACCTGAAAGAACTCCAGCTAGCTAACTAGCTAGCTTAAATAAGCAATTGTTCGGTCAATATCACAGAGACAACTTACCAGTTAGCTGAAAGGCATGCCAGCTAGCTAAATGGAATAATAAGTTAGCTAATCAGTTAACTCCCAAGCTAATAAAATTATCTAAGGCAAAATAGAATGAAGTATTCTCTTACCAATCAATTTTGCACGAAGATACTTACTTGCAAGGTGACCAAACTTCCCTATATTAAGCTTAGAGTTGCCTAATAGTTTTGTAATCATCAAAATCAATCTAGGGTCAACATGCACCAAGTAACAACTCCTCCACCAAAAATGAACACATATCCTGTGGTGGATCTACGCTCGTCTCTATCACCAGCCCAATCAGAGTCACAAAAACCCTTTAATCTCAAATCTTCACCATGATAGCATAGGGTAAGATTGGCAGTACCACGAAGGTAACAGAAAATTCTTTTAACTGCTACCAATGAGCAAGTCCTAAATTACTTTGGTATCGGCTAACCAAGTCGACTGCAAAGCATATATCAGGGCGAGTACACAACATAGCATACATCAAGCTCCCTACAGCACTAGCATAAGGGATCTTGCTCATCTTTTCTCTTTCCTCATTAGTTCTAGGGCACTGTCGATGCTCAAAGTACAACCCTTCTCTATTAGAGTATCAACAGGTTTAGAATAGTGCATACGAAATCATTTAGGATTTTATCAATATACGTTTCTTATGACAAACCAAGAAACTTCCTAGCACGATTCCTTAAGATCCTCACTCTCAGCACAAAATTCGCCTCACCCATATCCTTCATTTCAAAGACAGAGGATAGCCACTCCTTAGTGGCATTGATTACTACTATAGAACTCCCAGCTATTAGGATGTCATCTACATACAACGTCAAGATCAAATCCCATCATCTGATTTCTTAATGTACACACAGTGGTCCTCCTCAATCATATCTAAGCCAGTCAATGTAATAGCTTCATAAAACTTGAGGTACCATTGCCTAGATGACTGCTTGAGACCATATATGGATCTTTGAAGGCGGCACACTTTACCCTCCTGTCCTTTGGTCACAAAGCCCAAAGGTTGATCCATATAGATTTCTTCATCTAGGCTTCCATTAAGAAACGCTGTCTTAACATCCATTTGATGTAGCTCCAAATCTAAATTGACTACTATAGCTAGGATCAGGCGTATGGAGGCAAATTTTACCGCAGAAAAAAATTTCTCTTCAAAGTCTACACCCTCCATCTAGGTATAGCCCTTTGCCACTAAACATGCCTTGTACTTATCAATTGACCCATCAGTCTTGCGCTTTATCTTAATAACTCACTTGTTTCCTATAGATTTGCACTCAGACGAAGGTCTACCAAGTCCCACACATGATTCTTGGCTATCGATACCATCTCATCTTCCATAGCAGCTAGCCACTCACTATGAACAGGTGAATCGAGTGCCTCTTCAATAGAAGCAAGCTCATTTGGATCCAACGGAGTGCAGAGAAACACATTCCCTTCAATCCCAAAATGACATCGTGGAATTTGACCAAGTTTGCTACTCCGTAACAGCGGATCTGGACCATGAGGACCACTCTCAGATGGTGCATCAACCCTATGGGTGAGCTCCTACTAGGCTCAACTTGTGCGCTCTCACTGTCTGGTGCAGCACTCCCACTAGGCCTAGCATTTTGACTATATGTGGCGATCTCTGAGACAGGTCGAAAATCTCATCCCTCGCCAGAGATAGTAGGAAGGTCCTTCTGTAACTCATACAGGGACAGGTCCTTTCTAATTTCACCAATGCTCAGGAATCCATTCTCAATAAACTTCATATCTCTGGACTCCACTTCAGTCAACCCTCCATCGGGATGTGCACCATGCATCACGTAACCCTTCGAATTCTCTGGGTACCTGACGAACACCTTTTTGCTAGCTTTAGGACCTAGCTTTCTCAACTTATAGGATGCATTGTGAACATATCCTGCTGAGCTCCAAGGGTGCAAATGATCCACAGAGGATTGTGTGCCATATCATAGCTCATATGGAGTAGAGGGTACTATTTTACTAGGTACACGGTTAAGGATGTAGGCAACAGTCAATAGCGCATCTCTAAAAACTAATTGGAAGATTTGCCTGCGCCATCATCGACCTAACCATATCTAGTAAAGTCATGTTTCGACGTTCGGCAAAACTATTCTATTGCGGTGTTCCAAGAATGATAAGCTTCCTGTGTATTTCCTTTTCCTCACAAAGCCGTTGAAATTGCTCATACAGATATTTGCGACCTCTATCAGTTCGAAGAGTCTTCAAAGACCTCTCTTTCTGATTTTCTACCGCAGCTAAAAATCGTCTGAAACAATCTAGCGCTTCATAGCGATGGAAGATCAGGTATACATATCTGAATTGTGAAAAATCATCTATAAACGTGAGGAAATAGGAAGCGCCATGGCATGCCTTGACACTCATTGGTCCAGTGAAATAGCTCTAATGGATGAAAGGCCCTAGTAGCCTTACCAAAAGGCTTTCTTAATGCCTTTCCTGTTAGACAAGACTCACACACAAGTAGACTTATCTTGGTAAGAGGGCCCAATAGCCCTACTTTAGCCATTTGTGCCATTCTATCTTGGCCCACATGACCAAGTCTGGCATGCCAAAGAAAACAATCATCATAGGCAGGACTAGAAGCACAAGAAAATGAGAAATATGAAGCACACAAGTCAACATCAAGTCTAAAGAATTCTTGTGATAAATATCCATAAAAGAACAAAACACCATCCAGAAAGACTGACATACGGTCACCAAAAAACAAAAAGTGTAACCAAGTGCCAACAGGGCAAAAACACCCCAGATGCCCAGGATATAATATAAAATTTATGAAAACATTGCAAAAAATATAATATAAAATTTTCAGATGCTCAGGATCCTTAGGAACAAATTTATTAAATCTCAAATAAAATCTAATTTTATTCATACCTGAGTCCTTTACGATGTAGATGAGGATAAGCCGGTTAATCCTTTGCTACTAGCCGTCCACGTGTTTGGCCTCTAACGATGATCTATGCGGAGAAGAGGGGATGAAAATCTTCAAGATATAAGATTACACTACGGAAGAGAGAAGGATGCTAACGCCTCTTGAATCTTCTTATAAAAATATAAAAAATATCTACGAAAAAATAGGGTTATGATTAATATTTTATAAATAGTATTAAGATTAGAGTTAGGTTTAAGAAAATCCAAGCTTCATGACTAAGTTGAGGTTTGGATGACTTTCCGTGTCCGTAACGGCTCTCACGCGTAAATTTGCAACGTGTCACTTTTTCATTGGGCCGGCTGCGTCACCAGTGACACCATAGGTTGCAATAGGAGGTCGGTTTCGCGCAGCTATAACCCAATCCTCCTGCCTTCTCCCATCGTTCCATTCATCTCTCTATAGCAAGGGAAAGTCCCCCAGTTCTCTCAAGGTATCTTTCGTAAACTTCTTTTCCTTTTCTTTTGTGTGCTTTGTTTTTGGCGTTAGAGTTATCAAAATATATTTTAATTTTTTTATTTTTAAGGTTTTTTTAATAATGGATTATTAGTAAGATTTAAGATCTTTTGAGGACAGGCGATCCGTTTTTCTTGTTTTGATTTTTTTTTTTTTTTTTTGGCCTTTTAAGTTTTTTCGATCGTCGATTGTTCGGTGCGTTGAGTGTGATTTTGGCTGATGTTTTGGATATTTTAGGTTTTATTTTTCATTTCGTTTGTATATTTTTATTCTTTTAGGTTTTTTTTAGTCTTTTCTTGTGCGTTTTCTTTTACGTTTGACTTAATCGGAGGCATAGATCTCCCTAATCTGATGATTATATCTATCGGTTCTCCAATTGCAGATGCAGATCTTCGTCAAGACCCTCACCGGCAAGACCATCACCCTCGAGGTCGAGTCTTCAGACACCATTGACAACGTCAAGGCAAGATCCAGGACAAGGAGGGCATCCCCCCAGACCAGCAGAGGCTGATCTTCGCTGGGAAGCAGCTGGAGGACGGCCGCACCCTCGCCGATTATAACATCCAGAAGGAGTCCACCCTTCACCTTGTTCTCCGCCTGAGGGGAGGCATGCAGATCTTCGTCAAGACCCTCACCGGCAAGACCATCACCCTCGAGGTCGAGTCCTCAGACACCATTGACAACATCAAGGCCAAGATTCAGAACAAGGAGGGCATCCCCCCAGACCAGCAGAGGCTGATCTTCGCCGGGAAGCAGCTGGAGGACGGCCGCACCCTCGCCGACTACAACATCCAGAAGGAGTCCACCCTTCACCTTGTTCTCCGCCTGAGGGGAGGCATGCAGATCTTCATCAAGACCCTCACTGGGAAGACCATCACTCTTGAGGTCGAGAGCTCAGATACCATTGACAATGTCAAGCCGAAGATCCAGGATAAGGAGGGGATCCCACCGAACCGGCAGAGGCTAATCTTCGCTGGGAAGCAGCTGGAGGACAACCGCACCCTCGCCGATTACAACATCCAGAAGGAGTCAACCCTTCACCTGGCCGCACCCTCGCCGACTACAACATGCAGAAGGAGTCCACTCTCAATGTCAAGGCGAAGATCTAGGATAAGGAGGGGATCCCACGGGACCAGTAGAGGCTAATCTTCGCCGGGAAGCAGCTGGAGGACGGACGGCCGCACCCTCACCGATTACAACATCTAGAAGGAGTCAACCCTTCACTTGTTGGTGCTCCACCTCCGTGGTGGCCAGTGACTCTGTCTTCAGATATGCTGCTGCTCCAAAGTCTCATGCATCTTTCTGGTGGCCGACGTCCGTGTCCAGTTTCCAGTGTGTCGGTCCTGGGTCTCTCTGTTCTGGTGCTAGTCTTGTCTGGTGTTTGATGTAATGGTGCCTGTGTTCGTTTGCCTGAAGAAAAAGGTTCGTGTTCGTGCGGGGGCTGCTTCGATTCAACCCCTTTATTCCTCTATTCGGGACTAAGTCGACACTCAATTTATGGACTCAATTTATGCTTCCTCCATGTAGATTATTGCATATATCTTGTTACTTAGAACCCTTAATCTAAGAGACAACATGCTAAATGGCACACTTAATGTGAATGTAATAACTTTAACTACCGAGTCTTTTATAATTATTTTTTGTCAAAAGATCGTTAGCACGTTAAGTATAATGGTTTATATTATCCTTTCAACTAATATCAATGACTCCCTAGCTATATATTACATGCCTACAAGGATTGCAGAAGCTTAGAATATTTGATCTTGGATTTAATTTGTTCACAGGAAGTATACCCATAGCTTTGGAAAACTTATCTTCCCTTAATTTTCTATATTTGAATGAAAATAATCTAACTGATTCACTGCCTTCGTAAGGTATAATATTATTCTTTGACTAAGAATTTCTTAATATTTCCTTTTTGATTTATTTGAGCTAGCAAATTCTTCATATTCAAAGCTAA